>OZ023303.1:12587155-13210093 GCA_964007245.1 Hypomecis atomaria
AACTGCTAACTTGGCATCTTATGACAAACTATTTAGCTTCTTTAAACTTTTTTATAACTTTTCATTCAGTGTAGATTCGCGTTTCGTTTGATAATGCACGTCTATAACAGTTGTCTATAAAAATACAAAAATATTTTAATGCGAAGCGGTATAAAATTTTATGCATGTTATAAAATTTCAAATTTAATTTCATAAAAATATTTAAGCGAGGCATTGTTCAAATGTAGCATATTCAGCAATTTTATTTTTAAATTTTATCTCATTAATGTTGCCTCATAATGTCAAATTATCACTTGTGATCGTGACAATATGTTCTATTCAAAAATATAAGTGTCATCACACCAATACTACTTAAAACTCGAAGTTATTTGTGGCAAAATTTGTAAAGAAAATAGTCGTAAGTAATTTATAGACTGAAGTATGACAAACTTTTGAAAAATTTGCGATGAAGCGGAAAAAGCACGATACGCAGTTTAATCTAATAACGAATATGACGTGCACTATCATAACTGTTTAAAAATTATCAGCACACAAACCCTACACTTCATAATACCGATAGCATACAGGAGTTATTACAAATACAATTTAAGCTCATAAAATTCGATAATCACCACAGACAGTAAATTTGTAAAGTTTTAAGGAGCCTGTTTCACTATTCGTTCAAGTTTTAAAACATTTCATTATACATTTTCCAAATATAAACATATCTCATATAATAAATAGCAAAAAAGTAAAAATAACATTTGTAACAATTCATTGTTTTATATTAACAAATTAATTTTAATTCATTTCATTTTTTTTAACTCTATCTAAAATAAATAAAATGTATCTACCTTAAACCTAGTGCGTTTCTTTACACTGGTGTCGACTACGCCGGTCCCATTATACTGAAACTAAATCGGTGAGCTATTTGTAGTAAAATAGCTCACCGATTTAGTTTATAGTACGCGTATATTTAATTTAAAATCGTCTTATGAGTGCTTTTTGCTAAAGTTTTGCAATATAAAATATTCCTCTGTTGCAATAGTCATTATTATAGTACTGTGACCTTTCCTGTTCGAATGGTAGCAGTAATTTCAAATAGAACATTTAAATTTGATGCTCAACCGAAAAATAATAAATAACTTCATAGTAAGTACTATTTATTGTCATTGATAATGTTTTTATTTCATTTTTTATTCAATCACAACACGTGTTTTAAGCTGTATTTTTAGCAGTAATTTCGAATCAAGGCTTTAAAGAATAAATAATGAATAATTCTAGTACATCATCATTCCGTGTCAAAGACACATTTAATTTTTTTTACAATAATAATTGCAACACATGTTTTAAACAATATAGTGGCAATATTTGTTGAAACATTAGCCTCGCTTATTGGCTGATTTTTCAACAAATATTGTCCATTCAAATAAATATACAGCACAGTAAAATAATCGCATAGTGAAACAGGCCTCAAAATCAATTAAGTATCTTAAAAAACATCTCTAAGTGTACATTACACGGACAGATCCAAAGTTATTACATTGAGATAAGGACTAGCGATTACCAAACATCTATCATATTTAATGTTCACATACAAAATACCGCCTACGAAGCGTTGCGAGAACAATCAACAAAAAATAATAACAAGAAACAATGATAATAAAAAAAAAACTTAATGCAGTTAATACGTTATGGGCATCTGATAGTGGCAGTGTTGGAAATGCTAATTCATTTAATTAATTATATAAATTATTTTGCAGCAAGCTATCGATGCGAAGAGCAAATGTTTATAATTATAACCAGTGAAAACGCTAAAAAACTTGTTCTCATGATAAACATACTTTGGAGAAAAGTTTTTTAAAGACCTGCCAAGGGAAGAGCGGATAAATTCATTTACGTATTAGATTATAATTTAATAACTATTGCTGTATAAACTTGAAATTAATAAATAAATTACACAACAGTTAGGTTCAAAAACAATCAAAGCAATAGTTATTAAAATATATGCGACTTTATATAACGTTTTCACTGTTATAATCATAGTAACCCCAAAATTACAATAAAGAGGAAATATAATATGGAGGATAGTTTGCTTGCTTATACACTGATTAAATACAATCACTTCAATATACCCATTGTTTACAAATTCATTTAAAAAAAACATCGGCGAAGTGTTTCTGCCAAATTATGTAACTTGCGATCGTCACTATCAAAAAAAGTAACCATATTCATTAAGGATAAATAATATGATATATGTCGGATATGACAATAATAGTCAACCAAAAGTCATATGACTTTTTGTCATATATATGCCGAAATTTTACTTTTAATTAGTATATTCAGTACCTAAAAGGCGTTTTTGGACACCAGTGTCAAACAAAAGTAGCTACGCCAATATAATATGTCAAATCACTGATTTGACATACTCAGCATATCATACTGCATTAAATATTTCAAAAAAGCGGCTGATGTCATAAACAGTGAACAAAAATAGCTGCGCAAATGTCACAAGTCCCGTTTTTTGACTTATAATATGGCCAAATCACTGATTTGACATAGCCAGCATATCATGCTGTATCAAACATTTCAAAAAAGCTGCTGATGTCATAAGCAGTAAACAAAAATAGCTTCGCAAATGTCACAAATCCCGTCTATGACTTTTACTGTTAGAAATATTTTAAAGACATTACCGAGACTGTCATAAACGGCGTAAAAAGTTGCCAAATATGTTATTTTGACAGTGACGATCGCAAAAGACAAATTACATAACAAGGTAGGGGACTAAATGTAGTGAGATTTCAACTGTTCCAAAAACGTACATAAAAACAAAATAAATGATCCGCCAGAACGATCCCATTACATTTTGTCTCGTTATATGTTTCAACACAATATATTATAACGGTCACATAACATGTCACTTACAACTTAAATACAAAATACATCGGTGTCGACAAAATAGCGTGTAGCACCACAATTAAAAACTATTTTATTCGATACACGTAAACTATAACAAATCCAATGAAATGGCATTTCAAATCCGAAGTAACGGAGAGTGAGAAAACAAACGGTGAAACCCGGGCTCGAAACACCTGACTTTTAATACTTGCATGTACTTACACCGGTACCTATGTAAAAATTAATTTACCAACACTTACAACTATAAAATATATTTTTAGAAATTCTCACTTACACTTAAGAGGAACTGGCAAAATAAATCCTGTATTACACATTTTATCATACGAGACATTAGTTACAAAAAAACCAGATTTTTGGTCCTCACGTATAAAAATTCATGATGCCATTCCTATAAACTGGACAGATAATATTCACTGTACGCGTATCTAACTGGCGAGTAGCAAAAATATTAGTAGACTATGCACACTAAACAACGGTTCAAAATATATCAAATCCACTAAATACCCGATATTAAAAAACAAATCCGCCTACTGTTACGGCAAAACCTCGTAGAAGCGACGTTAAACTTAATCATCTATTAGAGTAAGATTATAAACGAATGGTGGTGACCCCGAGCCCTCGAGGCGACTGGCTCGACACATATCACAATACAATTAAAAGGACGACCACCGTTATTGTCCACGCTCATTGCACTATTAAAAAATACTATTCATTTGCAACTAATATTTAAAAAAACATCCCATATAGCTTTAACATCCGTTGAACTGACTGTTGTATCAAAAAGTGATTAAAATAGAGTATTTTGTGCACACAATGCGTTACATTTGGCGCCCAACGTGGGGCTCGCTTATGCTCTGTTTACAAAGTACTAGGTCGAGTATGCCATGTATTTACATTTACTGTGACAGTCGAGGCTCATAGCCTGTATAGCCAATTTGGCCGAGTTTTTCTTTAAAAAAGAGTGCCAATGGCGACGAAAACAAATCCGACCAAGTATTTGCACGAATTATGCATTGTGAACCATTAGGTCGTCTACACTAACCATCACCGCTTCATTCCTTAAGGACAGACACCAATTATTATGCTAAATAGTTACAATTTGTTCTATACGAGGATTCTTTGTTACGCACATGTAACTATTAGATTCTTCCTAAAAGCTTTAGGGCCTATCTCCTACGTACAACCCCGACAAATTGCGAAGTCCATCGATATCGTCTTTATACATCTAGCATCGTTTAAAATAGATATAAAATTAACTACATACATCTTTTGCAGGAATAAACTATCTAAACAGTGAGTTATGAATATCTACCACATCTTTTTTTGTTTAACCTTTATACCTTTTTTTATATAAATAGTCCGTAAATTATTATCAAATTCGATAAAGCTCTAAGATTGATCCACATTAATAAATGAATTTGTAGTGTGAGAAACACTCAAGCATAATGTGTGTCAATGAGAAACATTTCGACTTAGACTTTATCTAATATTGAGGTTTTTGTGAAACTACATGTCTGGATTGTCTGGATAAAAAAAGCAAGTTGCCAAGCCAAAAACCCGGTGCTTGTTTATTTTACTGTGATTTTTGATGAAGTTGATGCGATGCGACATGGAGGAAACCTTTTGGTACCGTGTTGATTCTCATTTGCATCGACAACGTAATTGAAATAGATCAAGATTTTTGATAAATCCGGCATTCCGATTTAAACGTTACATAAATACTCAAAATTAACAATCAGACATGTAGTTTCAGACATAGTTATTGAAAAGATCTGAAAACGCATTTTTAGAATGGAAAATATTGTGAAATCACAAACTAGCTGCTTTTAAGGTTATAACAACAACCGTAAAATTAAAGAGAACCTTTTCCAGTCTTTCTATGACCGAGAGAGCGAAGCGGAAGATCTATGTTATTTTTACAACATAGTTTAGACTATACAAGGTGTTCGGTTAGACGACGGATATACACATTTGTAGAATAAATAAAAGCTTATAACTTGCTTCAATAAAACAAACCACTTAAAAGTTAATTTCCTCTTGCTCGCACTTATTAAGTTATGCAAGCAAGATGACACGATTTTAATGTTTTTTTTTTGACGAGAGTTAGAGTATATTATTGCCACTGTTTTTATGACAACTGACTGACCTGCGGAAATATTTGCTGCCAGATAATGCTTCTCTAAAAAACATATTTATAAGTAGCTATACTGTGAGAGGTCATTGAGAGGCATCTTAAATCTTATTTAATACGTATCTGCTATAAGTAAGAGTGCATGCTTACGCGATTAATCAAAATGAAATAAAACTGATGGATTTACCTAATTGGGTTATTGAACGTTATCAATATTTTTTGGGCCTTAGTACAACCACAAAGTACGAAGCAATGATCCTGTAACCAGAGTGCGAACTGAAAATGACTGGTATTTCATTTATCACTTTTGGATTTTTTTTTTCTTTTGGTATCAATCTTATTTTACACATTTTGTCTTTTTAAATCAGCATAATTATGGGTCATTGTAAATGCCTGAAATAAAGATATTACATTTAATAAACAACTCCATCGTCTATTCGAACACCCTGTACATCTTCAACTCTTCAACACGCCTTCACTCAATCTAAAATGGCATCAACCATCATCTACACTTTCCTAAAATAATAAAATATCTAGCCGATTTCTCTAGAGGTGGTACATTTGTACATTCAGGATTTAAGAGCAAATATTCGTAACTGTTCATATGGATACATGTATCTATCTTAGGCCACGATTATTCGGCGACACAGGGCCGATAATGTAAGAAAATATTTGTTATACACGGATCTAATTCACTAACAATCTCTAAACACTGACTAATCGACAAACAAAAATGAACCCAACACTCGCTATAGTGATATTTTTCGCGTTTCACTAACTAACGATCTAGCGTCCCATATATTTTTCTTAGGTAAAATTTACTATTGGACCGAACTGTACGATGCTCAAGAAACTTTCCGTACGTTATAAAAGGAGTAAGCTATATTTTAATACGACTCTTAAAGTTTTCGAAGCACAGTACGTATGCTATAATCCGCTACCCGTATCCAATTAACACTGTAGCGTTTCCGAAACCATTTTTGCCTAGCACCTTAATTATGTATACATCGCATAAATTCGAGATGCAGATAGCGAATTAATTAAGAAATACACGAATAACTTCCGTCTTTGGGCGAATATAAATTTTTATTGCAGTAGATTCAACAGTAAATTAAACAGTAGATTCTTGTTCCACAAATTTTATTCACTTCTAAAAGGCATCAAAACAAAGTCGAATTATTGAAACTTGATAGTTTTCAAGCAAAAAGTTAAGAATTTCCAAAAATTGTCTACATTTTAAGAGCTAGCAGAGCACTTCCATGTCATTCGCACATTGCAGTCTGTTATTATGTCTTGTTTAAGTGTAAAATATCACTCTTTTAATGGGGCAAAGATAATTATGCAAAAACAGGCCCAATTATGAAGGCACCATACTATATTAGCAATTTTGACTAATTCTGTTTCTTTTTCACTTTAGACATTCGATAGAGAGAACACTTTTACGTTACGATGGCGTCTTCATAGTTGGGCCTAATGTAGTCATATCACAATCAGGAACGGGTGGGGTGGCAACATAGCCAAATTACTCTTTAGAGGTATTATCTACTTTTAGATCTTCGTCAAAAATCGGAGACAGGCAAAATTAAATTAGAAATTTAAAAACTATTTAATTGCCAACTGCTTGTGGAATCAAAACGGTCATTAAATCTATTGGTGAGTTGGTTCAGAGGGGCAAATTTTTAATAATCCGGCGGCATATGTGTGATTCCGCCGCTATATAATATTCTACGAATTTTATTTATTTATTTCTTAAAATGTTCTTAAAAATGCCGTAATGTGCGTATGAAACTGAATAAGTATTTCAAAATATAGCGTCAATCCCAAAACGTAGTTATTCCTGTATTCCTGAAGCCTGTCAAAGATCCTACAGGAGCCGAGAGGACGAATTTTTGATAACAATTAGGATTTAGAATCTTTCACTTACACTTATCATACCATAGTAAGCGTTCACTATATTGGCGTTAAATTAAGTACTGAATAGTTTTGGTATTTTTTAGAAATTATTTCACGTATCATAGGACTAAGTAAAGGACATTTTCTCATTAAATATAATAGGTAATATCACACAATATTCTTATAGAGATATGCTGTTACAAGCGTTGGTCACGTCACGACGAAAACTCAGAAATTAGGTATATTTATATGTTAAAATAAAACACGTTTATAGAATTAGTAAGAAGCATAGCGATTTTTGGGGGGAAATGCACTGAAGATAATGCTTATACTATGTGAAAAATCTGAATTTGTATGGACGGAAGGAACAATATTTTTGAGCTAAGCAAATCTGATTAAAGCAGCTTGCTTACACCTACCGGGTTGAAAACATTCACATCGCAACGATTATGTAATCGATTTTTTTCCACGAGTACTTTGGCTAAAATCATACCTAGATAGCCAAAAATACATTTTCTACGGCAAAATTACACTTGCTTGATCAAAATTACACATTCTAGGCCAAATAAACACGTTTTTGGCCAAAACAGAACTGTTTGTCCAAAATTGCACATGCTTGGCCAAAATAACACAAGTTTGGCCAAAATTACTCAAGCTTGGCCAAAATTACACATCCTTAGCCAATACACTTTTTACCGACACGCAATGAGAAGGCTTCTTTAAAAAAGAATCCAAGCGTGTCGATTTTAAACAAACCGATTGCTTTTAACACGACCGACCAATTATTTCTACTCACATTTTAGTCCGAGCCGAGAGTCGGTGGGTGTAAACAAACTTTCGTTTTAAATAGGGGCATTGCCTTTCGAGTGATTTCATAAAACTTTTCACAGCCATTGATCTATAAAGCTTTAATATGCTTACTACAACAATTTAATTACTAATGGCTTAGGGTGCGTACCCATTATATAACATTTTGTATATAACTTATTATAACAAGACGTTTTATGTCCACATAACTGAAACAAGCTATATAAACGTGTTATGTTGTACCTCTATAAAGCGTACGCACCGTTAGAGCGGAATTTATTTTTGTAGGGTTATTTACAGGGTTATTTCTAATCAATTAGCATCCTTTTAGGGGCTTCTTCTGTACATCAAAACTAACAACTTTTGTTCTACGACTTTTTTTAATTCTCAAAATAAAAAGTTGTTCCATAGAAAAATATCGTTCGACAAAATGTATGGAACATTTTTTTTTTTTTTTAGTTTTGACAAAAGTTGTAGAACAAATGTTGTTAGTTTTGATATACAGAATAAGCCCCTAAAAGGATGCTAATTGATTAGAAATAACCCTGTATACCTCAAAAGGTAAAATACAAACAAACAAATACAAACCCATAGAGAATAATTTTGTTATCCGTGTGCCTATAAGTCTGTTTGTTTTTCAAATTTAACTACTTTAACTGATTCGCGGTAATGTACATTACAATGTCTTTAAAAAACATTATTAAGACTGTTTAATTATCGTGCGGGAACGAAAATTCTATTCCACTCCATTTCTGTCAAGTTTTTTTTTAATGTGGCATATTTGCAATTTCTTTATCTATTTTTTCACCCACATTAAGGCAATGCCTCTTATTTTATGCAATCTTATTTATCTAAGCTACATGCGGCAATTTTAGGGATGACTATTTTATAATAAATTTTATACTAACATCGATTTATTCCATGCACGCGTTGGAAAGTCATAGCCTTTTCAATTCATTTAAAAAAAAAGTTAATTTTGCTATATAAATAAATAATAAATATAAATTCATCTGCGTCAAATAAAAATAAATAAAATATATCTACAATTTTCACTACACTGGTATTGTACAAATGATACCAATTTTGAAGATTTTAAATACAGACAGTTTTGTTTCATAAAATTTAACAATAACAAACAAAATTCAGCATTTAATTTATGACGGAAATATTCTAGTTTAGCATTGTACTATTCATCATTGTAACCAACTTTTACTATGGGTTTAACCTTGAAGTTGAATAAAAGCAGATATTCTACAAAACGTTGATTTACGACAGAATGTAGGGTGTAGCTGTTTTTTTCGGCATTTCAGGATTGATCCCATAGTAAAATTCGATCATAATGATGAATACAACGATATATGTACGTCGTCTAAGAAACAATCATCGCATTATATGAATGAAAGATATAACATTTTTAGAAAATAGTACTATTTCATGAAGCCGCACTAAAAGGATTTAAAATCTTCAATATGAGTATCATTATTTTATTTAAAACGTTGGTGCACATTTTGTGAATAACTCTCTTGAAAAAAGCGCTAGAATTTTGTATTTTCAATAAAAGTTCACATAATCCAAAAGATAGGATTAATTCATTTAAAATACGTCTTTAAAGATTTTTGTTTTCCAAAAACGGTTTAATTAATCGATAGCTTTATTTAAGTTTTTAGAATATTAGACATTTTGACTTGAGACCTTTTTTCAAGCGACATAATATGCTTCCTCACTTGCGCAAAATATTTAACAAATATAGACATAACCTGTAGAGATCATTAAAAATGTCCTTTTAAAATGTCATTCTTTTATTTTAGCTAAAAAAATGTGCGAGTTAGAGAGCATACCGTCTTTCCAAAGCAAATATTACTCACACACTTGCACCAACGTTCGAATTTAGTGAAGTGTTTCACACATTGCTAATTCAAAATAACAGTTCCCGATAACCGTTAACCGTTTTGGGAACCGCAAAAGCGTTATAGCAGTTCATTTTAAAGATTTTAAACTACTTGGTAGCTACAAAAATAACATTTACAATGCAGGCAAAATCAATCGAAATCGTCTAACAATAATTGATTTAGCATCACACGTGGGAATTCATTGAAGTAGTGCAATATCAAAAACAAAACAAACAATTTTCTTCAAATGATTTGCAAGACAGCGATTTTGAGGTAAATAGTTATGTACTATAATATGGCAACATTAGAAAAAACAGTGAAGTTAAAACATCGAGTTTATAAATATCTGTTATTTTTAACAGTGAAATAATTAACTAACTACTAATACGCTATGAAACTTAACTCATTGTGCTAAATATTTTATTATACGAAATTATTCGAATTTAAATACGTTTAATATGCGTTATTTATATATTTTTTACTACATGCTATTTCGATAAACGCGGAGCGTGTCAATTGTACTAATATTCAGACGTTATCTAAAAAAAACGAAGCGTTTTTTTGTGGAGTTGGTTCATTTTTGTGGATTTAAAACAGCAATTTTCAAAATGTACATTGGATAATACTTTTCTCAAAGTATCAACTTTTAGTATAGTTTTTTCATATATTAATCATTTACGTAACTTTCATTTGTGATGCTGGCAGTATACGGCTGAAATACTATGATAGGGAAAGATTTGTTTGCGGTTCGTTGGTTTCGCATAATTTGTATTAAACCAGAAAGATATAACATGTTGGAACATAAAGTTATTCACTTGAATGTATAATTTCATAAACATGAAAGACAGTATTGACCGATTCGCTGGATATCAATCTGTAAAACTATTCTCAAATAGACTGCCTCGGTGGCTCAGTGACCCTAACTTCTGGGTCAAAGAGGCGTGGTTTCGATCCCCACCCCGGGCAAGTATTTATGTGTAGAACATAAGTGTTTGCTCTGTGTCTGTGTGTTATTTAGTTACCATCTATATAAGTATGTATTTAATAATATGTTTATGCAGTATATCAGTCTCTGGCAGCCATATCACAAGCTTTGCTTAGTTTGGGGTCAGAGACCGTGAGTAAGATGTCCCCTAATATTTATTTATTTATTTTGACCAATCGTTCATTCTAAGGCAAGTTTTATAACATTGCGCTGCGCTTTTGATGACTAATTTATGAACCAACTCCACCAAAAAGGCCAACGTTCCGATCGGAGATCGTATTTTAGACAAACCTAAAGGCTAACGGCAAAATGAAATGCAATACAAAAAAAACAGCATTTGAAATGTTTTGTACATCGCATAGGGGTTAAAATGCAAGCACACTTTTAAATATTGAAAAGGCACTACAACATTGGACACTATAGTTATGCCTGAAATATACCGGTATTTTAGGTAATAAGATATCAGTTTTCAAAATACATATTTATGGAAAATAATTATTTTTTTATGTAACACTTATTACGTCATTTTTGTAACATTTTATATAACAGCCCCATTTATAACATTTAATTACTTATTTGTTAGACAGAGACCAAGAAAAATCATTACTCCCTAATATTTTACATCTCAATTATTAAATATGTTATAAAATAGGCCTCGGTCTTGCAGGGTTAATATTTTTTTTATTAAACATTTGTTTCATTCACTGTTGAGTATAGAGAGCAAAATTAGTGAAGAAAAATTGTAAAAAATACCAGTAAAAATTAAAGGATTAAGGAGTTCAAAAAGGACATTTTATGAAGAAAGTTTAAAATATTTTCCATTCTTGAAAAAGTACTTCGAAAACTGATAACCACAAGATATAGTATACTGATTTAAAAAAAAGAGAATCGAATCATTTATCCTTAAAAACTATAATATGAACGTAAATGGAAGAATTTCACTATACACTACGAAGTTTTGGTTATTTCACCTGTCATTACTGTCAGACAGAAAAAAAAACTTTGAGCTTTCAACTGAACATAAATTAAAGCAATAATATAAGCAGCTCATACTGGAATACCCTTTTGGCGAATATCATGCAAAATATGACTATTAAAAATAACTATCTATGTAAGGAACCGACTTACAATTCATTTTTTAAAGTCAATTCATTTGGCAAATACGTTTTACTAAGAACACGTGCCTTAAATGTTTTTTTTATTCGAATTCTTAACGTACCGTAGCGACGCGAATAAAATAGCTTTTTCAAATATGCTAAGGTAAGTATAAATTTAAATTAAGAATTGACGAAAATCTTCACGATTCTTAAATAATAAAACTAAGAAAGGCAGGTGCGGGATGGGTTCTTTTTGCGAATTTAACCTTCATCTATTTTTTATTTGCATATGTTTGAGTCATTTTTGGCAGATGAGTAAAAAGCCTTTATAGCTGGCAACACTTTTAGGGCCAGCACTAATTACGTATAAATTCAGTTGTAATATACAGGTATGATTGCTAATTCTGCCGAGACAGTAAGAGAGATTTTGCTGCTATTTTTTTCGTAAATTTTCTTAACAAGCCCCTAAGAGACATTTTACTGCCAATTTTTTCGTAAATTTTCCTAACAATCCCGCACCATATTCAAAATATTTAAAGTATAAAAATCGACCTTATCGACTCAAATCCTATCACTTAACAACAATCAATTCCACACTATAAACCGTAACCTTCTGTTAAAGCACTTACAAACTAAGCGAAAATTCATCACGGAACCTCGAAATTACACTTAACACCTAATAGTTTTCAACTTCATTTTTCATATACTTTGTTATTTTGCACGTTGATATATTAAAATAGTGTCAACTAGCCGAGAACATCACATTTTAAAGGTTTTTTTTTTTCTATGTCGGTGTGAGCGAAATAATTCAGTTTCAGTCGTGGTAGGGTAGGGGCTTTGTATTTTATGACTAGAAGTTGTTTTTCAGTCAATTTTAGCATTGTACACATTTGCTGGAGGTAGATTATAAAGGAGATGGGCGAGAAATGTACGGGGTTTGGGCTGTCCACTATTAATTAATAAATAAATATATTTCTATCAGAATATTATGTCACACACTTTCTGTAGTCTGTATTGAGTACCTAATAAATAACATAACGAGAACTAATCATAGATTTTGAAGTTATCGAAGCGGAAAGTACAATTTATAGTTTAGTTACTGGTATTTTACACCGTAAGAAAATGAAATTAAATTTGCTAGAAACAATAGTAAAAAATTTCTTGAAACAGAAAATATGGATATGGGAAATGTTAGTTCTGTTAGAATGTAGTACTTTTGTGAATCGTTAGTGAGTTTATTATGTTAATCTATGTTTTTTTATCAGTTGATTAGTTTTTTTTTTTGGGATATTAAAAACTACTTATTATGTAGTGGCATTTCACATTATTTACGTGTTTTAATAAAATTTATTTAGTAGTGGACAGTAGCCCAAGCTTGACCATTCTCCTTTATACAATTTTCATAAGTCTAATAATAAGTAATGGAAATCTAAGCTAGCTGGCTATCATGCTAAGATTTCTACCATGGCATGGTAGAAATACAACCTAATTGGTAGAAACGAAATGTCCATCCCGCGTTTCTACCATAAACCGATTAAGGGGTAGCTTTTATAAATAATTTGTTTATTTAAAATTATATCACTCACACCGAATTTAAGGTCGAATTTGGCAAATGCGGCCAATTCGAAGGTATGTCGACACATATAATACTCCATTAACCTGAGCTAAGCACGATTAATTATTAACGCAGTTTATGTCACTTTGGACACATAAAAAAACTAACCTACACACATAGTTTGAGTAATATATTTTTAGTTATATCTTTCTTTCATATATTAATTTAAACGTGGTCTCTATTACACCTGTTTAGTCCTTCCTATTACGTAAATTCACTTTTTGAATTATTCGGTCAACATCTAGTTTGGACAATGTTGCCATGACTAAATGCTTAAATTTTACTAATAGAAAAAGTGAAAATCGTATTATTTTTCTACAATTTATGTTGATATGATATTTAAGATTGCATCGATCCCATGTCAACATTTATAGGTCTTGACGTCTTAGTTTTACAATAAAGACACTAAAAACAAGTCTAACAGAGTTTTGTGAGCATACCTAGTATTGAGTGACGCTCAAATACCTACGTTCATTTAGGAAATGAGCAAAAATTAATTCTCTACGAGGGACTATTACACTCCCTTTGGTACGAGGGCCTATTACATTCCCTTTGGATACAAAACGCGGCTTTACAGCGAAGGACAAATTGCACTAAAACATCTAGATCATCAAAATTTGTCGCGACAAAAGCGTTGGAATTTGAAATCTAATGGATACGAGACATAAATACTCTTTGCTTATCAGCTGCCTTTAGAATCTAAAATCATAAGTTTCGTTACATTAACGAGTAAAATAAGGCTCGTTTAAATGCTCAGTGTTGCCTTATCTTCTCAGTTATTAAAACCACTTGAACTATTTGTTCCTTTAAAGGCAACGGCTTAGTACATAAATACAGTTGATTTCTATTTTTTGATCAACATTAATTGAATACGTCCTAAAGTAAATACATGTACTGACAATATAGTTAATTATATTATTATAAGAGCATCACACAGTTATAACAAATACATATACATTTATAATAATACAATGGTTACATACTATGCTACACTTTTGGATATCTACCAACATATCAGCGTGGGTAGAAATATGAAAATAGTTATAATTCCGTCAATTTTTATACCGTAAAAATTTCAAGAACTTTTATTACTACACATTTTGCTAATATATTTATTTTTACTGAAATTGATTGCTAGTATATTTGATAGTACAGGTAAAAAAACGTAAATTATGTTAGGAATATAAGAATTTTTAAACTATATTGACAGTACATTTAAAGCACGGCCACACTGGCAAAGCAGCTCACGACAATACGTCTAATACATTTTTCAAACAGTGTTCACAGCAGTGTCAATTATTCTACCATTATGGTAGAAATACAACTTTTTGGTAGTTTAAATTATATCATTTCGGTAGAAATACAACGAATTGGAAGTTTAATTTCTACCATTTTGGTAGATTTTTTAACAATCAAACCGTTTACACAGTGGGCCAGCCCTTTCACTTTAAAGTCGATAATTAAAGCATTTGATGCGTTTAAAGCTTTTTTTTTAATTTATAGGCCCGGTGGCCAAGTAATGATATGGGTGTCGGTTGTGCATAAATCTACTATCGTACCTCTGATTTCGGTAGAAATCGTTTCGTTGGTTCAATTTCTTGTAGTTTTGAGTGCGGCGCTGTTGGTGGTTCTTGTCTTTGTCCGTCTGCTTTGCTGCGCCGTTTTTGGTGGTGTTTGTGGCGGAGGTAGATGTTGAAGGTGTCGCCGCTTCTGTTTTCGGCGGTTCGGTGGCAGGTTTCTCCTGTAAAGTTTTTGGTAGAAATTTATTTCTTAGCAATAACGCCGCCACTTTTGGCACTTGCTTCTTTATTTTTTATTAATCTACTTAATAAAAGGAGGTTCACAATTAGCCTATCTATGTTTTTTTTTTGTATGGTTGTTGTGCGATTACTCCGCCAATTCTGAAACAATTTTCAAGTTACTTTTTTTTTGTTAGGTCACACTTTAGTGGTGATCCCATTAAAATTTTACCGAAATCGGCTTAGTCGTTTTTGATCCCATGTCTGTCCCCATGTATGCTTATATCTTTAAAACTACGCAACGGAATTTGATGCGGTTTTTTTATATAGATAGAGTGATTCAAGAGGAAGGTTTATATTTTTAATACACCTGTGCGAAGCCGGGGCGGGTTGCTGGTCAATAATAAATCATTATAATACAATGAATTACCAACAATGTCAAATAAAAATAATAATAAACCGATTAAAAATTGTATAATATATGTATACAAACGTGTATTTTGAATAGTTGTATTTTGTAAAAAACTTCAAAATTAAGATGTTAAATAAATACCTGAAAAATAATAACAAACAATAAAAACAAGCTTTTACTGAACAAGTACTCGCCAAGACGAATTTAACAAGCAGAAACTCGATAGGGTTGCGTCGTTTCATTACAGAGTTCCTATGACCACCTTCCAGCTCCATCATCCGACCCTGGTTACCATTGAAAGACAAACTACTCGCCAAGACCATTCAAATGAACCCAAACTCGATTAGGTTGTGTCGTTTCATTACAGAGTTCCTATGACCACCTTCCAGCTCCATCATCCGACCCTGGTTACCATCGAAAGACAAACTACTCGCCAAGACCATTCAAATGAACCCAAACTCGATTAGGTTGCGTCGTTTCATTACAGAGTTCCTATGACCACCTTCCAGCTCAATCATCTGACCCTGGTTACCATTGAAAGACAAACTACTCGCCAAGACCATTCAAATGAACCCAAACTCGATTAGGTTGCGTCGTTTCATTACAGAGTTCCTATGACCACCTTCCAGCTCAATCATCTGACCCTGGTTACCATTGAAAGACAAACTACTCGCCAAGACCATTCAAATGAACCCAAACTCGATTAGGTTGTGTCGTTTCATTACAGAGTTCCTATGACCACCTTCCAGCTCCATCATCCGACCCTGCGGTTACCATTGAAAGACAAACTACTCGCCAAGACCATTCAAATGAACCCAAACTCGATTAGGTTGTGTCGTTTCATTACAGAGTTCCTATGACCACCTTCCAGCTCCATCATCCGACCCTGGTTACCATTGAAAGACAAACTACTCGCCAAGACCATTCAAATGAACCCAAACTCGATTAGGTTGCGTCGTTTCATTACAGAGTTCCTATGACCACCTTCCAGCTCCATCATCCGACCCTGGTTACCATTGAAAGACAAACTACTCGCCAAGACCATTCAAATGAACCCAAACTCGATTAGGTTGTGTCGTTTCATTACAGAGTTCCTATGACCACCTTCCAGCTCCATCATCCGACCCTGGTTACCATTGAAAGACAAACTATTCGCCAAGACCATTCAAATGAACCCAAACTCGATTAGGTTGTGTCGTTTCATTACAGAGTTCCTATGACCACCTTCCAGCTCCATCATCCGACCCTGCGGTTACCATTGAAAGACAAACTACTCGCCAAGACCATTCAAATGAACCCAAACTCGATTAGGTTGTGTCGTTTCATTACAGAGTTCCTATGACCACCTTCCAGCTCCATCATCCGACCCTGCGGTTACCATTGAAAGACAAACTACTCGCCAAGACCATTCAAATGAACCCAAACTCGATTAGGTTGTGTCGTTTCATTACAGAGTTCCTATGACCACCTTCCAGCTCCATCATCCGACCCTGGTTACCATTGAAAGACAAACTACTCGCCAAGACCATTCAAATGAACCCAAACTCGATTAGGTTGTGTCGTTTCATTACAGAGTTCCTATGACCACCTTCCAGCTCCATCATCCGACCCTGGTTACCATTGAAAGACAAACTATTCGCCAAGACCATTCAAATGAACCCAAACTCGATTAGGTTGTGTCGTTTCATTACAGAGTTCCTATGACCACCTTCCAGCTCCATCATCCGACCCTGCGGTTACCATTGAAAGACAAACTACTCGCCAAGACCATTCAAATGAACCCAAACTCGATTAGGTTGTGTCGTTTCATTACAGAGTTCCTATGACCACCTTCCAGCTCCATCATCCGACCCTGGTTACCATTGAAAGACAAACTACTCGCCAAGACCATTCAAATGAACCCAAACTCGATTAGGTTGTGTCGTTTCATTACAGAGTTCCTATGACCACCTTCCAGCTCCATCATCCGACCCTGGTTACCATTGAAAGACAAACTATTCGCCAAGACCATTCAAATGAACCCAAACTCGATTAGGTTGTGTCGTTTCATTACAGAGTTCCTATGACCACCTTCCAGCTCCATCATCCGACCCTGCGGTTACCATTGAAAGACAAACTACTCGCCAAGACCATTCAAATGAACCCAAACTCGATTAGGTTGTGTCGTTTCATTACAGAGTTCCTATGACCACCTTCCAGCTCCATCATCCGACCCTGGTTACCATTGAAAGACAAACTATTCGCCAAGACCATTCAAATGAACCCAAACTCGATTAGGTTGTGTCGTTTCATTACAGAGTTCCTATGACCACCTTCCAGCTCCATCATCCGACCCTGGTTACCATTGAAAGACAAACTACTCGCCAAGACCATTCAAATGAACCCAAACTCGATGAGGTTGTGTCGTTTCATTGCTAAGTTCCTTTGGCCACCTTCCAGCTCCATCATCAGATCAGCACCATGTCATCATAATATTGCATTACCGCGTGATTTACACATGTATGCAAAATTTCAGCTCAATCGGTAACCGCCAATTGGATCAAATTTAACTTGCAAGATTTGATTACAGAACGACAGACAACGGGACAGGTGAAACTAAATCATCCATCAGCCATAGGACGTCTAATGCTGGACACAGGCCTCCCCTATGGATCTCCAATAAGACAGGTTGGTAGCGGCTTGCATCCAGCGCGATCCTGCGGTCTTAATGAGGTCATCCGTCCACCTTGTGGGTGGACGTCTTACGCTGAGCTTGCCGGTACGTGGTGTCCACGAACTTTTCGATCCCATCGGTCATCAGTCCTCCGCGCTTTGTGTCCTGCTCATTGCCATTTCAACTTGCCGATCCGCTGGGCTATGTCGAACTTTGGTTATTCTACGGATCTCCTCATTTCTGATTCGATCTCGCAGAGAGACTCCGAGCATAGCCCTCTCCATAGCTGGTTGGGCTACTTGGAAGCTTACTAATAAGGCCCATAGTGAGAAACCACGTTTCCGTGAAATTAAAAAAGATAAGCAAAATCAGAAATTTTGAAAAAAACCCACGACGGCATTGCTGAAAACAGAATTGTAATCGGACATTTCGTTTTGATTATATTGCAACATTGTTTTGCACTAATATTGTGGCGCCCCCTAGTGAGTTACAGCCATGACATGAACTCATCAAACACAAACCCGTTATTGAAAACCGCATCAAAATCGGATCATTATTTTAGAAGATAGGTGGGAGCATTACTTTGCACAAACGCACACACAAACATCTCTCACCCTAAACGCATATACCTGCTCCGTTCCGTCGTGGGTAATAAAAGCTTGTAAAATACCTCTTTAGCGTCGGTTGCGGCGGGTTTGGCAGCGCTTGAGCTCGAAGCAGCTTCTTGCGGTTGCTTGGTCGGGGTCGACTGCGCCGTCGGTTGGTTCGATTCCGCCTGAAATTAACAATAAACACCTAATAAAATACGATGTTTCGATTTCGAAAATCGCGGTACATATATATCGTCAATAAGTGTATGTAGTATATCAGTCTCTGGCAGCCATATCACAAGCTTTGCTTAGTTTGGGGTCAGAGGCCGTGTGTAAGATGTCCCTTAATATTTATTTATTTATTCTTTTTGACTGCCTCGGTGCCTCAGTGGTTAGTGACCCTGACTTCTGGGTCAAAGTGGCGTGGGTTCAATTCCCACCCAGGGCAAATATTTATGTGATGAACATTGGTGTTTGCTCTGAGTCTGGGTTAGCTATTTATACTGGGTGATTTTTACTGGGTGATATTTAGCTATTATCTATAAAGTACTAGCTGACCCGTCAAACGTTGTTTTGGCATAATAAAATTGAAATTTTTTGCCAATAAAAAAATGCGATTTTAAATTGAGGTATAAACTATCTTATCTCTCAAGTTGGTTCAAACTGCACACAGTGTACAAAATTTAGTTAAAATCGGTTCAGTAGTTGAGGAGTTCATGGGGGACAAGCAACGTGACACGAATTTTTTATATTTTAAGATGTATTTTAAAAAAACAGACAGACAGACAGACGGACAGCGGAGTCTTAGTAATAGGGTCCCGTTTTTACCCTTTGGGTACGAAACCCTAATATATAGAGGAGGCCTCTGTCCAACAGTGGGCGTCCTATGGCTGATCGATGGAACAAGCATGATTGGGTAAAAAAATTCATCACTTCATAGTATAAAGCAAAACAGTTATTTCTGTGTGTATGTCTGTGTATCCGCTTATATCTTCCAAACTACACAACAGATTTCAATGCGGTTTTCACTATCGTTTAGAACTTTTCTTCCGGGAGTTTCGTAGCTAATTTTAATTTTAATTGACAAAAGAAAAAATACGTGTCCAATTAGAACTATTCTTCAGGGAGTTTCGTAGCTAATTTTAATTTTAATTGACAAAAGAAAAAATACGTGTCCAATTAGAACTATTCTTCAGGGAGTTTCGTAGCTAATTTTAATTTTAATTGACAAAAGAAAAAATACGTGTCCAATATTTTTTTATGTATCTGACGGAATAGATATGTAATTATATTTTTTTTGTATTCCGTACTCAGATACAATAAATATCATGTACAGTTGTTATTTAACATAATGAAAGAAGTGTTTAAAAACTAAAATCTGCCTAGTACGAGTCGGACTCGCGCATGAAGGGTTCCGTACTGTATGGGAGCCCCCCGTTAAATATTATTTTTATTCTATTTTTAGTATTTGTTGTTATAGCGGCAACAGAAATACATCATCTGTGAAAATTTCAGCTTTCTAGCTATAGCGGTTCAAGAGATACAGCCTGGATCCAGACGGACAGCGAAGTCTTAGTAATAGGGTCTCGTTTTTACCTTTTGGGTACGTAACCCTAAAAAAGGCTGGTACAGTAAATCAGTTCTAGATAGCCAAGTATAAGATGGTACCTGCGCGGCGGCGGGCGACGGCGCGAGCGCGACAGTAAGGGTGAGGTCGCACCACATGGCGGTGCGCGCGCGCCGGGCGCTCAGGCACAGCTGCTTCACCGCCTCCGCTAGCACAAGGATCGCTGGAACAAAAACATTTTAATATATTAAGCTGGCTTCTCATGGCGCGGGATATCACAAGCCGCGCCGCGCCGCGCCGATTTGTACGAGCGAGCACGCGCCAACAGGCGAGTCCGCGCTACCCGTTCTCACGGCGCGCGTTGGCCACTTTCTATAATCATGCCATCAAGGTATCTCTTTTCTTTTTTATTTCCTATATCGGGATGGTCTTCGGTATTTTAATTTAGTTTATATTCTAACCCAGGAATCGTGCTGGTCATTTATATTTTTGTGTTCCGAACTCTTGGAATTCTATAAAGCTGGTTCGTTTTCATGTAAAATTAAAAATTCGGAAATAGTTTCATTAGTCCAGTCCATAATTAAGTACGCAAAAGTATCTTTCACGCTGACACGAAACGAAATTAACGCGACCAATCCTTCGTTTTGCGTCGTCCCGCGCCCCGCGCCACCCCGCGCGCACTCGAGTCACCGTGAGTGCGCTCGCGCCGCGTCGGCCCGCGCCTTTGAAGTTACCGACTTCGATCGTATCGGACGCGCTTGCTCGCACCAGCCCGCGTCGCCTCGAGCCATCACCTTCACACGGCGCGTAGGCGCGAGCTAGCGCGCCGCGACTTGCGATATCTCCTCGCGCCGTGAGAAGCCAGCTTTACATTATATACATATCACATTACGGCTCCGCCCGCGTAATATTTGCATTTTACATTTCATTTATTATTGTTTTATGGTCACGTCACAGTCAGTGACCTGTTCCCTGTTATTGTGTGAATATACTCACGGTCAGTGACCTGTCTCTGAACTTGTATTGTGGAGGGTGCATTTCCCGTTTACGTGCGCTCTGTAAAGCTGTGACAGCGTTACTTTATTTCATTTTATTAATATTAAGGAAGTTAACATCTAGGCATGAGTAAATTTACTTAAATATATAAATATGGCCAATTATAAACTTCCACTGCTATGCTAAAGAAAAACAAAAGTGAAAGTTATATGACTATACTCACGGTTAGTGACCTGTCCCCTGATATTATGTGAATATACTCACGGTCAGTTACCTGTCCCCTGATATTATGTGAATATACTCACGGTCAGTGACCTGTCCCCTGATATTATGTGAATATACTCACGGTCAGTGACCTGTCCCCTGTTATTGTGTTGCGGCGGGTGCATCTCCCGTTTGCGTGCGCTCTGTACGGCTGTGACCGCGTTACGCCAACTCAACATCGCGCTTTCCACTTCTTTGTGAGGCGCTCTGCAAACAATATCAAACAAATTTAAATTAATATTTTATTCTCTGACATATTCTTAGATCATTGAAGTGAACTAAAATATTGATTATACAAGAGACTATAATAATTATATCGTCAATGTATCGCAAAACACCCTACCTACTATATAAGTATCATGTTTTAAAAAAACGCAACATCCGATTTTTGGGAGCTTAGTTCCCGTGTCTCAAACGCAAACCTGCAAATGTCAGAGAGGAATAGCTGTGGAACGACCAAAACACTGTTAATAAAGCTGGTTAAACTCACATTTCAGCTAAATATTTGACATCGTCCCGCCACGTGATAAAAGCTAGCTGGATCCAGCCCCTTCTTACTCTCACTGGGCACGTTTTCTTTCTCCTGTTTGAGCACGGTGATGTTGTTTTATCCGGGCTTCTTCTTGTTTTATTGGTTTCTAATTTTTTGTCAAGCTTGGCCTCGATATAAAAGTTGGTTATAATGATGAATACAATGATATGCCAGAATACGTATGTCGTCTCGAAAAACATCCTGTCTATTATACCAGTTATGATTAAGAAACACAGTGTATTTTTGTGAGTTTATTACTGGTTTCTCAAACTTGGAAATGTGGCATAAAGAAAGCCGACTAAAGGACCGTAAATAAAGCTCATATTACTTACATTTCGGCTAAATTTGACGTGCGGGGCGATGCTGGCGGGATCGAGCCCCTCCTTACTATCACTCGGCATATGTTCTTACTACCACTAGGCACATTCTTATTATCCAATAAAACTTACACTTCAGCTCAATAAAGCTAGCTGGATCGAACTCCTCCTTATTATTTATAACTTGGCACATTTTTACATAATCTAATAAAACTAACACTTAACATGAAAAAAACTTACATTTCAGCTAAATGTTTGACGTCGTCTCGCCACGTGGCGGGGTCGAAGCTAGCTGGATCGAGCCCCTCCTTGCTGTCGCTGGGCACGTTTTCCTGCCCCCGTTTGAGTACGGTGATCTTGTTCTCCTCGGGCTTCTTCTTGTTTTGTGCGACGCACACGCTCGCGCGTAGCGTTTCCATCTTGCCCATTAGGGTTAGTACCTGAAATTGACACGTAGTAGCTGAGTAATTAAGTTGATTTTCAATAACTTGAAGTCAATTTTAGCATTGCAAGATTGCGGATTGGTAAATTGAAATGGCAGTAGGCAAAGCACGGAGGACTGATGACCTTTGAAGTCGAAAAGTTCTTGAGTGGAGTACCATGTACTATAGTTATCCATCCATCAGCCATAGAACGTTCAGTGCTGGACATAGGTCTCCTCTAAAGATCTCCAATAAGACTGGTTAGAAGTGGCTAGCATCCAGCGCAATTACAGTGGATATTATTAATGTTTCATAGTTACTATAGTAAAAAAAAAATTGTTCATAATGATGTCGGAAAGTACCTTAGTATTGTTCCCTGGCCATGTTTATGGTGAGACTAGGGTTTTAATGGAATGGGTGTTTCTTTTTTGGGGTTTATTTAAATTGTTTGTGACGTTTTGGAGATTTAGTTACCTTAGTATGTTGATGTTCCCCAGCATGTTGACAGTAATTCTAATGATACTCGAGGGGATAAGACGGCATTAATAAAGGTCGCGACGCGTTTCGAACATTTATTTACCTTAGTATGTTCCCTGAGCATGTCTACAGTGAGCCGGTCGACCCTGGACGGGCAGGGCGGCAGGCGCGGCACGGGGATGGAGTTGGAGGAGGACACGGCCCGGCCGGGGTACGCGAGCGCGAGTCGGGCCTCGGTCCGTTTTCGCTCGCGTTCGAGTTGCCGCCATTGTTCGTAGCACGCGTCGAGGCGCGCGTGGAGGATGCCTGACGACGTCGCTGCGTTTCTGTCAAAATATTAATAATAGATATTATTATATAACGTCGTGTCAATTTTTAAGCCACTTGAAAGTCCCTGACATGTCTAAATGTTTAAAACAACCAGGACCTACAGTTTGGCTTGTCATACGAAGTACGACAGTGTTCAATAGGCATAATGACTAAAAATATATGTCGGAGAGCAGTCCCTTCAGCTGATTTGCTTTAATTGATTACTGTCAATACTTCTCACAGACTGATAATATTACGAGGTGCATTTGACAGATGACTTTTCTGTCAACTTCAATGTCGTGCCCACGTCACACTGACGTACACATTGGCGGGAAAAGGCGTGGCTTGAGTCACTTTTTGTTTTGACGAAAATACAAGAAGATGTTGGAAAATAATCGGAGTGTTCAATTGTTTGATTCGAAGACACTTACTGTAATTTTTGAAGAATTACTCTGTAAGCAGAATAAAGTTGATATCGGAAGTTCGCTGGTGTTCATATTTCAATAACTAGCACTATGATCAAGGAGGTTATCGAGACAATAATACACGTTTGTTGATGGCCCCGTCATATATAATATTTCCTTATATTTAAAATAATTATAAGTAGTCCTTCAGATAAATTATCAAAAAAAATCAAGAACGTATTTTTTCTTTTGACAATTAAACAAAATCTAATGAAGATATATTATAGCCCGCTAAAGTTCTACGTGATGCCACAAGTCATATACAAATGTATAGATTTTTGTCAGAGATGTGACATCACAACTTTAACAAGGTTTGTCTTTGTCATTTATTGTTTGATTGACAAAATAAAAAATACGTGCACAATATTTTTTGATGACTCACAGACTAATTGTAATAATGACTTTTTTATCCAGTCATCATGCTTACCACGGCCACCCATCTAAAGACCCATGCCGAACGTTGCTTAACTTCGGCGATCGCTAAGAAACATCGATCCAAACTACACTTTGAGCGCTATGAAATAGAAATGTTCAATTGACTGAACCAGATGTTCTGTGTAGTGTATATTCGTGTGAAAGTGATTTACCTCATATTCCTCATAGCGTAGAAAGGCGCCAATAGAGGGAGATCCAGCATGGGAGACGGCAACACAGGCGGCGGCACCGGCGGACTCGGGCCCAGTAACGCGCCCAGACCTGGAATATGAGGAGAAATATTAACTGGCAACATCATAAATAGACTTATGTGATATCTTCTCAAATAGCAAAGGGTTGAATCATACAACTTGGCGACTATGATGTTAGAAAAAAAGGGATGTTTATTGGTTTGCTAACTTTCGGTGGAGTAACTTTACACAACAACTAAGAGACGAATCGACTTGTGTCTTTGCAATGTTATAGTTTAAAGATTGGAGAGAGAATTACATAGGCTACTTTTTATTCTGAAAAAAATAAAAATTTCTATGGATGACACAAAAGCAATGCGGGTAAAACCGCAAGTAAAAGCTATTAAACCATATTGTCAGGATATATTGTATAGCTTGGCAAACATTTAACGCAGAAGCTATTCTTTTTAACCCTCGACGCAAGTAAGGGAAGTCATAACTTAGACATATTATTACAATGGCTGTTCCGTCTGTTACATCGTAACTGAAATGAGTTGACCTAGTTTGATGTTTAAAACCCTGAAAAAATTGGTGTTTTGAAACTTTGAGGTATGCTTTATAGGCGATTTTTTTCATTTTCAGTAGTCAAAGATTTCAGTAAAATCTATGGTCAGAGGCTGTCAAAAAGATGTAGTTAACTTGTTTTACAGTAAAATCTTTGGCCAGAAGCTGTCAAAAAGATATAGTCAACTTGTTTTACTTACCAAGGTTATAAGGGTTGTTCTCGTGCAAAAACGAAACATCAACGTTCAAAGGGTTGGGCGGAGGTCGATTTCTCATCAACAGACTCATCTGGCGAGCCAACTCCTGGTTCTGCCGCAACATCGCCATTTGCTGCATATCTCTTCCATTGTCGAAGTTATTCCTCTGCTCATTCTGAAACCCTTCCCGATGCATCATCTGGTTCATATCACGTCTCTGCATAAACTCGTTCTGATGGAACCCATTAGGCTTGTAGTTACCGTTCGAAACGGGCGTCGATTGGTTCGAATAATCGAAATTCATCTGATTTATCGGACTCCTGTCCATTTGACCCATCATGTTATCGAAAAAATGGTTATTCTCGAAATTCTTATTCGGCTGATTGAAGTTTCGATTGTAGTACATCTTGTTTCGATCTTCGAGCATTTTGAAGTCTTCGTTTTGGTAGTGGCCGTTTAGTTCTAAAGGCATTTTGAAGTCCATGTTGTTGACGTTCTCTTGGCTGTTCCTGTCTAACGACATGTTGAGTTGACTCAGGTATGAGAGGATTTCCGCGGGATCCTGGTTATCTTTGTAATTGTTCGGATATCGATTGTTGTACTGATTGTCGAAGTTGTTATAGTTCATGTCTAAATTGAGGCTGTTAGGCCTGAAGTTGTTCGGTGGAAACATGTTCGTTTCCGGGAGGGAATTTCTTTGGTTGGGCTCGAAGAAGTTGTAGTCATATTTGTTTTGGAACTGAGCGCCGCCGATCTGTTGAGCGGCTAGCCTCAGCAAATTTAGCTGTTCAGGGGAGACGGTGTCGGTCGTATCTGGTACATCGACCCCCAATAACGCGTTGACATCGTTGTCGCTATAATTGACAAAGCCATTGGTGTTGGGGAATCCGTTTGGCATGTTATAATTGTAGCCGTTTTGGTCATTTTGGCTGTAGTTGAAGTTTGAGAGCGGGTTTTGAAAGGCGTTGTAGGGTGTCGGTAGGAACGAATTCCCGGAGTCATTTTTAGGGTAATGACCGTTGGTCTGGATACCGTTTAGGGGTTTATCCGATGGTGGTATTGAGCTGAAAGAAACATGGATTTATATTATAAACACATGAGAAAATTCGAGACTGAGGAACTAAACTATTGTCTAAACTAAACTATGTTTGTCTGCCTCAGTGGCACAGTGGTTAGCGACCCAGACTCCCGGATCGCAGAGGCGTGGGTTCGAGTCCCACCCAGGGCAACCATTTATGTGATGAACAAAGATGTTTGCTCTGTGTCTGGATGCTGTTATCTATTTAAGAATGTATTTAAAAATATGTAGTACGAGTAGGTATATCTTTCTCTGGCAACCATTTCACAAGCTTTGCTTAGTTTGGGGTCAGAGACCGTGTCTAAGGTGACTCTTAATATTTATTTATGTCATAATTTTCTGACTTTGACATGTCACTATGGTTAAAGAACTTGCTAATTGCTTACATTGCGTATTGCCTTGCTTTCACTAGTAGTCTAGCTTGTCTTACAATCATGAGTTCAAATTCTGGCCCCAAGAAATAAGTCTACGACTTTTTGAGTAGATAAACAAAGCCACTAGTAGTTCTTCGAACAGTAGACCTCGCTACACATCTCTTTAACTGAATCTTCATAAGCCTATAATTATCTTGACTCGCTCTTCACCGATTTGTTTCATACTCGCAAATCTTAGGATTTAGCCTAGATACCGAACAACCCAAATTTTATGAAATCGGCTGATATAGCGCGACATAAAGTTTTCCCCCTTTTTGAGGGAAATACCCACCCAATCAAAAATCACCGAGGATATAATAAAATCTGTGTTTGATACATAAGCCGTGGTGTTCTAGTGGTTGTAATGCTAGCCTGTCATTCTTGAGGTCGGGGGTTCAATCCCGGCCCGGTACCAATGACTTTCTTTAGAACTTATGTACGGAATTTCATACCACTGGCTTTTCGGTGAAGGAAAACATCGTGAGCCAACCTGCATACGTCCGTAGACAAAATTTGATGGCGTGTGTGAATCCACCAACCCGCACTGGGCAAGTGTGGTGGATATGGCCCAATCACCCTTCGTGGGTAGGCTTACGTTCTGCAGAGGACTAAAAAGGCTGGTACAGTACATCATCGAGATTTGTCGAAAAATGCGACCGGTAGACAAAAATCATCATCCGAACAGACGAAAACGAAATCTTCGTGTCAATAATTGAAAAAATATCTAACCTGCCAGTATCTGTGGGGCCGCCATCATCGAGGATCTTTGTGATGAGGTCTCGTACAATAGAGTTCTCTTCCATAATGCGCTCCGCCTGTAACCAAAAACTCTGATAAGTCAATAAAACATAACAATATGAGCATTTCTTACTTTACTTTCATTCTTCTTAATTTTTTTGTACATTTCCCCCTCCAGCATCTACCCAAGCCACCTTTGATTCGAGCCAAAACGAAAGTGCCTAGACAATCAAAATCCCTGATAGTTTGTAAGTAAGTTCGTATAGGCCGAGTGGCTAGCCCTGATGTCAGAGTTTTTAGGCCGCCTGAAGGCCTCTGACTTGGCTAAACGGTTAAAACAACCGGGACCTACAATTTAACGTATCATCTCAGCCGCGCGGTGGCGCTCAGTTGGAAAATGCCACCCGCAGTCACCCATCTAAATACTGACCGTGCGGAACGTTGCTGATAGTTTGTGTTGAGTCTAAACGAAAGTGCCTAGGTGATAAACATTATGCGCCGCGACGGTTGTTTCGAGCCTAAACGAAAGGGCCTAGACAACCCAATCCTTGATAGTTTGTTTCGAGCCTAAACGAAAGTGCCTAGACAATCTCAATCCCTGATAGTTTGTTTCGAGCCTAAACGAAAATGCCTAGACAATCTCAATCCCTGATAGTTTTTTTCGAGCCTAAACGAAAGTGCCTAGACAATCTCAATCCATGATAGTTTGTTTCGAGCCTAAACGAAAGTGCCTAGGAGATTGTTTCGAGCCTAAACGAAAATACCTAGACAATCTCAATCCCTGATAGTTTGTTCCGAGCCTAAACGAAAGTGCCTAGACAATCTTAATCCCTAAGTCAGTAAAATTCATATTTGGCAATAAAGTAGAATACCAACCAAAAATTAATATTTAAACAGCGCATCTGAATATTCCATTGCAATATTCTAATAGAATTAAGTGGGTAAATTTAAAATGGTTTCTGTCCTTTAAATGGTTTCTGGGTTAGTCTCATGGTAAAAGTTGTTCATATTGATGATCTTAATCACACCCTTTCGGCTTAATACAGGGCAAGCAGATAGTCCTGTGTAACACATTTAGATTCAAATTCTATAATATCCCACTTTCTTGCTTCTTTAAAAGATAATCTAAAATTTTACAAAGTCTGAGTCTAAGTCGCAATACCTATGAAGATAGGTTAAAAGCTCTTCGTCTCACGACCCTCGAAGAACGATTATTGAAAATTCTCTCAAAATTCTCAATTGCTTTTATAATCTTCCGGATATTCACGACATGTACACCTTGAAGGAAAATATGAGCAATAGCAGATGCCACCATCATACACCATCGCAAATCGACACTGCACATCACATCCTTTGCAATTAGAGTTGTCTACAATTGGAATAGGTTGCCTGAGGATGTTATCTCAGCAAGAACTATAAACACATTTAAGAAAAGACTACTTTTGGATAAAGAGGGAAAAAAATTCTTTGACAGATAAATACTAATTTTATTAGACTCTGCTTGATATAGGCACATCAGTATAGAAAGTGCTTGCCTAGAAACAAATAAATAAATAAATAATAGGTATCCCCTACGTTTGTGTAAACAAAGTTTAGCAAGAACCGATAACCCTAATATTACAATGGTATTAAATTCTTCACATCATATATTAATGTAGTTCCAAGATATTATGAATTATTGGGACCAGGCATGGAAAATACCCAAAAATACATTTAACATCTGACCCACAAACATGATAAAGGAATGAATTAATGTGTCATCTACAAAACCAAAACTAACAGATATACTTAGTCCATTTATTGTTCTCAGAAGGAAAAGTAGTGTTAAAAATAACTGATACAATCATTTATTCTTCTTAGAACAGAACAATGTTCATTTGTATCGGCCATGATGACAAAGTTGTGAAATTTTATCTTTTACATAGTAACAAGATTAAATTCAAAAAACCCCCAATGCAAAAAGATTCCTACTACAGCTAACAAAAGAGCTGATAACTTGGCTGAAACGGCTGAACTGATTTGAATGAAACATATCTATGAACATTCCTGAGTAATTCAGCTTTCCTCTGGTATTAAACATTGGTTCTTCCATTCTGGAGCTACGATGCCACAGAGAGACACACACACAGACCTGTCAAACTTATAATAACCCGTTGTTTGGATAAATTTTTATTGTATGTATGTTACATGATTACTCTGCCAATTATGAAATAACGTTGATGATTCTTTACTTGTTTGGAAGATCATACTTTATGAAGTGGTCTCATTTATTTACAAACAGCTGAGCTGTTTTTGAATAATCAACAATAATGTAAAAATTATTACAAGGATGACACATTTATTTTTGCAAACTATTCGAATTCTGTACACAGTTGAAGACAGTTGTGGCATTTTTGGTAAAAATAATTATTTCCAAACAAAATGAATGAGGTGTGGATCCCATATGTATTATAGGCCGCCCACACATGCTGGCGGATGTGAAGTTAGCAACAAGCTGTGCAATAGCCAATCAACATGCGGCTTTATGTGAGCTTCAGTCAGGATTGGATATTGCACAGCTTGTAGATAACTCCGCCAACTTGTGTGGTGCAACATATACCCTGACTTGTGTAGCTTGTCTACTGGAACTCAAATGTGGTACCCAGGTCTGACTTGTGTAGCTTGTCTACTGGAACTCAAATGTGGTACCCAGGTCTGACTTGTGTAGCTTGTCTACTGGAACTCAAATGTGGTACCCAGGTCTGACTTGTGTAGCTTGTCTACTGGAACTCAAATGTGGTACCCAGGTCTGACTTGTGTAGCTTGTCTACTGGAACTCAAATGTGGTACCCAGGTCTGACTTGTGTAGCTTGTCTACTGGAACTCAAATGTGGTACCCAGGTCTGACTTGTGTAGCTTGTCTACTGGAACTCAAATGTGGTACCCAGGTCTGACTTGTGTAGCTTGTCTACTGGAACTCAAATGTGGTACCCAGGTCTGTCAAAGTGCTTAGAATTTTAAGGATGTTGTAACCTTATTCTGAAAACATCTCATTATCAGTTACATGGGTGAAGTATGCTTACTAAGCAAACATCTACATATTGAACTGTACCTGCTTCAGACAATTTTTATTTGATTTGACCTATGAATATAATCGAAAAGTTTCTTGGCAAAGTTATCTGTACTTTAGATTGCAGATTTATATTGTACTTACAGTAAACTGACATAAAGTGAAAGAGAGTTCATCTTACCCCGAGTATGTTCAACAAAATATATAATAGAAACAATATAATTATCCCATTTGTTTTATAGGCCTTTAGATGTTTCTGAACATGGCAATAGCTTCAATTTAGTAATGAAAAAAGCTTTCCAAAGGTACAGAGGTTGAAACATTTGCACAATTGAATACAAACAAAGAGGTAAAAGTCCTTCCTACCCAGCTAGATCCTAAAATAAGTATTTGAAAGTAGCTTGTATTGACTTTTGACCTTGTTATTCATTCATATTAACTATAGGTAAGTTAAATTTTATATAACTATCATTTTTTGTATGACATTAAACAGATCTTGACTGTAATAATACTGTTGTGTAAAAAATACTATCAGTGTATACAAAAAGGAAGAATAATTAATTATGATTCTGTAAATTTATCAAATTAATATCTTTATAAATGAAAAGCTATTGGAATGTGGAGAAATGATAAAGATGGAGGTAAAATCTTATCATCTCATTATTATGGGTGTGGTATCAATACATTTATGTAAATAACAACATTTGTTTACTTGATTACACTATAAATTGTAGCACATTCGCTGTGATTCGATTTGTTATTTAACCAATCGTTCAAAATGAAGGACACCCAAATGGTAAACACCTCACAAAGTAGGTAACATGTTAGCATATTGAGCAAGTGATAAAAACTTATCTGTCCAAAAGGAATCAAATAAGAACAGTAGAATTATTAAAAATAGTCAGCAAAACATGTATGTTACCTTGTTATTATGTCCTCTAACGTACAAACTACATAATTCTAAAAATATTATGCATTCTTCGATGTCATCACAGCAGCGAGGCGATTGTAAAAAATTGGAGATACTTGCATTTACTACGCAGCCAGGGTCTTGACGAACTTTTATATTCATCACAACCACGAAACATCAGCACTTTTCTTCAAGTTTTCCTGTTTTTATACCCGGATTTTGGTCGAGTTGACAGATCGGGACATTTACATTTTTACAACACCCATCGGAATTACGGCACACAACAAAGCACCAGATGCACTAACTCACTCACCTGATCTGTATCATTTTCGACGGTTTTGTACGCATTGCTTATGTGACATAGATCACTGAAGGCCATTTAAATTAAAATATATTTCTTGCCACGATACATACGAACTAGCTTCGATGTTAAGCCATTTTTTCATTGACCTACATGTGTATAAAATTATACGTGCTCGCTCGCAGCAGTGTTGCTGCTGTTTGGCGAAATTACAACCATAAACAGAAGTATGGTTGCTATTTTATAAATCTAATCAATTTCTTATTTAAATAACTTACCGTATTCAGAATAAACTTTCTTTAAAAATAATACTGTGTTTAATGTTACGGAAGAAACTATTGTTGGGGAAACCAAGGGGAAACTATTTTTCATATGCAATTTCCCGCGCTCTTTGCATACTTTTTTTATAAACTTCACAGACTTTACCATTTCTACCAATTTTCTGGCCAGTATTATTAACACAGAGCTATTAAAACTAGACAGATAGCGCTGTTGTCGTTTGAGACAATTCTCATCCACAAAATGTATGGAAAATCTTGGCCCAGAGCTGTTAAAACTGACAAATATGTATTGGGATTTGACGCTACTGAGAGAAAAACACGGTAACTAGCCACTGAATCGAGATACTTTTCATGTTTCTTTCTAACTTATGCCATGTTATATCATAGCATCTCTTTCTTTCTTTTCTCGATCAACCACATTATCCCTCTGGTATCTCTGTGATTATTGATGAAAAAGATTTGACGGTATTTTATAAAAAACCCTCCACACCAGGACAAAGCATTCTATCAAGCCACAAACTTTTATCTATTACATTGTTTTTTTTTTGTTGTTTTTACAGACCAAACACGAACATTAGTGTAATACTCTCTATAGAATCAGAAATAGCAATAATTATGTTACAAAAAAAACGAATACTTCAGAATTCAGAATTCCTTTTTCCATTTTTGCCACTTTTAGACAGAAATAAGAAAAAATAACAAAAACAAAATCAGAAAGAGGATCATTAAAGTTACACAGAAGATAAACATGCGCTTCTCGAACGCAACATATCGTCATAATAACAAAACCATGGTACCTACTTAGCAAACAGAAATAACTGTATTTCGATTGTGTTGACCGACGACAGAATTGGCTCAGAAATACAAACTTATAAACGAATTGGTTAAAAAAATACAGTGATATATTAATTTCGCGGGCGCCTCAGAAGCGCAGTTAATCTTTCTAGGGTTAATTTTTCTTGCATTTCGCTTACATATTTTGTATTAATCTGGATTATGAACATAAACACAGTGCCAGTGCTTTCAATGCCATCCTGAACAAAATGAGTCAAATTGATGCAAAATATGCTAACAAAGCGATGGTTGGCAGTGTAGGCACCCTCTTTTATTTTCAAATCTTTTATGTTGCACTGCAAAGGGGGCCGAATCAAACTTAATATCTTCATATCAACACAAGGCTAGTCATTGCACAGTAGCGATTTATTCCTATGCCAGCATCGCAAATACAATAGTGGAGATTGCGCAGCTTGCACTTAACTACCGCTATTGAGTTTGATTCGGCTTATACCTATTAGTAAGTTTCAAAATACCACCTGTGATCACCCATCCGCAAACTCGCCGTGGTGTGCCCGCACCGGGTCGCCTTGCCGTGCCAAATGTTTCTGATTTTTGATGGTGGCACGTCACACAGCTATTTAATTTTGTATTTTTATGTATTTGGCAAACAATTATTTTGTGTAGACAGTTTATTTGACAAAGTGATGGCCTCATTTGCTTATTGGACAAATAAAACTAATACTGCGAATCAATAATGCGCGATTTTCAAATGAACCACGGTTTTAAAAAAATGTTTTTGTTTTAATATAAATTGCACAAAAAAAGTTAATAGGTTTTAAACGTCACAAAATGTTTGCAAGTATTGATACGATTGATAGTCCATAAGAGTTACCAAACCGTGCCCACGCTTATCCTAGAAAAAGTTTCAAAGGTGTATATAATTAAGGACAGGATTCGCGGTCAGTCAGGGGCATACCTAGCGCAGCACATCTCCCTTGCTTTTCAGAGGGGCAACGCCGCCGCCGCCGCGAGCATAATGGGCACTTTTGGACGGAACGCAATTTGCGGGGGCTTATTTGACTAGGGAGTTGTTGACGCAGGTCAATAACTCCCTAACTGGATACATGTAATTTTTATTAAAAAAAATTACAATTAAAAACATATATAGTTGGCCACCACGCCTGCCCAGCGCGGCGATTATGGGCAAATACCCTCAGTATGGAACTAAGAAAAAGACCAGGCCCCCAGTCCCCAGCAGCTCCGCTAGCCCGGGGCTACGGTAGCGGCCCCGGTAACGGCGGAGAAGGGGGTGCTAAGAATCCCTGGCAGACGCCCGGCTACCACTCCCGCAAACGACGACTGGCCCTGGTAACACACAACGTGCGCACAATGAGGACCGACGAGAGGATTGCTGAGCTGGAAGAAGAGTTGAGTAGGTTGCGTTGGGATATTGTGGGGTTGTCTGAAGTCCGTAGAGAGGGCGAGGACACGATAACTCTAAAGTCCGGCAACCTGCTCTACTACCGGGAAGGTGACCAGCGGTCCCAAGGTGGTGTCGGCTTTCTCGTTCACAAGTCCCTTGCTAACAACGTTATCACCATCGAAAGTGTGTCGAGCAGGGTTGTATATCTAATACTCAGAATATCCAAAAGGTATTCGCTGAAGGTCATTCAGGTATACGCACCGACCTCGTCACACCCAGATGACGAAGTGGAGACTATGTATGAAGACGTAAGTCGGGCCATACATACGTCTAAGACCCACTTTACTGTTGTTATGGGGGACTTTAACGCAAAGTTGGGCAAAAGAAGCGATGATGAGCTGAGAGTGGGGCAATTTGGATATGGACAACGGAACCCCAGGGGCCAGAGGCTGGCTGACTTTCTGGAGAGAGAGGAACTCTTCATGATGAACTCTTTCTTTCAGAAGCCGCCTCACAGGAAGTGGACCTGGATGAGCCCCGATGGTTCCACCAAAAATGAGATTGACTTCATCATGACCACTGAGAAACGGATATTTAATGATGTCTCCGTGATTCACAGAGTGAAAACCGGTAGCGATCACAGAATCGTAAGAGGCACATTGGATATTAACGTTAAACTCGAAAGGTCACGCTTGATGAAGTCCACGCTCCGACCTACTCGTGCCCATATCCAAAACCCCGAGAGCTTTCAGCTCGAGCTCTCAAATCGCTTTGCTTGCCTGGAGAACTTTGCGTCGGTGGACGAGATCAACAACGGGCTCGTAGAAACTGTCCAGACGGTTGGTTCTAAATTCTTTAGACCCCGTCGTACAAATAGATCTCAAAAATTTTCCGATCAAACTCTAAATCTCATGGCCGAACGACGCTTACAGAGACTGCAGTCTTCCGATGATGCAAAGTCATATAGGCAGATCAATAGACAAATTTCGAAATCCGTGAGGCGCGACATTCGTCTCTTTAATACTAAACATATAAAGGAGACAATAGAGCAGAACAAAGGCTCCAAAGTGTTCACGAGGAATTTGTCTATTGGTCAAAGCCAGCTGACAAAGCTGAAGAGAGAAGATGGCAGTGTAGCGTCGACCAAGGGAGATGTATTGGAGGAGATCGAAAGGTTCTATGGACAGCTATACGCTTCGGTCGCTAAGCCTGTCAACAGCGCGGCCAAAGACCCAAGAGCCAAGCTGACCCGACACTTCACCGAAGATATCCCGGACATCAGCCTGTACGAGATTAGAATGGCCCTAAATCAGCTCAAGAACAACAAGGCGCCGGGTGATGACGGTATCACATCAGAGCTTCTGAAAGCGGGTGGAACACCGGTACTTAAAGTCCTTCAGAAGCTTTTCAATACTGTCGTCCTCGATGGCATAACGCCAGAAGCATGGAACAGAAGCGTGGTGGTGTTGTTTTTCAAGAAAGGTGACAACACCTTATTGAAGAACTACAGACCCATCTCGCTTCTGAGCCATGTTTATAAGCTGTTTTCAAGGGTCATTACGAACCGTCTCGAACGCAGGCTTGATGACTTCCAGCCTTCCGAACAAGCCGGTTTCCGGAAAGGTTTTAGTACCATGGACCACATACATACGCTGCGGCAAGTCATACAGAAGACCGAAGAGTATAACTTGCCTCTTTGCTTAGCGTTTGTGGACTATGAGAAAGCCTTTGATTCGGTCGAAACTTGGGCGGTGCTTGAGTCTCTCCAGCGATGCCGGATTGACTATCGGTATATCGAAGTGTTGAAGTGCTTGTATAATAACGCCACTATGTCGGTCCGAGTACAGGAAGAAAGCTCCAAGGCGATCCCTTTAAAAAGAGGCGTAAGACAGGGAGACGTAATATCTCCGAAACTGTTTACTGCCACTTTGGAGAACGCCTTCAAGCTCCTGGATTGGAAAGGATTCGGCATCAATATCAATGGGGAATACATCACTCACCTTCGGTTTGCCGACGATATCGTAGTCATGGCAAAGTCGATGGAGGAACTCAGCACGATGCTCGAAGGCCTCAATCGGGTTTCTCAACAGGTGGGTCTTAAGATGAACATGGAGAAGACGAAAGTCATGTGTAATTCCCATGTTGTACCCACCCCGATCTCTGTTGGGAGCTCGGTTCTTGAAGTCGTTGACTCGTACGTCTACCTAGGACAAGTAGTCCAGTTAGGTAGGTCCGACTTCAAGAAAGAGGCCAATCGCCGAATCCAACTCGGTTGGGCAGCGTTCGGAAAATTGCGTAATGTCTTCTCGTCCGACATACCTCAGTGCCTCAAGACGAAAGTGTTCGATCAGTGTGTGTTACCAGTGATGACTTATGGCACTGAAACGTGGTCTCTTACCATGGGCCTTATTAATAAACTCCAAGTAGCCCAACGAGCTATGGAGAGGGCTATGCTCGGAGTTTCTCTACGGGATCGAATCAGAAATGAGGAGATCCGTAGAAGAACCAAAGTTACCGACATAGCCCAACGTATTAGCAAGTTGAAATGGCAATGGGCAGGGCACATAGCGCGGAGGACTGATGACCGGTGGAGTCGAAAAGTTCTCGAGTGGAGACCACGTACCGGCAAGCGCAGCGTAGGACGTCCACCCACAAGGTGGACGGATGACCTCATTAAGACCGCAGGATCGCGCTGGATGCAAGCCGCTTTCAACCGGTCTTATTGGAGATCCATAGGGGAGGCCTATGTCCAGCAGTGGACGTCCTTTGGCTGATGGATGGATGGATGGATAGTTGGTATGGGTTGTTCTTCAAGATCTTCAAGCAACTTGAAGTTGGATTGACATCCATTGAATTATTTTTATAAAATCTACCACACGGTTTTCATTTTTGTATAGTGGCAAGCTAGTTTTTTGAAATCTACAATAGCGCCATCTATGGAAAAATCATTGAACTTGTAACTATTTGCTGATGCCGTGCTCATGCACAATCTACGAGAGCCGTGCGTAGAACTCACCATAAATTATCATAGTTTTTCATAATTCATACGAAACCCTACTTCCCGCTAGATGACGCTTTCTTGCCTAGTATTTAGCTTTATTAAATTACTAGCTTTTACCCGCGGCTTCGCCCGCGTTACATTTTGATTTTGGTTTATGTCGGCTGCGAAACCTAATCTAACCGACAAATATCAAAATACCTTAGAGGAATGCTTTTGTTTGTTAAGTTACGGTTGGAGTGTATATACAACATCTCTGCTTTCCATAAACTGGGCATTCCAAGATTATGTGCAGTGGAGTCTCCTCTTTTGTGGGTTCACAGATGCACGATGGCCTTTTTCCCTCAACTTGAATCGATGTACCGATACCGCCGGTTCCATTCGTCAAGAGAGTCCTTTCGGATTTCTCGCTTAACGAATGAAACGGGGCAGTTATCGTATTTACGATACGATAGGTCTGCACTTCGAGTGCAGTGCTGCTTCCTTTGCTAGCTGGTCCGCTCTCTCATTTCCCTCCATCCCCGCGTGCGCTTTAATCCAATAAAGTTTCACTATTTTATTTTGTGCGTGTAGTAACTTTATGTTAGCTTTGAATTTACTGCTAAGGGATGGAGGGAAGATACGCCAACTACCGTTTCCAGTGCAGACCTGGAGTCACAAAAGATTTTTGCTTTTTCGGTAGCCTCAAGAAGTGCCAATAACTCGGCCTCTACACACGGTACACTGAGCACCAATCGGCCAATTTCAGCTTGCGGGTACTGATCTCAGCGGCAACATTCCAAATGGATAATGCCGCCCCAACTTTCCCTTTAATTTTGCTGCCATCTGTAAATATGTTAATTTCTCGGTTAAGATTTTGCTCTAGTGCTGCTCCGTCTGCCAGGCATATGAACTCCAGCTCCTCCTGCTGCGCTGGGTGTGGCTTCTTTTCTGTCTCTCATAACCTTTCTTAGTTTCATAAAGCAAGGCTGCTTCCCGGACTCTGATATGACAGCCGAGGATTAGGGGCCGCGGTGGGATATATGGAACTGGTGGTGTGGGTGCCGCCACCTACCCTACCTTCCGCTAGGCCGTCAACGTGTTGGCAAACGCAGTGGGGCTGCAGGGGAAGAGAGGTGTCGGTATCGCGATGGCCGTTCTCACTGCCCTCTGCAGTTGAAGAGGCAGGCGCTGGGCTACTATGACTGACCCGTTGCACTGGGACCAGGGCGTTGGAATGCTGTCTGACGTTCAGTACTGGTTAGTACCGAGTGGTGGATGACGATGTGTCTTGTGCTCCGAAACACTCCGTCATTATGGCGAGAGCGCAACCTCCGATATGGAGCCCGAGTCTCGGCTAGCGCTGTTGAGTGCCGCGAAGGAGTGCGAAAAATGTAGGAACGTCCTAAACTTGCCATGACAGGTTATTTCTGGCGCTTAGACGGCTGCTACCGCAGCCCGCTCACTTAGTTTTTATCCTATCCTACGGGAACTGTTAAAGTAATTGCGATAAAAAGTGGCCTATGTCACTTTCCGTCTTCCAAACTATGCCCACCCCAAATATCAAGTCAATCCGTTGCTCCATTGCTGAGAAACAGTTATTGTCATATCCCATGGGAATCACGAATTTTCTCGAGATAAAAAAGTATCCTTTTATCACTTTCTGTCTTTTAAACCATAGGTTTAAACCGAATACCAAAAATCAGGTCAATCTTTTGCTCCGTTGCTGCGTCAAAGAGGAACAAACAAACAAACTTTTCGGATTGATAATATTAAAGTATGATGATTCTGTACCATAAAGGTAGAACAAAGAAACATGTTAAACCTCTAATGATAGAAGATTTAAAAATATTTTAATGTCAGACAAAATGACGGCCTGGTATTAAACGTCATAGTAACATGTAGCATGCAGAGGGAAAATAACATTTTATCCAATTTTAATGTCAGTTGTCATTTTCAATCCATACTTTATTTCCTCTTCAAGGGGATATAATGGTGGAAAAACAATTTGTCCCCTTGCCATGCTACTTGTGATTTATAAAAGTCTGCAGACAATGTCACCTGTCATCTAATTACGTTTGGCTGTGACGTTTCGTTAGTCCATATTAGCGTCATAGAGGAATTAATCACTTAGCGTCTTTGTGATAGTGGCGACAGTTTCGCTTTCGATGGTTTTTGTCCTGTCCTACAGGAACTATGCAATTTTTCGGGATAAAAAGTATCCTAAAGCTCCTTCCGCCTTTTAAACTATGTCCATGCCAAAAATCAAGTCAATCCGTTGCTCCGTTGGTGCGTGAAAGAGTAACAAACCAACAAACCAACAAACTTTTCGGATTTATAATATTAGTAAGGATTATTTATTTATGTGCCCTCCAGAACTGTTGTAATGTTAGTAAAGCTGGATAATAAATGATGGTAGAAGAAGAGTCGCAACATCAAGTTTGGTTAAGCTTGATGAGTCGCAACCACCGACATCGGACACAAGACACCCTTTCTGAGAGGTCAGTATGAGTTTATACAAACTACAGTAGTCTCCCTGTGATTCCATACATTTTTGTACAGCGCTCCTAGCGAACACGAAAAAGAACTAACATGATCATCATCATTAAAATTTCGTGTCTATAGTAATGATAGCATTTTTTAAGAACAATTAAAATGTATAGAAGCTGTGGAGCCACACAAAAACGATCATACTTTTGGTTTACCATGCAACCTCTAATAGCCTAAACCTTTCATACCTACCTACATTATAAAAACGTCAGTGGCAGCGCAGGTTGTAGGTACCTATCATGCTTCCGTAGTGCAGACAGCTATCCTAGGTAAGTACTTAATATTTTAAACGTGAAAGATTGTAAGGATGGATGGATGGATGGATATTTGTTAAGGCCGCTGCATACGTAACGAGAAAATACCTCGGACGGGGCGTGAACGGGAACGGGACGTGACTGCCTCGTTCGAGACGGGAACGTGTTTTTAATGCATACGTACCGTAACAGTGATTCGGATCTAACTGTAGTGAAGAAGGAAAGATGGATTTTTCATTTCGAAAATTGGCTTCAGTTGCTATTGTTCTAGATGACGAAGTAGTTACAAACGTCCAACACTACTTTTCTCTCCGGATCGAACGGAGTGACTGTGCATACGTAGCGGAAACACGGACGGGACGGGGCACGTGCGGGGCGGAACGTGCTAAACATCGTTGGCGACGATATTTTTCCGTGACATATGCGCTTCCATATACATTTTGTATGAAACGATATTTCTAAAATTTCCCGTTCCGTCCCGTCCGTGAAAAAACCCGTCACGTATGCAGCGGCCTTTACTCTTTCACGCAAAAACTACTGAACGGATTGAGATGAAACTTTGCAATTATATAGCTTATATATCAGAATAACACATAGGCTATAAATTATAATGATATTGCGTAAATTTTCCATATTTTTTTTGGTACTTGGTACTTGGTGGGCGGGCGTTTTCCGCAAGACGGGCCTCTTCGGGCCCTTAATTGCGTGATCCCCCGGCTGGCTGCTAGTCTAGCCATCCGGTGTCCTCCAGGAAGTCCAGCAGCTCGCTGACGCCGGCGCAGGCCTCCCAGAGCGTCCTCGGTGACCCGAGGATCTTCTCACGTTGTTCTGCCACGCTTCTGCACTCAAGCAGCAGGTGCGCGGCTGTTTCTTCTACCTCCATGCAACCTCTGCATAGGGGACTGTCTGTAACACCAATTTTAAATAGGTGTTTGTTTAGAGGGCAATGTCCAGTGACAACTCCAACTAAGCGTCGAAGTCTGTCTTTTGCAAGGTTTAGCAGGCGTCGAGAGTATCTCGGATTTAGGTCCGGGAATGCTTCTCTCGATTGCCTGCAGCCTTCGGTACTTGCCCAGTATTCTTTGTGTTGTCTTTTGGTGTGCTGTCGAATCCATGATCTGACTTGGCTGAAGGGCAGGGGGATCATTGGTCCAGGACCTATGGGGCGTCTACCTGAACCTCTCTTAGCTAGCTCGTCAGCCACGTCATTGCCTCTGGATCCGCTGTGCCCCTTGATCCATTGGAGTGTATCATCCATCAGCCATAAGAAACTACTCGTGAACATATCCAAAACACCGATGACTTCCAGCTCGAGCTCTCGAATCGTTTTGCTTGCCTAGAGAACCTTGCGTCGATGGACGAGATCAACAACGGGCTCGTGGAAACTGTCCAAACGGTGGGTGCTAAGTTCTTTAGACCCCGCCGTTCAAATAAACCGCAGAAATTCTCCGATCACACTGTAAATCTCATGGCCGAACGACGCTCGCTAAGATTGCAGTCTTCCGATGATGCAAAGTCATATAGGCGGCTCAATAGACAAATTTCGAAATCCGACACGACATCCGTCTTTTTAATACTAATCATATTAAAAAGACAATAGAGCGGAACAAAGGCTACAAAGTGTTCGCAAGAGATTTGTCTATTGGGCAAAGCCAATTGTCAAAGCTGAAGAGAGAAGATGGAAGTATAGCGTCGACCAAGGCAGAGGTATTGGAGGAGATCGAAAGGTTCTATGGACAGCTGTACGCTTCGGTCGCTAAGCCTGTTAGCAGCGCGGCCAAAGATCCAAGAGCCAAGCTGACCCGACACTTCACCGAAGATATCCCGGACATCAGCCTGTACGAGATTAGAATGGCCCTGAATCAGCTTAAGAACAACAAGGCGCCGGGTGATGACGGTATCACATCAGAGCTTCTGAGAGCGGGTGGAACACCGGTACTAAAAGTCCTCCAGAAGCTTTTCAACACCGTCGTCCTCGAGGGCATCACGCCAGAAGCATGGAACAGAAGCGTGGTGGTGTTGTTTTTCAAGAAAGGTGACAACACCTTATTGAAGAACTACAGACCCATCTCGCTTCTGAGCCATGTTTATAAGCTGTTTTCAAGGGTCATTACGAACCGTCTCGAGCGCAGGCTTGATGACTTCCAGCCTTCCGAACAAGCCGGTTTCCGAAAGGGCTTTAGCACCATGGACCACATTCATACGCTGCGGCAGGTAATACAGAAGACCGAAGAGTATAACTTGCCTCTTTGCTTAGCGTTTGTGGACTATGAGAAAGCCTTTGATTCGGTCGAGACTTGGGCTGTGCTCGAGTCTCTCCAACGATGCCGTATTGACTATCGGTACATCGAAGTGTTGAAGTGCTTGTATAATAACGCCACTATGTCGGTCCGAGTACAGGAAGAGAGCTCCAAGGCGATCCCTTTAAAAAGAGGCGTAAGACAGGGAGACGTAATTTCTCCGAAACTGTTTACGGCTACTTTGGAGAACGCCTTCAAGCTCCTGGAATGGAAAGGATTCGGCATCAATGTCAATGGCGAATACCTCACTCACCTTCGGTTTGCCGACGATATAGTAGTCATGGCAAAATCGATGGAAGAGCTCAGCACGATGCTCGAAGGCCTCAATCAGGTTTCTCAACAGGTGGGTCTTAAGATGAACATGGACAAGACGAAAGTCATGTGTAATTCCCATGTTGTACCCACCCCGATCTCTGTTGGGAACTCGGTTCTTGAAGTCGTTGACTCGTACGTCTACCTAGGACAAGTAGTCCAGTTAGGTAGGTCCGACTTCAAGAAAGAGGCCAATCGCCGAATCCAACTCGGCTGGGCAGCGTTCGGAAAATTGCGTAGCGTCTTCTCGTCCGACATACCTCAGTGCCTCAAGTCGAAAGTTTTCGACCAGTGTGTGTTGCCAGTGATGACTTATGGCACAGAAACGTGGTCTCTCACTATGGGCCTTATTAGTAAGCTCCAAGTAGCCCAACGAGCTATAGAGAGGGCTATGCTCGGAGTCTCTCTGCGAGATCGAATCAGAAATGAGGAGATCCGTAGAAGAACCAAAGTTACCGACATAGCCCAACGGATTGGCAAGTTGAAATGGCAATGGGCAGGGCACATAGCGCGGAGGACTGATGACCGATGGGGTCGGAAAGTTCTCGAGTGGAGACCACGTATCGGCAAGCGCAGCGTAGGACGTCCACCCACAAGGTGGACGGATGACCTCATTAAGACCGCAGGATCACGCTGGATGCAAGCCGCTTCCAACCGGTCTTATTGGAGATCCATAGGGGAGGCCTATGTCCAGCAGTGGACTTCTTATGGCTTTGGAGTGTAACATTGTTGGATAAACTCACTTTCTCCAGTAGGTCGTGGCACAGGATGGTTAACCCCGAGGAATGTTCAAAACTTTGTAGTGCTCTTAAAACTGCAGCGCTGTCCGAGAGGATTCTAATATTATAATCAGTTATCTTTCTGCTCAGTACCGCTGTTGTTGCCTGGATGATGCCGACACACTCCGCCTGGAAGATGGAGTTGTTCTCACCCAGAGTTGTCGATATGTGTATGTTAAGATCTTCCGAGAAAACACCTGCACCAGTACCTGTTCCCGTTTTTGATCCGTCTGTATATATCCTTACTTCATGTAGGCCAGAGCTGTCACTACTTTCCTCATGTAGTTGGATGTTATAGTTTTTCCTGAAGATGTATTTTTTGGGGACTCTGTCATATATTGAAAGAATCTCCGGATTGTAGTTCGCATACTCGTCAATGATAGTGGTGTGCGTGGCTGCTTTGTTGTGCGTCCAGAGGTCTAGTGCTCTAAGTCTGTATGCAGCAGCTGCTGCCTCCTGACGGATGAAGAGATGTAGCGGCGTTTGGCCTATGAGGGCTTCCAGTGCCGCTGTGGGTGCAGATCTCATGCATCCAGTTATTGCTACACATGCTGTTCTTGTAATTTTCCATATTATAACAATAAGTAGGAAAAATTCTGCCATCTGCGAGCTATTTTAGCGTGCGCTCCAAGAAATGTTAAAAAGAACTGTCGAATCGAACAAATGACAAATCATTTTTTTTTATTATCCACCTCCTTTATTAAGGGTGGTAAGGTAGGGCCTCGAAATATCATGCGGGCGAAGCCGCGGGCAAAATCTAGTATTTCATAATAATTCTAATGGTGCCGCCATACCACGGTAATAGTGATATCTTCAGTATTCCGACTTCATACAAACGTTCGGAACGCGAATCATACCTACGCGCCTCGAGCGTAGTATGTTCAGAAGCATACCAGTCAGTCGCGGCGCGGCACACAAACTAAGGGATCCGTAGTGACGACGTTCAATGACGACCACGGACACTCACTCTTTTTTAGGGTTCCGTACCCAAAGGGTAAAAACGGGACCCTATTACTAAGACTTCGATGTCCGTCTGTCTGTCTGTCACCGGGCTGTATCTCATGAACCATGATAGCTAGGCAGCTGAAATTTTCAAAGATGATGTATTTCTGTTGCCGCTATAACAACCAATTCTAAAAACAGAATAAAATAAATATTTAAGGGGGCTCCCATACAACAAACGTGATTTTTAGGAGTTTTTTTGCTCGCTATTAAATATGGCAAGAGGAATGGGGCTCCCTTACGGTACGGAACCTTTCGTGTGCGAGCCCGACTCGCACTTGTCCGATTTTATTTCAACTTTTGCGACCTATGCCTCACAAATGGTAAATCAGACAATAAAATGTTTTACGAAATCATTTCAACATTCAAATTCATGTCAAAAACCCTATTCAACGATACGACACGAGGGAGTGGGGTTAAAAAAAAATTCATCCCCACTTCGCGTGTATGGGGCCCTTGGCTACCCCTTAAATAAGCAATTTTGTGAATTTTAAGTACCTATCTAAAATTGAGATATATATCTCTCTATTGATTTGAACTCTCATAATGTCAAATTTCATGCAATTTATTTATAAATGTGGAAGTTATAAGGCTTTGCAACATTATGACGGACGGACGGACACAACGAAGTTACAAGGGTTCCTTGTTTACTACGGAACCCTAAAAACACAGACGAATTGAGAACCTCCTTTTTTGAAGTCGATAAAAAAGGGCCGATACTTCTACATTTCTCTTAGATTAGACTTTTCGACCAGTTCTCGTTTTTAGGGTTCCGTACCGAAAGGGTAAAAACGGGACCCTATTACTAAGACTCCGATGTCCGTCTGTCCGTCTGTCTGTCTGTCACCAGGCTGTATCTCGTGAACCGTCATAGTTAGACAGCTGAAATTTTCACAGATGCTGTAATTTTGTTGCCGCTATAACAACAAATTCAAATAAAATAAAATAAACATTAAAGGGATTTTTAGCAGTTTTTCGCTCGATATTAATAACGGTAACAGGTAGAAGCTTGAAATATTCACAGAATATTTAATTGCATATATGTTTACTTTAATAATTACTTATTAAATTAAAATAAAATAGTTAGTTAAGGTCGTGCGCGAGTTCGCATTTCCACTTGGCCGATTATTACAATACCTAATTTTAATATCTTGTAACTGACAAAATTACTCAGCGAAGCAAATGTCTCAGTCCAAGTTCACATGATAATCCTTTTGTGATCGCTTTGTGCATTTGGATGCAATTGCGTTTCATTTGTGCACACTGTAACAGGCTCTCGACTCACTGAGCTTCGTTTGATAATCTGCTGATTACGCGGGATATGAAAGCATTGTGTAGTTACCTACGTGAGGTATCTAGGTACTAGGTAAGTCTGTATTTAGATACGAGGAAGTTACATAGACCGACATATACACAGGGTTGAATTTAGAAATGTTCATGTGTATATTCATCAACATCTCTACTAAGTACCTATGTTATACTTTATCTGTTGTGCGAAATAACGAGAAAAAATGGTTCGTCGCCACTGTCAGTTCCATGATGGAACTTACAACGCTAGTTCCATTTAAAATCGATTCGATCTCGAAATAACTGCTTGCTGTCTTGAAAAAGTCATTACTTGTCTTTCGGCAATCTGATTAGTGTCTCTGTCATCCCGTCATCATCGAGAACTGTTCTTAGATTTCATTTATTTTCTTAGATTCTAAATAAAATACGTCGAAGGCTCCGAAACAGCAGGCCAAATATGTGGTTTCATTTAATATCAGCGTCAGCTCTCCACCGTGTATACACTATGTTTAAAAGTCGGAGAGTGTCATATAGGCTACTTTGTCACATGTCCTACGCTGCGCCATGTAATCACAAAACCAATAAGTATTGTTACGAGATGGGTTCTTGGATAATCAGTTAAAACGCCGATTGTTCACTTTGCACTTTATTGCACAAAATCACAGTACACACGACACAACTGGTTCGCACAACTCTTCACACTGGCACTGATATTCACAGAACTAGTCACTTCACAATCACTGGTACCGCACTTGAACACGAGATGTTTTCACTCCGGTATAAACGCGATAACTGCCACGAACGAAAACCATCGCCCTATTTATATCGGAATAAGGGTTCTCTAGAAATCTGTAGAATATTCGGTGCCATTGTGACTGACAAAGTAAACAAGTGTAAAGTTCGAGAAACCCTATTGTCCTTAATTATTACGAAAACACCACAAAAAAATCTAACAAACAACAAACAATAGACGCGACACAAAGGCCGGTGCCGCCTGAGTCATAAAACCATAAATCTCGCGATTAGATGTAAACAACTCGCCGTCGTACCGCGCGCGGCCACAGATTAATAAATAGTTACTAACGGCGTGGCCTACTGCGTAACACCACCTCCTCCCAAGACATGCTCGTCCCGAGCATCGTTGCATCCGTGATATCGCGCCAATCGATCCACGTGAACTATTTTGGGGGCACCTCGAGGTCCTTTCTGTATGCGGAACGTCACGTCGTTGATCTTGGTCACCACTCGGTACGGTCCATCCCATTTGGCTTGTAGCTTTGGAGACTTCCCTTTGCTGCGTATGGGATTGTGCAGCCATACCATCGAGCCTTCCTCGAACCCAGGATTGTTAGCCCTTCTGTCGTATCGAGTCTTCATTTTTTCAGATGCTTGCTGGCCATGCTCTCTAATGTGCTCATAGATATCGTTCATCTTGTTCCGGAGGTCACTGGCGTACTCAGTTATGGGTTGTGGGGAATCCGGTGGAATGCCAGTTATTAAGTCGGCTGGTAGCCGTAATTCACGTCCAAAATTGGCAAAAGCGGGAGTGACATTTGTGCTCTCATGAACAGCACTTCGGTATGACAACAAAAATGGCTGGATATGCTTGTCCCAATCCCGTTGTTTGCCTCCGACTACTTTTGCCAGGTACCTCTCCAGAGTTTGGTTGAATCGCTCCACCATTCCATCTGATTGCGGGTGGTAAGACGTTGTCCTTGTTTTGTGTGCACCCATTAACCGGCACGTCTCTTGAAACAGCTGAGATTCAAAATTTCTTCCTTGGTCACTGTGGATTTCCAATGGTACTCCAAATCGACAGAATACTTCATGCACCAATTTGTCTGCTATCGTCGATGCCTCTTGGTTCGGAATTGCGAAGACTTCCGGCCACTTGGTGAAGTAATCCATGACGACAAGGAAGTACTTGTTGCCACTTTCACTCACAGGAAATGGTCCGGCCACATCCAGTGCGATTCGCTCCCATGGTGCTCCAACATTATACAGCTTTAATGCTCCTCTGCTGCGGGTATGCGGACCTTTCACTGATGCACAGCTCGTACATTTCCGTACCCAGTCTTCTACGTCATCTCTGCAGTTGATCCAGTAAAACCTTTCTCGAATTTTCAAGAGCGTCCGTTTCACACCCAGATGGCCTCCCGAAAACCCTTCGTGGTACAGCTTCAAAACTTCAGGTATCTTTGCTCTGGGTACAACCATTTGGAGATGGCACTGATTGCCACGAGCATTTTCCCATTTTCGGCAAAGTACTCCCTCCTGAAGCACCAGACTATCCCATTGCGCCCAATAGCTCTTTGTCGTAACACTCATTGAAGCAATAGCACTCCAGTCTGGCTTAGGGGCATCTGATTCCATCCATTCAAGAATCGGCTTGATGTCGGCGTCTTCTTCTTGTGCAACCTGAAGGGTTTCTTTCCATTCGTCACCGATGTCAGCTTTGAGCATTCTGACGGGCACTAAATCTTTCGACTCGTGTCTTGAGCAATGCTTGCAGTCCTCTGAGCATGGCCTTCTTGACAGTGCGTCCGCGTTGCCATGAGATTTTCCACTGCGATGCTCCGTGGTGAAGTCAAACTCTTGTAGTTGCTCAATCCATCTTGCCACTTGGCCTTCGGGATCCTTAAACTGTAGTAGCCACTTAAGAGCAGCGTGGTCGGTCCTCAAATGGAATTTTCGCCCGAGCAGGTACTTGCTAAAATGTCGCAATGTCTTCACCACTGCAAGTAGCTCCTTTCTGGTCACACAGTAGTTTCTTTCCGGCTTGGACAGGGATTTGCTGAAATACGCAATCACCACTTCTTGGTCTCCTTTTCTTTGTGACAGTACTCCTCCAATGCCGGTGTTGCTGGCGTCAGTGTCCACGATGAACTCGTTCTCTGTGTTCGGAAAGCCAAGAATAGGCGTATTGCAAAGTCGCTCCTTTAGTTCTTGAAAAGCTGCGTCGCAATTTTCGTCCCAGAGGAAGGGTCGTTTTTCCTCAGTCAGTCTATGCAACGGCTTAGCGATGTCAGCAAAGTTCTTCACGAATCGCCTGTAGTAGGAACATAGACCCAAGAATGCTCTAACTTCCGTCTTGTCCTTTGGCACAGGCCAATCCTTGACAGCACTGACTTTTCCTGGATCCGTCTGTACGCCAGCTTCCGAAATCACATGTCCCAGGAAATTCACTTGCCTCTTGAAGAAGGAGCATTTCTTCGGACTCAGCTTGAGATTGGCTGCGCGAATCTTAGTCAATACTCGTTCCAGGTTTTGCAGGTGGTCTTCGAAGGTTTTCCCCACAATTATGATGTCGTCCAAGTAGACAAGGCATGCATCTCCGATCAATCCAGCGAGCACTAACTCCATTAACCTTTCGAACGTAGCGGGGGCGTTGCACAATCCAAACGGCATCACTTTGAATTGCCACAGGCCTTTTCCCGTAGAAAATGCGGTCTTCTCCTTATCTTTAGGGTCTATTTCCACTTGCCAATACCCGCTCTTCAAGTCCAGCGTAGTAAACCACTTCATGCCCGTCAGTGTATCTAACGTGTCATCGATCCTCGGCAAAGGGTAGCTGTCCTTCTTCGTTACGTCGTTGAGTCGTCGATAGTCAACGCAAAACCTCATACTGCCGTCCTTCTTTTTAACTAGAACCACTGGGGAACACCACGGACTGGATGAAGGTTCTATTACACCAGTGCGCGCCATGTCTTCGATCATTGTCTCGACTTCTTTTTCTCGTGCCACTGGTATCCTTCTTGGCCGCTGTCGAATCGGTGGCACGCTTCCTGTATTTATTGTGTGCTTCACTAATCCAGTCTTCCCGTTGACGGCATCATCGAGAGCAAATATGTCAGTGTAGCGCTGCAGCATCTTCTTTGCCATCAGAAGTTCTTTTTCGGACAGGTCTTCACGGGAATCTTCCAATAGCGTTGACACGTTGTAACTCCCAGCACAGTTGTATTTCTCCTTTGGTTGTTCCTGGCATCTGCGCATCCAGTCTACTTCTTCACAAGTACCAATTGGGGTTCCTCCTTTGATGAGTTGTTCCTCGTTACTTGTGTTGAGAACACGCACCACAGCGGTATTAGTAGTCCTCACCAGGGTTCGGGCCAATAACCATGGTTGATCACCTTCCGACTGTTCTATTAGCACACATCGTCGTTGATGTCCCAACTTCGGCGGTAATCTAACTGCCACAATGGTCTCCGATCTAGGTGGAAGAACTGTTCTCTGCAGACAATAAACCTTTCCTAATGTGGCGCCTTCCATGAAGATTTCTTCTCTTCCACACTTCAAGATTCCTTGGTTGACGTCTATCTCGCAATGATGTTCTCGCATGAAGTCAAGACCCAGAATGCAATCGTCGACTATATCAGCCACAATGACTTTGTGTTGGAAAGTTTTCTCACCCAACTTTAACTCCACCAGCTTCTCTCCTCGGACGGATATGTGCTGACCGGTCGCTGTCAGAAGTTGAACTGTTTTGCAGCTTTCGAAGTTCGGAAGAAAGCGCTTAGCCAGTCGGGAACTGATGACAGTGCGAGAAGCTCCTGTATCCAATGTCAGCTTGCAAGAAGTTCCATTGATGACACCATTGATGATCAAGCTGTTCCCATCGTGAGCTTGTGAGATCAAAATCTTTGGCTTTTCTGGCCCGGTAAACACTCGCCATTTTCCGCTTTCTTCAGCAGGTCGTTTATTCCTCCATAGTGAATGCGTTGCCTCGCGATCCTTTCGTTCTTCCAATAGTCGATCGTCCCTGGTTCGGCATGGCTTTGGGCAATTCCGCCATAAATGGCCTCTCTCTTCACAGTTGTAGCATCTTGGACCAAACCTCGTACGATGTGACGCTTCTTTAACTTCCTTTATGTGTTGAACATCTCTCGCTGGATTTCGTACAGCTTCCACTTCCAAGGCTTGGGCCAAAGCATCCTTTAGTGTTTTGTGATGCCCGAGTTTCACTGCAGTTCTAACTTCAAAGTCTGCTATCCCGTTAGAAAACGCTTCCACTAGATGCTCGTCGTTGGGTAACGGTGCTGACTGATAAGCCTTCCGGAACAGTTTCTCCACTTCGACAGCCCACTGCTGAAGACTTTCGTTGCGACGTTGCACCCTGTTCTTTAACTGCGCTCTGTACACACGCTCCAGGTGCTCATCACCGTAGCGACTCTCCAACATTTCCATTAATTTATCGTAGGTCACTTCTTTGCCCACGGCATCAAGAATACTCAGGGCTTCGTCGCGAAGGCTCATGATGAGGGCGTTCTTGGCTTGGTCCTTGTTCCATCCATTAGTCTGAGCGGCGGCGTCGAATTGAATTTTGTAGGCTGACCATGACGATGTCCCGTCGAAAGGCGTCATTTTAAGCTTCTGTGAGGCTGGCGAGAAGATTGTAGGTGCAACGGTTCCGCCTCCAGACTTGATGACGTTCAAGGTTCTCCTCACGTCGGCGATTTGTGTTTCCGCTTCGACAATACGGGATTCGTGCTCCTTTACGCTGGTATCAAGCTGCTTGACCGTGTCTTTGACCTCTTTTATCTCTTTGCCCAAAGTCGTCTGCAAGCTTGAAAGCAGTTCTTCTTTTTGACGAGCCTGTTCTTCTCTGTTGCGGTCCAACTTTTCTTCTAGCTTGCTGTTGTTGCGGTCCAACATTGACTGCAACATCGACATCATTGCAGTCATGTCCAATGCCGCAGGGATAACTGGTGCAGCAGCAGGTGCTCTCGGGTTCCTGGAGTCGTCGTTGGTTGCCTCGGACTCGCTGCCTTCCATTAACAGCGAATTATTTCCGAAGCGTCGCTGGTCAACCTCCTCCTGGCGGCGCTCCTGCTCCTCTAGTCGGCGCGCTTCCTCCTGACGGCGTTGGCTCCGTGTACGAGGCGTTTCTTCGTCGTATGGTGTTACCGGCATTTTCAATTATCCACCCTTCTGACACCAAATGTTACGAGATGGGTTCTTGGATAATCAGTTAAAACGCCGATTGTTCACTTTGCACTTTATTGCACAAAATCACAGTACACACGACACAACTGGTTCGCACAACTCTTCACACTGGCACTGATATTCACAGAACTAGTCACTTCACAATCACTGGTACCGCACTTGAACACGAGATGTTTTCACTCCGGTATAAACGCGATAACTGCCACGAACGAAAACCATCGCCCTATTTATATCGGAATAAGGGTTCTCTAGAAATCTGTAGAATATTCGGTGCCATTGTGACTGACAAAGTAAACAAGTGTAAAGTTCGAGAAACCCTATTGTCCTTAATTATTACGAAAACACCACAAAAAAATCTAACAAACAACAAACAATAGACGCGACACAAAGGCCGGTGCCGCCTGAGTCATAAAACCATAAATCTCGCGATTAGATGTAAACAACTCGCCGTCGTACCGCGCGCGGCCACAGATTAATAAATAGTTACTAACGGCGTGGCCTACTGCGTAACAGTATTAAAGTAAGTAAGTTCATATAGGCCGGGTGGCTAGCCCTGGTGTCAGAGTATTTAGGCCGCCTGGAGGCCTCTGACTTGGCTAAACGGTTAATAGAACCGGGACTTACAATTTAACGTGTCATCCGAGCCACGGTAGCGCTCAGTTGGAAAATGCCACCCACGGTCACCCATCGAAATACTGACCGTGCGGAACCTTTCCTTCATTTCGGTGATCGCTGACAAACACCTAATCAAACTACGCAAGTATAAGTATTACACGCCGGCGAAGCAGCGGGCAAAAGTTAGCAATTACGCTTGATTACGTTAAACGTATGATTACCGTATTTAAACAACGATTTAACTCGGGTTTTAGAACCTAGTTCACCAACAGATGGTAAGATAACGTTCACCGGCTCAGCTAGACATATACCTACGATGTTAATTTATCAACCGTTAGTTAAATTTTAAACAGCTTTTTAAAGAAATTTTAATAACGTTCACCGGCTCAGCTAGACATATACCTACGATGTTAATTTATCAACCGTTAGTTAAATCTTGAACAGCTTTTTAACGAAATTTTGCTGTTCAGCAAGCAAAAACCGTTGGTTAAATACAGTAATCACACGTTTAACTTAAACAAGCGTTGTTGAACTCGGGGCTTAGTATCTAAATCCTAACAAGATTTTCGGGTATGAACCAAATCGGTCAAAAGCGTGTCGAGAGGGCTTATAAAGATTTAGTTAAAGAGATGTGTCGCGAAATCTATTGTTCGGAGAACTACTGGTATTATTATAAAGAAAGTGTGTTTGTTACCTATTAGGTTATCTTTCACGCAGCTACAGTGCGACATAAAAGACTTGAAAATAAATGAGGTCGTCACTATCACTTTGTTAGCAAATTTTGCATTATTTTCTGCATAATGATACTGTTTCCCTGTTCACAATCCACAAAACAGCACAAAACGAGAAAAATGCTAGGATGTTAACTATTATTGACAGCTCAAGTTGTGGTTCCAGCAAAAGTGATAATTTATTTCCTGAATAACTAATTTTATCTCTTTTGTGTCGCACTGTAAAAGGGAGTGAGCGACTTTGCTTTGTGCATGGATACAGTTTAGAAGACGGTAAGTATCAAAACTTGAGACGCTCTATTAATAAAAGTTGGACCACTATCCCTAGTGAAGGTCCGTAGTCCAACAAATAGTTGGACATCGCAGTTGGACCACTGTCCCATATCGTAATAGACATATAGTTCTGCTGTTCTGTGTAATAGACTATAGTTTGGCCGTTCAGAGAATGCGTTCCTGACACGTCATCTTGACAAAATGTTTTTGGCCGATATCTCGGAAACTATGAACTTAAGGGCAAAAAACCTAAGGATCATTATTGTAAAAAATAAAATTTCGCATCTTTTGTTTCCTATAAACTTTTTTGTTAAACTTACCGTTTACGATTTATGAACCATTTAATGTTTTAAGGTTCATTTAATGAAATTTCATTAAAATTAAATTATATCGGCCAAAAACATTTTTTCAAGATGACGTGTCAGGAACGCATACTCTGAACGGTCGAACTATTAGTACTATTTATTCTGGAAAAGTAAAAGGTTCCTCACAAAAACCAAAATACAACGCGGGTGAAGCGCGGACAATAGCTAGTTTTTAGTAAGTATATTGCGTACCCAATCAAAAACAATTACTAGACAACAGTGTTGCCCTCTTCAATCTACCTGTCGCGGCCGGGCGGACGTCCTGCGGTGCTCATTAACCAATTTGTACTGTCTGACAGTGACGTTTGGGCTCGCGGGGGGCTCGGGGTTGCCAGGGGCGGTGCGGTGTTTGTTTTATATTGTACTTAATGTAAAATGGAAATATTCACAGAGATATACCTAGGGAGATCTATCTCCTATCTCTAGACCACGGGCATATTGTAGAAACTCATTGTACTGTTCATTATGTAGCCAACCAAGTCACTATCTATGTAACCAACCTCCATAATAAATAAATAAATATTAGGGGACATCTTACACACGGTCTCTGACCCAAACAAAGCAAAACTTGTGATATGGCTGCCAGAGACTGATATACTACATATACATATTTTTAAATACATACTTACCTAAAAAGATACTAAGCCCGATTACAAAGGCGCCAGCGTAAATTTAATAGCAACGTAAAAAGCGTTCTCTCTATCGAATGCAGTGAAAAAGAAACAGAACTATGCTATTTAGCTAATATACTTACGATGGCGCCTCTGTAATCGGGCTTAGTAAGTAAATAACACCCAGACACAGAGCAAACACCAATGTGATTACGAAACAAAGATAATCTGCTCACATGAGTCACCGTCCAGTTGCTCCAGTTACGGTTGATGACGTAAAATAATGTGATTTTGGACAAATTCAAAGGCAAAATAAAGGAAAATTTCTGAAACACGATTAAAGTACAGTTTACAACATTAGTTTGATTTTAGTAGTAATAAAGTACCGCAGGGCTCAAATTCAGCTACAGCCACAGCTGATAACGTAAATGCACTTTACAAGGATTTTTAAAGATTCTATATTCCAAGGTAGGTAAACATTTTCAAACGGTAAAATTTAATTGAAGATTCGTCTGATCATAGTGGAATTGGTCCGCTGGTCAAACAATGATGCAACATGTTTTATAGATCAGAAAGTTTGTTTTATAACTTAGAGCTCCACTCTCAATCGCAATTTGCTTTAAATTCTTAACAAACAGCATTTAAATAGAATCACAATCATTTATTGACGTATCGAGCTATGATTAAAACTACAAAATCGGTATAATACATAGTTCCGCCAATCTTGGCATTCAACAAAGAAAAATACATAATAAAGAACAAAATTGAAAAGAAAATAACCGCCTTATCACAAAAGATTTAAACATGCCTTAAGGTCCTACTAGCCCGATTTAACGTATTTAAAACCAATTTTTTTCCTCAGCAATGTATAATTTTACTGTTGGAAAAAATATATGTTATTCTTGAACATATTTCTAAAAAACGTACGTTCTCCGATACATGATAGTTAAAACTTCGCTCGATCGAAAAAAAATCCAAAGTCACCTCTATGTCGGATTTCGAATGAGTTTTTGAATAATTCCATCTTAGACACGATATTTATTTTTTATTTTTAACATATTACATATCAGTAACATAAGGACTGTACGTTACGAAAATTTTGACTTGCTGGTATGGTGATTTTACACTAATTTTTATCATGAAATCATGGTATCAAAACGCTCCCTGACACGGTTCAGTCCGCTCTCAGAGCTTGTCGGCGTCGGACGCACGCCAAATTTTCTCGCGAGCAGCTCAGGCTATAGGTACTCAAACAGATCCCGCCCACTGACTACTTTTAGAAGAGCGAGTTTAGCATGTAGAATATATTTTTTACGGAGTGATAGGGAGAATGATTAGCATACATATATAATTATTATGTCGTGGATACACGTTTATTTGAAGCCGTGGTGGCGTAAGTGGTTGTAACTGGCCTGTCATTCTTGAGGTCGTAGGTTCAATCCCGGTCCCGTACCAATGAGTTCCTTTGGATCTTATGTACGGAATTTCACTCCAATGGCTTTTCGGTGAAGGAAAACATCGTGGCAAGGCAACTTGCATACGTCCGTAGAAGAAATTCGATGGCGTGTGTGAATCCACCAACCTGCACTGGGACATCGTGGTGGATATGGCCAAATCACCCTTCGTGGGTAGGCCTGCGTCCTGCGGTGGACTATTAAAAAAGACTGGTACAGTACAGTACACGTTTATTTCCTTTTAGGGAAACATACACAAAGAGAAAAAAATTGTTTAAAAATTAAGTAAAAATAAACACATAAATCGGAACAGAAGTATTATTATTATTATTAATAAATAGTTGTACTTACCATTATGAACAACTTTTACGGGACCAACCCCAAAATCGCAAAAAAATGCTACTTCATACAAAAAGTTCGTTACTCTGGACGGCCCAACGAACCCGTATACAGGATTTTCGGATCGTCCTGAAAAAAGCAGGTAATAAAAAATTCGAGAACAAAAATCAGCCATTTCATACAAAACTGCAACTGAATATTTTTTCCTCGAATTTTGGTTTGGCCCCATAGTACATGTTGTTCATAATGATGATCTGAACCACCTTTCAGCTAAGTGCACCAGTTCTGTATTACCCTGTATAGGTTAACTTTATTCTTTCTAAAATACTGTACATTTACTAGGCACCATACTGATCAAATCTACTCCCCAAAACGCCTCCGTGACGGTTCGGACACAATAATATTATCGAACATTTTTGTCCGAACTGACTGTTCCAATTATTATAAATTTTCAGTGACGTTTAGGACACGAATGCTTGAATCTGTTTTGTAAAATCAGAAAAGAAAGTGAATTCCTAGGACTCGCAATTATTTAATTTAAATATTTCATTATTACATAGTTATTCAGAAAGAGTGTATTAAGCCGAAGAGGCAAGATGTATGGGAACTTTTGTTTTCAAATCCAGTTGAGCAATAACAGTGCTCAACTGGATTTGAAAACAAAATTAGGTGTCCTATACTGAATTACAGTTTAGAATCGACAAAATGTATTTAAAATAACTGATTTTAGGATTCTGTATTAGAACCAAGAGCCCTTATAAAGTCATTATGCCCCTCCGTGTCAGTCCATTAGTCTTTATATACCTTTTGTCTGCACCCATGTGAAAAAGCCTTATAATCTAATTTTACATTTATTAACGGCCTGCATGAATTTTAGTTTACGTTAGTTCTAGTTGGTATAGATCTCAATTTTAATATCTTTTTCAAAATTGTGTAAACACATTATTAATTAATTACACAGGGGTTATAGCTTCCAAACAGATACACGTATAGTAGTTTTTTTTCTACTAGATCCCTTTGTGTGGGATTTCGTTGAATAGAGTTTTAACCCGCGTAATTATTCACCCAGGTCAATTTGTTTACTTCAGGTTTTTTTATCATGTGGTTATCATATTATTTTGTTGGCCAAAGCTTTCATAGAAAATTATTTTGAGCACTGTGAGTTCATATTTTTCTGAGTTACGGAAGAAAATCTAAATTCCAAATGGGCAGAAAATGCCAAAAAAGGGTTATTTGAACCATAATTATGAATATACACCTTTGACTATTAAGTCAATGTAGAATTCGGCAAAAAATAGTCATCAAACGCGTTTAGAGCCACGCACGGGTATGACATGGTTGTATGAAATTATGATAATGACTACAACATCTAATTTTGATGATGCTTTAATATAGCTAATTACTAGAAAACCATTAATTGATGAAGAAACATGTTTGTAAAGTCAAGGACCTCTGAACTGTGTGCAAGCATAAATTGTTTAGGGCGAGCTGTGTACTGATTTCAACCGGCGATACAGTTGCGTCGTCCATTAAAAAGGTTCAGTAACTCAGTAGTACAATCGCTTATGTAACACAACAAAAGTCGTGATGTTGATTGCAACCTTGAATAATATTAAATTCATGCTACTCAAATTTTAAGTACAATATTCTAGTATAAATGTTCCTACAAATTTCAAAGTAGTTACTATTTAGAATCTTACAGAATGAGAATACACGTGAGGATTTATTTGTAAATAGAGACCGAAGGATACATCGTTTTTTTTATATACGGAACCTTTAAAATTAATAAATAAATAAAATGACACTTCGGACAACGTGCCTAAAAATCGTGTATCCGAAAAGTCACTAAACCCCGAAAATGTAACTAATATCAGCTACCATCCATGTCAGAGCTAACTGCATTCTAACTTCCATACAAACATACAAATGTATTAATCGTGAAAGAGTAACAAACCTAACTTGCAATTTATACTCGTAGGTACTTCAATGTAGTTAGGTTAGATACAGTACTCAATGACGTCTTATATTCCTACATATATGTACAATGACTGTATATGATAAGGCATTTTCTCATTTTCCTAAAAATAGGTGTATGTCAACTGGTTAATATTTGTTACTGCGGTAAGGTACTATATAGCGCGGCTGACGACGCGCGGAAGACGAGCGCGCGGCGCGTCGCTCACAATTTCTGAGTCGCGTAAATGAATACGTCGCGCTCCGAAAATTGGCGCCTGTGCTAGCCTAAAATACCTAAAGTTCTCAGATAGCCTCGCCTTAAGCACTGTGTAACCGTGCAATTTGTACTGTCAAACATTGTCTAAAGCGTGCGTAGAACTTTTGTGGTAAGACTAATAGTACATTATGATATAAGTGCGGTAAGTTGAAAATTACAGCTGAGGCAATATTGCTGAAGCAGAGGCTGTAACATTCAAAGCGCACGTATGTCATAAAAACTGCCAGTATTACAATTAATATTTTAGTGTTTTTGTTACAGATAAATGGTTGTAATTTGTTGTCAAAATTATTTAAATTAAAGAATTAAATGTTTATTTATCATATTTCATCTCCCAAAGTTAAATTTATTCATAAAATATTGACCACTTTTTTGACATAAAAACTCTTTTCTAAGATTTTGAAATGTATCGTTCACTCGTGCGTTTTACATTACAATGAAATACATTACGATATTGAAATTGGTGTAATTACAGCCACTTTACGAGCAAATATGTTATAAATAATATTATGAGACGGTAAATATGTATTTAAAATAGAATTCAAACGTCTTCACGCTTCATGTGATGCGTAGATAATTGCTACGCCGTAGTATCAGCTACGTCACCGACTACGTAGCGTTTGCACTTACGGCGTCACAGGGCGTAGAGCGCGTAGCACGTAGCGTGCGTAAATTTTCACAGATGCTGTATTTCTGATGCCGCTATAACAGCAAATACTAAAAACAAAATAAAATAAATATTTAAAGAGGGCTTTACCGGTATTGAACCGCTTGAAATATTTAGAATATTTAATTGTATGTTAACTTCAATAATTAAATATTAAATTAAAATAATACAAATATTTAAGGGGGCTCCCATACAGTCCTACTTGCACTTGGCCGATTATTTTTATTTCTTTTCGTTGAAAACTGTTGCTACAAGCACACTTTCGGATTTACAATATTAGTAAGAATTGCAAAATCAAAATCTAGTATTGTATTTCGATTTATTTTAAGTTTTTTTTGGTATCGCATTTTTTTCACCAACGTTACTATTTGTTTTATTATAAGACTATACTACCCCATCATAATTCCCATAGAATCAAATAAAATTCGAAATCCAACTCAATCTTTTAACCACCTCAAATTCACCGAATTGAAAAACAAAAGAAAATTCAAATAAAGAATTCAATCGCAATCGAATCAAGAATCTATCGGGTGTAAGTTGGGGCGAGACGGCAAAACGTGATGTTAGCAAAATATGAAAGAGACAGATGCAGCGTTAATCCTATTGGCTTATACTACGCGACGTTTGCCTGGATTGGTCGTCTTGGTGTATTGAACTGTCACTGTGGACCGCGGTTTAGGGGGAATAAAGCTTTATTGGGGGGTAAATAGGGGTGGAAATGGGTGGAAATCGGGTGGAAAAGGGGGAGGGGGGTGGGTGGTGGGCGCGGGTGGAAGTCGTTTCACAGAGCGGAGTTTGGCGATTGACTTGTGGGTAGTTTTTGGGGTTCCTTTGGCTGTGACTGGAATTTTAATGGATTCGCTTGGTAAGAAATATTTTTGGTATTTTTTTGTTGTAATGCTTAAAGATAAATACCTACTTGTAGTTATCTGAATAGTAGATATCTTATCTGTTAAATTAAATTTTTATTAGCCTTATCTTGCCGTATCGACTCGCACTTGACCGATTTGATACATACTCGCAAATCTTATTAGAATTTATTTAGACTTAATAAATATTATTTACTATTAAAATTGGCTGATAAATAGTGTGACAGCTATTTCCCCCTTATATGAAAGTAATACTTAACCCCAAAATTAATAATAACCTGTGATAATAATTGCCAACGCCAAAAAAACTCATTGATAATAATATAATCTGTTAACCAAGTTTCGTTAAGATTTGTTGAAAAATGCAACCAATAGAGGAAAATCGACGTCCAGAGAGATAAAAGCAAAATCTTAAAGTCAAAACTAGGACTCTCAAAACAAGTAGGTAAGTTGTGTAAAGTTGTATGTTAGTAAGTTTTACGTACTTATAGATGTAGAAGTTTAAATGTAGGTACGTAGACACTATAAGTACGTCACCCAATCGTATTTTTATTTAACATTTACTTTTACTATAACCTTTTCCTGCTGCAGTTTAGCAGCAGTACAAGGTTATTTTTAGGGGCCCTGGGTTCATTCCCGGTCGGGCAGATGTTTAAATGAAGAATTTAAAATATGTATTCCGGGTCTGGGTAAAGAAAAACTTTGTTCCGTAACATTGCCGAGTGCCGACATAGAAAATGCTTTAGTGAAAATCTATGAGAATAAACCTTTCAGTAATATTGAGTGAGAGTGTGATATTCTAAACAAGGTAGACTAGGTACTAGGAAATATCATTAAAAATGTGTTAGAATATCCCAAATTTATCTTTAAATAATTTTAACTAATTTTATTTTGCAAAACCTTTATATTTATTTTATTTGTTAATAGGCCAACAGCATAACACGTAAAAATATCTTACGTCTTATTGGATTACATCTTTCGTCTTATATCTTATAGGGAAGGCCTATGTCCTGCAAGCCGTGCAATAGACGTCCTATGGCTGATGGATGGATGATAACCTTAACCACAATTATACAATAAAAGCATTTACAGGTAAGTAATAATATAGGTAGTACATAAAATTATGGATCCCAGTCCCGGCTGTTTTAACCGTTTAGCCATGTCAGAGGCCTTCAGGCGGCTTTAAAACTTTGACGCCAGCTAGCCACACGGCTTATACGAACTTAATTACTTATAAAGTAAATAGAAAACCATGTGAAGCCAAAAATTAAAAACCTAAATCTTGACACTCATCCTCGTTTTCTGATTGGCCAGTAGAAACCGCGGGAAATCGGTGACTTTTCCTCTATGACGGAGTTTTCGCGGGAACGCGTGACGCCCCTCGTTTCTTATTGGGCGAGATATCAAATGTCATTCTATGATTGTTGGTTCCTGACTCGGGCACACCCTACAATGCGACCAAATGATGTGGTGGAGTTGGGAAGGGAGCCAGTATCGGTTTTTCTGAACAGTATTTACACATTTTTGGTTTAAAGTTTTAGTTGCCGCTTTTGGCCGCTCGTAAGTAGATATCATGGATGTATTACAAAAATCCTTGGTAAATACCAATTGGTTGGGCAATACCTTCTGTAACTGAATGAAAATTGTAGGTATGTACACATAATTAGAAAAAGTTCTGAAACTTATTTAAAATAACAATAGATGTGGTGTGAGTATTTTAAATGAAAACTAGGCAAATGACTTTCCTACCTAAAAATAAGTATCCAGTGAGAAAACTACCCCGACTATCCGGCTAAATAGGTTTATTTGTAACATTACAGAATTAGCAACATTCATGTAAACCTATCCTAAAATGCCAATACCCCAAATTCCCAGTTTTCCTTAAACCCGAACCCTGCCAATAATTCGAGTAGCACATCTAAAATAACCGTTTAATTTCGCGCTCAAAATCTACGGCGTCATTATTCTAAATGGCGGGCCGACGTACGAACCTAATGCCACAAATTAAAGCTTAAAACGGGCGCTTAACAGCTGACCCAATATCGAACTCTCCCCCTTCACGTCAGATGGTAAAACGTAAAAGCAACGGGGCGGTGCTAGAGGGGCTTTGCCACGCCTTCGCCGAGCTTACACCAAGCGCCGCAGCGTCAAAAGTTCCCGGGCGCTGGCTGAACGCGCGCGGCTGCCGAGGCCTGGCGTGAAAAAAATAAACGTCATTGTCAAATGTGTTCTTTTTTTGATTTTGGTTAGGGAAGTTTTAAATCGATTGGTTGGAACAAAACAAAATAGTTTTCAAATGTGTTCTATTTTTTTGTTTTATTTTTTTAAGTGTTGAGTATTGGCTCAAATTGTGTTTTGTTTTTTTTTTTACAAACTAAATGGTAATTATTTTGTTATTGCCTAAAATAAGTTTAGGCGCTTCTTTGATAATAAGTGCAGAAACTTAATTTACTTACATTAAGTTTATATTTATAGTTTAATTCTTGCACGTGTGCCAGAAATCATTTGTAATTTTTACAACTGAACAAATACCTATATTGTAATATCGATTCAAATGTAGTACAGTTTAATTTTAAAATTAAATACATTATGTTCATTATCTCTGTTCTTCTTGATAGTTTCTCCGACAAAGATTTTGAAATCATAAAATGATAAAGCATTGACTCATACAAAGGTGGACAGAACTATTATTTTACTTACAATCATATAAAAACAGTTTAAAAATGGAAGTCGCACAGACGCCTCTACAATTGACGCAAGATCATCATGAAGGGAGGATTGCAGGTAAAATCAAATTTAATATAATAAATATTACAATTAAAATAGAGTTTTGCAACATTTCAAAGCCATAAAGGAAACGTAGGGTATAAGCTTAATAGATATTTCATTGAGATTGCTACAATCATGCTGTGTACGCATATTAAGGGATATTTTTCAGTTCTTTACTTTTGCTGCATAAAATTTAGCTCTTAATTGAATGTATTCTGTTTTGTGTACATTTGTAATAAAATAAAAAATAAAGATGTAACGGCTGATGGATGGATGTATTAAATAGATGTATTTTTTTGTTTGTATGTAAATACATATTTGTCTGTTAGCACCTATGTAGCTAAATATGTTTGTTTGTAGCATTGTTGCTTCTACACCTATGTACGGTTCAACCAATTTTGATACTTTTCTGTTTTGTAGAGAATACTCTGCAAAAAGAATCGAACATAGAACCTCCTCCTTTTTGGGAGTCGGTTAAAAAGTAGCTATTGTCACTTTTCGCCTCTCAAACTATATTCATGCCAAAAATTGGGTCAATCCGTTGCTCATTTGTTGCGTTAAAGCGTAACAAACCGACAAACACACTTTTGGATTTACAATTATTTGTAAGGATTCATGAAAACCATTTTAAATAATCGGCCAAGTACGAGTCGGATTCGCGCACGGAGGGTTCCGTACTGTATGGGAGCCCCCCTTAAATATTTATTTTATTTTAATTTTATTATTTATTATTGAAGGGAATATAAAACTAAATATTCTGTGAAAGTTTCAAACATCTATCTACCTGGTACCATTATTAATATAGAGCGAAAAACGTCTAAAAATTCAGGTTTGTTGTATGGGAGCCCCCCTTAAATATTTATTTTGTTTTGTTTTTAGTATTTGTTGTTATAGCGGCAACCGAAATACATCATCTGTGAAAATTACAGCTGCCTAGATGTCATGGTTCATGAGATACAGCCCGGTGACAGACAGACAGATGGACAGACGGACATCGAAGTCTTAGTAATATGGTCCCGTTTTTCCCTTTGGGTACGGAACCCTAAAAACATAACACTATTGTACCTATATATTGATATCAAATTAGCACGGTTACAATAACCAATTACACTGATGATAAATAATATTACTAACGTCAATGTCAAATTTAGTTTACAATAATAATAAATTACAAAGCAAAACGAATTCAATTATAAAAATAAAAAATGAAAACACAAAAAGAAAACAGTTACACGTTCAAAAATACAAATTATTAAATACAATTATGATCATCAATATCGTAAAAATTGACGAAAAAATAATTACGCAGACTATTTATTTATTTTCTTATAGGTACGTGCGTATGTTTATATACAGGGTTATTTCTAATCGATTAGCATCCTTTTAGGGCAGCGACCTTTTAGGGGCTTATTCTGTACATCAAAACTAACAACTTTTGTTCTGCGACTTTGTCAAAACTCAAAAAAAAAAAACATCATTATCGATACATTTTTCATACATAGTGTTAACATGCGTACACCTCAGCGTGTACCCAAGATACAGGCTTAGCCTAGTTTGGGGCCCACTGTTTTCCAGTAGGTACTGAAACACAAATTTAGGGTGACGCCTTCGTAATTGTCTACATTGTAACACAAATCAACGGAATATATAATAATCGAAGATATTTTTTTAATAGTGGTAGTACGTTGTTTAGGTTTTTGGAAATAAACAATTTATTTATTTTGTCGAGGGTCAACGATATTTTTCTATGGAACAACAACTTTTTTTTTTGAGAATTAAGAAAAGTCGTAGAACAAAAGTCGTTAGTTTTGGTGTACAGAATAAGCCCCTAAAAGGATGATAATTGTTTAGAAATAACCCTGTATAGTGATTTAGGCCAAATCATACAAGTCAGCGGATGTGAAGTTAGCTACAAGCTATGCAATATCCAATCCTGACTGAAGCTCACACAAAGCTGCGCGTTATTGGGTTTAACGCAGCAGGTTGTAGCTAACTTCACATCTGCCGACTTGTATGATTCGGCCTATACCATCTTTGCAGGATCAGCATGTATCAACCACAGAGTTCTAGAGAGAGAGAGAGAGAGAGAGAGAGAGAGAGAGAGGCCGTCGTTACCCGGTGAGATAGGCACTCATATGTAGCAAAAATTCATATACCAGTACCTACTAACGGCAGTATTAAAAAAATCGAATGAAGCACTATTTATTCAGTTGGAGCCATAGAAATCTAGGAGAGGACTTCTTTTTATATGGCGGACGAAACACTGATATGAACCAAACACCCCACAAACCGCACAAAGGCATTTTTGATAATAAAAATATGCTGTTAAACAGAAAACAATCCTTATAAATCCAAAAGTTTGTTTATGGGTCTGTTTTTTTACATTTTTATGCAGCAATGGAGCGACTGATCGTATTGGTTTTTGGCATGGATATAATTTCAAAATTGGATAGGTAGTCTCATAGGTTTTTCTTAACATCACGCGAGTGATAAAGCCCTGTATAAAAGCTACAGTGTGAAGAAAAAACATTGCCAATAAAGTAGAGAAAAAATTAAAATAAGAAAATCTCGCCAGCCAGTACCAACCATAGATTTATACATATTTCACTTTTTTTCATAGACAACCGCTCATCAGTATTCAGGCCAGCGCAGCCAGTAACACGGGGGTCTATTTGACTGATTTTCAGCCGCTCCATGATTTGCCACTTTACCCGGTCACTGTGTGTTCTGAATTTAAAGTAGCCAATCGCGAGCCGAGTCGGCTCTTTGAAATTTCATTCTCGTATCTCGTAATGCGTTCGTTATTTGAATATCGGGTTTTTATTACCTCTGTGTTCGTTATTTCGTTTATTTGATCGAATATGAAATGTAATAAAACGCTTCTGTAATAAAAGGGTAGGGTTGATGATGTACTTGGTTTGAATCTAATAAAGTATTGGGGTCAGCGTGGGACGCTGTCGAGTTGTTATATTTTTCAGTTGCTATTTATCTAGAATCTAGAGTGCTGTGTCGCAAGCATACTTATTAGTTACCTATTCCATTTTATAGTAGGTGGCACACTTGAACTATCATGTAGATAGATAGTCATTTATTTAGAGTAAGTATAATTACATCCATTGGTATACAAAAATATGCTATGAGCAACACCTTACGAATTGTCAAAATAACAATATTTATTCATTATGTACCCAACAGAATTATCAGGCATAATATTAACAACAAATTAATTAAAATTTGGTACATAACATAAAATTAAAAATACAATAAAAAAAAATTAAGATGTCAGAAATACTGTAATTGAAATGTCTGCAATAGCATCGTCAAAAATAACAGTTTAAAATAACTAAAAACAGTTACATGTGAAAAATAGCGTATTAGTACTCTAAACTATGTAATAAAATTTATCAGCATTAGTCCACAATTGAACCCGGCTCTACTTTCGAAGGCCAATAGAGTCATATCAACCACGCTGGCCCGGGGGCGCGTTGGTGGAATCACATACGCCGTCGAATATTTTTCACCCTTTGCATTTTCGCTTTTTTAAAACTGTCTTTGAACTGTTGTAACAGCAAGTGATGTTTGAATGAAACTTTAGAGAACTAGGTTGTCTCTAGATCTAAGTTAGGCAAGGACGATTTTCTTACTGAGTGCTACTACTTACTGTAAATTTTAAAAAAATCATTACTTCCTTACTAATATTATAAATCCGAAAGTGTGTTTGTTGGTTTATTGGTTTGTTCCTCTTTCACGCAACGATTTTTCAAGTACATAGTTTTAAAGACGGAAAGTGACATAGGCTACTTTTCTCCCGGAAAAATAAAATATACCCATGAGATAGCACAAACATTAAAATAACACGCGGGCGAAGTCGCGGTCAAATGCTAATAAATAATAAAAATAAAATAGTCAATCATGTCAAGTGACATTGGCAAATGTTTGGAAACGCGACTCCGATATCCTTCCAGTAGAAATAAAAACGTTCTTATTACAAAACGCAATATGGAAACACCGTTATTTCCTAACCTATAAACTTTCATAGCGTCTTGTAAAAAGAACCATTACTAAAATGGCCGTCACACGCCTCCGAAGATCCAGACGAATAAAAGCAAAGAGAGGACATAAAAGGAAATTTTATAAGACACATAAAAACTTCGCCCGGGAAATTGGAAGTCAGTGGGGGGAGGAGGGGCGGGTAAATCCGGGTATCAAGATAAATCAATGTTTGTTTGCGTCGGAGGACGGCACTTACTGAGGACAGAGAAACTGTGGAGTCGACGTCGGGCTTTTGTTTTGGTATATGCTATTGCGAAAGAGTTCATTTTTCGACATTATCATTAATTTAAATGTTTTAGTATGTTAAATACCATATAAGTATAATAAAGATCACTATGTAGAGTTGGATGGGAAAGTGAAATTCTTTTTCTGTCTCTCTTATTTGTTAAACTATGTCCAGCACTAATCTCTCCCTCTCCTCCCTCTGCGCGCTCTGAAACATTCTATGGCAAGTCGTTTGCTTTTCGGGCTGTCCAATTGTGGAATGCTTTGCCTGTTCCAATACGCAAAGCCCCATCTATTGCTGTTTTTAAGGAAAGCGTTAAAAAGCTTTACCTTTCACAGGTGCCATCGCAGTAGTTATGTTGTTAAAGTTTATTCTATTTAATTGCTATATAATTTTTATTTATATCAAATTGTATGTATTAGTGTATCTTATATTATTTTTATTTATGTATTAGGATATACGTATTCGAATTTTAGCTTGTTATGTAAGTATTTATTATTTGTAATAAGTTTTTTTTTTTGTCTACTCTCTTTTGCTACTCACTCCGTTTTTTTTCTATTTTTATTAATTCCTCTCTAGATGAAAGGGTTGCCTGGAAGAGATTGCTATAAGCAATAAGGCCGCCCTTTGTTGCACTAGTTTTAAGTCGCTTCTTTTTTTCCTTTCTGTATATTCTTCTGTATTGTATTTTAGTGTCAACAATAAAGAGTTCATTCATTCATTCATTCATTAATCTTTTACGTACAAGATTGAGCCGTAGTGTACCATTATTTATGGAAACTAGCATAGGTTGGGCTCGTCTTGCATGTACATAGCAGTAGTACTCGCATAGTCTCGTGCTATGCAAGTCGAGCCCGCGTGATAGTACTCCAATCTTGAAAAAGTTTGAAATAACACATTTGCGGTTCAAATGTGGTTGAAAATAAATTAAAACGTCTATTCTACTAAGTAAAGTGTGAGTACCTCATAATACTTGTCATCATGCTGCTGATTATTTTCCAAACCATAGTTTCAGTTTTAGCAAATCTTCACACTTAAATAAGACAGTCGAAAAACCTCTGCATACGAAATACAGCATCTTTTTGATTTACGCATAGCCCTTTAATTTTTAATATGGCATCACGCTTGAAATTAAAAATCTCAGCAATTCTTTATAAGGAATAGATTTATTTTGTGAAGTATCGTATTGAACTTATATTCACTATGTTACAAAGAATTGTTCTTTTTGCGATAAAAATTTCAAAAATTTGCCGCAAATCAGAATTTGAACCTGCATCTCTTAGGAATTCCGAGCCAGGTGCTTTACCCATTTAAGCTAGACCGCTCAATCGCGAACCCGCCAAATCTGTGAAGTGTTTATCTATTTTACTACCAACTTTACAGCGTTGGACTACTTGGACAACTTTTCACTATGTTATAAGGGACGAAGTGTCATTTTGAAATTAAAAAATGACACGATTTCAAGCAGAATCTCCACTGCACCTCTGTCCAGGGTCGCGCCGGGAAACTTTGTCGCTTGCCGTTTTATTTGCTTTTCTTTTGACGCGGCAAGCCCTTGAGCCTGCCTGATTAATTTCACCCTCCTCTCCCCAAATCCGCGCTTAAACGCCTTACTACGGGGAAAAAGACTCTTTGTTGCGAGCTGGTGTCGCCATGAGCTGCTATCATGAACCCATGGTAGAAAAAAAATTGGTATTTTAGTCATAAGAACGGTCCAACCGTTTCGCAGGAGTTCGATAAGTAATTACACTGTGACTCAGACCAAATAAAAAAATCAAGACAGAACGTCGTGAACAGACAAATGAGGCCGGTTGTTTATACATGTGGTGAGTGCGTCGGTGTTGCGTCGCCATAGTTCGACTGACAATCCAAGGCGTAGTATTCTTGTGCATGTTTGTGTGTGTAATTGTGACTCACACGGCACGGCGAGGCGTAGGTTTGCCGGCCTCACTTGCTTTGTTCACAACATTTTGTCTTGATTTTTTCATTAGGTCTGAGCACTGTGACTCCAGATTTTCATTGACCAAGCAAGCGAACGTCTATGCTTCGCACGGATGGCAAAATTTTCTTTCATCTCCGTGGCTAATACTTTGAATGTTGCTTCTCCTCAACAGGTCGTCTTTTTCAATGAAAATGGTTAACACAAAGAACTCTAAAACTATATTTTAAAGATTTTTTTCGTTGTACGATGATTTTGATTGCCAGGGTATTTCTCTCAAAAGGGGGGTTTACTGCAGCGCGATTTATTAACAGATTTGGCAAGGTTATTTAATATCTAGATTCTTACAAGATTTGCGATTGTGAATCAAATAGGTCGAGTCGTAGGCCAAAGAGCGAGTCGAGATATCCTTATCCTTACTAATATTATTAATCCGAAAGCGTGTTTGTTGGTTTTTTGGTTTGTTCCTCTTTCAAGCAGCAACATATTGACTTGATTTATGGACATAGTCTGACCGACGGAAAGCGATAGGCTACTTTTTATTCCAGAAAAAAAAAATGCTCCCATGGGATAGCACAAAAATTAAACACCTCGCGGGCGAAGCCGCAGGCAAAAACTAGACTTATATGATGATTCAATTAAAGAAAAAATGTCCGTGTGGTTTTACGAAACCACGGTAGAAGAGAAACTTTCTGGCACAAATTAGTAATCCTTACTAATATTATAAATCCGAAAAGTTTGTTGGTTTGTTGGTTTGTTACTCTTTGACGCACCAACGGAGCAACGGATTGACTTGATTTTTGGCATGGACATAGTTTAAAAGGCGGAAGGAGCTTTAGGATATTTTTTATCCCGAAAAATTGCATAGTTCCTGTAGGACAGGACAAAAACCATCGAAAGCGAAACTGTCGCCACTATCACAAAGACGCTAAGTGATTAATTCCTCTATGACGCTAATATGGACTAACGAAACGTCACAGCCAAACGTAATTAGATGACAGGTGACATTGTCTGCAGACTTTTATAAATCACAAGTAGCATGGCAAGGGGACAAATTGTTTTTCCACCATTATATCCCCTTGAAGAGGAAATAGAGTATGGATTGAAAATGACAACTGACATTAAAATTGGATAAAATGTTATTTTCCCTCTGCATGCTACATGATACTATATGACGTTTAATACCAGGCCGTCATTTTGTCTGACATTAAAAATATTTTTAAATCTTCTATCGTTAGAGGTTTAACATGTTTCTTTATTCTACCTTTATGGTACAGAATCATCATACTTTAATATTATCAATCCGAAAAGTTTGTTGGTTTGTTCCTCTTTGACGCAGCAACGGAGCAAAAGATTGACCTGATTTTTGGTATGGATACCTATGGTTTAAAAGACAGAAAGTGATAATAGGATACTTTTTTATCTCGAGAAAATTCGTGATTCACATGGGATAGGACAATAACTGTTTCTCAGCAATGGAGCAACGGATTGACTTGATATTTGGGGTGGGCATAGTTTGGAAGACGGAAAGTGACATAGGATACTTTCCATCCCGAAAAAATTGTGGTTCCCGTAGGACTTAACAATAAATTTTTCTCAGCAACGGAGCAACTTGCCTTGGCTTATTGCATGAATATAGTTTGAAAGACGAAAAGTGACATAGGCCACTTTTTATCCCAAAAACTTTAACAGTTCCCGTAGGATGGGATAAAAACTAAGTGAGCGGGCTGCGGTAGCAGCCGTCTAAGCGCCAGAAATAACCTGTCATGGCAAGTTTAGGACGTTCCTACTTTTTTCGCACTCCTTCGCGGCACTCAACAGCGCTAGCCCAGACTCGGGCTCCATAACGAAGCTTGCGCTCCCGCCATAATGACGGAGTGTTTTGGAGCACAAGACACGTCGTCATCCACCACTCGGGACTAACCAGTACTGAACGTCAGACAGCATTCCAACGCCCTGGTCCCAGTGCAGCGGGTCAGTCATAGTAGCCCAGCGCCTGGCTCTTCAACTGCAGAGGGCAGTGAGAACGGCCATCGCGATACCGACACCTCTTTTCCCCTGCAGCTCCACTGCGTCTGCCAACACGTTGACGGCCTAGCGGAAGGTAGGGTAGGTGGCGGCACCCACACCACCAGTTCCATATATCCCACCGCGGCCCCTAATCCTCGGCTGTCATATCAGAGTCCAGGAAGCAGCCTTGCTTTATGAAACTAAGAAAGGTTATTCCCAGCAAGTAACTGGAGATAGAGAGACAGAAAAAAAGCCACACCCAGCGCAGCAGGAGGAGCTGGAGTTCATATGCCTGGCAGACGGAGCAGCACTAGAGCAAAATCTTAACCGAGAAATTAACATATTTACAGACGGCAGCAAAATTAAAGGGAAAGTTGGGGCGGCATTATCCATTTGGGGTGATGCCGCTGAGATTAGTACCCGCAAGCTGAAATTGGCCGATTGGTGCTCCGTGTACCAGGCCGAGTTATTGGCACTTCTTGAGGCTACCGAAAAAGCAAAAATCTTCTGTGACTCCAGGTCTGCACTGGAAACGGTAGTTGGCGTATCTTCCCTCCATCCCTTAGCAGTAAATTCAAAGCTAACATAAAGTTACTACACGCACAAAATAAAATAGTGAAACTTTATTGGATTAAAGCGCACGCGGGGATGGAGGCAAATGAGAGAGCGGACCAGCTAGCAAAGGAAGCAGCACTGCAGTCGAAGTGCAGACCTATTTATGATAACTGCCCCGTTTCATTCGTCAAGCGAGAAATCCGAAAGGACTTTCTTGACGAGTAGAACCGGCGGTATCAGGATGGACACACAGCGGCGGTAACCAAAACATATTTTCCGGATGCAAGGGCGGCATACAAGATCGTAAAAGAAATAGCACCAGTGGGAATCATAACTCAAGTGCTGACGGGGCATGGTGAGTTTTCCCAATACTTACATCGATTTAAGTTGAGGGAAAGCCCATCGTGCGTCTGTGAACCCACAAAAGAGGAGACTCCACTGCACATAATCTTGGAATGCCCAGTTTATGGAAAGCAGAGATTTGATTTGGAAGTAAAAATTGGAATTAACCTAACACGTAAAAACCTTAGAAACAATTTTATCCAATTTTTGCACAAATATTTGTACCTATATACACTCCAACCGTAACTTAAGCATTTGTCTGTACGTGTATTACCTTGTGTGCTATTGTGTAGCTTGAATTACCGCCTTTTCAGCTGCTCCAACCGTAACTTAACCAACAAAAGCATTCCTCTAAGGTATTTTGATATTTGTCGGTTAGGTTAGGTTTCGCAGCCGACATAAACATAAGCCAAAATCAAAATATAACGCGGGCGAAGCCGCGGGTAAAAGCTAGTAGTCTATACATATACTCGTACCTACACTCCACGATCAACTGATGCGAACCATAGGCGCCGCCATATTGGCCTCGGCTACTCTGTCGAGCGCCTGTCACTTTACCCCTACTCCGCGGCCGACCACGCGACATGCAATAGATGGACCAAAAATTTTGAGGCGATGTAATAAAAGTTTCACTTTAACAACCAGACAATAAAATAGGTATAGGTAACACAATGTTCATAGAGCTAATTGAATCAATATATTGTTTCGCTTAGAATTTTTGTTTGTATAATATGTTGTCCAATAAATATCTCACTCATAATTTAGTTCCGCTTAAACCCCAAATCATTTAATCTAAATATCGAGAAAGCTAATAAAATAACCATTGAAAATCTCACCCTTCTCTGTAATAAATGTCCTTTCGAGATTTAACTAGGGTGTGAACCCTAACTATGCCAACGTTTACTTAAACGCAACTATGTACTGTACCCCTATGATATTAAAATACATTTTTGATTCTTATTTTCAAAGTGCACGGTAGATAATATTTTGCAAGCTATTTTCAACTTAATTTCAGCGTGTTTTTAAGTAGGTTTTTGTGTGTATTGTTGCAGGTTTTTAATGTGTCAAATCAATTAAGTTATTACTAGCAGACGATCGAATTGAGTACGTATTTAAGTGATGGCACGAACATATTTCCTTTTAACAACTTACTCTCCATTGCGAAAACTTGTGAACCATGTTATGTTCCTTATTGGGTGTCAAGAAAAGTGTTCTTGTATTATATAGAAGAAATGTGTCTGACAAAGTAAGTAAGTTCGTATAAGCCGGGTGACTAGCCCTGGTGTCAGAGTTTTTAAGCCGCCTGAAGGCCTCTGATATGGTTAAACTATATACCTATTAAATAAAATTTTAACGGCACGACCTCGGAAGTATATTCTTTCGAACTAATTTTTTTTTAATCGATTCACAATTGGCGAAAATATCGATGGACATACATAAAAAACATACAGACGAACAAAGTACCTACTTCCTCCTTTTTGGAAGTCGGTAAAAAATACAAAGAAAAGTCATTTTCTTAGACGTTGATTTTAAAGCGTTTCAAAGTCTACGTTACTATATAATTATAGTCGGGAAATTATATATTTGCAAGTTGAAATGGGAGTGGCCAGAGCACATAGCACGGAGGACTGATGGCCGATAGGGTCGAAAAGTTCTTGAGTGGAAACCACGTACCGGCAAGCGCAGCGTAGGTTGTCTACCCACAAGGTAAACGGATGACCTCATTAAGACCGTGGATGCAAGCCGCTACCAACCGGTGTTATTGGAAATCTATAGAAGAGGCCTATGTCCAGCAATGGACGTACTATGGCGGAAACGACGACATTGACGAATGACTTATTCGTAGTTTCCTCCGTAGCAAAATTGAAATATCTAGCAAAAAATTATACGTCCATAGGAATGCGCACATCAAGTTAGACTAGTAATTAACACAACAAAGGAGCAAGTAACGAGTTCAACTCGATTCACAGTTAACTCGATAAACTCTATTCGATATTATCGAGTCACAATCGGATGGTGCTCGAGTGCTACTGACGCACTGCCCCCAAATTATCTTGCGTAGAGACAGAAAGATGGTAGACATGGCATGGAAAAGGCATGATTAGAATATCCCCTAGAATATAATGACTAGTGTAGATTTTTTTGTCAGTATGTTTCAGGTAAAAAAGTGTAGTAAAAGTTACCTAGATCCTTAACCTTACTTACGAGTAAATTTATAACGAAACAATGATGGCAAACAACTTTGAAAACTTTACGCCTTTTACACATGAAAAAATATGATGAAAAAAACTCATAATATCTTCTCATCTTAATTTTTATCCTCGACTCAAAGGGTCTTTACGCTGGCAATAATACTCGTATTTATATTGATATCTACCATGATGTTTTTTTTATGGAATTCAATTCTGTTAAAAATTGAGCCTGGTGCAAAAGTTTCGTTATTTGTATGTATTTAGGTATGTTTATCTTTTCAATGTAAATGTAATTTTTAGTTCATAGATTGAAACACTTTAAAATATAAACTATGTTTTTGAAAGACTTTCGGAGGCGCTGCTAGCCTGATAAAGTCATTTGTATAATATTGTTGCATACAATTTTTATAGACTGTCTAGTTTGTACGTACTTTGTAACTAGGTATTTTTCTGACCAATAAAGAACTTTTAAAAATCAAATCAATCAATTCAAACCGTGGTAACAACTTCTTCGATTTAGAGCAAAGATTTTGCAGTTAGTTTTTTAGCACATAAATCTCTAAAAGTCTTTGCGCTTTGTAAAACAACAGCTTGTATACAGGGTTATCCAGAACTGGTGTACTAAGCCTAAAGGAGGTGATCCAAACCAAAATCATGAACAACTTTTACTATGGGGTCAAACCAGAATTCGAGAAAAAAAACAGCTGTTCCATATTTTTTGTCGATTCCGAGTTGCGATTTTGTATGAAACAGCCGATGTTTTCCTCGAATTTTGTGTTGATCCCACAGTAAAAGTTTTTTATAGTATGGTCTAAATCATTCCCTTAGAGCAGGATCATTTCCTACTAATATTATAAACGCGAAAGTTTGTATGTATGGATGTTTGTTCCTCTTTCAAACTAGTGATCGGATTGAGATGAAACTTAGCAATAGTAATGCTTATACATCAGAATAACACATAGGCCATAATTTGTGAAGATATTGCGTAAAACGAAGTTCGCCGGGTCAGCTAGTATTCAATACTTGTGTACGGAACTCAACAAACCGCCAATTTCCACCGTCCCCTCTAGACATGCCTAGCTCTACCGCCCCCTGCGGCGCCTGCTACTGACAGTCGATGTAAGTAAATAAATAAACACCGAACTCTCCATTGTTCAACTATTAAACGTAATTCGATGTGACGAATTAGTTTTGTGCGCTTTTTCGACAGAGATGTGCGGTGGGCGGGAATTTGTTAATACTTACCCTTGTTGCTTAAAAAGTGTAATTAGTCCATCAAAAGGAATAATTAAAAAAGATAATCAAATCATTATTTTTCGCAAAAAATCGCAACACTGACTTCCACTGTATACAGAATTCGAATACGAATCGAGGTGACATCCATGTACATTATTGTTGATTTATCAAAAACGGATCTGCCGATTTCGATAAAATTTAAATGGGACCACCTTGGAAGTATACCCTTTTGAACTAAAAAAGTTTTTTCTTAAATCAGTTACCATTGGCGAAAATACTGATGAACATACAAAAAAAAAAAATTCATACAGACGAACATAGTACGTCCACCTTTTTGGAAGTCGGTAAAAATACTGGACACGTATTTTTTTTGTTATAACATAAAATTACGAAAACTCGTGACGATAAAAGAATTAAGTTATTAAGTGATAAAAATTGCCTTTAAAATGTATTAGACGAGTAATATCACTAGCAATCAATCACCTATTGCATAAGACTGTTATTATATTATTAGACGAAATTCGATGGTGTGCCTATACGTAGATATGTAGGTACATCCGAGAAACTCGCAAATAGGGCAGTGTATGGTACATGGCCGAGATACAGATCATACTCGTACCATTTTCAAGGGCAGGCCTATTGTGCTCAGTACTTTCATAAGCCTACGAGTACGTACGTGGTACATTACGGTACTTTTTGACCGACGAACCAAACCGGAGGAGGTACTCAATTCGACGCGTATATTTTTTTTGTTTTTTTTTTATGTGTAACTTTGTAACGCATAACTTTTTTAATAGTAGTCCGATTTCAATAATTATTTTTTATTGGATAGAGTGTACTTCGAAATTGGTCCCATTTAAATGTTATCGAAATCGGCTGAGCCGTTTTTGATAAATCATCAATAATGTGGAAAATGCTACATCGATCCGTGCGAAATATTCGCGAATTCTGTACACGGGTGAAGTCATGCTATTTTTTGCGAAAAAATAATTAAACATAATAGCATTTATTCAAATTCAAAACGAAAACAATTTTGGACGCTTTTCCATTGCAGTCTACGAGTATCTATTCCAAAATCACGCAATATAAAATCAATAAGCTGATTGCCCTCCAGAGGGCACCGCGGCACATGGGGCAGGATTAAACGATTGACGAACGCTCTGTGGGTTCCACGAGACACCGGGGGTGCGTGAAAATATGTTCTGTTATTTTCTAGATACCTACCTATATTTTTTTTTATCGGGAATAAGTCCGTACTTATGGTGAGCGACGTTTTAGTCAAAAATGAAGCACTTAGAAGATACTTATTACTTACTTAGAAGATACTTACTCGTATTCACTCTGGAAAGCTTTAGATTACATTGCTGCGGAAATAAGAAAGCTAGCAGTCTATTCCATCCTCTAGCAAGAAAGATCAGAAACGTTGTGTCTAACCGTACCGTATGCATCGGTATGCTTAAATTAAAATATTTCTCTAAACTATGGATCTGTTTGGATTTGTAAGATCTTCCCCTATTTCATCTTTTCATCTATACCTGAGAGACCAACGGGTCTTCAGCCCTACAGCAGTACCAACTAAGCCTTTTTTACAGCGCAATTCTTTCTCGTTCTCGTTCTCTCTTAGGTCATTAAAATATTCGAAAAAACTAACCCATCTCTATTGTACAGTCGTATTCTTTCAATTGCAACTTAGTTAACAAAGGGCACAGACGTTGGAGTCTGTGGATCATTAATTTAAATTAAAAAAAAAAGATGTTCGAAACAAAACCAAGCAAGTTCTTATTCTTATCATTGTTTGTAGATGAAAGCACGTCGCCGCTGCGCTGGTCCCCGCCAACGTCAGCCGCGCTGGTAGCGGCCGCGCTAGCACCACCGGCGCTGCGCCCCTGGCTGCCCGAGCCGCCCATCAAGAAACCGCAGCACCTGGGTAAGACAGGTTGGCATCCGACCGCAAGCTAACACTCATATCCTATCTTATACCTAATAGATACAAACATTCCCCCTGCGCTGCGCTGGTCCCTACCGATTTCAACCGCGCTAGCACCACCAGCGCTGCGCCCCTGGCTGCCCGAGCCGCCTATCAAGAAGCCGCAGCACCTGGGTAAGATAGGTTAGCATCTGACCTCAAACAACACCCCATCCTATCTTAAACGTCCCCACTGTGCACTAGCTCCACCGGCTTTAGCCCCTGACTGTCCAAGCCGCCTATCAATAAGCCGCAGCACCTGGTTAAGATAGGTTGGCATCTGACCTCAAACAACACCCCATCCTATCTTAAACGTCCCCACTGTGCACTAGCTCCACCGGCTTTAGCCCCTGACTGTCCAAGCCGCCTATCAAGAAGCCGCAGCACCTGGGTAAGATAGGTTAGCATCTGACCTCAAACAACACCCCATCCTATCTTAAACGTCCCCACTGTGCACTAGCTCCACCGGCTTTAGCCCCTGACTGTCCAAGCCGCCTATCAATAAGCCGCAGCACCTGGTTAAGATAGGTTGGCATCTGACCTCAAACAACACCCCATCCTATCTTAAACGTCCCCACTGTGCACTAGCTCCACCGGCTTTAGCCCCTGACTGTCCAAGCCGCCTATCAATAAGCCGCAGCACCTGGGTAAGATAGGTTGGCATCTGACCTCAAACAACACCCCATACTATCTCAAACATCCCCACTGTGCTAGCACCACCGGCTTTAGCCCCTGACTGCCCAAGCCGCCTATCAACAAGCAGCTGGGTAAGACATGATGGCATCCGACCGCAAGCTAACGTTCCTTTCTATCTTATAGTAGAAACAAGCATACCCGCTGCGCTGGTCCCTACCGACATCAGCCGCACTGGTAGCAGCTGCGCTTGCACCACCGACTCTGCGCCACATAATGTGGATGAAGACAATGCAGATGTGTCATGCAAACTCCACGACCACGTCAACATACCAGTCAACTATTTAAAGCAGTTTATTATTTATTTATTTATTTATCAGTAGTCTAGTAATAGTCTACTTTGTTCATACTTGCATTCAAATGACTTAAAATACCGAAAAAAATACGCTCTCTGCACTTGCGCATATAAGTAGTACTTTGTACAAGCCTGATATGAAATTAATATTTTTTTTATATTGTCGCGCATGACAGCATTATGGTTATCTGCTTTGCTCATATCTGTTTCGAAATGATGTACTGAAAAATCGGAAAAATTTTGGCGCTCGGTGCGCTCGCGCATAATAGCGCTGTCTTTATTTGCTTTGCTCAAGTTTGTTTTGGAATTACTGAAAAAAAATCGCTTTTTTTACCTTGGTATAGGTAACCTAAAACAACGCAGGCTAGTATGTTAAATCTCAAGTTCATCAGTGTGCGGCCCGCAGTGATACTTCACACTGTTCAATGTAGCCCTTGACCAGAAAAGTGTGACGACCACTGATTTAAAGGCTAAAATGATGCGACAGGTGTGGGAGTGGTGCAGTTTAAGTTATATTGTTATTTGTGTAAAGACAGGCACGCAAGCAAATTAAAGACAGACCTCTTCTTTTCAGGTCTGGTGTGCGTGGTGTGTGGTGACACCAGCTCAGGAAAACACTACGGCATCCTCGCGTGCAACGGCTGCAGCGGGTTTTTCAAGAGATCCGTCAGGAGGAAGCTCATCTACAGGTCAGTGCTGATGTCTACTAAAACTGCTTGACGAATCTTCCATTCTGTTCAACGCTTTTGCCAATAAGACTGTTTGTATTCAAAAGAATCGTGTTTTCAAAACGGAAAGTTTTTAATCCGGCTGTATATTATTTTCGGAATGCATGATCTGCTATTTTTTTTGTATTTTGTTATGTGTATTAATAATTTTCATTTTCGATCACAACGCTTACCATCAGGCGAGTTGGTGGTTAAACGCGGACTTGTTCATTCTTATGTGTTAAATGGGACCTTTTGGTGCAATATATTGTGGATTGTTTTAATACAGTAATGCAGCTTGCATTACTGTATTAAAAACTAGCTGCCCGTCCCGGTTTCACCCGGGTACGATTAGCTAAAAAAGACAAATAGTATGAATCCCTTTTTTTAAATATACTTAGCCTATGTACAGCGGGGATAGTGTAGCATTCCAACGGTGAAATAATTTTTCAAATCGGCTCAGTAGTTTTAAAGCCTATTCGATGCAAACAAACAATCAAATCTTTCCTCTTTATAATATTGGTATAGAAAACATGATCATAATCAATAAATACATGTCTTTCAAACGATGGCTCAATATATAGTTACATTACTCAATGAAATCGAAAGAGAACTTTGAAAATCCCAAAATTGGGTTATCCACGATATTCTGAAATGTTTACTTTAAAGGACAATGACCGTTGAGAATTGACGAAACGATCTACTCTATTTGCAATCACAAACACCAAATTAAAATACCGTTAAAATAATCCATTTTCCTTCGTAAAACATGAATTACCAACAGCAAAAAGAAATTTGTCGGAAAAATTAATACCATTTCAAAATGCAGTTGAAAATAGACGATTTGTATAGGAATGTTGGATTTTCAACTGTAAAATAAAGTTTGCTAAAAATTAGATCATTTCAATATTTTAAGTGCATGTTTACACAATTGTATGGGGTTTGTATTGGCCGTGTATGAATCGTTATGAGTAAATAAGTGAAAACTCCATTTCGTCACAGTATGTTGACACTTTATGAAATTATATCAACCTGGTTTTTAGAATACCCTATTGATATTGCACAATGTAGTTCTCGAATGTGGATCACGTACGCGCAGCGTAGAACGTCCACCTACAACGTGGATAGACGATCTGCTGCAAAACTAAATTAAACATTTTAAAAACCAGCCAATGCAATTATATTCCAACAAAAAAATCCAATGAAAAAAAAACAATACTTCCAAGTGCACACTGATAGTTTGCGCTAGGACCCCCGCTAGGACCGTACTTACTGAATGATGATGAAGCCACGTTCTGCGCTGGGATCAGAGAACAAGGACCTTGTTCTTAAGATTACAATTTTGGTGATGAAAAGCAAAACTTACGTAAAATATGTATAAATTTTCATTTCAGTCATAAAAACTATAAGTAGAGAATTTTTAAAGAATCGGGATAATTTAATTAGGGACATAAGCATTGGCAACGCTGCGACTGGGCCGATTTCGATGAAATGTATCTAAGAACACTCCCGACTAATTCACGTTTCAAACAACAAAAAAACAAAATCAAAATGCGGGTTCATCCGTTCGGGAGCTACAATGCCACACACATAGACACGTCTAACTTATAACATCCCGTCGTTTTTGTGTCGGCGGCTATAAACAGTAAGGCCCTTCGCACACGAGGCTTAGGCGTAGTCGTATTCGTATCGTAGTCGTATCGTTACGACGCAACGCGTACGAGACGAGTAGAGTTCCACACACGAATCGTCGCGTAAACGTATCGTTTTGTAAGAACTCAGTTGAAATCATCTTTATATTGGCGTTTTATAAAATCAGTATATTTTAGACGATAATTCTGCCTAAGCTTTATGTGTTACATTTCTCCATGAATATTTAATCAATAAATAATAATATAGATAAGGGAATGATTCAACCAGTTTCACGAATTCAATCACTATCGTTCCTAATGAAATTAAAAGTCGTAAGAAGTTACAAAAATTAAAATTCAGTCAAATTTTTAAAGAAATGAATCAACAGTTACTTTTTACGCCAGTACGCTACGCCTGTCGTAATGACTGTAAATGCTTCCTACGATACGCTGCAGCACCCACTCCGTGGGCGGACTTGAACATGTACGCGCTCGTCCTGCGCGCGTATTACGATACGCTTACCATACGACTACGTTTACGCCTCGTGTGCGAAGGGGGTAAGAACGCACCAGAACTGCTGGATCTGGCTCTTATTTGAATCTAGCTTTTCCACGCGGGTTTGTCCGCGTGACATTTTGTTTATTATGCTATCCCATAGGAATATTTTATTTTTCGGAATAAAAAGTAGCCTATGACACTCCGACCATTAAACCAGGTCCTTAGGTACAAAAAAATCATGTCAATCTCTCTTTTTATGTTATTGTGTGAAAGAGTAAGCAATAAATATTAGCTGACAAAATCATTTTCGGGCTTAAGAGTAATAATATGTGTACATATAGTAAGGATTTATGTTGAAGGCCTACCTGAGACCAGCAGCATTCGTCCTAGTGCTAGTATAATCGTTATTTATATTATACATTTATTCATATTACTCATTAGTCATTACACATGAAAATCCAAAAATCGTGATGCATAGCTTCTACAAAAGATTCGTCAGGACCTGAGTCAGTATTCAAAAGAATCCATTGAAACACTATTTATTTAGTTGATACCCTAGAGATCTAGAGACAGGACTTACTGCCATCTGGCGGGCCAGGCACCTTATACAGGGCTATCTGCTTACCGTGTACTAATAGCCAAAAAGGGGTGATTAAGACCATCATTATGAACAACTTTTATTATGGGGCCAACCCAAAATTCGAAAATCAGCTGTTCCATACAAAATTGAAACTAGGACTCGACAAAATGTATGAAACAGACAATTTTTTTTTTCGTATTTCGGATTTTGTAAATTAGTTCTGGATAAACCATAAAATTTAAAGAGGGTTAGTATGAGATTATTCGTAAACGGTAAAGACAGTAGGATTGTTAAATCTTTAAAAAAGTTTTTAAAAATGTAATAGAAATACCTATTTACTCAAACTTTCATTGAGACAGCTATAGCCGTCTGAAAAGTCACTAAGCAGAGAGTTTCGTGAGGAAGGTCCTCGTACCCACAACATGTACCATCTCACGAGATCTCTGAATAAAGAACTATTTATTTAGTTGGTGTACAATGTACACCGATCAAATGTAGGTAAGTGAGTACAGTATGTCACAGTTGTGCTTCTATTTACCCAACTTTCTCCGGAAAGCTGGTATTGTAACAAAAGAAATTACGAAATCATGTTAAAAGATATTGAATTATGATTTTGGATGGCCTACATTGCTATTTGTTTGCGAATTTTGTGCAAACCGTAGGTATTTGCCGCGGGTAGCACACTTCTGCCGCAATTTTTTTCGGTGAATTTGCTATTAGGTCTGTTTTCACTTTGATTAGTGCGATTGTATGTAGGTGATTAGTAATCGCGACTGATGACGGCCGTCGACCCGCAAGTATGGACGAACCTCAAGAAGCGCGCTTGCAATTGCAAGAAATAAAATTAAATGCGTTGGTGTCGGAAACCGAAGAAATTTTAGAATCGGAACTTGAAAGACCATAAAGAGTAGGTAGTTGGAGTTAGCTGGTATATGAGAAACTCTGACCTGCATTGCGACTTCGAACTCCCCTCCATTACCCAGTACCTACATCAAGTACACCTCTCGCCGCTACTTCGATAGGACTCCTCATCACCCTAACCCGTAGTCCAAGCCTCGAACTACACGCCAGACACTACACAGTACACACCCACCTCCTCTCCGTCGCCGCCCTAAACACCTCCTGGGCGACCCGGATGACCCCATCGCCGTAGTCACTTCTGCGGCACTGGGGTCACCCGATCCGACAGCTCCCTGCAACAGGAAGTATTCCGTATTTGGTATAGGCGCCGGTTACCGAAGACACACCGACATACACCGACCCCGCCAGCAAGGTCGAGGACCCTCAGGATCTGTCAGAAAATCGGTTAGATTCTCTCCAAAAAGTTAACCAGCTCAACCCATTAGGGCCACAGGGCACACCCCTTCTAGGGTGCCCGGGCAAGTCTGATCTCCCCCGCCGGGTGACGGCCCAAGCCTATGTCCGTACCTTCTCAGGTGCCCTTGCGCTAGTCACCCTATAACCTTAGGGCTCAGCTGCCTTCTGCGCTCGCCCAAGTCCGGTAAGTTGTAAAGGCCTCAGAGGCCAACAGCTTCAAGTCATTCCAAAAAAAAAATATGGGCACTAGAATGAAATCAAGAAAATTCCCATGCAATATTTTTATCGTCATTAAAGTGAAATTTTGCGACCCTTAATAATATGGAATTAGGCGGGAATTTGTTGCTGGCAAAATGACTTTTGCCTATCAAAATGGCATAGACACCAAAGTAATACAACAGCACGAGTATACTCCCTTAATCCCGTGCCTCATCTGTGTGTCTCCGGGACAGTGGTCGGGTGCCTCTTGAACCCGGTTAATCCCGCCCGAGCACAGCATATTTCTAATTTTTGCTCGCATCTGTGGCCTCAGCAGGATGTGGTTGTATAAAGGCAGCAGAGCGGTTTGAATCCTGCGTAATTTTTAGTGGTATAATGTGAGTTCTTTCGAATTTGTAAAATAAACCAAAATAAACCGTAAAATGTTACATTGTTTATTGTATGTAGTATATAATTTATTGGTTTGTACAGCAAAAAATGCTTTGTTAATAAAACTAACAGAATTTCTTAATATTACTAAAGTATAAAGTGATATTTTGTGCATAATTATGTATTTATATTAGGTAGTTTAGAATTATAATCCAATGTTTTTAAGCTATAAAAATAAATTTATGAGTAAATAGGATTAAAAAAAGAGTAATGTTTCATCAATTTTATTCATAATACTACAACAGTGCAGCGGTGTACGAAAAAAACACTGTGCAAATGCTTAATTGTTAAATGTCGGTAAGTATATATACGCAAAATATTAGAACCCAGCATCAGTATGACCATTTTTTGGCTTAAAAGAAACTAAGTTAAAAATTACTAAAACTAGCGATTCTTTCAATGATTATGTTTTTTTTTATAATATAGTACGTCGTGCTTTACTCGCTTACCGCTCCGCTCATGAACACAGTATCACCCGGTCCTATCCCAATCGCGGGGTATTTAAATGCGATGCGAATTTAATTTGCGCTTTTTGTAACAAGTGAATCTGGTGCTTTATAATGTAAATGAAATTATTTGTAGAGATTACTAAACATGCGCTTCGAGCGGGAAGGGAAAAGGTCATCATCATTTTAGCTAATAGTACGAACAATGCTTTACAAAGTGATTCATCTTCTTTTCTGCCTTGATGCAGGTTTTTTAACGCCAATAAGTCCGCGCTTGACCACCAACTCGCCTGATGGTAAGCGACGTTGTGGTCGAAGACGAAGCACGATACATACAACAAGATACCTATTCACTCTGACCTTGAAAAGCATCTCTTAGGAAACAGGAAAGCAGGAAGACTGTTCCATTCCCTGGCGGTACGAATCAGAAATGTTGAGACAAACCGCTTTGTACGTATCGAAAGAAAAATCGACAGTGTAGGAGCGGTAATATGGCGTCTTACTACTTGTCCTGTAGTAAAAAGGGGATGGGATGGTAGGATAAGGTCGTGCAGCTCAGATGCACACTCTCCGAAATGAATCCTATAAAAACTACAGGTGTGACTACAAGAAAGAGGTTAATACTCAGAACCACTTCTAAAGAAAGAAAGAAAAAAAAAGAAAGTTATGTATGATAATGACGATGTGATGAAGGAAGGTTTTCTAACCCCGGTGAAAAAAATACTGTTTATATATAGGTACAGTAGAGCGCAGGCACTCTATGTTGTTTAAGTACCTTTTTATGTAGTGTTTTTTTCATATTGTTTTTTTTAAATATAACACCTATTCTTTACAATAAACTAAATTCAATCACTAAAATAAAGACTGTAAAATTACACGAACTGAAAAAAAATATTTACGACTGGCTAAAACTTTTAGATTACAATGCAGTTGAAAATCTTATCATAAAAACTAACTATTAAAGCTCATAAATTCATTTCATTATAATCATATTATTATACCACACTTTAACACATATTATAACATATTATTGTCTATGTAAGTACAAAAATAAACCAACAATATTTAACATACCGTTGACATGTGCTAAATATCTATAAAAGTGCACTTCATGACCATAAAAAAATTTAGGGTAGATGCACACTGATAGCATTAGAAACTGTTTAACATTTGGCCCAAATCCCTCTTGTTGGGCCACCGTTTCAATTAATTGTGCTCTCGCCCTAATGTTATTAATATTGTGTAGGCACCCTTATGATAGATGGTCAAGTGTGACATGTGTACGCTTCTTTATGTTTGGCAAATTGATTTTATGGTGTCTTTTGTGTGATTTGATTTGGTTGTAGGTTCAGAACGGTTTGATTTCATTTATTTTGCACTGAATAATTAAATATTGGCACTGACTTTTGTCGTCGTACCTACCTAATTATAGGCATTCTAAATATTGAGTATTTTTGTGATAAACAATTCAAACAATTGTTTTTAAATTGAACCTGCATAGCTGATGCTCAAAGTCAAAGTCAAAATTTTTATTGCATTTTGCATGTTACATTGGTGGTATCAATATATAATCATGGCTCAATACAAACTTGCCTATTCAAGGCGTGCAACGTTACTGGCAGCTCTATTTATTATTATCAAATCGAATTAATGTTACAAAAATAAAAGTCTACAATTTTTAAAGATTGATTACAATGTCAAGGATTAGTCAGTATTATGTTAGTAGATTACAATGTCATAGATTGATAAGTCAATAATAGTATTCCAATTAATTTTCCAGTCATAAAGTCACAAACAGTGTAGTAACACTTAGTCAGGAGGACCTTCTTTAGTTTTGCCTTGAAGAGAGTGTGGCTGAGTTTTTTCAGCGAGCTCGGTATTTTGTTGTAGATTCCAGGTCCCATACAGAAAATACTTTCACTTGTTATCTTTTTTTACGCTGGTCTATATTAAGTTTGTATTTGTTACGTCTATTACGAATTACTTTGTCGTTTGAGAGGGGAACATAATATTGGTTAGTTTTTACAAAGTAAGCCACTTCCATAATACAGAGTTGCTCGGGTTTCCGTCCCGATTATTTTTTAACCGACTTCAAAAAGTAGGTTCTCTATTCGCCTATGTTTTTAGGGTTCCGTACCCAAAGGGTAAAAACGAGACCCTATTACTAATACTTCGATGTCCGTCTGTCCGTCTGTCTGTATGTTACCGGGCTGTATCTTATGAACCATGATAGCTAGGCAGCTGAAATTTTCACAGATGATGTATTTCTGTTGCCGCTATAACAACAAATACTAAAAACAGAATAAAATAATTATTTAAGGGGGGCTCCCATACAACAAACGTGATTTTTAGGAGTTTGTTGCTCGCTATTAATAGCGGCTAGAGGAATAGGGCGGTACGTACCCTTCGTGCGCGAGTCCGACTCGCACTTGGCCGATGTTATTGTATGTATGTTACGCGATTACTCCGCCAATTATGAACTAAATTTGATAATTCTTTTTTTGTTCAGTCATTACTACGGTCATAAGTAAATTATCTCTGACACTATTAGCAACATTAGTGTCCCTCATTCCACTGGTAGTGCCGAGCAGTAGAGCCATAGGGATAAACGTGTCAATATAATATATATAGACATCATCAAAAGAAACTAACCACTCAATCCAACCATTATACCCTTTGGTACCCCAAATAGCAAGTCCCTTGCACCGGACAAATGTCATCATACCATAATCCTATTACGGAGATTACTGGTAATGAAATATCTTTAATCTGTATTAGGGACAGCATTTATCAGAAATATGTGGTATGAGATATTATGACTAGTACTGAGATACAGGGCTATTGGCATAGGATATGCTAGGCCGAAAGGGAGTGATTCAAACTATTATTATAAATATTTTTTTACTAAAGAGTCGACCCGAAATTTAGCCAATCAGATGTCCTATACAAAAACACAACTTAGGACAAACAGCAACAAAAAGTTTAAAATAATCATTTTTCGCTAAATGGCAAAACCGCCTTCCATCGTGTACAAAATTCGAATAATTGGCTAGAATTGTTTACATTATTGTTGATTTTTCAAAAACGGCTCAGCCGATTTCTGTAAAATTTAAATGGGACCACCTCAAGTGTACCCTTTTGAACTAAAAAAGATTTTTTCGATTCGGTTCAGAATTGGCGTAATTATCGATGAATATACACAAAAAAAATACATACGGACGAACATAGAACTCCCTCCTTTTAGGAAGTCGGTTAATTACTTACTGTTTTTTTATTTTAGTAGAATTTCGGGTTCGCTTCATAAAATTATTTCATAAATTTGTTTATAATGATTGTAAAAACCGCATTTTCGACTTCTTACACCTAATCTGAATACCCAGTATAGACAAGATGACTGGATAAAAAAAAAACATTGAACACGTATTTTTTTCTTTTGTCAATCAAAAATAACAAATAATGTTAAAGATCAATATAAGTACGCGCCAAACTTTGGAACTGGCGACTCACGACGTCACTAGGTACTATGTAAAAAGTGTAACTTGGCGTGACGTGCTGCAAAACTTTAACGTTGTTAAAATCATTATATTTTCGTATAAAAAATTGACAAAAAATACGCGTCTGATAAAATATATCATAATCTATCTTTTTAGTCATATAGTCTATTGTGGTCGGTTTCTGGTGCATGTCGTAAACTGGTCTGTTGTTTCCAGATGCCAGGCGGGCACAGGGCGCTGCGTGGTGGACAAGGCGCACCGCAACCAGTGCCAGGCGTGCCGCCTTAAGAAATGTCTCTCCATGGGCATGAACAAAGATGGTAAGTCTCAAGACAACACCCGCCAATATTGGCACATTGATCAGTTTACTTCTTTATTCGATACACTGCCTGATAGTTGCTTTACAGTTCTTTGATCTATGATACCTAATTCATGCTAGGAAATATCAGAAAAAAATTAGCTGTCTGTAAAGTCGGTTTACGAACGATTATTTTACGTAATAGCGTCATAAGAAAACATTGTTGGATCAACAACTGAAACAAGACAAACGCTTAGGCCACAGGCTTAGGCATATCGTGCTTCTCTATCGTTTGTTCCGCGCTCTCGCTTGCGCGCACGGCTCAGGCGGAACATGACACTGTTTCGTACGTGTAGCCGGCGTTCATCAATTTATAAGACGTTATCACGTCAAAAAAATATCGAAATTAAAACCTATTTGATAAAACCTATCTAATTTTACAACATAGTATAAAAACCGGAAGTTTAGCTGTTATATTTTTGTGGAGTGAATTTAATGGGAAAATGTAAGTTGTCCTCTGCTGGATATATATTATGGACAGTAAGATCTCCCTTGCATTTAGGCTATATGTCCCTTATAGTCTTCATAGAGTTGTTTTTCTTTTCGCGATAAATCAAGATTGTCTTTTACAGATAAAAATTACAGTACCTACCTATTTATGTTTGGCAATATAGTATGACAAATATACATTTTCAAGCTTCTTTGGTTAAAATGTAAATATAATAATATTTATAATGCGTCTACTCAGAATGACGCGACGTAGGCGGCCTACGCTGGTTACACGTTTCTGTAGCGCTCGGCGCGTAGAACGTTTTTGTAGCAGTCTACTATAGTCTGACCGTATAACTGAGTCCTCGCCTGTGCGGCACGCGAGCGGCGGGTCCCCGCCGCTCGCACCTGTCTCAGTCCCCTTTGTCGTCTACCCCCGCGCCTCTGTACCGCGCAGGCGAGGACTCAGTTAAACGGTCAGACTATAGAAGCCATACTACACTAAACTTAAACCGTCTCACCACAAAAGTAAACGCACACTTTAGACAATGTTTAACAGCACAAATTGCGTGGTTAAAAGTGTTTAAATCTTTTATGGTAAGGCGGTTTTATTTAAAAAATGCGCACAAAATACGAAGTGAAAGTGAAACTTATAAATATATCTCTTTTCTTTTTACGGAATATTACAAAACCCAAACTTACTTAGGAAGTCCAATGCAAAAAAAAGGATTCACTCTTCCATGAAACGAAATATGTAAAGTGCTACTTTCGATTCTCGACTACTTATCAGTTATTTAAATCCCATTACAAAAATAAGAAAATGTATATTTTATGTTGTTCTCAAAAAATTGAAAAAACTAGTTTCAGGTACATAGTATTTTTAAGCTCTGTGCTTAAAGTTTTTAATAATATCTTCATATTGGCTTGTACTCACCCTCGTGACATATTAGTTTTTGTGCCCGTAGGAATCTTTTATTTTCCCGGTATTAAGAATAGTCAATGACACTATCTGACCTTTAAACTATAATACATGAAAAAAAGTCAAGTCGACCCTTCCATCTTTCCTTGCATGAAAAATTACAAAAGCAAACGAACAAACACACTTTTGGATTTATAATATTAGAAGGAATTCCCACGGCAATCGCCGAGTCCCTCCCACAATGAAATCAAAATAAACACATCAAAACACGTCACATACCATACCGGTCCCAAATCTGCAATATTTGGCCCGTCTCACGAACAACGGGCCAATTAGGCATAATCTAATCTATCAGACAGTTGCTACCCCTCTCTGTAAGTACTGGACTTGATAATATCAGCTTTATTACAAAGGAATAAAGGCTATAGAAAATGTAGGAGACAGGAAAAATGTAGATGATAGAAATATTAGATTCGGTCCCAATGAAACATAAAAATTGTAGGAGCATGAGCTACTGCTTGAAAGAATGATTGCAATAGAATCGAGTTAATGCTACTAACTCCACCTGCGTTTTAACGCTTAAGTTAGCGCGCTTATTAAGCCGTTATAGATATGTCGCTTAACCATCATTCATCAATATGGTACGAAAAAAATGTCAAGTCGATGTGCTTAACGCTGCCAGTAAGTATTGGGTTATAACGCGTTAGCCACATCTACGTAACGGCTTCATTAGCGTGATGATTTGCTCGTGAAACAGTAGCAGATTTTTGACTATGGTCAAGAAATGGCACGACATATTAAGCCAGCACTTACAATTTAAATTTCATCAAGATTGACGTAACAGTATTTCGCAGTGAGGTCCAGGCGATGGCAAAATTAACTTAGAAACTGATCGTCAAAACTAAGCAACAGAAATAAAAATACCATTAGCAGACATTAACCCATCCTTCCATACGATTATGTCTAACAATGCAAAAAATATTCAAAAAGCAAACCCTTCCGGGCGCGCGCCGCCACGTGCCGTAGACCGCCCGGTATACAAATGGTGGCTTACAAAATACACCAGTTTACACTTTAATTTTTCGAACTAAGTCGTGCATAAGTTTGTTAGTTTAGTGTTATGATGGGTTCCGTTGCAGTGTGAGAATTTAAATGGTTTGATGTTAAGGATTTAAAAATATATCTGTGGGGATCACAGAAGAGAGAAAGAAGGGGATAGTATCGATTTTATCAAGCATTATTAAATAGAAGATAAAGCCAGTAAAGCTTATTATGTTTCTACGAATTTCCTTAACTTGATTTCGACAAAATTCATATTGCTTTAAAAATAATTAATAGTGATTGCAAATAACACTAAGTACGCAAAAGTATAGTAAATGTGAAGAACAAATTAAGACCCGACGGAAAATCAATGAATGACAAAAAGTTTCAGTACCTAAGAGAAAAGCAGTTATAAAGTTTCTATGTCTATGTTTATTTATAAAGCAATCAAAGGTCAGTCTCACAAAAAATGACATGCATTGGTTTTTCCGTGCAGTCTTAACTATGAAACTTACAATAGGAATGATGACTAAAAAATATAATTAGTCCGTCAAATAGACTATCTAAAAATATTAGACACTTCTTTTTTTCTTTTGTCAATTAAACATAAATTGATGAAGATATAGCCTGTCAAAGTTCCGCGTGACGTCACATCTTATAAATGTATAGACTTCTGTAACGGTGACGTCACGACCGCCACTCCCAAACTTTGACAAGGTTTATCTTTGTCATTTGTTGTTTGATTGACAAAAGAAAAAATAGGTGTCCATTAATTTTTGATAATCTAACTGGCTAGTTATAAGAAAGATGTTTTTTTTAAACAGAATAACTACAAGCAGATTGTTATCCTGCTATGAATAATAATATATCTACAGAAATCACATCGCTTCCCGACAAAATTTAAGCATTCCCACAAAACAACCGCAGCGTCAAAATGCCCTTAAGCTGAATCTAATAAGGCCCCACCCCCGTCATAATGAACGTTGAGATACCACGAACACATAATTAAGCAAAAACTACAAAGCTTGAACCCTGCGGCGTTCACACTTTACATTCAAATGAGCACCCCCGGGTGATTAAAATGTTTGGCCGCACGCGCAATATCATAGTAAGCGCTTGCACGCTAGCTGGACAGACAATTTGTAATTTTGCACATTGCAAGCCTTTGTTAGTCGCTGTGGTTTGTAGCGTGTTAATCTGTCGCCTTTTCTGGAATGAAATTCTATAAATGAAACAATTTTTAAACTACAACTCAGTGCCAATGATGTAATCCAATTAAATACCAGACAGTTTAAAATCTTTGATTTATAGACGCTAGAGTATTTTTTTAAAATTAGTTACTATAAGTATGTAGTACATATATGAGATTATTCCATAAGTGAGAAGATATTTGTGATATAACAATGATCTTAGAACCTAAACTTGCAATCTATAATCCCATATCTAAATTATATCACTTGATCGCGATATTCGCGATTATTTGAGTGGAAAGATTTTTAAGCGATTAAGTTTAACAGAATAAAGGTTAACTTAACTCATGATCTAAAAATAATTAACTTTGTTAACGTTATTATTAACTCAATCGCAGTTAAACAAATATCGAAACAAATCGCATCACAATAAAAGCAACTCAAACAAAACTCAATCAAAAGACACAACCAAACTCAACAACATCCATTCCCGAAATTACCATTACGTACTCTTCGCACAATGAAACGTTGATCCAATTTGGCACGAAAGGAAAGTGTCAAAAAGATTGTAGCGGAGGAAGTAAACAATAAAAGCAACTCAAACAAAACTCAATCAAAAGACACAACCAAACTCAACAACATCCATTCCCGAAATTACCATTACGTACTCTTCGCACAATGAAACGTTGATCCAATTTGGCACGAAAGGAAAGTGTCAAAAAGATTGTAGCGGAGGAAGTAATGAGGGCCCCGGCTCGCGCCCTGCGGCACGCCAGATTGTAGCGGAGGAAGTAATGAGGGCCCCGGCTCGCGCCCTGCGGCACGCCAGACGGTAACGCCTTTAAGCTTTGTATTATTCCGCTATATTCTGCTGCCGGTGCCCTTTTGTTAAAGGAAAAGTGTAATTTCGTTACACTTTGAGATGTCGCTGTGACAATTTAATTATTCTCGGGTGGCGGTTAGGTTCACCTTGTCAAAAGCCTCTGCGAGTTTGAGTGAATTAATTAGGAAATTCTCGAGCTTTGTTGCGTTGGTTGCTTGTGAGTTTTGTTTATGAGTATACAGGCAAGCGTTAGCGCACGTTGAAATTAAAATATTTTTAAAAGTTGCTGAATCAATACAATAACAACGTATAATAGCTAAAATAAGTAGTTTTAAAGAGTCTGAGTTATAAAAAATAGGTAAATTACTTATTCGATTTCTTACAAAAAACGTTGTAAATAGCGAGTAATAACTAATACTATTTAGTTAACTTATACTTTCGCCTCATAAGTAAATAACCAAAAGAAACAATGGACTAGGTACTTCAAGAAGAGAGTAGACAGCAGAGAATTAAAGATTCATTTGTAAAATTAAATGCTAATGGTGGTGATTCTCTGTCGTAATCCGTCAGAGCACTTTCTCTGAACAAATTGTAAGCTCGGACTTAGGAAGTAATGGTGTGAATAGAAGTGATATATTCAATAAAAAAACTTCCCAAAATGGTATTTCATAAACTATATTTATGCTACATAGATCCTTTGTTTAAAAATATAATCATTATTAAATACACGGAAACATAATCAAATACAAATAATCTATCGCAGGATCGCACTGGATGCAAGTCGCTTTAATCCGTCTTCTTGATTTATAGGGGAGGCCTATATCTCGCAGTAGACGTTTTATAGCTAATAGATGAATGGATGGAAATAAAATCTTAGACTACGTGCGTAGTAATTTTATATTACTTGCATGTATTTTTATGCAATTCAACTTAATTCAAGGCGTTCTTACTTCACTATCACTATCACTACATACCCGTAGTATGAAACAAAGTCTCTTCCCGCTGTCTTTCCCCATGTATCCCTTATATTTTTAAAACTACACATAGGATTTTGATGCTGTTTTTGTGAATAGATAGAGTGATTCAAGAGAAAGGTTTATATGTAAAATACACCTGTGCGAAGCCGGGTCGCTTGTACTCAATAAAAGCCTTTCTCGTAGTAAAAAGATAACCAGTTCAAAGAAAAATTATCGAATGAAATATGATGATGAAATGAATGAATAGGGACTACTCGTATATGTAATTTATCAGTAAATAAAGCAACGGTGTGATTTATTTTTAGACAGTTTGTTTTATATGACAGTTATTTTACTTCATCGATTAGCACAATATTAGCTTTGATTCAATTGCGTATTGTGAGTGTGACTGTACGTAAATCCAACATCGCGTACCCTAACACTTAACTGTTTATACCGGAGTTAAATCTACGGTAACTGGCACTGATTAATGCGATTTTAATCTCCATCCAAAACCCTTAAGCCAACCCTGTATTAATCGCCGTCCCAACCCACAAAGTCACAAGTCCATTCCATCCAACAACCTAATCTAAACTTTAATTTATACAGAATTAAAGTTGAAATCCCGCGTCAATAAATTTGTACGAACCGTGGATTTGCAACGTGTCTAACTTTTAAGTCTGTGAACTCAAATTCAAAAGGCTTGGTCGTGTTTTCGATTGTCGAAACGTGAACTTCGATTAATTTTGAACCTTATTTCGGAGCCAGTAAAACAGAGAATGCATCTATCTTCAATTGGGGATCAATAACCATTAAGCTCGAATCATTTCGACAGAAGTCGCGAATGAGAGAGAAGGGTATAGCCGTTTTGCTACAGGAGTGAGGGAGATACAAGTGCGTTTGTGACGCTCGTCGTAAATTAATGGGTTTAGGGTTGTAAGGCAGATGGGTCCAGCACCTGATCTGTTTGATTTTATTTTTCAATTATAATTCCTTTATCGTATCGTTCCAAGCCAAGTGTTTTCGTTTGTATTTTCATGGGACTCATCAGATGAGTACCTAAAAAAGACATTCGTAACCAGTGTTTCCACTTTTAGGCATTTCTATTTTAGTGCGAAAATGCATGTTTCAGGTACTACCTAGGGGGAGGGTTTGAATTGAAACAGGGGTTTAGGTATTTTAAGGGTAAAATGACGTTATGTCATACGTTTTAAGGATTTTAAAGATACTTCATAGCTTCGCCCTGGGGAAAAGGATTTCTTAGTTTGTTTTTTTTAATAAATCCCTAAAATGGCGGAATAAAAATCTTGAGTGGAACACTGTTCGTAACATGCTCTAACAGTAAAGCTTACTTAGTCGTAAACTTATCTACCTTACATGGTCTACCTACCTATTTAGCTACATTGTACAGTGTTATACTCTCATATGTTGAATATTAAAAAAACAGGCAACTTACATATAATTTGACTAGGTAGGTACCTATGTAGAATGTTTCTAGGATGTCATGGTACAACAATCAAAAAGTATGAGACAGTGCATTTTAATTGGTATTTAGGGGGTGGACGCCATCCCCTCAAATTTTACATAGACTCCATAGTAAAAGTTGTTCATAATGATAGTGTTAATCACCCTCTTTCGGCTTAGTACAGGATAAGCAGATAACCCTGTATAGACAGGTAAAATGACTTGTAGGTAACTTGATATAACTGACCTAGATAATAAGACCTAAGCATATAATTATCACATTTAAATATTTGGAGATAAATCCCCTGTTCTCAACCCTATAAAAATATATGTAGAAACTACATTGAAAAGTAAAGCGATTCAATCAAGTAAGTAACTGTAAACAAAGGCTTTTTTTCGATCCCGTTTTACGGTCGCGCAGCAAAAGTCACCGACAAACCTCTGTTGCTCTCGCTCTCGTTCCGGCCAAACTATTGCGTCTGTTTCGCTCTAACACCGGAAATGAGACCTCAAAGATGGCTGCGGTTAGTGGGAGGGGCTATTTGATTTATACTCGGGTAGGGGGGGGGGGATAGTTGTGTATGGATTTTCAGTTAAAGATTCAGGGTTTAGTTCGGGAGAAGTAAATTTTAGTTTTCGATGTGAGGTAACTGGGTGGGTATATAGGGAATGAAATCATTTGTGACGTAGGCAACTTCAGGACTGTGATTGGAGATGACTTTTTAATCGACTTAAATAATTATTTTTCGCAAAAAATAGCACGACCGACTTCACCCGTGTACAGAATTCGCGAATATTTCGAACGGATCGATGTAGCATTTTCCAATGAAATGCTACATCGATCCGTTGAACGATGAATTATTGAAATCGGACTACTAGGAAAAAAGTTATGCAGTTATACATTAAAAAAAAACGCGTCGAATTGAGTACCTTCTCCAGTGGTTCGTCGGTCAAAAAAATGTGTTTCACTGCATGTTTTTTTTTTGTATAGTATGTTGGGTTAGCCCTATACTTAGTAAAAGTTGGTCAAAATGATTAGGACAATGGTGTCCTAGAATTCTGTCCAAATATATATTTATTATGACAAGCCTGCCTTAGCGAAATACCGTTTTGAAGCAATTTTTCGATGATTTCTGATACCTCCAGTTATTTACCGATTTTCAGGTTTCTAACAAAGAAAAGTTGTGTATAGGGACAAATTCTCCCCATTTTATGTTTTCAAACTTTTTTTTTTCAATTTTTTTTTGTTTATTTTTGGCAGCTCTACAGATTTCCCATTTTGTTTTTCAAAACCTCTGGGGAGGCCTATGGCCATCAGTGAACCAAAAGTAAAGTAAAATTGAGATACAGGGTGTCCGGAGGCAGATTTAGGAATTGAAAATGGAATAAATATAATTATTTTTCGAAATACCTACTTAATAGCACCACTGATTTCCACCGTGTACAGAATTCGAATAGTTTGCACGAATTGAAGTGGCATCCGTGTAGGTACATTATTGTTGATTTATCAAAAATGGCTTTTAGTACAATAAAAATAAATGGGAGTAGGTAGGTATACCCCACGGAAATAAAAAAGTATTTATTAAATCGGTTCACAATTGACAAAACTTTCGATGAACATAAACAAAAAATACATACAGACGAACATAGTACCTCCTCCTTCTTGGAAGTCGGTAAAATAAGTTCTCGTTTTACAAGTTTATTCAAATACCTAAGTATTGTAAAAAAGAGAAGTGCGGATTTATATTTTCAAAAACTTACTTTATTTTTAGCTAGGCCATATAATATACTGGCTATACACTATTATAAGAGCTTTTGTAATATTGTCTAGACGTCAAAGACACATTATGATTGATACTGACACCAACAAAGTTTTTAAGAGAGTTCCGTATACCTACCTGCCTATTCTCTGTCAGTGATGTATCGCGATATACAGGGTTTTCCAAAACTAGTGTACTAAGTCGAAAGGTGATTTAGATCATCATTATGAACAACTTTTACTTAACTTTTTAACTGACTTCCAAAAAGGAGGAGGTTCTATGTTCGTGTGTATGTATTATTTTTGTGTATGTTCATCGATAATTTCGCCAATCGTGAACCGAATCGAAAAATTATTTTTTAGTTCAAAATGGTGTACTTTCGAGGTGGTTCCATTTAAATTTTACAGAAATCGGCTGAGCCGTTTTTGAAAAAACCAACAATAATGTAAGCAATTCGAGCGAAAAATCCGAATTTTCTACACGATGAACATCGATAATTTCGCCAATTTTGAACCGAATCAAAAAATTCTTTTTTAGTTCGAAAGGGTATACTCCAAAAGCAGTCCCATTAAAATTTTACAGAAATCGGCTGAACCGTTTTTGACAAATCAAGAATAATGTAAACAATTCGAGCGAAATATTTGATTTGGAAGGCGGTTTTGCCATTTTTTGTGAAAAATAATTATACTATCCAGAATTCAGCTGTTTCATATATTAGGTATATACAATATTAGGTATATACAATATATAGCACGAGGAGTTCCTCGTAGGTCAATTGCTTTTGCACAACTAGTTGGACATCCAAAATACGTATGCACTAATGATATACGAGTGTAATAAATAGGCAAGGTTCGCTGATAGTACATAAAAAGCACAGCTTTAATACTAGTAGCTCTTTGAACAGTAGATCTCGCGACGCATCTCTTTAACTAAATGTTCATTTCCCTATATCTCAATTCGCTCTAGACTGATATGGTTCATTCTCGCAAATCTTGTTAGGATTTAAATACTAAACAATCTTGTCAAATATTATCGAAATCGACTGATAATTAGTGTGACATCAAATTTCTCCCTCTTTTGAGGCAAAAACACCTATCGAAAATCACCCACGACAAAAAAAAATATTAATAGGTACTTATATAAATCCTGTGTACCAAGTTTTGTTGAGATTCGTTGGAAAATGCGACCTGTAGACGAAAACCAACATTTGGACAGACGAAAGCAAAATCGGTGCATAAAACGAAGATCTTCGCTTTCGCTCGATCAAAGAAAAAATGACCACTTATATTTCAATTTTTCAAGGGGTTTATTTTATTACATACATAGTAATCAATACATATACAATGCAAAATAATGTTATAATTTTATTAAAAACACAACTTTAAAAGATCACAATCATTGCAGATAGAGACCTCGTGAAGTGACCTCAGCGAAAGCCCCGCAACCGTTTTTCTTTTCTTAATTACCTGGAACAGCAAAATAAATAAGTTGTCAAGGTCGTCTCATGCCAAGGCTGTACTGGCTTTTAACAGTCCACTGTTAAATACATAATAATATAGATCTACCCATGAATAGTGATTATAGTCACCGCGTTACCAACTGAGTCGTGCGGCCAATAAATCATTTCTCTATGTCTATCTCGCTCGTATTTGTGAGTGTTATGGAGTCGCATAGTGATGTGCGTAAGATGGTTATAGGCGCAGATCGACAAGAATAAAATCAGATAGAAACATAATAGATAGTATTGTGGCCCTAAAAAGGTAAGGCCTACGACTCAGTTGGTAACGCGGTGACTATAAGCTATATGTATATGTTAACGGAAATGTATGAAATCCGTCATTGTATACAATTCCTAGGAAATGTATGTAATTCCTAAAATCGCACGGAAATGTGTGAAATAAATTATATTAGACACATTTCCTAGGAAATCTATACATTTCCTAAATAGCAATCGGAAATGTAAAACATTTGAGATATCAAATTGATATCTCAAATATCAATAACAGGGATTTAAAAAGTGCCTTTGCAAGAAGAATTGTACTACAGCAAGATGTCTCTGCTATAAATAGTAGATTATGTACCAAGAGAACCAAGTGGTGTCTTATGTCACGGGCGACAATTGGACCCAGAGTGTAGCGAGGGTCTCTGTATAGTTAACTCCCGAGTGCAGCGAGGGTGTTTTAGAATTATTTAGAGTCCTAAGTGAAGCGAGGGGTTCAAGTTGCCCAAGGCGAAGACAAACTTGGTTCTAGAAGTCCATACTCTACTTTTACATAAAAAATAAGACCATGGCCAGCTCGATTATCATGGCCTAGCACGGGCATTGCAAAGAGGTTTTATTCTATAAAATTGAACTGATACGGGCACCAAAGATGTTTTATTCTGTGAAGTCGAGTAGAACCTCCTAACAATGCCAGTTGCCGTGCAATGTAAAGAGGTTATATTCGATTTTGCTAAATGAAACCTCTTTACGATGTCCTTAAATGTTCTAAGTTGAAAAATTTTCATACGAATTAGACGTTCCAAATTTAAATCACTTTAACCCCTAGGGAGTTTCATACAACATTATTGACCTGCCATAGCCCTCGAGATTGTGTTAAGACAATAATGACTCGTTTTACGTTGAGATTCTAAGACATATAATGGGTTATTTTCGAGCAGGTGGCATGAAAAATAAATTATTGTGTACTTCCAAGTGCCATTCCAGCTTACCCTGCAAAAATAAATAGCCATATGGACTGCCTCGTTTACATTTAACATAGTATAATAATATAAGGAATTACTTTAATATTGTGATATTTATAATTACTTAAATAACAGACTGATTACTTACCAAATGAAAGTTGTCTTTATAAGAATAAAAAGTAAGATAATATGGAGATATTATATTTTACGGTATGATTGTTACCTGATTGTTTCAACGAGTGCTTTAATAAAAAATATTAATTATTTTTATTTTAACAACGTGTTTTATTACAGAAAGCATTATTTTTATACATTTCCTAATACGATATCGGAATTACATACAATTCCTAGGAAATGTACACATTTCCCAGGAAATCTAGTTTTTGAAACAAAATTTTATACATTTCCTAAATAGCTTCAGAATTGTATACATTTCCTAGGATTTGTATACAATTCCTAGATTTCATACATTTCCGTTAACATATGACACCACACTGGCCTATACTTACACAGATTATTATATTTATATTTTGCCATCGAATTTTTACTGTTAAATTTTGATTTAACAGATATACTTATTTAAAATATTTTTTTCTTTTATGTATTATAAGTACGTGTTATTTATTCATAAATACTACAAAAGGCTTTTACAAAATCAATGACTTTTTACTCAATCTTTTATTATTGGGTTTTGCGCAGCATGTTGCTAACTCAGTTTCACAGAAAATAATCATACAAAGAATACAGTAGCTATTACATATTTAATATTACAGAGTAAAAGTACAGAAAACGGATTACTGACTTAATATTGATTTTCACATGCAGGGTATTTAACGAGTACACAATAATGGTAGAAATGAAAATCGAGAATTTTCCGTGGCGTAACCGCGCGATGCCGTGACCGTAAATGACCGTCTTTGGATTCATTTTTCGGTGTTAGCTTTCTAGAGGTTGTTGTCTCTGATATTAAAATTAATAATGGTTACCAAAAAGTAATTTCACTCTGATTTCCAACATTTTAGAACTTACCTGGAAAGGTGGAGGGACAGTTATACAGATACTTGGCTCCATTGGGTGACCACGACTTGAAAAACCTGCCGAAGGATTGATCCTTTTTCACGGTGAAGTCCCTCGTGAGGAAGGGCTTGGAGTCACACTCGTGGCCCACTGTCAACGTTCCTGGAAAGAATCATGTACTGACGGTCAACAACGGTAACGGTAATAGTTAAACGCGAAAGATCCTAGATTTGTAAGAACTATGGTACCCAGTTACCCAGGTATATAATTATTGTGTTGACTAAAGTACTGATTACTATTAATAACTCCAATTGACAAATATAATAATGCAATATTAAACATAACCATAAGTATTTAACTATTTTATAAAATGTAATGGAAATAAAAGACAAATTAATATTATTTATGAATTGTACTATTGGAATGATGAGAAATAAAAGGCTTTTTTATTTTTATTTTTATTTATTTATATGGTACCCAGTGTGATACGAGTAAACAACATAGGTACAAAGTCGCATACAGATTTTCGAAAAGTAGAGAACTGGTCTTAGAGAGTAGAGAACTTTTTCTTATCGTGGCGTAACGATTTTTTATACGAAGAACTTATTAAAGAGTAGAGAATTTTTTCTTATCGTGGCGTAACGATTATTTATACGAAGAACTTATAAGTTCGCAACTGAGACCTCTACAGCTTACGAAAGGCGGCTGGGCCCTAAGATTAGGTTATAGAGTGACTAACAAGGGCACCTGAGAAGGTAAGGACCTTGGTTTGGGCCGTCTCCTGGCAGGGGGAATCAGACTTGCCCGGGCGCCCCAGAAGGGGTGTGCCCTGTTGGCCTAATAGGTTGATCTGGTTGACTATGTGCAAAGAATTCAACTGTTCTTCTGACAGATCTGGGGAGTCCTCGACCTCACTGGCGGGTCAGTGTGTGTCCGTGTGCCTTTGGTTTTGAAATAGGTATTTCCTGTTCCTGTTGTTTCCGGATAATTTAATCCAATAAAAACATTTTCATGTGAAATGTAGCCAAGACTAAATCATAGTTCACACTATCAAAAAGTTGTCAGATCTCACGTAAAGCCAAGCTTCTAACTTTACACGCCTTACTCCACAAGTCCTTATTCCACAAACTCTACAGCTTAGTCAATATATGTGACTTGGCCGTTTCGTTACAACAAGAACTGTTTGTGTAACAAATTTAATGAACAGTTAATAATTAATCTTCACTTTACGCCCATGCGCAGTTAGCGAAACAGCCAAGCCGCATATATTGACTTTTACCCACTTAAACTCATAAAGTGTAAAATGAAAGTTAAATCCTGGCTCCAGTCTCTCACTTATGAGGAGACTGAAATAATTTTTGATATAATTTCCTAAGCTTTTTAATCAGGTATTCCTGCTCACTTAGCACCCTCTTAAGCAAACAATTAACTAACTATAAACAATAATATAGCACAGTTTTAATTTCCCTATCTGGTCTAATTACGGATGTAGTATACGAGTATAACGACATTATACTATCCTGACTGCACAATTATTGTTTTAAAATGTTTTCTTCAAATATCGGTAGAAAGTATTAATTTCCAATGTGATAGTTTCAGTTCATATGGCATAAAATCATGAACAGTTTTCCGCATATTTTATGTATCGCTATATTAAAGGGTTAAAACCATTACGCACGCACACAGGTTCACTTTTTTACAGTTGTGTTATCTCTCTGTTTTGATGATAGTTTCTGCCTTTTTATAATTATATTTTGTTTGGAATATTGTAACATGAGTAATATATTCTATAATCTGTTTTTACTTAAGAACTAAATTCCAAATTTATAACTGTATTTATCACATGAATGTATTTAGAATTAATTTTATTTTTCAGTTTTCATTTACTTCAAAATTATTTAGCACGTTGGAAGACGTTAGCATCCGGGAATCAGAAATTCTTGTCCGGGTGCTAACACATCTTTGTATATCTCATGTATTTTGATGTCAATAAAGATTATTATTATTATTATTATTGACTAAGGTGTAGAGTTTGTGAAGTAAGGACTTGTAGAATAAGGCGTGTAGAGTTAGAAGGTTGGCTTTATGTGAGATCTGACAACTTTTTGATAGTGTGAACTGTGATTTAGTTTTGGCTCCATTTCACATGAAAATGTTTTTGTTGGATTTCATATCTTTTTGTAGTTTACTACAAGGAGTAATTTTATCGATTTTCACATCTCTAGCTTCAAAACTTGCGGAAGTCTCATACCAACTTTTAAACCCCAGTTTTAAAGGTTAGAGGGAGATAAACTAAAAATCTTGAAATACGTGTTTTATTATTTATAATAAAGAGTCCCTTAATCAATTTTTGGGCATCTAGCATCAAAATTTACAAAATTGTTTTACAAATTTTCAGTTTCTAGGTTATCTGGAAGTGGGTTAGGTTTTTGATCTATAAGTCAGTGAGCGAGTCAGAGTCAGTTTTTAAACGTTAATATTTCATTAACTGTTGGAGCTAAATTGATGATATTTTGTATTCTAGACAAGACTTTAATAAATGTGCTAAATTTCATAAATATAGGTTAAATAGTTTTCGAGTTATGATAGGGTAGACCCTGCCATAACTCGAAAACTAAACGAACAAAGTGGCTCGAAATGGTTCGTGTTATATTACACACGGCTGCTGTGTCGCATTTTTCTTAGTCTTGGCTGGACACGCTTCCGCGTGTCTAGATGCTTACCATTGTCTATTTTAAAATAAAGCGGCACGTAGCGGTCCTCTGATAGCAGTCCAGGCGTGGGACGCTCCGAGGCTTGCGACTCTGTCCATTTCTTCAAAGACGACACCGTATTATTTTTTTGTCCAACAACTATAAATATCAAAATAAAAACGCAATGTTTACATTACATTATTATCGAATTATTACATTAGAGATACTTAAAAGTGAATCATTTATTGCAATGGATTTATAAGTACATACACAAGAGGGTTTAGTAATTTTATTGTTTGTATTGGAACGGTTTCTTACTAAATAGTTTAAATTACCATTACAGAAATCAATTTATTTTTAATTTCAGTTCACATCTAAAGTCTAAATAATGTAAGCTCTGCTAAGACAGAGTCCTAAATCAACGTAAAAAAACACTTAATTTGTCTATTTATAATTATAATGTTTTCACTTGATCTCCTCCAAAAATATTTTTATTCCATGGTAACATAAAACACCTCTTTCAAATGAGACAAGTGAAGAGAAGTATAACTCACAGAAGGATAAGCCGTGTTCATCCCACCACAGGCAACTGAAGGGAAATTTAACTCACAGAAGGAGAAGCCAGTGTCATTCTACCACATGCATGTGAAAGGGAGTGTAACTCACAGAAAGAGAAGCCGTGTTCATTCAACCACAGGCAATTGAAGGGAAATGTAACGCACACAAGGAGAAGCCAGTGTCATTCCTCAACATGCATGTGAAAGGGAGTGTAACTCACAGAAGAAGAAGTCATGTTCATTCAAACACAGGCAAGTGAAAGGAAATATAACTCACAGAAGGAGAAGCCAGTGTCATTCTACCACATTCATGTGAAGGGGAGTGTAACTCACAGAAGGAGAAGTCGTGTTCATTCCACTACAGGCAAGTGAAGGGAACCACAGAAAGAGAAGCCAGTGTCATTTCACCACATGCAAGTGAAGGGGAGTGTAAGTCACAGAAGGGGGAGTCATGTTCATTCAACCACGGGCCAGTGAAGGGAAAAGTAACTCACAGAAGGAGAAGCCAGTGTCATTCCACCACAGCGCCAGGTCCGCGTCTCGTTGCGTGCGCACCGCCAGCCGCCACTCCAGCAGACCTTTCTTCAAGGAAACTGGCCCGATGGAGAAGTTTTTGTCGTATTCAACAGCCGTGTATGAGCAACCTTCAAACATTTTACCGATTAATTTTGGGGTCCCAGAAAATAAAACTGCGACAGATTTAAAAGAAAAAAAGGGAAAAATTGTTTACCTGTTTTTTTAATCATGTAGATGTCCAAGTCATCTTCTTCAGAAATCTTTTTGTCCTTCCAGGAGTCGTGTTTATTTAATAACGAAATCGGCACCTTCACATCACATATTGAAGTAATTTCTTTTTCAGTAATATTTTCATTTTGTTGCGAAGTTATGTTGTCTAAGATTGCCAACGATTCATTATATTGTTTGTTATTAAAGGTTATCTTATCGGTGAGTTCTCTAGTAATGTTCGAAAGCAACGATACTTTGTCTGTTAACTCTTGTACCTCCTTATTTCTGTTCTGATTTTCAATCATTTTACAATGTTGCATTTCAGTATGTATAGCCTGTGTGCTGTTTGGTTTTAGTGCCGATTGTAATATAATTTTTTGAGTTATTTTTGAAGCATGTAATGCAAGTTGAAGAATAACTTCGTTTACGGCATCTTGTATATCTTCGGCAACATCATACCCCTGCTCGTTCGAGGTATCCATCGCCATCGGCAAACTGTCTTGCACCATTATTTTTATCATTTTTTCTAAGCCTTTCCGTATATTGGGATCTTTCCCGTTATTGTAGTTGCACGCATTGTCATGTGTAAGAAAATCTGTGTAGCAAAAATGTTTATGAATAAATAGCAATTGATCTGTATCTAAAATTAAGAAGAAAAAACATGGACCATATATCTGTTTACCCTGTACTAAGCCGAAAGGGGGTGATTACATCATTGTAAACAAATTTTACTATGGATTCAACCCAGAATCTAAGAAAAAAAATCAGCTGTTCCACACAAAATCGCTACTCGAAATTGACAAATTGTATTTTCATACAGCAGTATTTTTTTGTCGAATTACGGATTGGCCGCATATCAAAAGTTGTTCATAATGATGGTCTGAATCACCTCCTTTGGCTTTGTACACCAAGTTTGGATAACTAATAGACTTTGGTGACTTTTTAGTGGTTTTGGGTGACCAATATCGGATAATGGATGGCCCCAAAGAGCAAGAGATGTCGTGCCCCTTGTGGTATTGGTGCCTGTCGGCGGTGAATTTCTACTATCGAGTAAAAGATCAGATTAAAAGCGCAAGTTGACGAGGAATAAGTTACAAATTAATGAAAAGAAGAAGACCAAAGAGTATAACTTAATTGCCAAATTTCTTAGCGTTTGTGGACTATGAGAAAGCCTTTGATTTGGTTGAGACATGGTCTGTGCTTGAGTCTCTCCAGTGATGCCGTATTGACTACCGATAGGCACATCAAATTGTTGGTGCTTGTATAATAATCCCACTATGTCGGTACGAGTACAGAAAGAGAGCTCCAAAGGCGATCCTTTAACAAAGAGGTGTAAGACAGGGAGACGTAATATCTCCGAATTTGATGACGATTTAGTAGTCATGGCAAAATCGATGGAAGAGCTCAGCACGATGCTCGAAGGTCTGAATCGGGTTTCTAAACAGGCTTCTATACATTTTGTCGAGGGCGAACGATATTTTTCCATGGAACAACAACTTTTTTATAAAGAATTAATAATAGTCGTAGGACAAAAGTTGTTAGTTGGTACAACATGGCAGTTACGACGAAGACGAAGGTCATGTCTTCGGACAAGTAGTCCTAGGACAAGTAGTCCAGTTATGTAGGTACGACTTTAAGAAAGAGGTCAATCTCCGAATCCAACTTGGCTGGACAGCGGTAGCGATCGGAAAATTGCGTAATGTCTTCTCGTCTGACATACCTCAGTGCCTCCAGTCGCAAGTTTTCGACCAGTGTGTGATGCCAGTGATGATTTATGGCATAAAAATTTGGTCTCTCACTATGAGTCTTATTAGTAAGCTCCAAGTTGCACAACGAGCGAGAAAGAGGATCTCATTAAGACCGTAGGATCACGCTGAATGCAAGCAGCTTCCAACTGGTCTTATTGGAGATCCATAGAGGAGGCCTAGGTCCAACAGTGGACATAATCATATGCCTGATGAACAAACAGATGAATGGAGATAGGTGAACGATGTGAGTAATAAGCTGCAAATGAATGCAAAGAGCAAGGCTCGCACAGCGGTTAAAGGTTATATTTATACTACACCTGCTCGGAAAGTACCTTGATACTTTATCAAATTTACGGTAGAAAGTACGTCATTGCATATCGAACAAATATGCGGGGAGAAAACGTATCTGAGCGGGAGAGAAAAGTGTATGAAAATCCATTTCTTACGTGGTTTTTCTTTTTTAATTTTGGGTAAGACTATGCGCTGGTAACCTAAATATCAAAAGCCAAAAAGTTTTTACAGTGAGTTTTTATCTCCAAGTTCGCAAAATGACACTGGCCACTAGCTGTGTGTTGGATGGTGTCAAACAATTTGAAAAAAGAACATGTGAAAATTGCAGACGCCATTGGCGCCATTTTCAAGTGTTACATTAAGCTTCACTAACTGCAACAATTTCAATATAAATTTCAATTAGTAAAGATTTAGTTTTTTATTTTCCTCGTAGGTGTAGTATAAAGCACTATGTATCACTCGAGAGAAAATGCGATTCCCGATCTCGGGTGTTTTAAAGCCCTCGCCTACGGCTCGGGCTTCAAACGACACCCTCGACGGTAATCGGTCACTTTCTCCTCTCGGTGAACAATGTACTATTAAAGGCACCACTTACTCAACACTTACCTCCAAATTTAAATTCATTCTCGTTGTAGTTCAGTGTGTTCTCCCCGCCTTTTACGATGCTGATGTAGAAACATAGTATGAGAAACAATAAACGATACATTTTTATTCTACGTTCCATTGGTCTAATTACTAATGAAACGATAGCACGTAAAATTAATAAGAATAGGCAAATATATAAATATAGGTAACTGTCCAAATGAACGAGTAGCCGCTGTAACATTCGGACTGACTGACTGATAACTTGCTGTCGATACATATATATGATTCGTATTCACAGGCGGATCCAACCATAAGGGGGGGAGGATCAGGGGTTATCAAGTTTTATGACGGACTTTTCGATGGAAAGTTAAAAGGAAAAAATAATTATTTGTTATAGATAATCGGCGAACAGTTATTTCTATGTACAATTACTTTGTTCAAGAGTAATTCTGTAAAATGTATAGAGCTCATACAAGAGTGCGTTTAGTGCAAGTGCATATTAAAATCCAACAAAAACACTTTCATGTGAAATATAGCCAAGACCACAGTTCACACTTTCAAAAAGTTGTCAGATCTTATGTAGAGCCAAGCTTCTAACTCTACACGCCTTAACTCTACAAGTCCTTACTCCACAAACTCTACAGCTTAGTCAATATATGTGACTTGGCCGTTTCGTTGCAACAACAACTATTTGTGTAACAGAATAAGTGAACAGATAATAATTAATCTTCACTTTACGCTTATGTACAGTTAGCGTTTTGTAGATTATACCTAGTCAGGTCATAAGTATTGTCACACAGTAAAAACTTTTCTTTTAGAATGCTGGCCACAAAAAAGTTTATTGAATTCGAATTTCGAATTGTTCATGAAAATAAAAATGTATACTTTTTAGAATTTTACTCATTTTTAAATATGGAGTGGACGCTTAAAGAATACCGTGTTGCAGTTATTGCGTTGCATCGTTGCGGTTACGCGCCAATTCAAATTTTTGGCATACTGAAATATAACCAAAAGATTCGTTTATCGTACCATCAAACGATACAATGAAGACTCTAGTGTAGATGACAGGTCAAGAAGTGATCGCCCTCGGTCTGTTAGGACTCCAGCAGTGATAAAAGCTGTGAAGGCACGAATTCAAAGAAATCCCAAACGTAAGCAGGAACTGTTGTCCTTTCAGATGGGGTTAAGCAGAACCACGGTGAAAAGGGTGTTAAATGAAGACTTAGGGCTTCGGGCATATCGAAGAAAAACAGGATATCGTTTAAATGCTCGTCTAATGGACCTGAGACTGAAGAGATGCCGCGCTATGTTGAAGCGGTACGCGGGAAAAAAATATCGGGAAATTCTTTTTTCGGATGAAAAATTTTTTACCGTAGAAGAGAGCTACAACAAACAAAATGATAAGGTGTACGCACACAGTAGTGAAGAAGCAAGCAACCGTATTCCGCGTGTCCAACGAGGTCATTTTCCATCCTCGCTCATGGTATGGTTGGGAGTTTCTTATTGGGGCTTAACAGAGGTACATTTTTGTGAGAAAGGTGTAAAAACGAATTCAGTTGTGTATCAAAATACAGTCCTGACGAACCTTGTGGAACCTGTTTCTCATACCATGTTCAATAACAGGCACTAACTGGGCACAAGATTCGGCGCCAGCTCATAGAGCGAAGATCACACAAGACTGGCTGGAGGCGCGTGAAATCGACTTCATCCGGCACGAAGACTGGCCCTCCTCCAGTCCAGATTTGAGTCCGTTAGATTACAAGATATGGCAACACTTGGAGGAAAAGGCGTGCTCAAAGCGTCATCCCAATTTGGAGTCACTCAAAACATCCTTGATTAAGGCAGCCGCCGATATTGACAAGGACCTCGTTCGTGCTGTGATAGACGACTGGCCACGCAGATTGAAGGCCTGTATTCAAAACCACGGAGGTCATTTTGAATAAACCTTATTGTCATAAGAATCTATGTTTTGTTAAGTTTATTTTGGTATATAAATGGTTACATAATTAATAAACTTGTTTCAATTATTTTATATTAAACATGTGACAGAATTTATGACCTGACTAGGTACGTATTTTTACAAGAAGTACTTTATCGATTTTCAAATCTATAGCTTCAAAACTTGCGGAAGTCTTAAATCAACTTTTATCCTGCTGTTTTAGGAGTTGGGGGTGATTTTTTAAAAACCTTGAAATATGTATTTCATTATTTATAACAAAGTCTTCAACTAAATTATTAGACTTCTAGCATGAAAATTAGTAAAAAATCTCATACGAGCTTTCATCTGCTTGTTCATGGGGTTAGGGGGGTGACATTTATATGTATTTTATTAATAATGTATATTATACAAAGGAAAAAATCTAAAACTTTGAAATTTCGTTTGAAAGTTGATATTTCATTTCAGTTCATCATTTCAGTTCTTTCTAGGTCATCTGGAAATGGGTTAGGTTTTTGATCTATAAGTCAGTCAGTGAGTCAGTGAATCAGTCAATGAAACCCCGGTTTTTAAACGTTAATATATCATAAACTATTGAAGCAAAATTAACGAAATTTCGTATTCTAGGCTACCTAAACAACTTTAATAAACAGGCTAAATTTCATATATTTAGGTTAAATTGTTTTCGAGTTATGAAGGGGTCAAAAGTGGCTCGAAATGGTTCGTGTAGTATCGTGTAGTAGTAGTAGACACACGTCGCGTCGCCGCCAGTTACTTTTTTAGGGTTCCGTACCCAAAGGGAAAAACGTGACCCTATTACTAAGACTTTGATGTCCGTCTGTCCGTCTGTCACCGGGCTGTATCTCATGAACCATGATAGCTATGCAGCTGAAACTTTCACAGATGATTTATTTCGGTTGCCGCTATAACAACAAATACTAAAAATAAAATAAATATTTAAAGGGGGCTCCCATACAACAAACCTGAATTTTTAGATGTTTTTCGCTCTATATTAATAATGGTACCAGGTAGATGCTTGAAATTTAGACAGAATATTTAGTTTTATATTCCCTTCAGTAATAAATAATAAAATTAAAATAAAATAAGTATTTAAGGGGGGCTCCCATACAGTACGGAACCCTCCGTGCGCGAGTCCGACTCGTACTTGGCCGATTATCTTGGTCTTGGCTGGACACGCTACCGCGTGTCTAGAAATGTTCAGATAGTCCTAGAGCATCATTATATAAACATAGATTTTATGGCCGCTTATTTCAATTATTGATCTAAAAATGTACCTATGGAGCACATCAGTATGTTAACATAAGACAATAATCTTTTAGATCAAGCTGAAAACGTTCAACGACATGTTATTAAGTTATTAATTTGAAAATGTCGTTAGTTTTAATATCGAAATACAAATGAAGAATCTGGGAACATTTTACTACAGCAACACTTAAATTTTCAAAATGATGTAACATTTTTGTTTGGCTGTTTGGTGTAATATTAACATAGATTTCTTTGGCCGCCTTCTTTGACTTCTTCTCCTTCTTTTCATTTTACTACTTGGTCCAAAAATGTATGGAACATGTCAGTCATCCATTGTTATTTTAAATTTAAGTTTAAAATAGAAAAAATATTTCTATAATTTCGAATATGATCTCAGATAACCCGTAATGGTCTCGTGACAAACTCTGTTCTACAAATGGGTGCGCACACCTTAAGATTCGAACGCAGGACTCCGGATTAGAAATTTTATAGTTTTAAAATCTGTGGCAGGCACGGTAATGCCTTGCTAAGACGGACTAGGCAAAGCGCAGCGCAAGAGCACTACCGTCCCTACCTTTTTAACCGACTTCCAAAAGGGAGAAGGTTCTATGTTAGTCTGTAAGTATTTTTTTTGTATGTTCTACAATACATTCGCCAATTGTGAACACAACCGAAAAATTCTTTTTTAGTTCAAAAGGGTATTCTTCCTATGTGATCCCATTTAAATTTTACAGAAATCGGCTCATCTGTTATTGAAAAATCGACAATAGTGTTAACAATTCGAGCGAAATATTCGAATTTTGTACACGATGGAAGGCGGTTTTGCTATTTTTTTTGAATTCTTTTAACTTGGGTTTGGAGTATACCAGATAAACAAAGTTTTCGGAATATGATGTAATAAAAAATAATAGTTGTATTAAAGTTATAAAGTTTCAATTGTATAGCTCTTAAACTTTTGATTTTATTGATATCTATTTCGTGGTTCGATTTTGTCACTGACTGAGTCACCGATGATCATAAATACATATAAGAAGGGTAAGTACTTCCTGAAGTCCTAGATCTATAAAAGAAGATCATGCAAAGACAGCCCAGGTTTAATAAAGTAGTCCATAAAAATCTTTAATAGATGGCAAACAAATTCACTTGAAGAAGCTTGGCTCTGCAGGAAAAACCAACAGTATTAATTTAATGCTTGATTATTATGGAATTTCCTATTTTCTGATTTGATTTTGTTCCTATCACGCCGCCATATTTTACAAGCAATGTCAAAACATAATAAGATCCGAAAATATGTAATCTTTAAATGGAGATTGTTACCAAAGAAAATAATGGGAAAATCATTTTCCCAAACAAATAAAGTAAATAATTAAGTAGTGTACAAGTGTACAAACTTTTTGGTGCTGGAAGTCTGAAAATTGAAGAAGCTTGGCTCTACATAGATTTTTTTTCTAGTGCAAGCTAAGTATAACTTCGTCTTGGCAATATTTTACTTGAAAATGTTTTTGGTGGGATTTAGGCTGTTGTAATAGAATTTACTATACAATGCAATAGGTATAGGCAGTTGACTTGAGTGCCGAAATGCCCTAAGTAATGGTCAATGAGCAAACAGGAAAACTTGCCGAAAAATATCTAAATGTAGGTACAATAAAATTGTACCGGATTTTTAACATTGAAAAAAAATAAGGAAAAAGATAAGTGTAGTTAGATAAGTACTTTTACTTTTAGTTACTTTTTTTGTCTTGACCTTCGACACCAGGCCGGCTAGGATGCGCACGAAGTAATATTTCTTTTGACGTGTCAGAACGAGACAGCGTTATGGCAAAGTAAATATCTGTCACTTTTTCACGTCGAAAAGAGTTCTGTTCGTAGCTTTTCGTGGTCGCATGCTGGACTAGCTGAGATAACACAACAGATCAAGGCGTGTCGAGACATGCTCTTAGCATAACTCTTAGGCTCTCTTATTATATAGGCTTCCTTAAATTATGACGATAGTTATGATGATGATAAAAGGATAAAACCCAATTTATATATGTTATTAAGTGGTTGACTACTAGACAAACATGAAATAGGTGAAGAAATCAATTTGTAAGGTCAAGGGGACCTATGAGCTATGAGCATGATTTAAAAAAAAAACGTTTTATTTTTCTCCATAGCTCAAAAAGTTTCAGTTTCAATGCGCTAAAAATAAATTTAAAAACTATTGTGATATCGGTCTGAAAGATTTTTTTTTCTTCCATTTTGTCCCCCGGGGGACAGATCAGAGGGACAGACTGGAATAATCCCTTTTGATATGGTCTAAGCGAAAAAAATAACGTGGCTAGAACCTCTTTTTCACCTGCGGTGAGCAATTTGTCGCAAATGGTGGCGGTACATCGAAAAAAGTGTTTCGGAAACTTTAACTTTGTTTTAAAAATCTTGTTTAACCCTACACGAGGGAGGAATGTGAAAACAAATTACATCCCTGCTTTTTGCATGTTGGTACTGGTCGCGGCATATAAGCTTAGCGCTGAGTGAAGAGTGGAGGGGATGGCTGCACATGGGTTTAGTATGGCAGTCACCATGTGCAGCCATCCCCTCCACACTACCCTCAGCGCTACACTTACGTGCCGCTACCTGTATGATAGATAATGATCTGACAGTTTAAAAAAAAATTAAATTTAAAATTGAGATATTATTATGTCATACCTACTACGACTATAGTAATGTAAATTTTCATACAATTCGGTTCATAATACGAGATTTGCGACTTGGGGACGTCAGACACACAGACAGACAGACAAACGGATGGATACAACTATCTTATATTCCATTTTATAATACTACAAACAAAAACAGGTTTATTGCTCTATGAACTCTATGACGTTCTAACCACGCCAAAACTTTTCACTAGAAATAAAAAAAACTTCAACCGTTAGCAATAAAAATAAATAAAAACATCCCCTCAAGTGTGGCAATAAAACTGATATAAAATGTCACACACCGCCTTTGACCCCCCTTCTTGGGTGAGGCCAAGGGGAGGAGGGGGTAAAGGCTTCCATTTGATTTTATTGCCCCCCCTAACATCTTTTACAGCTGAACTCGTAAGATCCCAGGATTCGATTTAGTTTGATTTACTACAAGTTTATTGTGTATGGCGTTTTTACCCGACTGCTTGAGGAAAGAGTATTGTTAAAATATGGATTTCGATGTTACAATGCCGATGCTTGAAAGGCGACATTTTGGGCGATATTGAGTTGTATACATAAGTAAATTATATACAAAGCCGAAAGGGGGTGATTTAGACCTTCATTATGAACAATTTTTAATATCGGGCCAATCCGTAATTCAACAAAAAGAATCAGCATTCAATATTGATTTGTTTTTTATTGAATTCCGAGTTGGCTCCATAGTAAAAGTTGTTCATAATCATTGTCTTAATCACACCATTTCGGATTAGTACAGGGCAAGCAGATTACCCTTTATAGCATCACATCCTTATCCTTACTTCCTTATCCTTACTTCCTTACTAATATTATAAATGCGAAAGTAACTCTGTCTGTCTGTCTGTCTGTCGCGCTTTCACGCTAAAACTACTGAACCGATTTGAATGAAATTTGGTACACAGACAGTCTAGAGCCTGAGAAAGGACATAGGCTACTTTTTGATTCGAAAAAATAGTTTTAAAGGGTTGAAAACGGGGGATGAAAACGCATTGGCTAGAATCTTAGAAGAAAAAACTTATTTTCTACCATGACAAATGGTAATTTGCATCTTGACTTTCCAAATTACATTCTCTATGCCCAATGCCCATTCAAGGCTGCTCGAGTTGCAAATGTCAAAGTCAATCAATCTTTTCCTGTAAAATTTAGAGAAGGTTACATGTATTTTTTCAGTTTAATTACGTAGTTTTCATTCTAATAGGTATGCCTACAAAACGCAAATCGAATCTAGCGCGTAGTTCTAGCGGAGCTCGCGTAAAGAAAATTGCTAGAAGCCAAGAGTCTGAAGAGCACACTTAAATGCGTTTGACATTAGATGCCGAGCGCCACGCATCTCAAAGAGCTGCTGAGACTCAAGAGCGAAACCAAGCGCGTCGAATTTTAGATGCTGAGCGTCACGCAGCTCAGAGAGCTGCTGAGACTGAAGTTGAAAGTCAAGCGTGGCGATTTTAGATGCTGAGCATCACGCAGCGCAAAGAACTGCTGAGACTCAAGAGCAAAAAACCAAGCACGTCGAATTTTAGATGCTGATCGTCACGCAGCTCAGAGAGCTGCTGAGACTTAAGGAGAAAGTCAAGCGCAGCGACTTTTAGATGCCGAGCATCACGCAGCGCAAAGAACTGCTGAGACTCAAGAGCAAAACCAAGCGCGTCGAATTTTAGATGCTAATCATTAGACGTTAAGCAAAAAATTGCATAGTTCCTGTAGGACAGGACAAAAACTATCGAAAGCAAAACTGTCGCCACTATCACAAAGACGCTAAGTGATTAATTCCTCTATGACACTTAACGAAACGTCACAGCGAAACGTAATTAGATGACAGGTGACATTGTCTGCAGACTTTTATAAATCACAGGTAGCATGGCAAGGGGACAAATTGTTTTTCCACCATGATATCCCCTTGAAGAGGAAATAAAGTATGGATTGAAAATGAAAACTGACATTGAAATTGGATAAAATGCTTTAGTCCCTCTGCATGCTACATATTACTATGACGTTTAATAACAGACCGTAATTTTGTCTGACATTAAAAATAGTTAACATGTTTCTTTATTCTACCTTTATGGTACAGAATCATCATACTTTAATATTATCAATCCGAAAAGTTTGTTGGTTTGTTCCTCTTTGACGCAGCAACGGAGCAAAAGATTGAATTGATTTTTGGTATGGATACCTATGGTTTAAAAGACAGAAAGTGATAACAGGATACTTTTGTATCCCAAGAAAATTCGTGATTCCCATGGGATAGGACAATAACTGTTTCTCAGCAATGGAGCAACGGATTGACTTGATTTTTGGGGTGGGCATAGTTTGGAAGACGGAAAGTGACATAGGATACTTTCCTTTCCGAAAAAATTGCGGTTCCCGTAGGATAAGACAATAACTTTTTCTCAGCAACGGAGCAACGGATTGCCTTGACTTATTGCATGAACATAGTTTGAAAGACGAAAAGTGACAAAGGCCACTTTTTATCCCAAAAACTTTAACAGTTCCCGTAGGATAGGATGAAAAGTAAGCGAGCGGGCCGCGGTAGCAGCCGTCTAAGCGCCAGAAATAACCTGTCATTTCAAGTTTAGGACGTTCCTACATTTTTCGCACTCCTTCGCGGCACTCAACAGCACTAGCCCAGACTCGGGCTCCATAACGGAGCTTGCGCTCCCGCCATAATGACGGTGTGTTTCGGAGCACAAGACACATCGTCATCCACCACTCGGGAGTAACCAGCACTGAGCGTCGGACAGCATTCCAACGTCCTGATCCCAGTGCAACGGGTCAGTCATAGTAGCCCAGCGCCTGCCTCTTCAACTGCAGAGGGCAGTGAGAACGGCCATCGCGATACTGACACTTCTCTTCCCCTGCAGCCCCACTGCGTCTTCCAACAGGTTGACGGCCTAGCGGAAGGTAGGGTAGGTGGCGGCGCCCACACCACCAGTTCCATCCCACCGCAGCCCCTAATCCTCGGTTGCAGCGTCGCAAGAGCGGCACTGCAGCCCGCCTCAGAAGCAACACTCCTCATAAGGCAGGCAACCTACCGGCCATCCTCTCAGCTGCTTTAGTTAAAAGCGGCTGCACTACGAGTGCCGGCCTCTAAGCTGCCTTGGGGGAAAGACCCAAAGAAGAGGGAGACTTCTAGCGCCGCTTTTTCAGCTGCCTTAGACCTCCCCTGCCACGACAAGGCGGGAATACACAGGGGGGTTGTATATACACTCCAACCGTAACTTAACCAACAAAAGCATTCCTCTTAGGTATTTTGATGTTTGTCGCTTAGGTTAGGTTTCGCAGCCGACATAAACATTAGCCAAAATCAAAATATAACGCGGGCGAAGCCGCGGGTAAAAGCTAGTTATACATAATTGTCATTCGATTCATAAAAAAACTGATTTCAGTGATATGAGGTGCAGTCATGATTTGTTATTGGAGCTACTCTATTCAACATCGTACTAGGGTATCATAATATCATAGAACTCATAGATAAAAGCGTTGTCAGACTACAAACAAATTTCCAACCTTAAAGCTAGCCGTATTAGATACATCAGAATAGGTAGACGTGTGACTAACCAGCGTGGTCCACAGCGGTGAAGGACGAGCGGCAGCCGCGTCACACGGCTACAATCCGGCTCGAGGACCAATTATAACTCTAGAACAGAGCTATGTTCAACAATGTACTAAGGTATCATCAACCCAGATGATCGTCCAGATCATTGCAACTAGGCTACAAACAAATAACAACCTCAAAGCTAACCTCATTAGATACAGAATAGATAGAGGTGTGATTATACAGCGTGGCCCACAGCGGTGCAGAACGAGCGACAGCCGCGCATCACGGCAACCATCCCGCTCGAAGAACCAATTTCCCTTCTAAAGTAGCGCTATGTTCAACAGTATACTAGGGTATCATAAGATCATTGCAACCGCGAGCGTAGCCAGGCTACAAACAAATTCCAATCTTAAAGTGAACCGCATTAGATACAGAATAGATAGAGGTGTGACTAGCTACTATTCACCAGTGTACTAGGGTATCATAAGATCATTGCAACCGCGAGCGTAGTCAGGTTACAAACAAATTCCAATTGTATTAAAGTGAACCGCATTAGATACAGAATAGATAGAGGTGTGACTAGCTACTATTCACCAGTGTACTAGGGTATCATAAGATCATTGCAATCGCGAGCGTAGTCAGGTTACAAACAAATTCCAACCTTAAAGCTAACCGCATTAGATATAGAATAGATAGAGGTGTGACTAACCAGCGTGGTCCACAGCGGTGCAGAACGAGCGGCAGCCGCGCAACACGGCCACCATCCGGCCCGAGGCGCTGCGGGAAATGGACCAGGAGAGGGCGCTGCGGGAGGCTGCCGTCGCCGTCGGCGTCTTCGGGTAAGACTTTCATCATTTTGTCAATGCTGTTTCAAGTCACTTTTAGAGTGGTATGATTACCGCATCATCAAGATCCGATCCGATACAATTTGACTGCCTCGGTGGCTCAGTGGTTAGTGACCCTGACTTCTGGATCACTGAGGCGTGGTTTTGATTCCCACCCAGAGCAAATATTTATGTGATGAACAAAAGTGTTTGCTCTGTATCTGGGTGTTATTTAGGTATTATCTATTTAAGTATGTATTTAAAAATATGTCTAAGTAGTTTATCAGTCTCTGGCAGCCAGATGACAAGCTTTGCTTAGTTTGGGGTCAGAGACCGTGTGTAAGATGTCCCATAGTATTTACATATTTTTATTTTATTTCATCTTACTAGCTTTTGCCCGCGGTTTCACCCGCGTGATATTTTGATTTTCGTGCTATTCCACTTTCCGTTTAAACTATGTCCATGCCAAAAACCAAGACAATTCGATGCTCCGTTACTGTATGAAAGAAGAACAAACCAACAAATACACTTTCGGATTTGTAATATTAGTAATGATAAGGATATCTAGGCCAAATGACTGCCTCATTGGCCCAGTGGTTAGCGACGCTGACTCCTGAGTAAAAGAGGCGTAGGTTGTTTTTTTTTTTAATTCCAATTTATTTTTGGGACTTTTATACAAGAATACATGGCAGTCCCATCGTATATTCTTACTATTTTAACTTACTAGCTACTTAACACTACTAAATATTCCGGATCACTTGAGGCGACTCACCAAATCGATCAGCGCTCTTGCTGCGTCCGAGCTGGGATCAGCCAGTATTTTATTATAGAGTCCAACTTCGAGCCTGTTGAGGTGATAAGTCACCTCAAGTGCCCGCCTCTCATTTTGTATACGTATACATTCCACCAGAAGGTGGTATACGTCTTCTGGCACTCCACACACATCGCGATTCGGTGAGTCTGCTTTACCCATCGACCGATGCGCTGTAACCAGATGTCTACGTGACATTTTAATATTTATAAAGTAGGTTGGATTACGAGTGGCAGTTTCATTAGCATTCCTAGGTTCTAGAGTAAGCAATTTTAGATGTTTGCTCTGTTTGGATGTTATTATCTAGTATAGTAAATGTAGAATTTATACTCGCCCTAGATTTTCGATCCAATTTTTTATTATTTTATGAGGTTTAGGGTCCCTTACTGAGAATATTAAAGTAATATGCGGACAGATCCGTGTGGAGCTTCAAGCGCAATTTTTTGCAAAGCGCAAAATGTCTTAGAAAAGTCTTGTAATGAACTTTGACCACGATTAGGTTTCAAGGTCTGATGAGCATGTTTTTTAGTTTTTTTTTTAAACTACATTTTATTATTTGAAAGATCGCTTGCTATTTTAGTACGGTTTGTATTACTTTAGTCCGTATTCTGAGGTTGGAACCAAGACTACTATTTGTGGCTAACATAGCCAATGTATGGCCCCGGCATAATATGCTAACACAAACCTAAATAGGTATTTGCCACACCTCGCAACTCCCGCATGGTTTCACAAAACGCCCGCCGGCTCATAATCGTCAGTGTCATAAAAACGCGCGTTATCCACTCGGTTGCGCCGCAGAAGGAATAATCTGACTCTGCCTCCTCGCTCGGAAACTTTGACGCACACAGATTAGAAAATATACAATGAAAAACTGTTAAACAGTCTCACACGAAGTAACCAAATTTGTTTTTCGCCAAAGATGGCATAACTGACTTCAACCGTGTAGGCACGGTAATGTTAGTTATCATTAACGTGGTGTAAGTACAGAATTCAAATAGTTCGCACGAAACGATGTGTTAGTCATACGCCATGTACAGATAGCGCGCGAGTTGAATGCAGTCGGGGTCTGAGGTAAAGAGCGGTAGCATCTCCCCCCCGCTATCCGCACGCCCCACCTCACGCGCCTGGGCGGGTTGGGCGTGCGGATAGCGGGGGGAGACATTCGCATTCCTAAGTTCTGCATTCAACTCGTAATATTTACATTAGTAGTAACTGTAGTAATATTTACATTATTATTGATTTTTCAAAAAGGGCTCACCCGATTTTGATAAAATTTATGCAAAACCGTCTCTGAAGTATGACCTACTAAACAAAAAAAGAATAATTAAAATCGGTTCATAATTGGCGGAGTAATCGCGTAACAAACACACATAAAAAACGATGAAACCAAAAAAAAATTTGAAACGATGAAAAATTGAGAACCTCTTTTTTAGAAGTCGGACCGAATCACTTTCAAAGAAGACACAACCACAGAGATTTCTCCCACGCGAGGCGACGTTATTTTAAAGTGGTGTACCATCTTTCTTTATATGATAATTATTTTTCCCAAAAAATGGCAAAACCGATTTCCATCGTGTACAAAATTCATATAGTTCGCTCGAATCGATGTTTTACATTTTTTACGTTACTGTTGAATTTTCAATAACGGCGTAGCCGATTTCTATAAAATTTAAATGGGACCACCGCGGGAGGTATACCCTTTCAAACTAACTTTTTGATTCGGTTCACAATGGGCGAAAATATCCATGAACATACACAAAAAAATAAAAAAAATACATACAGACGAACAGAGAACCTCCTCTTTTTGGAAGACGGTTAACAATATTGCTTTAATAGGGCAGCCGTCAGATGGATTTTGGGTTGCTAGAGGGCCTGACAGCCGCGCAATATAATCCAGTCGCCTGGAAGTATGGGGTAGTATGCGTCAAATCCGGTAGTTCTGATTTTTGACAGACGTTAAAGTTTTAGTTTTAAGTTTAAGTTTTAGTTCGATAAAAATGATAAACTTTACAAGGCTTAATCTTGGCAACTATTGTGTCTACGGTGACAATTCATGTTGTATATATTGTAGCAAATTAATTCTGCTTTAAAACGTCCTAAGAAAGTTTTTTCAAAAACTAGTCCTTTAGGGTTATTATTGCCAAAATTTGAAAGAGTAACGTTGTTTTCGCGGCTTTTTTTTGATTTTTGACAAAATTGCGTTCAGCGCTCGAGGTCACAAACTTGGATTATTCGTTAGGCCAACATCATAAACAAATCTGCAAAAATCATAACTACCAAGTTACCGGATTTAACGCATACTGTGAAAGTATAAAGTTACTGGGTCAATACGTCTAAAACCGTGTTAGAAACATCACTGTATGTTACCTGCAGAGTTATTCCTCTATTCCTTTCTTCATCTGGCGAGTACGTGACAGAGGTACGAGGCTACGAGCTCCTTTGTCAAATGTTTGTGTCACGATGTGGAAACTGACTGCCTTTGCCTGGCGGTACCTTTACGCTGTTTGCGTGTTTATAGTACCTACGCTGAAAGAAGTGACAAACACAGGTTGCACTTCATTTTACGCAGTATCTATCTACTAGTAGTTCTCCGAGCAGTAGACCTTGCGAACACATCTCTTTAACTCAATTTGACTGTCTCGGTGGCTCAGTGGTTAGCGAACTTGACTTCTGGATTAAAGAGGCGTGGGTTCGATCCTCACCCAAGGCAAGTATTTATGTGATGAACATAAGTGTTTGCTCTGTGTCTGGGTGTTATTTAGCAACTATCTATCTAAGTGTGTATTTAAAAATATGTAAATGTAGTATATCAGTCTCTGGCAGCCATATCACAATTTAAGCTTTGCTTAGTTACCAAAATATCAAACACTCAAGAGTACTCGAAATTATTAATCAGTTAGTTAATTTCAAGGTAATTAAACTCACAACACGACATGTAATATATTACTAATAAATCCTACTTACATTGGTTTACAGATTAAACTCCTAAAAATGAATCGATTTATCGAAATACGCCGCCGTTTTGAGGGAAATCCTTCCTCCCCCCTCGTCGAGAATCGTCGAGTTAAAGCGAAGACCTCTTTCACTTCGCTTACTCGGTCTGTTAATTAGCCTGTCCACCCGTTTCTGATTAAAAGCCTCCTCTCCTTCTCGTCATTCTTTTCGGTCCTGCGCAAGCCTCATCCATTGCCTTCCGATATAATAGTTTGTAGTTTTTTTAGGTCTCTGACATGGATAAATGGGAATGGTACAGTCTTCCTGCTTTCCTGTTTCCTAAGAGATATAATCTAAAGCTTTTCAAGGTCAGAGTGAATAGGTATCTTCTAGGTCTGCGTGCTTCATCTTCGACCACAACGTCTCTTACCATCAGGCGAGTTGGTTGTCAAACACGGAATTATTTGCGTTAAAAAGATCTACTTACTTATTACCTACTTTAGTTTCTTTATCTACACTAATGTTGTAACATTCTACTTATGTTTCCAATACTTGACTTATAATGACTACTGTTATAGCGCAGACAACAAAACACTCAATTTAAGCAATTTCACATGATGTTATAATATCCACATCGATATCGTAAAATCTCATTATAACATCGCGCGCTCGCTCCTGATTGGCCCTGCGCGCGCAGATGCGCTCTCATTGGTTAGATTTTAATGGCGCCAAGTTCACTGTGACAATACACGTACGCGTGAATTTAATGTTTCGCAATATGTTTTTTTTTTTTTTATTTGTGAAGATAAAGTAGTGTATGCAACTGCATATAACACGGGTATTAAAACACTCGTTACTATTATGAAACATAGCATAAACTACTATTATAGTTTTGAATCATATTGTACCTATTATGATGTAATATTATTATATTAATTTGAAAAAAGAAATCCCTTGTGAATTAAAAAGGAAGTTTTCAATAAAAATACATAACATTGTGTTTTTGGTGTTTCCTCGTTTTACTACGGAACCACAAAAACGTAAATTATAGCACGCTCACTAGTTGCAAACCCACACTTTCGTTCATCACTACGGCGCGCCGCGGCTGACTAGCATACCAAGAGCATACCGAACTCCGAAGCGCGTAGACATGATTCGAGTTCGGACCGTTTGTTTGAAGACGGAATACTGTTAGATACCATCACTTACCGTGAATTTGGTGATCACTGACAGACACCTAGTCAAACTTAGCATTATTGTAATATCTTCTTTGGTCAAATTACGCTATAAGCGCTACAAGCTACGATATGAGTACCTGCTACAGAGTGCTACACTATGATCTACGAATACCTGCTACGATCTATGTAGGTCTAGGACGTCTAGTACAACGTAACTACTTTGGTTCTACGTAAATATAATCTACAATTTTTTTTTCTGTTTATTTAACTAGCGACCCGCCCCAGCTTCGCACCGGTGTATCATACATATAAAACTTTCAGTCACTAACACTAAAACTCAGTCTATTAAAAATAATCGGCCAAGTACGAGTCGGACTCGCGCACGGAGGGTTCCGTACTGTATGGGAGCCCCCCTTAAATATTTATTTTATTTTAATTTTATTATTTATAATTGAAGAGAATATAAAACTAAATATTCTGTGAAAATTTCAAGTATCTACCTGGTACCATTATTAATATAGAGCGAAAAACGTCTAAAAATTCATGTTTGTTGTATGGGAGCACCCCTTAAATATTTATTTTATTTTGTTTTTAGTATTTGTTGTTATAGCGGCAACCGAAATACATCATCTGTGAAAATTTCAGCTACCTAGCTATCATGGTTCATGAGATGCAGCCCGGTGACAGACGGACAGACAGACAGACGGACATCGAAGTCTTAGTAATAGGGTCCCGTTTTTCCCTTTGTGTACGGAACCCTAAAAATTGCAGACAGACAAGCAGTGGCGGATTTACGTATTTGCCGCCAGTAGGCTGTTGTTGAATTTTTCTACCCACGGGTATTTGCTAAGCATAGGCCTAACTGCAGAGGGTGATCCACTAATCTGACCCCGTAGCAGGTCATCATTTTATTACTTATTTATACTCTTATATTTTTATATATATGTCTTCGAGTTTCATAATATCCAGGCTCAGGCAAGCAATACCTATTGCAAATCCAAGGTTTTTAAGTAGGTAAGTATGTACCTACTTACTTAAAAACCTTATTCTTTTGTAAACGACTTTGATTTTTGATTTTGATTTGTATTTATGTTATGTGATTACTTCGCCAATTATGAACTGATTTTGATTATTATTTTTTTGTTTGTTGGATCATACTTTAGAGGTCCCATTTAAATTTTGCAAAAATCAGCTCCAGTTGTTAAAAAAAATCAACAATAATGTTAAAAATTACATCCATGATAAATTGATTCGTGTGAAGTTATTCAAATTCTATACACGGTTGGTGTCGGTGATGCCATTTATACCTCAGGAAAAATAGAATAAAAGTATGTATAAGTTTTTTAACTTTGCACTTAATTGCGCCACCTGGATCTGTCAGCATTTTGTGATTTTATACTCAGTAAGTGATCCTAAACCTTGTAAAAAAATTGGATCGGAAATTTAGTGCAAAGTTAAATTCTATTTTTCCTGAGGTATTTATGGCGAAAAATAATTACTAAAAATAGCTTCAAAAAAAAATTTACGCGTTACAAATTATTTAAACACTAGATACAAGATATATTTATTTCTCTGACGTCACCGACACCTAAAGATAGCATCTAATACCGATATCAAGCTGAAAATACCGCTAGGGTCAGTCATGACGTCAAGCCAGCCACGCGAGCGGACTGATCAAAGGTTGATGGTTTGAAGCGGCGGTGCTTGATGAGCTGCGAACGGTGGTGAGGCGGACAGACGGCGGGCACAGGTGACTGACTCTGTTAGTCAATACGTGTAGTTTTCTTCGCTACTTTTCGGGGGATTTAAAAAAAAAAATATACATAATAGGGCTACATTTGGCCACCAACTCGCCTGATGGAAAGCGAATGTTACAAGCCAAATAAATAAATAAATAATCATTTATTTCGACCAAAAGATCATAGGTTTACAAGAATTAAATTAGCCAAACATTTAAAATTCAGTTATTTACATGTCATATTTTTATTATAAAGAGGAAAGATTTGATTGTTTGTTTGCATTGAATAGGCTCCGAAACTACTGAACCGATTTGAAAAATTCTTTCACTGTTGGGAAGCTACACAATCCCCGGGTGTCATAGGCTATATATTTAAAAAAAAATAGGGAGGCTGCTAGTGAATTATTTAACAATGATTCATGTAACTGCCTATCAAAAACATCGAGCAAAACTTACATTTTCGAGTTTCGAGTAAGTACCTATACTCGAAATTTTAATTCGATTCCAGATTTGACATTAGCTACTGTCATTTTTGACAGTTTTTGACAGTACATACTGTCAAAAGTGACAGTAGCTAATGTCAAATCTGGAATCGAATTAAAATTCCGAGTATAGGTACCAATCGCAAAAAGAACCGTGCGTTGTTTGTTTTATTCAACATTCAAAAAACCATTTCATAAGTGTTCTATTATTTGCGGTTGTAAATTCACGCAATGATATTATGATACACGACAAGGCACTATCTTGATTGGTCGCATTTCACTACCAAATCATACCCCCATGGGATAAACACCCTTACTAAGACTACACCCAAGCGGAGCGCAGCGGAAATATGTATTGAGTTGGGCATAGCTTTGAACATGGCTAAACAGCTAAAACAACCGGGATCTACAATTTAACGAGCCACCCGAGACACGTTAGTGCTCTGTTGTAAATGCCACCCGCGTTCCCCCATCCGAAGACTGACCGTGCCGAAAGAATTTAGATGCACATTGCACAGGCACACTCAAATAGCAATAAAAGTAAGAAATAAATAAATAGCAGTGAACTCTATCAATGTGCATAATTATCATGTGCATATGTTGTACATTTTGTGTTATTTTTCATTGGATTCTTTGTTTTATTTTCATTGATTTTTTGTTTATTTCATATTTCCGGTGTTTTTCCCACATATAATCAATCCCCTGTGGAGAGCGATCATTGAGACCATAAAGTAAGAGAGATCATATATAACGTCAGTATTATTATTGCCGATATATGTCAACACCGCTGTTCTAAGAAACCAGACTTTATCGAACCACAGCGCTCACTCTCTGCCGCTCCGCACCCTTTTAGTGCAGTCTAGGCCTTACCGTTCGTGAATAAATATGAAATATTCTGATATATGCGAGTGAGAAAAACAAACTCGTTTCTCTTTCCACTTGCTACTTATAGGTGTTTTTGACTATTGCGGTGAATGGCTAAGTTCATAATCTAAGTGAAATTTTAGTGGCTTTTTATATAGCTAGTGGCGCCACGTCTGTTATTTGTTTCTATTCCAATGCGTTTGTCTATTTGCGTGTAAGAAAACTTCTAAAAAATATTTAAATTCTGTTCTTTAGGTTACATTTATTTAGCTTTTTCCTTTTGGTTTTTGTTTAATCTTGTAATAAATAACAAAGTTTGTAATGCGGTGGGATTTATGATGTTAGAGTCTGGTCAACGAAAGCTGTCCAAGAAAAAAGGCTGGAATTTTAAAAAATCAAGAGCTGTTAGCTTGTTCTCTAGTACCGCTCAGCTGATCTCCATGAAATTTAGCATGCACGGAGTTTATAGAACTACAGCTCTTGATTTTTTAAAATTCCCGCCTTTTTTCTTGGACAGCTTTCGTTGGCCAGACTCTAGTAGCGCCATTCTGCTATTTGTCTATAGGTGGCGACACTGTGCAACTTTGTAACCTTTACTGCGGTGGTGCTGCCACCCTAAAAGGCGCCAGTGCTTTAACACGCTTACTTACATTTAATTTAAGAGTGATAATTTTAACTATGTAGGAATTTCTATGGAAATGCCATAGTGCCATCTTGTGCTACGTAGAGAAAACTAAATAAGTGTGAGTATTTTTTACGATGATGTAAGGAGCACCAAACTGAGCCTCTCACTCAATTAGGTATAAAGGTATTATTATGTACTCGAGTGTGTGTTCGACGCGTTGGGTCAACGTGACGTAAAAGTCATTCGATTTGATTTACAAAACACCACGGCGGCACTCGGAAATTAAAATAAAATTGGTGTGTTTTGTTCCAGGCCCCCGGTATCGCTAGCAATGGCGCTGTCCCCCGCGCGCTATCCGCTTCTCTCCCCGCACTACCCCGCGTTGCCGCCGCCACAACCCCCGGCACCGCAGCCGGACTCTTCCCACGACCACGACGAGCCTACCACTCACACCGACAGCGATGGTAAATATCAGCCACAGGACGGTCACTGTTGGACATAGACTACCCGCTCCTTTCTCTGCACTACCCCGCCACAACCCCCGGCACCGCAGCTAAACTCTTCTCACAATCATGATGAGCCTACCGCTCACACCGACAGCGATGGTAAATATCTGCCATAGGACGGTCACTGTTGGACATAGACTACCCGCTCATCCCGCTCCTCTTCCCGCACTACCCCGCGCTACCGCCGCCACAACGCCCGGAACCGCAGCCAGACTCTTCTCACGATCATAACGAGCCTACCGCTCACACCGATAGTGATGGTGAGCATTCCATATATCGTGAATAGGACGTCTGCTGTTGCACACAAGTCATGTTCTACCATAAAATATCCACTAAAATACTATACTACCCCACGCTGTCGCAATTTTTAACACACTAAAAACACTTTAAACAAATGTTTTGTCATTTCAATAAAAATAGCACGACTAGTCAGTAATGTAATAGTGTAATGTAGGATAATGCGTGTTGATGATTTAGTCTTTGTTGTATAATTTATATTAGTGTGTGTGTTTTCAAATGTATTTATACTCTTATACTCTGAATCGTTGTTAATGTTTAAATTTATATTTATGTTGCACGTGACGTCACCTACCGGTCTCAGCAGAATACTAGCGCTGATTGTCCTCAATCAGCATTTCAAGCTGAGTTGGGATCGGTTTTCGTGGCATACCGCGAGCACTTGCTGCAAAACTACTGTTTCAAATGTTTGTCGTTTGCTCGTTTTTTCTTCTTTTTGTTATTAGCTGTGATTGTTCATGTATGTCACGAAATAAACGTTCTTTTTTTCTTTCTTTCTTTCTTTCTAGTCCAAATCTCTAGCTGATTGTTATTTATTCCCTTCCAGACGACAGCATCGACGTGACCAACGAGGAGGACTCCGCGTCTTACTCCCCACCGACCTCACTCAACACCTACCCGCAAAACTGTCCAACATACAGGTAATATCATAAAGTGATTATTTTAAATTTGTTTGAGGAATCGATCAATAATAATCAGAAACAGTTATCGTCATTTCTAACTTGTAATCACCCACTGCCAAGCATATTATAGTCTCTCATCTTGTACGTCACTCATTTCGGTTCCACAAAATATATTTCCATATGGATTTTAAGTCATTCTATCAATGTTTTTGTCTACAAAAAGAAAAATTGTCGACCGGCCGCTTTAAATAAATAAATATTAGGGGACATCTTACACACGGTCTCTGACCCCAAACTAAGCAAAGCTTGTGATATGGCTGCCAGAGACTGATAACCACATATACATATTTTTAAATACATACGTATAAAGATAGTACCTAAATAACACCCAGACACAGAGCAAACACCAATGCTATGTTCATCACATAAATACTTGCCCTGGGTGGGGATCGAACCCACGCCTCTTTAATCCAGAAGTCAGGTTCACTAACTACTGAGCCACCGAGGCAGTCAAATATCCTTGCAGCAGTGCTTTTGCTGCGGATATCCCAATCCTCGCGCAGCTGTTAAGTCAGCTTCAGTCAGGATTGGTTTTCCACAGCTTGTAGCTAATATCACAGCCTCATATACCAAGATACATGATTTGACCTGTACTATAATGATGATGATGGTGTGTTGCAGGCCTCTAGGAGTAGAGAGCGCAGCAGAGACGGCCGCGCGGCTGCTGTTTATGGCCGTCAAGTGGGCCAAGAATCTACCTTCGTTCGCCAGCCTCGCCTTCAGAGATCAGGTAAATTTGTGTGACGGACGAATCACTGACTATTGCCCCAACAACCTATTATGGCGGAAATGATTATGATAAATTATACTAAGATCGGATGGAGGCATCTCACATTTGGCGTGATCTTGTTCTTCCAATTTCAACCTTCTCTACTTCATCGCAAATTTATGGCACAACCGTTTGTTTGCAGGTGATCCTCCTAGAGGAAGCGTGGTCGGAGTTGTTCCTGCTAAACGCCATCCAGTGGTGCCTGCCGCTCGATGCCGCCTGCGCTACGCTCTTCGGCACCGAGCAGACGGACCAAGGTGAGATCATCAGCATCATCGTCCACGCCCTGTAATCGCCTGCTAAGCATTGGAGCATTGGTGTAGGTTCCGTGGACAATCTTGTCTAAACTGTACCAGCGATACTCCAAATGGAGATATTTCAACTAAGGGAGTCTAGTCAGTCCGTAGCATTTGATTTGATTTGATCCTGGCGGACACGCTCTACTTGCGCGCCGATGCCGCCGCGATTGTATAATTAAACGCTATGGGCCAGGAATGCCAGGATTCAGTTTTCGAAATTTTTAATTTAACCGATGAAACGGAGGAGGTTACCAAGTCGACGCGTGTATTTTTTAGGTATGGATACGTATAATTTTTTTACAGAGTTTTTTTTTATCGGAAAGGGTGCAAAATTGGTTCCATAATCCCTTCGGTGGCGCGCGACTAGAATCTGGGCGGGAAAATTTTGTTAGAAAGTGGCACTGCGCCCAGGCGCCCAGAATATGGGCACGCGCATAGTTTTTTGTTTATAATCTAATAAGAGTTGACGGGATCGTGTCATCCCGCTTTAACATATACAGATAGGTGTAGCTTGAAAGACAAATTTAGAAATAGTAGGGCTAGCCATAACGATTCTATACATTATTTCTAAAAATCGCAATTTGAGTAGGTCGCGGCGGAAATGCAAAAATAAATCGCGAGGGGCCGTGCCTCTTGCTCACTTTCCGCTAGATGGCGCTGTGCGCTTTAGGGGGTAAAAAAGTTATCGAAATTGGTGACTTGGTTTTTGAAAAATTAATCAATAATCTAAAAATAGCATACATCGATTCGAGCGAACTATTCGTATTTTGTAGGTAGATTGCAAATGGTCGTGCTATATTTGACGTAAAATAATGAGTGAAACAAATGAAATATGAATGTTGTGTGCAGAGAGCGGCGGCAACTCAGCGACGCTGCGGCGGCTGCGCGGGGTGCTGGCTCGGTACCGCGCCGTGCTGGTGGACCCGGCCGAGTTCGCCTGCATGAAGGCCATCGTGCTCTTCAAGTCCGGTGAGCTATGTCCTGTGGTTTGACCGAGCGAAGTGAGCCTTCATCAGTCCGAGTGTTGATTTTTCCCTAAAGGTCGCATTTTTGAACGAATCTCTAAGAAACTTGGTACCTACACAGATTCTATGATTTTCGATTGGGAGGTATTTCCCTCAAAAAGGTAGAAATTTGCAGTAGCGCTCTGTATCAGCCGATTTTGATAATATTTTTATGAAATAAATATAAAAATAATAATACATAATAGCCATTTCCACCACGCTGGCCCAGTGCGGGTTGATGGATTCACATACGCCTTAAAATTTCTTCTTCGGGCATATAACACCCAGGCGGACCAGGAGAGCTATATTAACCATTCGAACGTCTGAACGTATACGTAAATGGTAACGTGAGAGTGGGAGCGAGCATTGACAATCTATGGTTGCGCAAGCGGGATGGCGGACATTGGTTCGTATACGTCCTAACCTAACCGATTGAATGGTCAATTATAGCTCTCCAGCACCGCTTCAATATCCGGAGTTTCCTACTTGTCTAATATCTTCTAGCCAAACATGTTATGTAACTTTGTGATTTACGATCAAGTCGTTGACTCGAAAAGAAACAAAAATAATTTTTAAAACCGTGCAATTTTATTGGAATCTTTATTTTTCATCAATTCATTATTTTCTTTAAAACCTTATTAATATTGACTTTTTTTCTCTTGCTATAGCGATTTGAATTCCCATTTGTCCCCAGAAACCCACGGCCTCAAAGACCCGCTCCAAATAGAGAACCTCCAAGACCAAGCGCAAGTGATGTTGATGTCTCACGCGCGCGCCGCACACGGCGCCGCGCCCGCGCGCTTCGGCCGGCTGCTGCTGCTGCTGCCGCTGCTGAGACTGGTGGCGCCGCGGCAGCTAGAGGCGGAGTACTTCAGCAAAACTATCGGACATACGCCTATGGAGAAAGTTCTCGCTGATATGTACCAGAATTGAATGTATGTAGGATAAAAGTAATAAAAAGTTTGGTTAACATCTCACGTGCGCCGCGCCCGCTCGTTTAGAGAGATTACTGCTTTTACTGCTGCTGTCGAGACTGGTGGCGCCATAGCGGCAGCTTGAAGCAAAATATTTCAGCAAAAATATCGGACACACGAAGTTCTAGGTAAAGGTGGAGAGTGCACTCCTAATACCTATTTTCCAAGAGAAATGACAAGACTGGAGCTCTCGTATTCAATTGAACGATAAAACATATAGTCGCTACTGCTTCATCTTACAAAAGTTTGTCATTAGATAGAAAGAGACGTAATCATACAGCAACTATCATCTTGAACGACATGAAGCCGCATTTTACTTTTCAAAGTGACTAGCTGGTGACTCGCTGTTTTCGGATTTTGTGATATATTTTTATTCGGGAAGTGTTTAGGTTTGAAATACTTTGTTAAATGAAAATTTGAATCTTTTTTATTGTGATGGCTTGTGTAGCTTATGGCTATAACAGCCATAGTTCAAAGAAAAGTGAAAAAAATAGAAGTGTAGCATTTCATAGATAAGACTGTTTTGGATGGTGTACTTGGCTTCATTGATATTTTCAGACAGGGCAGATCGTGTACCTCTTTCTCTGTCTCTCTCGTTGCGTAGTAATTAAGAAGAAAACGATCAGATATATTGTAAATGTTCAATGTAATACGAGAGCTCCACACTTGTCATTTCTCCAAGCCTATTTGAGTCAAATACCTACAAATTGCTATCTCACTCTCTGTGGTCGGAATTATCTTTCTAATAGGGTAACCCTACATGTTTGCCTAAAAGTAGGACGCATAAGTATTAATCACAATGATAAGTAAACCATTAGCTAACTGTATTCTTTACCTAGAACTTCGTGATCGGACACACGCCTATGGAGAAAGTTCTCGCTGATATGTACCAGATTTGAATGTATGTAGGATAAAAGTAGTTAATAAAAATCCTGTTATGATATAATGATGTAATAAGACAACCAAAGCTTGGATGTAAATAGATAATGAGGCACATTAAAATTAAACTTAATTAAGAGAAAGTAAAGTACCTACTTAATAGTTAGATGTAATTTATTGTACTAGTAGGTACTTATTATATAAAACAAACTTTATTATAAGCTATAAGTACATAAAAGGCTTCTAAACTTGTGCTAAACTTTAAAAAAATATTATTAGGTAGGTTGATTAAGTTTGTAAATTATGTAGACTAAAGTAGAAATAATTAAAAAACATAATTGATTGTGGAAAAATTAACCAAACACTAGGAATAATTAAGAATGGGAGATGTGTTTTTATTTAAGTACTTTATTAATTATTTATTGCTCAGTATTGTAAAGAATGTAAATAAGAATTTAAATAGGTAGCAGACTGTTGTCAAAATACTAGGTATAACCCGGTTCATTAAAGAAAGGAATCTAAAATGGCGGCTTGTACTTGCGTTGACAGATAGTACAGTTAGCATAAAAAAATACAAGTCAGTTTTTTTTTTTCAAATTATAAATAATAATAACAAGATTGGGTCGTATTAATTTCAAACTAGCTTCTACCAGCGGCTTCGCCCGCGTGAACCGGGTACCGGGTATTTATTAAATTAATTACATACCTAATAAGAATTTAATATTGACGATATTGCAGTAGGTACATTGAAATGATATTGCTAATTTAGATAAATAAGCTAATGATACAAGCAATATTATTGAAATAAAACCAAAACCTACTAAAAATATTTTGCGATCTGTACTTACAATTTGCGATCCTGATAAAAATAGCGGCATAGAAAAAGATACATTAGCATTTATCTAAAATACTACATTGATTTTAGCACATTTAAGCTCAGCGCAGACGGGCCACAGACTAAAGCCACCGGCGTGGTGGCCAGCGACAAGCAATTCATACGTTTTGTCAAAACACACGGCGCACACGTGTGGTGTGTCGCTCAAACCTCCCGTACTAAAATAGCAAGAGAATACATCACTCTGTCACATTTTAACTATGAAATTTAAAAGCTGTTATTGTACATGCACATACACCCGAACTTACGTAATTTCGAAGGGTTTACAAACTAGCATTGAGCTATCTCGGGTGTCCAAATTCAAAGAGGTAAAAATTAAGAAGGTAAAATGATCAGAGATATGAACCTTCTTACTGGAAGTAGATGGTTCAAATTTCCGAAAAAGACAAAAGACCAAGTTTAACCTAATTTTTAACTATTTTGACATTCCAACTGGCGATTTTGACGTATGCGACAGACATTGTGTTTTTTTTGTTCCACTCACTCTCGTGTATGCTGTATAGTATAACCAGATATGAATAAGACAGCTGTACCGTAGTTTTTATTTGAGTAAAATTTTGCAATACTTCTATTACTTGTAATTCTTCTGAGGTGTCGCTACAGTATTGTCCGAGATCCAAGATATATTATGTATACAGATGTAGCGGTAGCGCGCGGCCGCTACCGTTGGCAGTGGTCAGTGGCCCGTTTGCGCTGAGCTTTACGGTATGATTCCGAACTCCGCTGCAGGCAGCAGCAGCCGGCAGCAGTGACTGCAGTGCCGCAGCACTACTACGGTGTTGCTGCTGCCTGCAGCAGAGTTCGGAATCATACTTTCAGCCGTAAGACGTCCACTGCTGGACATAGGCCTCCCCAATGGATTTCCAATAAGGCCGGTTGGAAGCGGCCTGCATCCAGCGCGTTCCTGCGATCTTTATTATATCGTCAGTCCACCTAGTCGGTGGACGTCCTACGCTGCGCTTGCTGGTCCGTGGTCTCCATTCGAGAACTTTACTGCCCCATCGGCCATCCGTTCTCCGAACTATGTGCCCTGCCCATTGCCACTTTAATTTGCTAATCCGCTGGGCTATGTCGGTAACTTTGGTTCGTCTGCGGATCTCCTCATTTCTTCAACCACAATGGACAACCAAGTCAAGATTCAACCGCAATGGACATTTTAAACATTTTTACTTCGTGTAAAAATATAGTTTCGCTACATCCAGCTAGATAAATGTTTTCAAGTAAAATGTACTAAAGTTACCTAATTAATTGTGTATGATAACTGATTATTTCAATAAAGTGACGTAGGCACATTATACAGTGTTTTTAATTATCTTAATTCAATGACACCACTGACCTTCACCGTGTACAGAATTCGAATAGTTTGCACGAATCGATGCGACATCCATGTACGGCTTAGCCGATTTCCATAAAATTTAAATGGGGCCGCATTGGAAGTAGGTATAGGTACCCTTTCGAAATAAAAAATAATTTTAAATCGGTTCACTACAATTGGCAAAAATCTCGATAAAATTACACAAAAAAATAGATAAGTACAGACGAATGTAGTACCTCCTCATTTTGGAAGTCGGCAAAATAATCCTCCTTTGCAACTACATAGTCGTGATCGTTGGTTGCGTACGGTACGAAAAAAGTTTAAAGCGGAAAAATAAAAAAGTGCGTCTACATTTTAATTCGACAAACATTTTTCAAGGTACTGTAGAAATTCAAGATCGAATATTGAGTAAGATTGAGCTGTGTGAGTAACAGTGGTGTATGTGGGATTGAAGGGATGTACGATGCCGACAGCGGTGACGGCCGCGCGCGCCGTCTCGGTACCGAGCTGGTAGTGGGTCCCGTCTCCCGTCCTCAAGATACGCTTCTCCACCTACGACAAAATAGGGCAGAAATCTCAACAAACTGTCAGACTGATTTGGGTCTCACGCCGACGGCACGTGCACCGTCGACGCTGATGGCCGAGATTTAATATGAACTTCTAGGAAGCGTTTTTCAATGACGCGTAGCTATCAGCGCGCACGGTGGTCGGCGCCGACAGCTACGCGGCCGTACGCTTCGCGCGTCGTTTCCGCGTAGCAGTCGGCGCCGACAATCGCACGAGCGGCACGAGCGCCTCTGCTTTCAACGAGCGTTCTAGTGTCGAGCGGAGCGGACGTCATCAGCGTGTAGTCGTGGCGAATCGCGAAGTGGATACAGGTCGAGTTATAGCCCTCAAAGTGCCATATAACAGAAAGTCTCCTGCAACGGCTCTATGCTCAATCAATGGATGAACGCATGGAGTCTTCGGAGTCCCCGGTATTTATTTTTTTGGGATAGGTAGCACAAAGCAGCAATAATTAATACACTCTGAATTTTCGTCGTCGTCTGTACGGTAAGGCGGTCAGTACGATACTGAAACGAGCCACGCTGAGCCTCAGCGCTGATGAACTACGCGCTAAGCTATTAGCGCCGACGGTGAGTGTGAGACTAAAATCAGCCTTAAGGTACTGTCGAGCAACTGCTAAACGAGAATATTAAGACTTCCGAGAACCATTACTGAGGAGGCTTATGATGCTTATCTTTTAAGGGCTGTTCCTTCCACCTCAATCCACACCATCTATATTATCTTCTCCAATCAACATTCCTCCAAAATTGACAAAACAACAAACATGATTTTGTACTAGCTGCATTGCACTCACACTTTAATGAAAAGTGTTTTGTTTATTACTTTTCATCGCGAATTAAAAATTCTAACAATTTTATAATCTCGAAAGTTTGTATGTTTGTTACTCTTTCACGTAGAAACTGCTGAACCGATTTGGATAAAATTCTGTATGAAGGTAGTTTAGACCTTGGATAAACATATAGGCTACTTTTTATCTCAAGATAATGCGGGTAACACCGCGGGGCGCAGCTAGTCTGAAATATGTTATTTGCACATTGCGCTCACTAGAATCACGCTTTGCAAAGCGTACTCTATCCTACTTACACGTACTCGTACGTTTTGTAGCTGATTTTATTCTCGTATTTTGGGTTGGCCACATAGAGTTTGTGCAAAAAGAAAAGGGTCGTAGGAGAGGTCGCCCGTGTGCCATTTTACTAATTTTGTTACGTTGACAACACCGCTCTGTCATTGCTAGTACAACTAGAAGTGTTTGATACTTGGTAGACCAATTCGGTTTTCATCAATACTCGCGTCTACCAAGTATAGTCGGTACCTTCCTTACCTGCTGATTAAATCTTATTGTTAGTTCACCGCAACGCCACGACGGTACTCTTTTTGCACATACTTTAGTATAGGTTGGTCATAATGATGGTATCGATGTTCGCGGCAGAAAACTAGTATTTGCACAGTACATGATGCTTTGTGTGACAATTGTAAGCACCTGAACTACAAACAAACAATAGCGTAGGTACTTAGGTACATTCGTACCTACGCTATTCTTATTTTTTTTTCTTTTTTCATTAAATCTTCAAAGGTGCCCGACCGCTTTGGGGTGCAGTCGGGTTATGTAGGATTGTACCCACTAAAACCCCCTCGGTGGCCAGCCTCTGTGCTTTCTTGGGAGCTCTCTTGGCAGCGCTGGGGTCTCCAACGCATCGCACCGGTGCTCCCAGCACTTTATACGACTACCTACTCGCCTGGTGATAAAACCAGGCTTGTGCTGTCCTTTACGACAGCGTTGCCACATATATGCTGTCGTTCTCCTCGGGCCCGTTTGAGTGGATGGCCAGAGCCCCAACTCTGACCATCCACGAGCCCAGAGGACCCCTTTTAGTCACTAGCCCAGAAGACCCCAACGAATGGTGGAACTTTCACCATTTGTAAGCTTTAAAATACACTAACTTACCAACTCTGGTGAAGCAGTTTTCAAGTCCCAGGCCAGTCCAATGAGTTCCAGGAACTTGATAACTTTAGCAGAGAAGTTGAAGTGCATGCCTAGTTCTGACGCTCTGTAGTCCCACGGGAAAGCATGGTGGTAGTTGTGCCACCCTTCACCACACGTGAAGAAGGACACAAACCAGGACTCCACAGGTAGTAATTTCCTGAAAAAATGGCTTTATTGGTAACTTTGGTAAGTAAAGAGTGGGTAGAGAGTGACACATAAATGTAACGGCAAAGAAGACAGACATTCCTGTAAATATTGAGATCATGCGCGATCTTCCACAACTGTACTATTTGCGCTGTATCATGGTGCGGGTGACAGTTGCTTTTTTTAAATTTAACTAACAACAGTTTAAAATTATTTATTACGAATGTGGTACAACTGAAATACTAAGTCATAATTTGTAAATAGCGCTAAATTAAACCCTAATTACATTTTAAAAAAGCAACTGTCACCTGCACCATCCATCCATCCATCGGCCATAGGAAGTCCACCGCTGGACATAGGCCTCCCCTAAAGATCTCCAATAAGACCCGTTGGTAGCGGCTTGCATCCAGCGCGATCCTGCGGTCCCGAGAATCCGTCCACCTTGTGGGCGCTACGCTGCGCTTGCCGGTACGTGGTCACCACTCGAGAACTTTTCGAACCCATCGGTCACCAGACTCATCAGTCCATAGACTCTCCATAGCTCTTTGGGCTACCTAGACCTTATTAATAAGGCCCATAGTAAGAGACCACGTTCTGGCAACACACACTGGTAGAACACTTTCGACTTGAGGCACTAAGGTATGTCGGACGAGAAGACATTTCTAAATTTTCCGTACGCTGCCCAGCCGAGTTGGATTCAAAAAATCAGTTCTTAGTTTCATGTTTATAAGTTAAGCGGTTTGGACTGTAGACCATCTGTCAGTCAGTCACTCACGTCGAAGCCTTTTATTAATATAGAGAGAACAAGACTTAGCGTGTTCATATAGTATACTTCCGTTTTTACATCTGGAACTATAAACTAGTAGTTCTCCGAACAGTAGACCTCGCAAGAATACATTTTGTGGAAAATTTTCAAGTAATCAGTTGTCAAAAATGCACAATTTGCACAGACAAATATATTCTTAACTAGCTTTTACCCGCGGCTTCGCCCGCGTTATATTTTGATTTTGGCTTATGTTTATGTCGGCTGCGAAACCTAACCTAACCGACAAATATCAAAATACCTTAGAGGAATACTTTTGTTGGTTAAGTTTCGGTTGGAGTGTATATACTCTAGAGTGGCACTCGAGGTTCAGCTGCTTTTAACTAAAGCAGCTGAGAGGATAGCCGGTAGGTTGCATGCCTTATGAGGAGTGTCGCAACTTAGGCGGGCTGCAGTGCCGCTCTTGCGACGCTGCATCCGAGGATTTTTTTTTTATTATATCGCGAAATATCCCTGACATGATCAGGGGTCTTAATTACAAATGAATAAAAACAATACATATATTTTAATGTTTTTGGCTGTTTGCAGTTATAATAAACATTACAATGGTACAGCAAAGTTTATACCTACTTGTTCCTAATTATTGCTTTTTTACAAATATTTGTGCAAAAATTGGATAAAATTGTTTCTAAGGTTTTTACGTGTTAGATTAATTCCAATTTTTTGTTCTAAATCAAATCTCTGCTTTCCATAAACTGGGCATACCAAGATTATGTGCAGTGGAGTCTCTTCTTTTGTGGGTTCACAGATGCACGATGGGCTTTCCCTCAACTTAAATTGATGTAAGTATTGGGAAAACTCACCATGCCCCGTCAGCACTTGAGTTATGATTCCCACTGGTGCTATTTCTCTTACGATCTTGTATGCCGCCCTTGCATCCGGAAAATATGTTTTGGTTACCGCCGCTGTGTGTCCATCCTGATACCGCCGGTTCCACTCGTCAAGGGATTTATCTTTTCAAGGGAATTATCTTTCGGATTTCTCGCTTGACGAATGAAACGGAACAGTTATCGTAAATAGGTCTGCACTTCGAGTGCAGTGCTGCTTCCTTTGCTAGCTGGTCCGCTCTCTCATTTCCCTCCATCCCCGCGTGCGCTTTAATCCAATAAAGTTTCACTATTTTATTTTGTGCGTGTAGTAACTTTATGTTAGCTTTGAATTTACTGCTAAGGGATGGAGGGAAGATACGCCAACTACCGTTTCCAGTGCAGACCTGGAGTCACAAAAGATTTTTGCTTTTTCGGTAGCCTCAAGAAGTGCCAATAACTCGGCCTGGTACACGGAGCACCAATCGGCCAATTTTAGCTTGCGGGTACTGATCTCAGCGGCATCATCCCAAATAGATAATGCCGCCCCAACTTTCCCTTTAATTTTGCTGCCGTCTGTAAATATGTTAATTTCTCGGTTAAGATTTTGCTCTAGTGCTGCTCCGTCTGCCAGGCATATGAACTCCAGCTCCTCCTGCTGCGCTGGGTGTGGCTTCTTTTCTGTCTCTCTATCTCCAGTTACTTGCTGGGAATAACTTTTCTTAGTTTCATAAAGCAAGGCTGCTTCCTGGACTCTGATATGACAGCCGAGGATAAGGGGCCGCGGTGGGATATATGGAACTGGTGGTGTGGGTGCCGCCACCTACCCTACCTTCCGCTAGGCCGTCAACGTGTTGGAAGACGCAGTGGGGCTGCAGGGGAAGAGAGGTGTCGGTATCGCGATGGCCGTTCTCACTGCCCTCTGCAGTTGAAGAGCCAGGCGCTGGGCTACTATGACTGACCCGCTGCACTGGGACCAGGGCGTTGGAATGCTGGCTGACGTTCAGTACTGGTTAGTCCCGAGTGGTGGATGACGATGTGTCTTGTGCTCCGAAACACTCCGTCATTATGGCGAGAGCGCAAGCTCCGTTATGGAGCCCGAGTCTGGGGTAGCGCTGTGTGCTGAGTGCCGCTAAGGAGTGCGAAAAATGTAGGAACGTCCTAAACTTGCCATGACAGGTTATTTCTGGCGCTTAGACGGCTGCTACCGCAGCCCGCTCACTTAGTTTTTATCCTATCCTACAGGAACTGATAAAATTTTTGGGATAAAAAGTGGCCTATGTCACTTTTCGTCTTTCAAACTATATTCATGCAGTAAGCCAAGGCAAGTTGCTCCGTTGCTGAGAAAAATTTATTGTTAAGTCCTACGGGAACCACAATGTTTTCGGGATGGAAAGTATCCTATGTCACTTTCCGTCTTCCAAACTATGCCCACCCCAAATATCAAGTCAATCCGTTGCTCCATTGATGAGAAACAGTTATTCTCCTATCCCATGGGAATCACGAATTTTCTCGAGATAAAAAAGTATCCTATTATCACTTTCTGTCTTTTAAACCATAGGTATCCAAACCAAAAATCAGGTCAATCTTTTGCTCCGTTGCTGCGTCAAAGAGGAATAAACCAACAAACTTTTCGGATTGATAATATTAAAGTATGATGATTCTGTACCATAAAGGTACAATAAAGAAACATGTTAAACCTATAATGATAGAATATTTAAAAATATTTTTAATGTCAGACAAAATGACAGCCTGGTATTAAACGTCATAGTAACATGTAGCATGCAGAGGGAAAATAACATTTTATCCAATTTTAATGTCAGTTGTCATTTTCAATCCATACTTTATTTCCTCTTCAAGGGGATATAATGGTGGAAAAACAATTTGTCCCCTTGCCATGCTACTTGTGATTTATAAAAGTCTGCAGACAATGTCACCTGTCATCTAATTACTTTTGGCTGCGACGTTTCGATAGTCCATATTAGCGTCATAGAGGAATTAATCACTTAGCGTCTTTGTGATAGTGGCGACAGTTTCGCTTTCGATGGTTTTTGTCCTGTCCTACAGGAACTATGCAATTTTTCGGGATAAAAAGTATCCTAAAGCTCCTTCCGCCTTTTAAACTATGTCCATGCCAAAAATCAAGTCAATCCGTTGCTCCGTTGGTGCGTGAAAGAGTAACAAACCAACAAACCAACAAACTTTTCGGATTTATAATATTAAAGTAAGGATTACAGTAATGGTAATATATAAATGAGGTTCTGTCCTAGGACATCATTGTCCATTATAACCAACTTTTACTATGGGACTGATCCCCTATACAGGGTTATCCAGAACTGGTGTAAGTACTGAGCCTAATTTTGTTTTTATGTATGGCCCATTTAATGAAATTTCATTAAATGGACCTTAAAACATTAAATGGTCCATAAATCGTAAACGGTAAGTTTTACAAACAAGTTTACTTGAAACAAAAGATGCGAAATTTTATTTTCTACAATAATGATTTTAATGTTTTTTGCCCTTAAGTACATAGTTTCTGAGATATCGGCCAAAAACATTTTTTCAAGATGACGTGTCAGGAACGCATTCTCTGAACGGCCGAACTATATCATCATCACTATCACTACTGAACGGCCGAACTATATCATCATCACTATCACTACATAGTATAAAACAAAGTAGCTTCCGCTGTCCCCATGTCCCCATGTTTGCTTATATCTTTAAAACTACACAACGGATTTTGATGCGGTTTTTTAATAGATAGAGTGATTCAAGGGGAAGGTTTATATGTATAATAAACCTGTGCGAAGCCGGGGCGGGTCGCTAGTTTTCATTATTTTGAGAAGTGCTTAACGATCAATCTCATGACAAACAAAGTAAATTTTGGATGACGATGATTCTAAAAGCCGAATGATTATTGCACGGTGGAAACGGAATCTTTTGATTTAAATACATACTTACGCGTCATAAGGCCTGGTTCCATACATATGAGCAGCGCTGTTTACAAGTAAGGTTATATGCAGTCCGACAACATGAGGCAGAATAAAGCAAATAAAAAAACAATTTTTCAAGGACTCCCCATAACAAAGTATTGGCACCACTGCTAAAGACATCGTTATGAGCATGACGTACAAGGGAAGGTAATATCTGAAAGGAAAATAACAGTTCTGTTATTACCTAGGTATAGCTTTGGATTTAGGCAATAGCGATAGGTGTCAATAAATTTAATGGTTCTGAAAAAGTCAGAAACTTTTTTGTAGGTAATTATTGTAATAGCTTCAATGAAAAATGTGAACAGAGGGCAGTCAGTGTACCTAGTTACCGCTTCACTATCACTACATAGTATAAAACAAAGTCGCTTCCCGCTGTCTGTCCCCATGTATGCTTATATCTTTAAACCTACGCAACGGATTTTGATGCGGTTTTTTAATAGATAGTGTGATTCAGTAGGAAAGTTTATAAGTATAAAACACCTGTGCGAAGCCGGGGCGGGTCGCTAGTGATCTTATAAAAAAATTACTGACAAGTCTAGGATGAATATTTTGGATACGTCGTAGGAACATTTGATTATCTGTTTTTTTTTGCAAAAATCCTAGGATTTTTCCAAAAATACGTCCAACGACGTCCAATGTCTAATTATCCGTGTTTTTGCAAAATTCCTAGGATTTTTGCAAAATAAAAACGGTTTATCAAATCTTACTACGACAGAAACAAATTGAATGCACGAGTAGACTGCCGTAGAGGTATTACCTATCACTAACATTTTTTAATGGATTTTTAGGTACACCCTTTCGCGATTTGACCGACGAATTGTTGACCTGCAGGATTTAAATCTTATGGGACCATTTCACGACCATTCCCTATAAAACAAAACACGAACAAAATGAAAGCAAGAGAGAAAATAATTATATTTTCCAAAAAATTACACCACCAATCGTGATGAATCAATGTGACATCCATGTTTAATATTGTTAATTTATCAAAAAAGGCTCAGCTGATTTCGATAAAATTTAAATGGGACCACCACCTCGAGAGTATGCCATTTCGAAATAAAAAGTTTTTTTTTAAATCGGTTCACAATTGGCGAAAATATCGATGAACATACGTTTTGTATTCTCTTTGGAACATGCACAAAAAAAAATACAAACGAACATAAAAATACATCCATACAGTACCTACTCCTTTTTGGAAGTCGGTAATTAAAACCCATTCCTTTTGGATATGGAATTGGTTGAAAAATATTGTTGCATCGACTTACTTATTCTGGAACATAACCATCCAGTCTGCTTCCAGATCGCTCATGTCGACGTTTTTCCTATATTTTTTGACCAAAGGATGATGCTTGGTTATAAGCCAGCCGATGTGACTGAAGAAGAAACCTCGTCGCGCATTGTGCGGATCAGCATCCGTGTCGGAGTAGAGGTGGTGCTGCCGGTGATTTCGGCACCACACATACATCGAGTTCTGGAACAATTACACTTGAATCAGGAATACACATAACATGGAAAATTAAGTAATTTTTCTATCCAATCCTGAACAATCTTGGTTTATGCGTATATATTTTTTTTTGACGTGTATGTAATGTAATTATCGATAAGTCCGAAAAATACCCGAGCCCGACCTTTCCATAATTACTTTACACGTCAATAAAAAAAAATTAAACGCATAAACCAAGATTGTCCAGGATTGTATAGAAAAAAAAGATATCGGCGAAACGCGATGCCATTGACTGGTCAGAGCGATGTGAACACTAGCGTCGCGATTAGTTATTTAAGAACGGGGTATCTTTTATAGAGCAAGAGCCCACCCACGACGGCCAGACCTTCGTTATTTTATTAAAGCTGAAAGTTTATCTGTGTATGTCTCCAACACAGGTAAGAACGACCCGCGACTATAGAGTTATAGTTTCGATTTCCCCTTAAAACTCTTGCAACATATTTTTATAGGTCCCCAAGTAACTAGGTATATAAAATTTAGATTTTATACTATAACGAGAGAATAATTAAAAGTAAAGTTTAGGGGTGACTGGCAGGGGGTAGCAACTGTAAAAAGTGTCCGACAATGGATAACGTGATTTCTAAAGATATTCTGAAGAAAATATAAAAATATTTTTTTACTTCAAAGAATTTACTATATTTTATACACCTTCACTACCTGTTACCTGCCCAAGTAACGACAATCGAAACTCTATAGTCGCGGCTCGTTCTTACCTGTGTTGGAGACATACACAGATAAACTTTCAGCTTTTATAAAATAACGAAGGTCTGGCCGTCGTGCACGCTTGGGCTATTATTATTATTAGACGATATAAATAAATATTTGGAGACATCTTACACACGGCCTCTGACCCCAAACTAAACAAAGCTTGTGATATGGCTGCCAAAAACTGATAAACTACCTAGACATATTTTTAACTACATACTTAAAAAGATAGTAACTAAATAACACCCAGACACAGAGCAAACACCTATGTTCATCACATAAATACTTTCCCTGGGTGGGAATCGAACCCACTATATACGAGTAGATTAAGTATCATTTAAAAGTATAAAACTAATAGTTCTCCGAACAGTAGACGCTGAATCTTTATAAGCCTATATCTTGACTCGCTCTTGACCGATTTTGTTCATACTCGCAGATCTTGTTGGGATAAAACTTAACTAAATTACTTACCTAACATATACAACATACAAAAGAGGGCTAAACATCGAAATATAGCATGTGCCCGCGTGGCAGGACGCCAAGAACGCTGGCTGCATTCCCACGCATTTTTTTTTCATTGTTACGATTTTTTTAATATTATCGAAATCGGCTGATAAATAGAGTCACAACAAACCCCCTTTGCGAGGGTAATTAATGAAAACGGCGATTTTTCATAATGACAAAAAATAAATCCTATGAGCAATCCACGCCAAACGGACAGGTAAAAAAATGTTTATGATTTCGATAACATTTGAGTATGTTCTACCTATACAATTATACATGTCCTTGATACGTATGCTAAATATTTTTTTTATGTAATGAATGGTGGATTGAGGGGTTTTGAAATTTTGTCAAACCGGTAGGCACGCAGTCCTACAAAACCGATTACCAAGTCATAAAATTATAGATTAAATTAATTAAACTACTGATTTTATTATTTCATTTTATGAGATTTTTAACTGTATTTTTAGAAAAGAAAAAATATTTTTTTCACTAAAAAAATGTGATTTATACCCAGTATAATTTATAATAAGTAGTATAATCCAGTTTCGTGACCATTATAAAACTTAGCAAAGGTGTTCTTTACAATGTTTGCTATTTTGAGACAAAAAAAAACCGAAATGGTCTAACTTTGTGACAATTCAGGTATAATAATTAAATCTGATTTTTTTAATGAAATAGATTTTTTAGGGTTCCGTACCCAAAGGGAAAAACGGGACCCTATTACTAAGACTTCGATGTCCGTCTGTCCGTCTGTCACCGGGCTTTATCTCATGAACCATGATAGCTAGGCAGCTGAAATTTTCACAGATGATGTATTTCTGTTGCCGCTATAACAACAAATACTAAAAATAAAATAAATATTTAAGGGGGGCTCCCATACAACAAACCTGAATTTTTAGACGTTTTTCGCTCTATATTAATAATGGTAATAGGTAGATGCTTGAAATTTTCACAGAATATTTAGTTTTATATTCACTTCAATAATAAATAATAAAATTAATATAAAATAAATATTTAAGGGGGGCTCCCATACAGTACGGAACCCTTCGTGCGCGAGTCCTACTCGTACTTGGCCGATTATTTTCTTTTTTAAAATACAGTTAAAAAGCTAATAAAGTTAAGTAATAAATTCAGTGGTTTAATTATTTTATAATAATTACTATATCTATAGTAATATTTATAATAATTATATCTATAATTTTATGACTTGGTAATCGGTTTTGAAGGACTGAGTGCCTACCGGTTTGACATAATTTCAAAACCTCTTAATTCCTTAACTGTTACAATATTACAAAAATCTTTCGCACACGTGCCAAGGACGTGTAAAGGTAGAATATACTTAAATATTACCGAAATCCAAAACATCGATTTTTTTTTCCTGTCCGCTTGGCGTGGAATGCCCTATAAAATAAATAAATATGAAACGAGCGTACTGAGATTCGTTGAAAATTTGACAAACATCCGGACAGATTAAAGTTTTCGCCAACCTCGGAGCATCTCAAATCGTGCATTAAGTATTTATTTTTGAAGAATTACTTTACCTGGCCAGCCACAGTATGGCCAGCTAACAATATCGCTCTCAGAATCGGCTTGGCTTTGAACGTCCTGTGCGTGTAGTATCGATGTGCGCCCACACCAATGCCTTCTAAAGCAAGCAAGTACACCAGTAATACTGGAAATGAGATAAAATTGTACAATATACAGTTCAATAAAATCTACAAATGGATGAGAATAGAGGATATCACGAAATGGAAATAGAGTCATGTCGTTTCGATCTACATATATGCCCAGCCAGTAGTGGACGTCGAAAAAATTCTTATCTTAAAAACTTTTATCTAAAAATATAAAAGCTACTATGTATTAGGTTGATACTTCATTTAATTTTTTATGCTATTTTAGCCAAAATGTAGTGTACTTACCATGAACGAACGTGTAAAGCTTGATGGGTGGTCCCGTAATGAGTAAGAATAATCCATATCCCGCGAGAGCGTGTAAGATGAACATGCCAATAACGTTGGTCCAGACAACCTCGTGTCTGTAGTTGTAATCAGTGCCTATGGTACCCTTACAGGTATAGCTGTCCAATGGTTCAAATATTGTATTATTTTTTCCACTGCCATTTGATTTAATTCGACTTTCTTGAGAAACTGTGTCTTGGTCAGCCATTTTAATAGTTTAGGTTAAGTGGTGGCAGTTGTATACATTTGTTTAATGCATCTAATTATTTGTTACTACTTATATAAGTTAGTAAAGTAGGTGAGGTATATTTAAATTTTAAACATTTAGTTATGCCGCATGGTTTTGGCTGCAGTAGATATAGAACTTGCAGAACAATACTTAACCCGCCATTTGTGACGTCAATTTACATCGTTTGTGACCCCGGTGTCACGCACCGGGGTTTCTTCATTTCTTTATCCTATTTTAAATGATTACGTTATAAAAACACATGTTATTTGACATTTAAAATTGATATTACATAAATAACTTGTTATTTATTAAACCTTATAGACACAAAACTGAAATGCCTAAATTTTATGAGTCATTCATTCTAAATGTTAAAAAAATATATTATTTTCGAGTTTTTTAACTTTATTAGAGATATGATAAAGTATCTTTAAAAATAATAAACAAATACAATATTTATTATTACAGTAGCCTACTAGTACATATTTGTTTAATCATTCCGCAATTCAAAGAGTACCATTGTGATAAGCATTTCAAAAACCTGAAGCGAACGCAAGATTTGAACCTGCCCCTTCGGATCACTAGCCCGCCTCCCACGCAAGCGCCAAATTTTTGAATTGCTTATCGTTACGACCAACTTATTGCGTTGGATTATTACAAAGATATCTTTGAGATAAAATCTAGTGTGGAAAACACTCTAAATTTAAAACTAGCTTCGCCCCGCGGTGTAACCCGTGTTAGCCTGAGATAAAAAGATTTTTTCTGAAAGAAACGTAGCCTAAGTTACTCCTTATTACATCAGCTACCTGCCAATAAAAGTCACGTCAAAATTGGTCCAGCCATTTCAGAGATTAGCCGGAACAAACAGACAGACAAAAATTGTAAAAAATGTTATTTTGGTGTATGTACCAACCGTATATATTATATTCATATCCATGTATTAAAAAACGGTTATTTCAGTATTAGGTACAAACACACACTCTAACTTTATTTATATGGTATAGATTAATGAGTAATTATTGGGTTTCATTTTATTTAGTCATTTTATTATACAACAAAATTCGCAACTCACTCACATCAGGGTTCCTTCATGGCGCTATTTTACTGGAATGACGGAAAATAATAAGTTTTCAACTGACTCCCAGATAGGAGGTTCCTTTGATTATGTATCTGTCATGATACCGAATTGGCTGAGCTAAACGGCTAAGAAAATAGTACCTATAAAATCACTATATAATAAATGTAATGTAAGCCAGCGAGATTATTAGCGACAGCAATAGTTTAGTTCAAATACCTACTTCTCAAATTCCTTGGCGCTCAGCTTCCCTCTTAAGCTTGTTGGAAGCGGCTTGCATCAAGCGCGATTATGTGGCCTTAATGAGATCATCCGTCTACATTGTGGGTGGACGTCCTACGCTGCGCTTGCCGGGTCGTGGTCTCCACTCGACTACTTTTCGACCCCTTCAGTCCTCCGCGCTATGTGCCCTGCACACTGCAATTTCAACTTGCCAATCCGTTTGGCAATGTCTTAACTCTGGTCTTCTATGGATCTCCTCATTTCTGATTCGATCTCGCAAAGAGAATCCGAGCATAGCCCTCTCCATAACTCGTTGGGCTACTTGGAGTTTATTAATAAGGCCCATAAGACCATGGTAAGAGACCATGCACGTTTCAGTGCCATAAGTTATTCTAGTTTAAATCGTTAGCTCTTGACAAAATTGATCAACTATGGATAAAAACATTAATGTATTATTGTGACTGCGACTATAATTAGGTGTTAAAATATTTTTAAAAAAACTATGACAAAATTTATAACGTCTGCCTAAACACGTCAAAAAGCCAGATTGTAACGGGGCCACCTACTTAAATGAAAATAAAAGAAGGTGGTACGTACAACAAAATTTATTTTCGGGTTTTAACAATTGCCCGGATCATCACATGTAACGTTACGCGGCCACTAGGCAGTTTTAGGCGAGCACTTGCCTTGTTCCTAAAGGGAACCGACGCGGCGACGCGGCGGAAGAACGCAGTAGTAGCGCCGCCGGAGTCCTGCGCGGGAACCGAGGAGAACGTCCTCTAGGGTCGTGCCGTCGTCGGAGAGGGAGTAGTACCGGGATGTCCTGTCCCCAAAACTCGGAAGTCCAGTTCCCAAAACTTGGAAGATGAGTTCCCCCAAATCTCGGACCCTGGAAATGACGTCCAGTTCAAGTGCGGGACCGGTGGGTGACTCCTCTGGTTGCGGTATTCCCGAAGGAAGAAAGTTCCATGTCAGCCTTATGGGCGTGAGCGTGAAATGCCACAACCAGACGGAGTTCACAATAGAAAAAGAAATTTGGAAAAAGAAATTTACAAAAAATTATCAATGAAAAAATCTACCTACATTTGAAAATTAATATTAATAAATGTTCAACAATTACCCATTGGGGATTGTAGCACTAAATTTGAATAGTTTAGTTAATAAGTAACAATATTATAAATTTGTACAAGCACAAAAATGTCGTGCATAAAAATTATAAAAAAAATGATTAGCTCGCGACTATGCAAAATAGTGTAGCATAGGAAGGTCGCGGGCTGAATGGCATCGCTAGCCCCTGTCGCCCTGCGCCTGGGCCGTGCAAGCAAAATGTGCATAGTGCAGGGCCGGCTGCAGAGATGTGGAGAAACAGGGGTAAGGATTAAGGCCGGGGCATATTGGGCACGTTGAACCAGTAACATATAGTATTTTTTAAAATGTGACGATACATCGTTACAAGATAGAAATACAAATATTGCATACGGTTGGAACGAATTTTTCAAAATCAATCAAATGGTACCAATAAAATACCACACGAGTATAAACGAGTCAAGAAGTGTCGGCAACAAAAAAAATTAATGCGGCCGAACGGATAAATGACGGTGCCAGTAGGTACATCTGCAGCTTAGACGGTTGTAATAATGCAAGTTGATACTGATATCGCTTCTATAACGATACAAGGTATAATAATATATAGTATCATCTATTACGAGACGTACTCGTATTCACGTACAACACGCGGCTGCCACACCCGATTTTTGTTTTTTCATCTTTGTCGTTTCATCGATACGGAACTGGGATTTGAACCGATGACCTCACGATTATAAGGCAGGTATTAGTACCACTAGACCACCACGGCTTCCAATCTGCAGTAGGTAAGCGCCATCTATATTTAACCGATTGGCTAAAATATCGATGAACATAGAAATAAAATACAAACAGATGAACATAGTACCTCCTCCTTTTTGGAAGTCGTTAAAAAATATTCCTCTTATGCTACTAGTTGTGAAAGTTGGTTGCGTACGCAGCCGAAAGCGGAAAAAATAATAATAGTAATATGTAATACTTTTAGACGAAGATATAGAAGTAGGTATGTACCTACCTTTATGATTAACTAGCTGACCCGGCGAACTCTGTTCCGCCTTAAGGGCAAAAAATAAGCCGATTTTCTAATTTATTAAGTTAATTTTTTTATTAGAAAAAAAAATTAAGTACATTAATAATTTATTATTGTTTCTGCATTTCAGTACATAGGGTTGCTCTTCACTTAAGTACCTTGTGATACACGACATTTTTTGTTTTCTTATCAGGCGCAAAAACAAACAACGCAGATGGTTTCCGACCCGTGAACATGTCACATATAATTGACCATGGGAAAAACATGGATGTTCTAGATTCAAAACACAAACTTTTAAGGATTGGCCTTGTGATTTGTTGAGGGTTATGGCAAATGCAAGACGGATCGGAAATTGAAGGCAAATCGGTTGGGATCATCGGGATCCTCGGAATGAGAACTTCCTCACCTTTGAATTTTCCTTTCAGTATCGTCGCGTAAATTATATTGTTCATCAATTTTCTAACCACCAAACGCGTACCGTTGGACTGTTTTGGTTGGTTTATGTTTCGAAGCATGATTACTACGGAGCCAACCTTTAGGCGTAAATTGTGCGGTGGTAACCAGGCACATCCAAGGAGTTCATATAAATTCAATTGGATAGTTGGTGGCTTCATCTTCATTTGTGACGCAGTCAATATATTTGAATGAATGCATTGTTCCAATGATCTTATTTTGAATTTTATAGTTCAGGTCGTCTACATCTTTATTCTTAGCCGCTTAAATTCATTCATTATTTTTGTAGTTAGAAATAATGTCTGGAAATACATTGTTGATAAGTTCGTCTTTTGATGAGACAAAATTACAGAAACTATTTGGAAATGATATCAATCCGCTCGATTCATCGATATGTACTTGACCATTACCGATAGTCAGCAATTGCTCAGAGAAATCTTCAGCAGATGTATCATTAAGCAATGCAACTCTCATGTTTGTTTTCAGCTGCACTTTCTTCACATAGCGCCATAGATTCGACGATTTGAGGCAAGCGTTTATTTCGTCGGCAGCCGTAGATCTTGGAACTACTGGCAGTGTTTGGCGGAAATCGCCAGACAGTAAAATCATTGCTCCTCCAAAACATCTCGAGTCATTCCATAAATCTTTCAATGTTCGGTTAAGTGCTTCTAATGCACGTTTATGCGCCATTGTGCATTCGTCCCAGATGATGATTTTCGATGCCGATAAAACTTTGACTTACTTGACTTATATTCCTAGGTCCCCAGGGTGGGGCAGAGGGCGTCTACAGAGACTCTCCATCGCAGCCTGTCTTGAGCTTCACGCTTCACCTCCGGCCATGTTTTGCCAATTTTCCGGATGTCCGCCATGATAGAACGCCGCCAGGTGTGCTTTGGTCGGCCCGGTCTTCTCTTGCCTTGCGGGTTCCAGTCCAAAGCTTGTTTTGGAATGTGGTCTGGAGTCCTACGGAGCGTGTGACCAATCCAGTTCCATTTACGGCGTTTTACTTGGCCTTCAATTGGACTTTCGTGGCATCTCCGATGTAGGTCTTTGTTAGAGATTTTGTTAGGCCAGAAAATCCGTAGTATTTGGCGAAGACATCTATTGAAAAACACTTGGAGCTTCAGCATAAGGTCTTTTGTCACCTTCCACGTCTCGGACCCATAGAGCAGAACGGTTTTTACGTTGGACCGGAAAATCTTCAACTTTATCCGTCTGGTCAGTTTCCGTGATTGCCATACGGGTCGAAGTTGAGCAAAAGTGGCTCTAGCTTTAGCTATTCTTGAATTTATGATCTTGCACGGAACTCCAATCTCCGCTAAACGTGCCCAAATACTGGACCATTGCACAGTGTCGAAAGCTTTTTCGAAGTCAACAAAGGTCAAATAAAGTTCTCTTTGCCATTCAGACGCCTGTTCAACTATTATGCGAAGAGTGTTGATTTGGTCTGTGCAGGATCGATTTGCACACAGATCAAGGACCTTGAGACCTTGTTCCCTGATCTGTGGATTTGCACGAAAGCCTGCTCGCTCTTTGCGTAGCACATAGCTTTGACCAATTTTAGGTATCTTGTATTTAAGCATTTCTGCTTCCGCTTGGGCTAGTCTACTACTGCTGTCATTACTGTGTAACGTTCTAACATTCCAAATAGCTATTCGTGTCCGGTATTTCATGCCAAAGGTCGTTGTTGTAAAACTTTGGCCATTGCTGAATTTTTCGTAATATTACACGTTGGTTCTTCAATAGTTTGAAGATTTAACGGTAATTTTAATGCTGAATGAGCCGTACGGCATCCTTCTGACAATGTGGCTGCTATTCCAGAAAAAGCAACTGCAACCGCTATTTTGGGTCTCGCACGAACAGTGGCTAAAACTACTGACATGAGGAATGTCTTACCTGTTCCACCAGGGGTATCTAGGAAATATAAACTACCATTTCCATCATCGATTGCCTTCATTAAAGTATCATAAACTTCATTTTGTTGGGAATGCAACAGGGGTACATTCGTTTGAACTACTAAATCTAATTCCTGGTGATCATATTCTTGTTCCCGTTCCAATTCTCGATTAAATGCGTCATTCATTTCACGATTGGGCGCTAGCATTCCTAACCTGATTAATAAACTACCGCACATGAGGTAACACATATCTTCGATCAAGAGTAAAGCACGATTATGTATCTCCTCATTCATCTCAACATCGTGATTTCTGGAAGTGACACGAATTTGATGTAAAATATCTTCTGACATTATCCTTGTATTTGTGCCACAGGTTACATGGGTTTGATGGAAAGCATGTCGAAATTGTCATAGCGAATAATGTGCGTATCTGACTTGGAGATGCAGAGATAATGGCTTCAGCGATTGTCTTATCCCAATGGGTATCGTTTTCTAATAAGTTCAGTTCTTCACGTGCAGCACGATATGTTGGGAATATTACACCATTAGCAGTCCGTAGTGTCTCAAATGGCGTTGGCCCACGCACATTTACCAGCAACAACCGCAAATATAAACATTCATCATTCTATGGATGAACTGTATACATACGACCAAGAGCATCAGTAGAACGCACTTCCAGATACCCAGGAACCGCATCGCCTTGCTTCCGTCTTTGAAAATTCTTCGATGAAGCATTCCAAATATAATAACGTGGCATCTCCGAGTAAAGCAAAGTTCGTGCAAACGGATCTGCCATTGTCATCCATACGTCCATTACATAGCTGTCATATGTGTTTTGTTATTCCAAGTCTGATTCTTTTTTGTTACACCACGTTTTATAGTGACTGATGTTTTATGTCAAGTCACACGGGAACGCTGTCGAATGGAATAAATAGTATCCTATGTCCGTCTCCTGGCTGTAAGCTACCCCCTCACCATTTTTCAGCCATATTGGTAAAGCCGTTCTTGAGTTATAAATAGTGTAACTAACACGACTTTCTTTTATATATAGACTAGCTTTTACCCGCGGCTTCGCCCGCGTTATATTTTGATTTTGGCTTATGTTTATGTCGGCTGCGAAACCTAACCTAACCGACAAATATCAAAATACCTTAGAGGAATACTTTTGTTGGTTAGTTTCGGTTGGAGTGTATATACTCTAGAGTGGCATGTAACATCCTAACCTATCCTACACCGAATTTTTTGTAACCTGCCTAGCCTAGCCTAAACCGAAAGCCTAAGCTAAAACCTATCTTCAATACAAGTCTACCTAGCAGCTAAGTTATTTAACTATCCTACTAAATGACCTACATTAATTCGTACTAAAGCTAAATGTAATTCGCTCTGAAAGCGTGTAATTATGCTAACCCTAGAATAATTTAGAACCTCAATATTTCTTAACCCTAAAGTAGTGGTGGTCTACTAGATCTTAACCCTGAACTGAAAGTTGTACTCTTACTTTAAAAGTTACTTATGAAAACGATTTCTACGCTATCTTAGCCTACTGTTGAGCTCATAAGAATTAAATCATCCGTACTTTTATCCACTTAATACTAAGTTTAGCCAATGATCGTTAGTAGAGGACCCTACGTTGAGAATCGCAGAAACCTAAACAGATTTGAGACTCCTACCTATTTGTACGCTTTATAGAGTATTATAAAAGTAGTATAAATGTCCTAGAGTTGTAAAATGTTAAGATACTTTAACCTGGATCCTACAAAACCAACAATATACGCTGAGCTAATTTCTAATGAACTTTACTTAATGCTACATCATTTCCTAGTCTTATTCTAGATTTTGAGGTTATGAGGTAAGACCCTAGATGTATAATAACTGAATTGCGAACTAAAGGAGCTGATTATAGTCCAAGAGGCAAGGTTTTGATACCTTCAGTCAAATAATTGAAAATTCTCAAAATTGATCTTTTTATATGAATTTTAGGTTTTACTATGGGAAACAAATAAAGCGGCTATGGATCGGCACTCCGCCGCCGTACCGATCAGTGGCATTCGACCCTGACTGGATAGCCCCCTCCGCTTATTACGAGGAGTTCAGCCTGAAGGGCTATGCTATTTCTGTCAATTTTACTTCTTGTCGGTCATAGGTATGTCAACAAATAAGGGGACGAGACGGACTATTTTTTGCAAAGTTTCCCACATCCTAGAGTCGCGGTTCTCTAGGCCCCACTGCTGGATGTCACACATAACGGACATCCAGCCCCCAAAAACCTCATGTGGTGATACATGAGGGGCACGGGCCAGGTTTACTTGCGGCGACCTTCAAATCCTGGTAAACCAGAATAAAAAGGTCACCTATTCCCTACCTATTTAGCCTATCTACCTAATGCCTACAGTCCTACTGGTAACTAGCTTGCAGAATGCATGCCTACTTTGCCTAACTTGAGCCTAACCCTATTGTGCCCTAAATGTCTCAATATATTTGTGGTACAATAAACCATTGAATATCAAATACCAAATCTTACTTAGAATGCATGCCTACTTTGCCTAACTTGAGCCTAACCCTATTGTGACCTAAATATCTCTATATATTTGTGGTACAATAAACCATTGAATCTCGAATATCGAATCTTACTTAAGGTAAAATCTATCAAACCTAGGTCTCTCACATTCACTAGAGTTCCTAACATAGGCAGACATCAGAATGTTCATTCAAGGAAGAATTTGGAAGAAAATCATTTGACGTATAAATAAATTCATAGAAGGACTTCACTCAAAGGTTAGTTCTGGGGTGATCTGAATAGCAACTGACCAGAGTTTCCAAGAAAGTAAAATTTATACTTTGCACTAAAGAATCAGGATCTTTTCCTTTTCGGCTAAAGAATCCCAATAAGGCACGGCATTGCTTGGCCTGGCAAAGTTTTACCAACTAGAGCCTGGCGTCGCCACATACACATAATCTTGTGCATTTTGAAACATTTATTGTAATTTGAGCAAAGTCTATCTATTCGACCACTGCTTTAATTTCAGTTGTAAATGTATTATTCGAACATTCAGATTTCAGCCAGCTATAATATGGCCACTATGGCTATACAATACATTTGTAGTATACAATGCTGTCAATGCCATAATATATTTAATATAATAGTACAATATTTACTTGCCAAATGTTAATAAATCTCATTGAATAATAATATTCAAAAGGTGTGAAACAATGTGTTTCCCATCATAAATCAATAGGTTATTTATTATATAATTTAATATTTTGACCTCATCAAAGATCCCAAAACTCACAGATAATCGCTAGAATTATTTTTCAAATCACCTAGGTATTTAGACAAGGTTCAATTGACCTAGTGTTTACAAGACTAGAATTGCCATGCTAGCATTAAAATACAAAAGTACATCAATAATATGTAAATTCCTCAGACTGTTGCTACAGTTCTACAAGGAAATTGGTAATCTATCTGTTACTCAAAATTTCATCATTAATAATTCAGCCAGTATAATTTTCATGATCGCTGATCACTACAACTGACTAGTTAGCATTTGTAACTATTTTCGTCAGCTGATATCTAACAAGAAAATTGGCAATCTATCTGTTACTCAAAATTTCATCATTAATAGTTCAGCCAAAGCCTTTTATAATTGCGGATTAATACAACCGACTAGTTAGCATTTGTAACTATTTTTGTCAGCTGATATCTAACAAGGAAATGGGTAATCTATCTGTTACTCAAAGTTTCATCATTAATAGTTCAGCCAAAGCTTTTTATAACTGCGGATTAATACAACCGACTAGTTAGCATTTGTAACTATTTTTGTCAGCTGATATCTAACAAAGAAATGGGTAATCTATCTGTTACTCAAAGTATCATCATTAATAGTTCAGCCAATGCTTTTTATAATTGCGGATTAATACAACCGACTAGTTAGCATTTGTAACTATTTTTGTCAGCTGATATCTAACAAAGAAATGGGTTATCTATCTGTTACTCAAAGTATCATCATTAATAGTTCAGCCAGTAAGCTTTTTATAATTACGGATTAATACAACCGACTAGTTAGCATTTGTAACTATTTTTGTCAGCTGACATCTAACAAGGAAATGGGTAATCTATCTGTTACTCATAGTTTCATCATTAATGGTTCAGCCAAAGCTTTTTATAATAACGGATTAATACAACCGACTAGTTAGCATTTGTAACTATTTTTGTCAGCTGATATCTAACAAGGAAATTGGTAATCTATCTGTTACTCAAAGTTTCATCATTAATAGTTCAGCCAAAGCTTTTTATAATTGCGGATTAATACAACCGACTAGTTAGCATTTGTAACTATTTTCGTCAGCTGATATCTCTATATTGTTTTATGATCAATATATTCAAAGTTAAGGTTATGGCCATTGCCATAGAGTTAATGAAAATCTGCCAATATAATAGTTGTGATCTGATTATAACAGCAAATATAACTTTACTATAGATTCATATAAAACAATGCAAAGTAGGTATAATTTAGATTGTCTACTTGCATCCAAATAAAACTAGGCTGCCTTTAATTCTAGAAAAACCTAGGTCTCAAAATGTTCCAACACATTTTCCTATCTCAAAAAATAATGCAAGATAGGTATGAAATTAACTTGTCTACTTGCATTTATGAAACAAAATTATCTTGTAACAGGGAAATCTAGAGTACAATTCGTACTGGCAATTTATCACCAAATTGGATCTTTGACATGACCAAAATATACTAATTCTCTTTAGCAAGATTATTAACATTTACTATTCAATTCTCAAAGAATTCAAACAAATTATGGGAATTTTTCCCCCACTAAATGGCAATTTCAAATGTCACTATATTTTGACACTGACAGTTCTGAATCACAATAATTTTTACTGAATGACACAACTAAATAGCTATTTGCTAAATTTTAGTTGCCAGTTCTACAAACCTGCTATGTATCTCGTAATTTGAAAATTTAAAATTGAAGCCTAACTCGGTTTTAACCACAAACCTACCTAAAACCTAACCGTAAAACGACCCTATTGGTGAGCTGATGCCTCCTCTACCCTGTGAGAAGAGGGCACGCTCCCCTACCTGATTTCCTAACTCTAAAAGACGTCCCTATTCTACACGACACCCACTACCCCATGATAAAAAAAAATATAAAAAAAAAATAACTCCCCTCTACAAGGACACTTCCCCTATCCAAAGATCCGTGTCCGCTAACCGACAACCTAAAGTTTGGACTGGCTAGGTCCGTGGGAGAGCCTATAGCCCCTAAATTCCCTACAGAAGCAACGCGTACGCCCCATCGCTTACGCAAGCTTCTCCTATCCCTGGGACAACCAGAAAACGACTTAGTCTCAGATACAATCAGTGTGTAAGCCACGTGCCTAACAGAATCCACAGGAAACCGAAGGCCTGACGTCAAAGAGAAGAAGCCGAATCCCAGTAGGAGGTAAAACATGGATTATCCCTACTGAAAGGGTCAAACTAATCCACCTGTCAATGACCTCACATTGACAGCCTACTCTAAACCCGGGAATGAAGGTATCCGCCCACTATACTGCCAGGCAGTATGTGCAATGTGGGGTTCAACCCGCCGACCACTTTGGAGTCATTGGCTGAACTACAGCGAAGTGCGTGATTAGCTTTTACCCAATCGATGATTTATAGTGATTTCCTCGACCAGCTAGCTCGGATAGTGGCGTTGTCTGCCATGTGGCATACCATCCACCCGAAACTAACCACTCTAAGAACCCACGATAACTCATTATCTTCGAGCTAGGTAACCTAAATAGGTCACTGGAATCGCGCCTAAACAACCCTCCCTTATACAAACTCAGCTAATCACACAATTGCACTGACATTTACAAGGAAACTTACAAAGACTGCTTTCACAACAAGAACTCGGCTGAAGAGCTTTTATAAAATTCGCAAAATTAAATAATGGCAAAAAACAACCAGATAGGAACCGTAGTTCTGCAAAGGTCCGCCTTAGAAAAGAAATGTTATAAGCTCTCACGCACAAGTTGCGAGTCTGAAAACCTAAACTAGAATGCATGATTTTGCCGTCGCTCTCCCTTTTATAATCTATCCTTGGCACTGACGTTCATCATTGTAGGGACAAATGTTCATAAGTGAGTGAGAAATGCCTGTTGGTCATACTGTCAAACGATTTTCACCCTTAGATCAAACGAAATACGAATCGTAATCCTATTATATGGTATCCCTGTGACCAACGCTCATAACGAAGAATGAAGCACGCTCGTGAGTCAAACAAATTTCACCCTTATATCGAACGAAAACGAATCATAAGCGTAATCGAAATATGGTCGACCGAAATATAACCTTAATTTTTCGCTGTTTCACAAATGTTGCTCTCAAAACCTATCGTTCATCGTAATTTATGCAAAATTAACAATGATTCTACAATACTACTGCTACTTTTACTTTAAATTGAAGTTTCTCGGTGATTTATGTTACCAAGGTAAGTTACTTTCTCAATCTAGATTGTTTTTCAACTTCAACAAGAAAGTACTTTCCCTATTTTGGTAGAAATACTTTACCCCTTTGGTGTTACTTAGTTACCTTAGGAATCTCTTTCTTATTCTTTTTCTGAACTATCAGGACCTTGATAAGTCCATATTCCTCCTCATGAAGTATTATTTTTGTTACAAACTGATCCCGAGATTTTGAGGTTATTTCTAACATTCTATAAAGTAATGATTGAAACATGATTGTAAGTTCTTATGAATTGTTTTTATGTTTCAGTAAAGCTCCAGCCGATTGAAAGATGATTTTGCACATTAGAAATCTATCAGATTGTTTAGAAGTCCTAGATAGAGGATCATTTAACATCTGAAAATGGAAATTGTTATGATCTCCACAGATTAATTCCAAGGTTTGTATCTAATGTTTACTTTATAATAGATAGTATCTATGTTTGAGTAATTTCAGTCCCATGTGATATAATTTGCGTTCCCTAAGTGTTGTGTTGTGTGTGGCTGTGAAATAACACTTATTCAGCTATCAAATCTCCCAAAGGCTAATTGAAAAAGGTGATTCCTTACAATGTTCTAACATGATACTATCAATCATTTGGCAGTCTTTTAACTCTACCTATTCCTAGCTTATGATAATAATAATTCTATTGTGTTACAAATGAATCCCTTTTCTTTTTCAGGTTATTTGACAAGTTACCGCTGGATTGTTTTTCCTGTATAACCAGCTGGGTGAGCTGATCCTCTTCTTCAATGCTGCTGGACTCTTCTAACGTCCTCAGCTTATTTCTAAGTCGTCTTCTTTATGATAAGGGCTTAACCAGGTACTTATTTTAGTTAGTATAAAATTCCACTGAAATTTCATAACGGAACGCTAACTTAAAATTATTTCTATTAATTAATTAACTATATCGCACTACCAATTCGGTTGTTACTTCCTAATATACCTAAATGAACATTCAGTGGACTAAATTTACCTATTTAGACTCTAAATATGTAACTCTGTCGAAACCAACAAATCTAGAACCAATTTCTCAAGATTTATTGATTCCAAATGTGAGAGACCAAGCATCTACATAACAATATACATAATATACTATGTTAAACACTGAGATACACAAACGTGGAACGTTACATCCGCCCCTCGAAGTTTACGAAGGTGAAACTGTATTCAATCGTAGTAAACTTCTCAAATTTATGATGACCAAACTCAAATGCAAAATTGTATTAATCAAAATTCGAGTTTCAACAAAGTGTGCACGTGTAGTGTGTTTTTAAACCAATATACCGACAACCATCAAGTAACCTTGAACCATTGGCTTGTTAACGCTTCGGTCATGAAGAGAGAACAGTCAATCTGCTAAATTGTCAGATATCTGCCAAGAACCCAGTTTGTGAGGCTGGATCAATCCTAGTGATTATTTGTATTCCTCAACACGTTAAACCTACTTTCCGTTTAAGTGAAGCCGAATACAAATCTTTCTGCAAATTCTGGAAATTGTCCACAGAAAAAACGGAAATCCTGCATGCCCTAACGTCCCGCCAAAGGATAAAGCTAAAATCTGATCGTCTGCAATTGGAGAGTGTGCAGTGTGCCAGTTCAGATTTTCATACCCTGTAGAGTACAAGACCCCTAAGAAAACAACCATATTTGGTGAATTGCATATGCTTGCCTAACCTAACTCCTATTTTTCTTAAAGGTCAATTTGTAAGTGTAGTGTTTTGTTGTACTCGAATCCTGAAAAACCGCCCCAAATCCCAGCTATGATATTGTCATTTAGTTCCTTTCATTCTTATTTAAATTGATTAAGACATTCATCAACTTACAGGCATCGACTTTCTAGCTATTCCTTCCTAAAATATCAAAATATTCCATAATCCCTTGCACCGTCTGCACGCCAACTTTTAACGACATATCACCGCTTTCTGAACTCAGGGCGAGCCAATTTTTGCATCAAAAACCCCCCCATTAAATAATTTGGAAAAGTACGAATGTACCTACTTCCCTATTTACATAACTTTTGAAGTTAAAGGTAATGTCATTGTATACAGACTAGCTTATACTAGAGAACTTTAAAAATAACTTATCCATAAAGTTACATCGAAACATAATATTAACATTGCTTGAAAGAGATGACCTTTTACACAATATAAGTAATATTCAGAGTCCTTTTTTTCTAGATACAGGGTAATCGATTTTCTTTTCTAATCGTAAAATCAATAACAACTATGTCATCAAGGTAACCTACGCTACGAGTATATCAAAACGAAACGACGCTACATAACGCCCCACTATGCCCCAAATACGCTGTTACTAATATTTTATGGCCTATCTAAATACTCAGGTAAATATATAGGTAACGTAAAAATAATCACAAACTTTTCTTAATTTACGCACTGCCGTTCGTAATCTTTTACACAAGAGGTGTGCTACGGCGCACAGACTTACAACGTAAAACACATAAATTGAGTACATTAAACATACCAGTATTTTACTTTAAGACATAGGTACAACCAGTCAGTGTGGATGGTACGTCTATTTATTCACTAAACTGTGCAGTTGGCAGTAAATGTGTTAATCTGATTTACTCTAATCCTAGTAGAATCCACTAATTCTAACTACTTAAGTCTATTTTTGTTCCGTTGTGTGAATAACAATAAATATATTATGCGTTCCTGGACACAAAACCGAACTAAGTAATTTGCATTGTATTTTATGAAAGTTAGGCACATAATATCAGCTCGCAAAATGACGTCCCGTCTCTTCTTTGAAAAAGCTACTTCCTACTTTGCTTATAAAATTTATTGTAGCACATCTAACGTCTGTAACTCTATGGCCTTGTGACTAAAATACAAAATTATAGCTTCATGGTCCTAATAATTGTGTGGGCCTAAGTAGGTACATGGTTCTGTCTACGAATGCAACCAAAATTTTCCTATCTATCAATCATAATAGCATAGGTTTTTTTTTTTTTTTTTTTTTTTTTTTGTCCTATCAATTAAGAAAAAGCCTCCCTTAACTTGCAGATTATTGTATTTTTCGGATTATTATACAGCTTTTTAGCGCATAGTATAAAATTACTTCATATTAAATTATGCGACTTTGAACTAATGTGTATTGTATGCATGAAATGAATTTACACGAAAATTCCTAAGAAAACTTCTACTAATTTTCTTAATATGCACTTTTTCGTTAATTTACGTATTGTGCGCTATACTAATGATCAAGACTTGAAAAAAGAAAGTGCAAAAAGAACTACCACTCTTATCCAGAATCGAACCTAGATACCGCTGCGCTGGTTTTAAGCCGACACCTTGAACCGCTAGGCTAATTAGTTCCTGGTAAGACTTACGAAATTAAGGTATACTAACTATATGACATAAAATTACGCACAAAAATAACATCTCTATAGCACCCTGGATTCGAACCCGGTGTCTCAGAACTAAAGTCAAGGCACTATACAACTCTGCCACTAGGTCTTAATTACAGGTGACGAATTTAAGACACACAACTTACATTCGTTCCAGTTCCTATTACGTCATCGGTTAATTTTGCACTCTTTTTTTTTCTATTAGATATATTAATGAAATCTTCTTCTTGAATTTATTGAAATGACGTTTTTTAATAAAAACTTTATTTTAAGATAACTAAGATCTATACACAGTATTTCACAGAAGAATATTACACAATACATAAAACAATTTGGCATCAGTAGTGTTGACTGTTAAAATCCTATAACTAACAAAACAAAAAGCTTCTAACAACGTTTTGGTTCGGTTGCATAACGCTTCCTGTGCCTAACTAAATCTAATTCCTATTATACCTAACTATTACGCTTTATTTTAGTTTCGAAAACGTAAGGCAATAATGTTTTTGAAAAAAAAACCAACGAAAATAATTTGCGTGAAATTGAAATCACGACAACAGTCACTAGGTGTCGCTTTATCTCTTCGATAGTTATTGATCAGGAACGCTATGCGGTCCGCACCAAATGAGAAGGTACGTTAATTCGAGCAGTTTCGCACAGATGGCGCTTAACATAATAGGTCTATGTATAAGGGTGTGTCAAAAGGAAAATTCAGATTTGGTACAAGATTTTCATTTAATACAATATAATAATACATTAATATTCACAACTGATCAACCTATAACCTATTTATTCTATAATATTTCTTATTGCACTTATTTCACTGGCTGTAAAGTTTGTATTAGCAAACAATTAGATACTATCAATATGTGTCATAAAGCAACAAAATAAATTCAACAGCTAGACCTAACATTACATGTTCGCAAGTAAATTATCTGTTTATCTATTTTAATTCTACAGATACGCCCTGGTAGATATTTATTCATACAGGATTTCTTTATCATACTTGTTATCAAAATTTCATGTTCAACCTAACTGCGGTGGCTTTCTCACATTAGTACAATAAAACTTCGCTTACTTACTTGTTATGTATATACCTACAACCCACGCTCTAAGGTTTTTGCAATGGTCCTATCTAGGCATTTCTAAACTAAGTGTAACTAAACGTCTCAAATCTAGGTTCGACCACTTTTCACGTACAACATTTTTGACCAAGACTTGGTCATGGTCTTTCAAAGTTGATTAAAAACCCTTACTATTAGCCTCAAATAACAGCCCCTTAACTGCTTAAAATACATAGTATATCAATAATTGCTACCACGCCCCCCCGTCTTAGTTGTTAAAAGAATGTTTTCTGCTTCACTAACCAGGCCCGATATTACATTATATCTTGTTTAATTCTACCTAGAACTTAGTATGAATATCACATTAAGTCACTACACAAGCTGCACTTGATCCGTTTCTATCTGTTTCCTGTGTACAAGCTGCTACGCCTCTATTTATCCTCACAGTTTGTATTTTTACTCAGTCTGATCTTTCATGAAAATAAATGGTCTCATTTACAACACTTTTGTAGTTGAAGTTTTAACTTGGGTTTTGACTACTTTACAGCAAAATAACCGTGTCGTCTATTCTAGAGCCAGTAGCTTTCTTCCCCCGGCGGCATTGTTACTTGATTTCTGAAATGAATAGCACTTATAAACACTAAAATCGATAAAGGAAAACGTTATTGACTTATTGATCAAAACAGCATAAATCATCCACAAAAATTACTTACTCGTTTATTGAAATAGCGATTTTCCATTAGAATATTATTTTATGCAAACGCAATTAGTGTTTCCTACGGTTTTATTCTGTTATTAATACCTTTTTTTTATGCAAATTGCAAAACATTTTGTAAAATTAACTTGGGTGTTAACCAAAATAGGGTTGTCACTTTTTGAACAATTTCCTCAAAGTTGGGAAAAATTCGAAAATTTGGGGGAACCATTTCCTAGTCTTAAAAATGTACGCCAATACTTTAGAAACCTCTCCTATTTTATTTTTGTGTTGCCAGTTTATACTGTGTATTAGAATTGAGCAGAAAATTTACTAGACTACAAAATATACCCAGTGAAACACTAGTCAATCAATATTATACGCGTTTCGTAGTAGTGTACCCTACGGTCCTATATTTCTTCCAGACAACTTAAGGTGTAATTATAACATGACATAATAGTGCCTAGACTAGTCCTATTAAGATGTAATCTGTACTTGTACAGTAACTTAAAGTATCACGTAAAATCATAGACAAATTGATATCATAGAATAAGAATAAGATTAAGAATAATTTATTGTAATAATTAATTAACAATTTATTGTAATAAGAATAATTTAATAATGTATTTATTATCATAGACCAGTTGAGTTGTATTGAATTGACAACCGGAATTGAATTGATAAAATGAATTGAATGTTTCTGTACGCCCCTCAAAATCTTAGACTCTAGACATGACTATGTACCTTTTATCTAATCTTAACCTTTTACCTACTACTGAAACATTTTTTTTTTTTTATTATTATTAATTGTTATTAATTAACGGAGAATACATCCTGCGTCACGGCCAACATCTTTTGTAACATCCTAACCTATCCTACACCGAATTTTTTGTAACCTGCCTAGCCTAGCCTAAACCGAAAGCCTAAGCTAAAACCTATCTTCAATACAAGTCTACCTAGCAGCTAAGTTATTTAACTATCCTACTAAATGACCTACATTAATTCGTACTAAAGCTAAATGTAATTCGCTCTGAAAGCGTGTAATTATGCTAACCCTAGAATAATTTAGAACCTCAATATTTCTTAACCCTAAAGTAGTGGTGGTCTACTAGATCTTAACCCTGAACTGAAAGTTGTACTCTTACTTTAAAAGTTACTTATGAAAACGATTTCTACGCTATCTTAGCCTACTGTTGAGCTCATAAGAATTAAATCATCCGTACTTTTATCCACTTAATACTAAGTTTAGCCAATGATCGTTAGTAGAGGACCCTACGTTGAGAATCGCAGAAACCCAAACAGATTTGAGACTCCTACCTATTTGTACGCTTTATAGAGTATTATAAAAGTAGTATAAATGTCCTAGAGTTGTAAAATGTTAAGATACTTTAACCTGGATCCTACAAAACCAACAATATACGCTGAGCTAATTTCTAATGAACTTTACTTAATGCTACATCATTTCCTAGTCTTATTCTAGATTTTGAGGTTATGAGGTAAGACCCTAGATGTATAATAACTGAATTGCGAACTAAAGGAGCTGATTATAGTCCAAGAGGCAAGGTTTTGATACCTTCAGTCAAATAATTGAAAATTCTCAAAATTGATCTTTTTATATGAATTTTAGGTTTTACTATGGGAAACAAATAAAGCGGCTATGGATCGGCACTCCGCCGCCGTACCGATCAGTGGCATTCGACCCTGACTGGATAGCCCCCTCCGCTTATTACGAGGAGTTCAGCCTGAAGGGCTATGCTATTTCTGTCAATTTTACTTCTTGTCGGTCATAGGTATGTCAACAAATAAGGGGACGAGACGGACTATTTTTTGCAAAGTTTCCCACATCCTAGAGTCGCGGTTCTCTAGGCCCCACTGCTGGATGTCACACATAACGGACATCCAGCCCCCAAAAACCTCATGTGGTGATACATGAGGGGCACGGGCCAGGTTTACTTGCGGCGACCTTCAAATCCTGGTAAACCAGAATAAAAAGGTCACCTATTCCCTACCTATTTAGCCTATCTACCTAATGCCTACAGTCCTACTGGTAACTAGCTTGCAGAATGCATGCCTACTTTGCCTAACTTGAGCCTAACCCTATTGTGCCCTAAATGTCTCAATATATTTGTGGTACAATAAACCATTGAATATCAAATACCAAATCTTACTTAGAATGCATGCCTACTTTGCCTAACTTGAGCCTAACCCTATTGTGACCTAAATATCTCTATATATTTGTGGTACAATAAACCATTGAATCTCGAATATCGAATCTTACTTAAGGTAAAATCTATCAAACCTAGGTCTCTCACATTCACTAGAGTTCCTAACATAGGCAGACATCAGAATGTTCATTCAAGGAAGAATTTGGAAGAAAATCATTTGACGTATAAATAAATTCATAGAAGGACTTCACTCAAAGGTTAGTTCTGGGGTGATCTGAATAGCAACTGACCAGAGTTTCCAAGAAAGTAAAATTTATACTTTGCACTAAAGAATCAGGATCTTTTCCTTTTCGGCTAAAGAATCCCAATAAGGCACGGCATTGCTTGGCCTGGCAAAGTTTTACCAACTAGAGCCTGGCGTCGCCACATACACATAATCTTGTGCATTTTGAAACATTTATTGTAATTTGAGCAAAGTCTATCTATTCGACCACTGCTTTAATTTCAGTTGTAAATGTATTATTCGAACATTCAGATTTCAGCCAGCTATAATATGGCCACTATGGCTATACAATACATTTGTAGTATACAATGCTGTCAATGCCATAATATATTTAATATAATAGTACAATATTTACTTGCCAAATGTTAATAAATCTCATTGAATAATAATATTCAAAAGGTGTGAAACAATGTGTTTCCCATCATAAATCAATAGGTTATTTATTATATAATTTAATATTTTGACCTCATCAAAGATCCCAAAACTCACAGATAATCGCTAGAATTATTTTTCAAATCACCTAGGTATTTAGACAAGGTTCAATTGACCTAGTGTTTACAAGACTAGAATTGCCATGCTAGCATTAAAATACAAAAGTACATCAATAATATGTAAATTCCTCAGACTGTTGCTACAGTTCTACAAGGAAATTGGTAATCTATCTGTTACTCAAAATTTCATCATTAATAATTCAGCCAGTATAATTTTCATGATCGCTGATCACTACAACTGACTAGTTAGCATTTGTAACTATTTTCGTCAGCTGATATCTAACAAGAAAATTGGCAATCTATCTGTTACTCAAAATTTCATCATTAATAGTTCAGCCAAAGCCTTTTATAATTGCGGATTAATACAACCGACTAGTTAGCATTTGTAACTATTTTTGTCAGCTGATATCTAACAAGGAAATGGGTAATCTATCTGTTACTCAAAGTTTCATCATTAATAGTTCAGCCAAAGCTTTTTATAACTGCGGATTAATACAACCGACTAGTTAGCATTTGTAACTATTTTTGTCAGCTGATATCTAACAAAGAAATGGGTAATCTATCTGTTACTCAAAGTATCATCATTAATAGTTCAGCCAATGCTTTTTATAATTGCGGATTAATACAACCGACTAGTTAGCATTTGTAACTATTTTTGTCAGCTGATATCTAACAAAGAAATGGGTTATCTATCTGTTACTCAAAGTATCATCATTAATAGTTCAGCCAGTAAGCTTTTTATAATTACGGATTAATACAACCGACTAGTTAGCATTTGTAACTATTTTTGTCAGCTGACATCTAACAAGGAAATGGGTAATCTATCTGTTACTCATAGTTTCATCATTAATGGTTCAGCCAAAGCTTTTTATAATAACGGATTAATACAACCGACTAGTTAGCATTTGTAACTATTTTTGTCAGCTGATATCTAACAAGGAAATTGGTAATCTATCTGTTACTCAAAGTTTCATCATTAATAGTTCAGCCAAAGCTTTTTATAATTGCGGATTAATACAACCGACTAGTTAGCATTTGTAACTATTTTCGTCAGCTGATATCTCTATATTGTTTTATGATCAATATATTCAAAGTTAAGGTTATGGCCATTGCCATAGAGTTAATGAAAATCTGCCAATATAATAGTTGTGATCTGATTATAACAGCAAATATAACTTTACTATAGATTCATATAAAACAATGCAAAGTAGGTATAATTTAGATTGTCTACTTGCATCCAAATAAAACTAGGCTGCCTTTAATTCTAGAAAAACCTAGGTCTCAAAATGTTCCAACACATTTTCCTATCTCAAAAAATAATGCAAGATAGGTATGAAATTAACTTGTCTACTTGCATTTATGAAACAAAATTATCTTGTAACAGGGAAATCTAGAGTACAATTCGTACTGGCAATTTATCACCAAATTGGATCTTTGACATGACCAAAATATACTAATTCTCTTTAGCAAGATTATTAACATTTACTATTCAATTCTCAAAGAATTCAAACAAATTATGGGAATTTTTCCCCCACTAAATGGCAATTTCAAATGTCACTATATTTTGACACTGACAGTTCTGAATCACAATAATTTTTACTGAATGACACAACTAAATAGCTATTTGCTAAATTTTAGTTGCCAGTTCTACAAACCTGCTATGTATCTCGTAATTTGAAAATTTAAAATTGAAGCCTAACTCGGTTTTAACCACAAACCTACCTAAAACCTAACCGTAAAACGACCCTATTGGTGAGCTGATGCCTCCTCTACCCTGTGAGAAGAGGGCACGCTCCCCTACCTGATTTCCTAACTCTAAAAGACGTCCCTATTCTACACGACACCCACTACCCCATGATAAAAAAAAATATAAAAAAAAAATAACTCCCCTCTACAAGGACACTTCCCCTATCCAAAGATCCGTGTCCGCTAACCGACAACCTAAAGTTTGGACTGGCTAGGTCCGTGGGAGAGCCTATAGCCCCTAAATTCCCTACAGAAGCAACGCGTACGCCCCATCGCTTAAGCAAGCTTCTCCTATCCCTGGGACAACCAGAAAACGACTTAGTCTCAGATACAATCAGTGTGTAAGCCACGTGCCTAACAGAATCCACAGGAAACCGAAGGCCTGACGTCAAAGAGAAGAAGCCGAATCCCAGTAGGAGGTAAAACATGGATTATCCCTACTGAAAGGGTCAAACTAATCCACCTGTCAATGACCTCACATTGACAGCCTACTCTAAACCCGGGAATGAAGGTATCCGCCCACTATACTGCCAGGCAGTATGTGCAATGTGGGGTTCAACCCGCCGACCACTTTGGAGTCATTGGCTGAACTACAGCGAAGTGCGTGATTAGCTTTTACCCAATCGATGATTTATAGTGATTTCCTCGACCAGCTAGCTCGGATAGTGGCGTTGTCTGCCATGTGGCATACCATCCACCCGAAACTAACCACTCTAAGAACCCACGATAACTCATTATCTTCGAGCTAGGTAACCTAAATAGGTCACTGGAATCGCGCCTAAACAACCCTCCCTTATACAAACTCAGCTAATCACACAATTGCACTGACATTTACAAGGAAACTTACAAAGACTGCTTTCACAACAAGAACTCGGCTGAAGAGCTTTTATAAAATTCGCAAAATTAAATAATGGCAAAAAACAACCAGATAGGAACCGTAGTTCTGCAAAGGTCCGCCTTAGAAAAGAAATGTTATAAGCTCTCACGCACAAGTTGCGAGTCTGAAAACCTAAACTAGAATGCATGATTTTGCCGTCGCTCTCCCTTTTATAATCTATCCTTGGCACTGACGTTCATCATTGTAGGGACAAATGTTCATAAGTGAGTGAGAAATGCCTGTTGGTCATACTGTCAAACGATTTTCACCCTTAGATCAAACGAAATACGAATCGTAATCCTATTATATGGTATCCCTGTGACCAACGCTCATAACGAAGAATGAAGCACGCTCGTGAGTCAAACAAATTTCACCCTTATATCGAACGAAAACGAATCATAAGCGTAATCGAAATATGGTCGACCGAAATATAACCTTAATTTTTCGCTGTTTCACAAATGTTGCTCTCAAAACCTATCGTTCATCGTAATTTATGCAAAATTAACAATGATTCTACAATACTACTGCTACTTTTACTTTAAATTGAAGTTTCTCGGTGATTTATGTTACCAAGGTAAGTTACTTTCTCAATCTAGATTGTTTTTCAACTTCAACAAGAAAGTACTTTCCCTATTTTGGTAGAAATACTTTACCCCTTTGGTGTTACTTAGTTACCTTAGGAATCTCTTTCTTATTCTTTTTCTGAACTATCAGGACCTTGATAAGTCCATATTCCTCCTCATGAAGTATTATTTTTGTTACAAACTGATCCCGAGATTTTGAGGTTATTTCTAACATTCTATAAAGTAATGATTGAAACATGATTGTAAGTTCTTATGAATTGTTTTTATGTTTCAGTAAAGCTCCAGCCGATTGAAAGATGATTTTGCACATTAGAAATCTATCAGATTGTTTAGAAGTCCTAGATAGAGGATCATTTAACATCTGAAAATGGAAATTGTTATGATCTCCACAGATTAATTCCAAGGTTTGTATCTAATGTTTACTTTATAATAGATAGTATCTATGTTTGAGTAATTTCAGTCCCATGTGATATAATTTGCGTTCCCTAAGTGTTGTGTTGTGTGTGGCTGTGAAATAACACTTATTCAGCTATCAAATCTCCCAAAGGCTAATTGAAAAAGGTGATTCCTTACAATGTTCTAACATGATACTATCAATCATTTGGCAGTCTTTTAACTCTACCTATTCCTAGCTTATGATAATAATAATTCTATTGTGTTACAAATGAATCCCTTTTCTTTTTCAGGTTATTTGACAAGTTACCGCTGGATTGTTTTTCCTGTATAACCAGCTGGGTGAGCTGATCCTCTTCTTCAATGCTGCTGGACTCTTCTAACGTCCTCAGCTTATTTCTAAGTCGTCTTCTTTATGATAAGGGCTTAACCAGGTACTTATTTTAGTTAGTATAAAATTCCACTGAAATTTCATAACGGAACGCTAACTTAAAATTATTTCTATTAATTAATTAACTATATCGCACTACCAATTCGGTTGTTACTTCCTAATATACCTAAATGAACATTCAGTGGACTAAATTTACCTATTTAGACTCTAAATATGTAACTCTGTCGAAACCAACAAATCTAGAACCAATTTCTCAAGATTTATTGATTCCAAATGTGAGAGACCAAGCATCTACATAACAATATACATAATATACTATGTTAAACACTGAGATACACAAACGTGGAACGTTACAGGCACTCGAGGTTCAGCTGCTTTTAACTAAAGCAGCTGAGAGGATAGCCGGTAGGTTGCATGCCTTATGAGGAGTGTCGCAACTTAGGCGGGCTGCAGTGCCGCTCTTGCGACGCTGCATCCGAGGATTTTTTTTTTTATTATATCGCGAAATATCCCTGACATGATCAGGGGTCTTAATTACAAATGAATAAAAACTATACATATATTTTAATGTTTTTGGCTGTTTGCAGTTATAATAAACATTACAATGGTACAGCAAAGTTTATACCTACTTGTTCCTAATTATTGCTTTTTTACAAATATTTGTGCAAAAATTGGATAAAATTGTTTCTAAGGTTTTTACGTGTTAGATTAATTCCAATTTTTGTTCTAAATCAAATCTCTGCTTTCCATAAACTGGGCATACCAAGATTATGTGCAGTGGAGTCTCTTCTTTTGTGGGTTCACAGATGCACGATGGGCTTTCCCTCAACTTAAATTGATGTAAGTATTGGGAAAACTCACCATGCCCCGTCAGCACTTGAGTTATGATTCCCACTGGTGCTATTTCTCTTACGATCTTGTATGCCGCCCTTGCATCCGGAAAATATGTTTTGGTTACCGCCGCTGTGTGTCCATCCTGATACCGCCGGTTCCACTCGTCAAGGGATTTATCTTTTCAAGGGAATTATCTTTCGGATTTCTCGCTTGACGAATGAAACGGGGCAGTTATCGTAAATAGGTCTGCACTTCGAGTGCAGTGCTGCTTCCTTTGCTAGCTGGTCCGCTCTCTCATTTCCCTCCATCCCCGCGTGCGCTTTAATCCAATAAAGTTTCACTATTTTATTTTGTGCGTGTAGTAACTTTATGTTAGCTTTGAATTTACTGCTAAGGGATGGAGGGAAGATACGCCAACTACCGTTTCCAGTGCAGACCTGGAGTCACAAAAGATTTTTGCTTTTTCGGTAGCCTCAAGAAGTGCCAATAACTCGGCCTGGTACACGGAGCACCAATCGGCCAATTTTAGCTTGCGGGTACTGATCTCAGCGGCATCATCCCAAATAGATAATGCCGCCCCAACTTTCCCTTTAATTTTGCTGCCGTCTGTAAATATGTTAATTTCTCGGTTAAGATTTTGCTCTAGTGCTGCTCCGTCTGCCAGGCATATGAACTCCAGCTCCTCCTGCTGCGCTGGGTGTGGCTTCTTTTCTGTCTCTCTATCTCCAGTTACTTGCTGGGAATAACCTTTCTTAGTTTCATAAAGCAAGGCTGCTTCCTGGACTCTGATATGACAGCCGAGGATAAGGGGCCGCGGTGGGATATATGGAACTGGTGGTGTGGGTGCCGCCACCTACCCTACCTTCCGCTAGGCCGTCAACGTGTTGGAAGACGCAGTGGGGCTGCAGGGGAAGAGAGGTGTCGGTATCGCGATGGCCGTTCTCACTGCCCTCTGCAGTTGAAGAGCCAGGCGCTGGGCTACTATGACTGACCCGCTGCACTGGGACCAGGGCGTTGGAATGCTGGCTGACGTTCAGTACTGGTTAGTCCCGAGTGGTGGATGACGATGTGTCTTGTGCTCCGAAACACTCCGTCATTATGGCGAGAGCGCAAGCTCCGTTATGGAGCCCGAGTCTGGGGTAGCGCTGTGTGCTGAGTGCCGCGAAGGAGTGCGAAAAATGTAGGAACGTCCTAAACTTGCCATGACAGGTTATTTCTGGCGCTTAGACGGCTGCTACCGCAGCCCGCTCACTTAGTTTTTATCCTATCCTACAGGAACTGATAAAATTTTTGGGATAAAAAGTGGCCTATGTCACTTTTCGTCTTTCAAACTATATTCATGCAGTAAGCCAAGGCAAGTTGCTCCGTTGCTGAGAAAAATTTATTGTTAAGTCCTACGGGAACCACAATGTTTTCGGGATGGAAAGTATCCTATGTCACTTTCCGTCTTCCAAACTATGCCCACCCCAAATATCAAGTCAATCCGTTGCTCCATTGATGAGAAACAGTTATTATCCTATCCCATGGGAATCACGAATTTTCTCGAGATAAAAAAGTATCCTATTATCACTTTCTGTCTTTTAAACCATAGGTATCCAAACCAAAAATCAGGTCAATCTTTTGCTCCGTTGCTGCGTCAAAGAGGAATAAACCAACAAACTTTTCGGATTGATAATATTAAAGTATGATGATTCTGTACCATAAAGGTACAATAAAGAAACATGTTAAACCTATAATGATAGAATATTTAAAAATATTTTTAATGTCAGACAAAATGACGGCCTGGTATTAAACGTCATAGTAACATGTAGCATGCAGAGGGAAAATAACATTTTATCCAATTTTAATGTCAGTTGTCATTTTCAATCCATACTTTATTTCCTCTTCAAGGGGATATAATGGTGGAAAAACAATTTGTCCCCTTGCCATGCTACTTGTGATTTATAAAAGTCTGCAGACAATGTCACCTGTCATCTAATTACTTTTGGCTGCGACGTTTCGATAGTCCATATTAGCGTCATAGAGGAATTAATCACTTAGCGTCTTTGTGATAGTGGCGACAGTTTCGCTTTCGATGGTTTTTGTCCTGTCCTACAGGAACTATGCAATTTTTCGGGATAAAAAGTATCCTAAAGCTCCTTCCGCCTTTTAAACTATGTCCATGCCAAAAATCAAGTCAATCCGTTGCTCCGTTGGTGCGTGAAAGAGTAACAAACCAACAAACTTTTCGGATTTATAATATTAATAAATAAATAGTAAGGATAGTAAGGATTATCTCGGAATATAAGTACGTGTTTACGTAAAAAACACTATGCAATCGGAACAGTCATTGGGGCTGTTTCAACGCATCGAATATGGTTGGCGTCACTTCCGCTGGGGATCGTGACCTAAGTTGACCGAACCTAATAGTAATAGCTAGCTTTCTAGCTAACAACTTTTTGGGTATCAACATATCCGATAAAAATATAGGTAGTAATAATTAATATTTTAACCAAATGACTATAACGGTACCTACCTAGAATTATCATATCTATGATAATTTATACAATAAGCCCGATTACAGAGGCGCCAGCGAAAATTAAATAGCAACGTAAAAAGCGTTCTCTCTATCGAATGCCTAAAGTGAAAAAGAAACAGAACTATGCTATTTAGCTAATATAATTACGCTGGCGCCTCTGTGATCGGGCTTATTGTATACTCTCGATTTGCGACCATATTACTGATTATTGCAATGGCTCGATGAGGAAATGACTCATGACAGCTCAATACAAAATTCTCCAGAGCCTCAGCCGGGACCTAGTACCTCGACAGATGCACCTCTAGAAGTGAACACGGGGGTAGAAACCACTACCAACCTAGAAACGAACGAAACTTTAAAAATCTTTGGTTAAGATCCATCTTACATCGTAAAACTCGGCCCAGAGATACGCTCTGTATTAGCAAACCACCTATTACATTAGGCTAAAGAAGAGCTAGATAAAGAAACTTGTAAAAGGTTACCCACCATTTCACGTAGTATCTATAGTAGTCTGTGATTTCACGTGATAAGGGCATCGAAAACAAACAAAAACAAATGACCAGTGCAATCACTTGTTTCAGCGAAATTATTAACGCTCAAATAAATGCTACACAAAGAGAAAGCGATTTGCTATGAAAGTTAATGTAATGATTTTTGCATGCATATAGTCAATGATCGGACAATGGCATAAGCTTACTTTTTCTCCCAGAAAAATAAAATGTTCCCATGGGATCACACAAAAATTAAAATATCACGCGGGCAAAGCCGCGGGCTAAATCTAGTATGTATATAGATATAGAAGATACAGATATAGATAAATAAATAAAATAGTAATTATAGGTAGGTAGGCTGCCGAAAAAGAATGAGTTTGAACTGACTTCAAAGTAGGAGTTACACAATTCGTCTGTACCTATGTTCTGTTCCGATTTGATCTGATTTCTGTGCTATTTATTTACCACATCGAACTCGAATTTTGCGAGATGACTCCAAAAAAATACTTAATTTTCTTTATTTTTAGATAGGTAGTTTAGAACCAGTAAAAAACATTTACCTTCCCACCTGAGTAAAGTTCATTATCAAAAAACGTCTACAGTTCTAAAATGTTATAGGTAATGTGTCTGTTCGCTAAGTTTTATTTTAATCCTTTATCCACAGAAAAATGAAGGGTTGAACCTCATCAAATCAAAGGCTTCGTTTGCTTTTATGTCTGCCTGTGTTCATACGAGTATCTGCCAAACAATCAGAATGTTTTTTTTATCTGAGATAATCGATATGCGAATTGTCCAATAGGTAACATTCAAAAGCAACTAAATACAATACTTACATAATCTAAAACTACATAAACTATTACTACCTATATAACAAGCAATTGGATCATCCACAGACCCCTGAAAGGTCTCTATATAAAGATAATCCAAATGCTCAAGCCCACTGCCAGTGTGCAGCGTGCCCAGCATGCTGGCAGCATCTAGATCCAAGTAAACGCATCACAGTTTTTGATAACACTGAAAAAATTGCCCTATGCTGTTTGTCGCATTTATCTATCACGGGATGCATTAAAAATGCAAGAGTAGAACACCCACGGATCTATTTCAAATGTACTATTTTATTTAAAAAATAATTAGTAAAATTGTGACTTTGACGTAAAAAATCAGGTTAAATAAATTATGTGTGCGTATTTAATCAAGATAATTTATATATTTTTGATTAATATGGTTTGATGGAGGACAATTTGGGGCATATTTTTCCGTTTTTATTTTTGGAGAATCGCCTTTGGCCTTTTGCCTTGTTTTCAATTTTTGTTCAGTTTTTTTATTATTTTTTCTCCCAAAAAATGCATTGCATAGTATTCCTTGATTGCGATTTGCGATAAATGCGATAAACAGCACAGGGATTTCTTTGACTGCTATCAAATCGCGGAAGCGGGCATTGAAAATCTATGAGAACGGAACAACATAGGCAGTTACCGTTCGATTGTAAAAGTGACTTTCTAAAAATGTGAAGATCTGTTTTGAAATTTAGAAAATGACTTAGATTAGAACCCTAGCATTTTTATGTCGATATTAAGCCCGATTACAGAGGCGCCAGCGTAAATTTAATAGCAACGTAAAAAGCGTTCTCGCTATCGAATGCCTAAAGTGAAAAAGAAACAGAACTATTCTATTTAGCTAATATAATTACGATGGCGCCTCTGTAATCGGGCTTATTACTTATAATGTCTTGGCGTCAACGCTGCCAATTTTATTAGAATTTGAAATTATTTCCCGCTTAACGTTTCTTAATTATCATACAATAAAATCATATGTAAATGAAACGTACAATATATAAAATTTAGGTATGTCTTTTTACAATCTATTATTGTCGATCTATTATTTATGATAATTACTTGTTATGTTTAAGATTAATAATAAAAGGTATCGTTATGTACCTACCTACCTTCTTGTTGTACGCCATCTCATTAGTTAGTTAGGTAAGTTGTTTGTTATCTAGACCATTTCAAAGCCACTTTACCTATAGGTGGACACACACGGTGCGATGAACTGATCTGTTTATCGCATCAGTCCAACTGGGAGCCCATTCAATTAATTCAACGGTAGACAGAGATGGTTCACAATTTGAACCACTACCTGAAACTGGGCACACACGATGCGATGATCGCATCAATTCATCAGATCATCATCAATGAGGGCCTAATTCAGTTAACAATTGCCGGTAGGTACTGGGATGGTCGCACCGGTGCGTTCCTTTTGGAGATCCCGGAGCTCCTAAGAAGGCACAAAGGCTGGCCACCGAGGGGGTTTTAGTGGGTACAATCCCACATAACCCTACTGCACCCCAATGCAGTTAGGGCATCTTCAGAAGATTTCCCACTCGTGTAAAAAAAAAAAAAAAGGTACTGGGATGGTTCACTTGTTTGGACTACCTCAATGATTAACTAAATCTTCAGTAACTCACTAAACTGATCAGTTCGTCGCATTGTGTATGCCCACCTTATAGGCCTCTGTTCCTCGACACCAGAGCAACTAGCCACCTACGGGCATAGGTACTAATCATACGGAACAAATAAACAACTGAGTTTACTTTTTTATTTTGTTTTCCATTTATACTCGTACATTTGTAATTATTTTTCAATGTGCTGTAGACATTCAAGCTTGGCGCTTGAGCCAGAGATGTTATTGACAGTGGTGTAAGTGGGATTGAAGGGATGCAGGATGCCGACAGCGGTGACGGCCGCCCGCGCCTCCTCAGAACCGAGCTGGTGGTGGGTCCCGTCTCCCGTCCTGATGATACGCTTCTCCACCTACAACAAAATGTTGCAGAAATCTCAAGAAACTGTCAACGTGAATATCAAGTAGTCATCAAGCACAAAAACAGGCGGGCGATTAGCTTGTTTTGCCATTCAAAGGCATTACACCAACTTACCAACTCTGATGAAGCAGTTTTCAAGTCCCAAGCTAGTCCAATGTACTCCAGAAACCTAATTAATTTTGCAGAAAAGTTGAAGTGCATGCCTAGTTCTGACGCTTTGTAGTCCCACGGGAAGGCGTGGTGGTAGTTGTGCCATCCTTCGCCATTCGTTATGAAGGACACAAACCAGGATTCCACAGGTTGCAACTTGCTGAAAAAATCCAAACAATAAGGAGGTTTCCCATCTCATAAAAATAAAAAAAATATTTTATACATTTAAAGACGTCACAAATTTATTTGATACAGTGAAAAAATTACTCATATATCTGAATAAATTACGGAGTTATGGATGCTTAAACATGACCGCACGAAACCAAAAAGCGCCCGCGACGGATTTACACGCTCGACGTAACGAGACTCAGAAGCCGCGCTGTGGGTTAGGTAATAAAGAAAAGAAAATAAAGTGTTTCATTCTATGGAATCGTATTTTATCATACCGGGTATTTTTCTAAGCCAAGGATACGTTCTAGGATATCATTGTACTCATCATTATGTTATGATCAACATTTACTGTGGGAATAACCCCCACCGTTGGTTACGGAGTTAAATTACTTTGAAGTTTGACAGCTGTCATCCGAAATGTAGATTTTGTTGAGCTCTAACAGTTTTGTGAAGACAGCAATGGTCTCCGATCGATAGTTACGGAAATAAACCACTTTTAAGTTAGACAGCTATCACTCTGAGACCTGCCATGTCATTCTAGTATGAAAACCAGAATATGGCAGCTGTCACTTTTGAAACCATAAAATAAAAGTCCTGCCAAAACCTATCTCAAGTACTTTATAAGAACAAATATTAGGTTCAGTAAACCACTTTTGGATAACCCTGTATAAGGGATCAGTCCCATAGTAAAAGCTGGTCATAATAATATACAATGATATCTTAGGACAGAACCTTACTAATATATTTGCATGTGCAAAGTGTGCATTTTTGAAAACTGATTACTAGAAATTTTTCACCAAAATGTACCTATACTTGCTAGGTCTACTGTTCGAAAAGTACTAGTTAATAGTTACTGATGTAATATCCGCAGTACACTAGATACACACGACAAATCTTGTTCCATTTAGATGTAAAGTTTATTTACTCACGATAAAATGTATGGAAACGTTGATTTTTTATTCGCAATATTGGGGGGTTAGTGCCATAGTAAATGTTGATCATATCATAATGAAGAGCACAACGATATCTTAGAACGTATCCGTGGCTTATTAGTGTAGCACAAGGCAGCCTTATCGCTGGAAGCGATCTCTTCCAGGCAACCCAGTGTAGTTTATTAAAATAAAAATAAAACTGGAAAATGGGAAACTTCCTTATTTACTTATTAACATTGAAGTAATTATGATATACCTAGTATAACTTACAGTGTAGTTATACGGAGGTATAGTAGTCTACTTGAACAGTCCAGAACAATGAATTGGCCACAGAATAGGCCCTATTACACAGGGCACGCTGGAATTGGCAAGCAAACTGAAGAAAATGGAAACGACAGTTGAATCTGATGAACTTTAATATTTTTTTGCAAAAAATGGTGTGCCATTTTTTGCAAAAAAATATCACAACCGACTTCATTCGTATACAAAATTCGAACAGTTCCATCGAATCGATGTAGGTGATAATTTTAATTTTTTTTTTTTTCAAAAAGGGCATATCTGATTTCAATAAAATTTAAATAGGACCTTTCAAACTAAAATAGATGTTTTAAAATCGGTTCACAATTGGCGAAAATGTCGATGAACATACACAAAAAAATATATGCAGACTGACATAGAACCTCCTCATTTTTGCAAGTCGGTTAAAAACAAATAATACTCACGCATCGTAAGGCCTGGTTCCATACATGTGAGCAGCGCTGTTTACAAGCCAGGTTACATGTAGTCCAAAGACGTAGGGCAGAATATGGCCAACAAAAAAACAATTTTTCAATGACTCTCCAAAACAAAATATTGGTACCACTACTAAAAACGTCGTTATGAGAATGAGGTACAAGGAAAAGTAATACCTGAAATAAGAACAACCATTGTGTTATTACCCGATAGCTTTAAAAGGTAAAGCAACGCAACGGGAACAGGTAGGCAACAATGAACGCGGCAACGGTGGCAAAAACAACGATTTCTAAAAAGGTCTACTAAACAGTTAGTCCAGTTGCTGTGGCAGCTTCAGTAAAAAAATGTGAAAAGAATTCTCACTAGACCATTTTGAAAATATTCTTCCTTACATAGTTCTTCCTTACATAGTATAAAACAAAGTCGCTATTTTCGTTTGTTTGTCTGTATGCTTAAATCTTTAAAACTACGCAACGGATTTTGATGCGGTTTTTTTTAATGGATAGAGTGATTCAAGAGGAAGGTTTATATGTATAAAAATTCCCGAAATTCCCACGGGAACAGGCACAACGCGGGTAAAACCGCGGGGCGCTGCTAGTGTAAAATAAAGTCGCTATTTTCGTTTGTTTGTTTGTTTGTTTGTTTGTCTGTATGCTTAAATCTTTAAAATTACGCAACTGATTTTGATGCGGTTTTTTTTAATGGATAGAGTGATTCAAGAGGAAGGTTTAAATGTATAAAAATTCCCGAAATTCCCACGGGAACGGGCACAACGCGGGTAAAACCGCGGGGCGCTGCTAGTTCTATAATAAGACGAACAAAAAAATAGCAGAGTGATAAAATTAAAACCAATCTTTTTCAATAGAAAAAAGATCGCAGCCTCAACTCACTTCCACTGAAACATGACCATCCAGTCAGCTTCCAGATCGCTCATGTCGATGTTTTTCCCATATTTCTTGACGAAAGGATGCTTCTTGGTGAGCAGCCAGCCGACGTGGCTGAAGAAGAAGCCACGTCGCGAATTGTGCGGGTCAGCGTCTGTGTCAGAGTAGCGGTGGTGCAAGCGGTGGTCGCGGCACCACACATACACCGAGTTCTGGAACATTTCTAACATTGAGTTCTGGGACATTAACGCCAATTTTAGGAATATATTTATTTAAATTAACTTTGAAACAAGTCAGGTAAGTTGTGTCACGGTAATGATAACTATACCGTGGTTGTGTCTATAGTCTGACCGTTTAACTGAGTCCACGCCTGCGCGGGTACAGGGGCGCGGGGGTAGACGACAAAGGGGACTGAGACAGGTGCGAGCGGCGGGTCCTCACCGCCCGCACCTGTCTCAATCCCCCTTTGTCGTCTACCCCCGCGCCCCTGTACCGCGCAGGCGTGGACTCAGTTAAACGGTCAGACTATAATAGATCAATCGGAAATTACTGTATTTAATATATACATGGTCATAGGTATTAAATGCAAAACTTTTTAAGGGTGGGTCCAGTACACCTAGACAAACAACTTTTGTTCACAACGAATCACATCATAACACGAAGAAAGTCTGCTTTTTTTAACCGATTTCCAAAAAGGAGGAGGTTCTATGTTCGTGTGTATGTATTTTTTTTGTGTATGTTCATCGATAATTTCGCCAATTGTAAACCGAATCGAAAATTTTTTTTTTAGTTCGAAAGGGTATACTCCCGAGGTGGTCCTATTTAAATTTTACAGAAATCGGCTAAGCCGTTTTTGAAAAAACCAACAATAATGTAAGCAATTCGAGCGAAACATCTGAATTTTAACACAATAAACATCGATAATTTCGCCAATTGTGAACCGAATCGAAAAAATATTTTTTAGTTCAAAAGGGTATACTTCCAAGGTGGTTCCATTTGAATTTTACAGAAATCGGCTTAGCCGTTTTTGATAAATCAACAACAATTAACAATTCGAGCGAAATATTCGAATTTTGTACACGATGGAAGGCGGTTTGCCATTTTTTTGCGAAAAATAATTATCATACAAAAAGTTGGTCGACGCGCGGCAAAATCTATGGAGAAGCGAATTTTTTCGAAAGTCGTAGTACAAAAGTTGTTTGTCTAGATGTACTAGACCCGCCCTTAAAAGGTTTTGCGTTTAATACCTATGACCCTGTATAAGTACTTTTAGAGTACAGTTCACTATTTAATGTACAGATATCTGGAGGTATAAAATTATACCAACGTATTTATTTCGATTTCTGATGAATACCTACGTTGGTGATAGATAATTTTTGTACCCCGTAATTTCAGCGGTATCATTTACAAACCTGACCGGCCAGAGTCTGGCCAACTAAGAATATCGCCCTCAGGATCGGCTTGGCTTTGAATGTCCTGTGCGTGTAGTATCGATGTGCTCCGAGAGTGGTGCTCTCTGAGGCCAGCATGTACATCAAGAATGCTGGAAATGAAATATTAGAGAAATTGCAAAAATGTATAAAAATTAGGAAATCCCTTTGCACCGCCCTGTTATAGTTATTTTCAATAAATATATTGACGAGGGAACCCAAGCCACTGAAACTTGGTAAAATTTCGCCCATTTTCATAGGAAAGGGAAACGGCAAGATATAGATTGCTACCGGCCAGTATCGATAGCATACTCGTAATACGGCGTCTGGAAAATATTTGAAAATCACTATTTTCAAATATTAAGCGTTAGGTTAGTGACGTACTTATCGGAAATAGGCGCGCTGTCAGATAGACAGTACGCCTAACGTCAACTACGCCGCTGACAAGGGAAGTCGTGCGTCGTATCGTTGACGCTCGAGAGAGGAAGCAGCAGGCAGCAGTGCTATGCTGTGACTTCAAGAAATTATTCGACGTAGCAGACCACGTGATACTGGCCCTGAAGGTGGGTCACTAGGGGATCCAGGAAACACACTTCGTATGCTCACGAACCTCGTGCATTAAAGACCTCAAATCGTAGTCGGTGAAGGTGGAGAACTAAGATCGGATCCCTTGGTCGCTCTGATTGGTGTAGCCCAGGGCTCAGCTGCTGCACTGCAAGTGGTGTGAAATTCCGTACATTGGTTCCAAAGAAACTCATTGGTACGGGATCGGGATTAAACCCACGACCTCAAGAATGACAGGCCAGACTTACAACCACTAGACCACCCGGTTTTTTTTACTTTTGTATATCGGCATGCAGCATGTAAATTAATGTCAATTGAAGTGTCAAAATGATGAGAAAATAATGTTGATAAGTAAGTAGAGCGCATCGGCTTTTTCGGTTTCGAACTAGAATCTAGATAGAAGCGTGGCCTGAAAAACTCACATCACTACATAGTATAAAACAAAGTCGCTTCCCGCTGTCTGTCCCCGTGTCTTATACATTAAAACTACACAACGGATTTTTTTTAATAGATAGAGTGATTCAAGAGGAAGGTTTATAAGTATAATACACCTGTGCGAAGCCGGGGCGGGTCGCTAGTAGGTAAATAAAGTATTGCGGAAAGCTGAAAGGAGCGTGTTTCTCTCTCAAACGGCTTGCCAAACTACTGCCGAGTGAGGTGGTGAGATACTTTACCTTACTGCGTACCTACGTGCGCTACTTTGCCACGGTCCACTCCTTACTCCATTAACGTGGATGAAATACTTAATTTGATTTCAATTTTTATAGCTAGGTACTATTTATGATAAAATGTATTCTACTTACTATAGACGAAGGTGTAGAACTTGATGGGTGGTCCCGTAAATAGTAAGAGAACTCCATATCCCGCCAGAACGTGTAAGATCAACATGCCAATAACGTTGGTCCAGACAACCTCGTGCCTGTAGATGTAATCAGTGCCTATGGCGTCTTTATGAGTATAGCTGTCTAATGGCTCAAATTTTAATATTTTATCCTCCTTTTCACTGCCCATTGATTTAACTCGGTTTTTATGACAATATGTGTCTTCTTCAACCATTTTAGTAGCGTTAATGAAGAGACTGCTAATGAATACGTATATTTAATCCAATCAAAAATATAGCATGTAAAAAGTCTAACAACTCGAGCATTTTACAGTAAAAAATTGTGAGATCAAATGTAAACACAAGTCGGATTGTTTGCTCGGTACTTATCTATGGGAGCATCTAAGTTGGAGAGACGGCCCCATAGACAAGTAGGTACGAACTAAATAAATAAACCGACTTGTGTTTACATTTGAACTCACATTTTTTTTCTGTAAAATGCTCGAGTTTTTGCACTTTTTTACATGCTATGTAATTGTGTGATTGGATATCACTTCTTTTTGTTGGTGATATGGTTAGGTATATCATTAACTACCCCCTCGTCTTGGTATAGTCCCTTGAGTCCTCCCTGGGTGCCTTTAATGACGTCATTTTATTTTCAATTCCTTTATTGCAACATATTATGTAATATTTACATGCAGTTCTTAAGCACGGTAATCTAGATACCATTACCGTGTCTTAAGTAACATGTTCTATTTAGTTATACATAATGACCCTATGACCATTTATTATGTCCTATCTTTGTTGCGTCCTTTAATGCTCCCTTGGTGTTCCATGATACCCCTTAATATCTCCCTTGATGCTACAATTGACTTTGATTTGACCTGCTTTAATCTTATAAAAACTTTCTTCAAAATTTGAATATTGTAAGCGACATAAACCGCATACTCATTTGTATTGTGTAGATTGTAAAATTAAAAAGCTACGCCAAAATTACAGTGTTTGGATTTCCTCACAAACTTGTGTCTGCTAGAAGAATTATGATGATCGTTGAGTGGTGAGTGTGTCAGTGACAAAATATAACTTAGGCTAGCAATAACTCTCAAAATTAAGTATTTGTTTTAAGTAAATGAAATTTATAAATATACCTAGTTAGACGTTTCCATGATTATGAAAAATTCAGACGTCTAGCTTTATTCATAACGAAGTGTGTTACGGGGAAATGGCCTGAATAGCTTCGAGAAAAGTATGCTACGGGCGTGCTTTTTTGCTTGACTTGTTTGGGTGCACTGCCGTGTACCCAGTATTATTGTTGATTGTTATTTAATTTCGGTATGAGACGAATGAAGGATACATCAGAGACCAAATGTCATGAAAAATATTATTTCACCCTCGCGATTAGCCAGTAAGAGCAGTTAATACCTAGATAAAAACTTCGGAAATTTTGAAATTTTTACCTAATTCTTTTAAGTTTAAAAAAAATGTGGACCCCAGAATTTTTTCGGCCAAATTGTATGTTGTGATTGAATGCCTGCCAGTTTAGTTTAGTTGATTTTTACTCTAGAGTCTAGAGTAAGACAAACTAGAGTCTAGACCAAACAATTTGTAGATAGATAAAACTATAACTTTTGATTACTTCTGCTCTTTAAAATAGTAGATTATGTACCGAGAAAACCAAGTGGTGTCTTAGGTCACGGGCGACAATAGGACCCTGAGCGTAGTGAGGGACACTATAGTTAAGTTAAGTGTGTTTTAAGTTAATTCCCGAGCGAAGCGAAGGTCCTGAGTGAAGCGAGATTCCTGAGTGAAGCGAGGGGTTCAAGTCGCCCAAGACGAAGACAAACTTGGTTCTAGGGGTCCATACTCTACTTTTCATACATCCTGCGAGAAAATATAACCCAAGAATATGAGTAATACTTACGTCATAAATTCACTAAGTGTAGGTACTCATTAGGCAACTCGGTATTGTTCACAATAAATTAAACCAAATTAAAATGTACCTACGTATTTTCATGGAATCGCACACAATTTATAATAAAACAGAAAATATAAATGCTATATGAAAAAAATAAGACCATGGGGCCAGCTCGATTATCATGGCCTAGCACGGGCATTGCAAAGAGGTTTTATTCTATAAAATCGAACTGATACGGGCACCAAAGAGGTTATATTCTGTGAAGTCGAGTAGAACCTCCTTACAATACCAGTTGCCGTGCAATGTAAAGAGGTTTTATTCGATTTTGCAAATTGAAACCTCTTTACGATGTTCTTAAATCTGTTCTTAATTAAAATTGAAAGAATTTCTATAAGTATCTCTTTACTTCCTAGGGAGTTTCATACAACATTATTAACTGACCTGTCATAGCCCTCGAGATTGTGTTAAGATAATAATGACTCGTTTTACGTTGAGATTCAAGGACATATAATGGGTCATTTTCGAGCAGGTGGTATGAAAATATATTTTGCCCTTCTGCCCTTTGTAAAATACCAACTGTCGTACTCAGTGCGCTCGCTAAATTTTTACTCCTTTGGCTGAAATTTTGCACAAAGCTATTCTTCATCTCACCACCCCGGAAAGAGTATTTATACTACACCTGCTCGGAAAGTACCTTGATACTTTATCAAATTTACGGTAGAAAGTACGTCATTGCATATCGAACAAATATGCGGGGAGAAAACGCATCTGAGCGGGAGAGAAAAGTGTATGAAAATCCATTTCTTACGTGGTTTTTCTTTTTTAATTTTGGGTAAGACTATGCGCTGGTAACCTAAATATCAAAAGCCAAAAAGTTTTTACAGTGAATTTTTATCTCCAAGTTCGCAAAATGACACTGGCCACTAGCTGTGTGTTGGATGGTGTCAAACAATTTGAAAAAAGAACATGTGAAAATTGCAGACGCCATTGGCGCTATTTTCAAGTGTTACATTAAGCTTCACTAACTGCAACAATTTCAATATAAATTTCAATTAGTAAAGATTTAGTTTTTTATTTTCCTCGTAGGTGTAGTATAAAGCACTATGTATCACTCGAGAGAAAGTGCGATTCCCGATCTCGGGTGTTTTAAAGCCCTCGCCTACGGCTCGGGCTTCAAACGACACCCTCGACGGTAATCGGTCACTTTCTCCTCTCGGTGAACAATGTACTATTTTGCTCTTTGAAATCTGAGTGCAAAAGTTTTTTTTATCCGCTAGTGGATAAAGTAAACGATGAAGGGAGACGTTGTTTCGGTCCACGTTGATAATTATCAATTTCCCGCATCAGTATTACGTATGTCTTATGGTACAGCCACGCATAAAATTACAGGAGATAAAATAAAAATCCGACTACAAATAATAGTCTACTAGTCACGTATCTGCCATTTGAGCCAAGCCAGCAACGCTAGCTTAGTGCAGATTGATGGTTTCACGTCATGTAGGTATATACGCCATCTTTTTCTACTGACTTCCCTCACCCATGGACTCTCTTTCCCCGACCCATGGACGTAGCTAGAGAGGAGTGGGGCCCTTGCCCACCATTAGTAGAAACTTCTTCGTCCACCCTAGAAAACTTGAAAGTCAATTTTTTTTTTTTGTTTGGGCTTAAGTGTCTTCTAGGTAAGCATGCTGCACCCTAGACCGCATATCTGCTCAACATCAGGCAGTAAGTATGTAGTGAAACGCAAACCTATGCGGAATAAAAAAAAGTTATCACCTGGTTTAATTTGTGTAAGCTGTTTTCTAAATCGATCAGTATTTTCGCGTTTTTCTGTAAAACATCGAGAAAAATCGCGGTACATTTTTGATAAAATTCACGTTCCGGGAGAAAACTCTTTTCACCCCTTAATTTGTAACAAAATGTTTTTTTTGGTGTCAATCGCTTGAGTAAGAACTGTTTTTCCTTATTCTGAGAATATTACATGCTCGTACGTCTTATTTTTTCCATAAAGTTTTTAGTTTCTGTATAAGTACTTTTCGGTCAAAGTTTTACGTAAAAATATGACATTTTAGAGGTATTTAATACTTTGAGGTCATTTAAAAATCTGTAAAAACTAAGACATGTAAAACTAGCTATTGAAGTGCTGATTACATAAAAAAATCACTCAAATCGGATAATATTGTGCCTTTATTAACTACAACAAAACTACACTACTATTACACAAAAAGCATTGGATCATCCTCAGACCTTTGAAGGTCTAAAGATAATCCAAATGCTCAAGCCCACTGCCAGTTGGCAGCGTGCCCAGCATGCTGGCTGCATTGCCACGCTGAATGGCAATGCTTATGCGTTGAGCCAAATAAACACCAGCATTTTGGTCACGCGTCGCGTCCACCAGACGCCCAGAAAGACTTTTGAAAATGATATGAACTCCCGGCCCCCACGGATAATATTTAGAGGTAGATAACAGCTTATTGGTTTTATATGGACAAGCTGGCACTTTACAATTTCCTTAATTTGTGTCTGTAACAGTATAATTTTGTATCTTGAGTCTGGCCAACGAAAGCTGTCCAAGAAAAAAGGCGGGAATTTTAAAAATCAAGAGCTGTTAGCTGGTTTTCTAGTACCGCTTAGCTGACCTCTTTATTCTCAGCTGATTTTAAAATTCTCGCCTTTTTTCTTGGACAGCTTTCGTTGGCCAGACTCTACTGTCTTCACCTACTCTGGCGTTTGTCTAAATACTAGCTTTTGCCCGTGGCTTCGCTTTTATGATATATTGTGCGTGTTTGGGCTATCCTATAGGAACCTTTTACTTTTCCGGGATAAATAGTAGTCCGACACTTTTTATCCCGGATTTAAACTAGGTTCTCCAACTTTGATAGCTGCGTAAAAAGGTAAAAAACAAACCAATAAAACAACAAACACACTTTCGGATTTGCAATATTAGTAGGTACATACTTAGGTAGAAAAAGAATTCGATGAACGAAATATATTTAATTGAATATGAAATGCAAAGTCAAATTTAAATGGGTACTCGCATAATTTGAGTTTGACATTGCATTTATCAGCATAGTACTTAGGTATACAATACTACATGTATAAGTACTGTACCTATAGTACCTACTATTTTATATTGGTTAATATTGGTTAATAGTAGTTATGTATGTGCAGATGCAGCAAGCAGCAGCAAGCGCAGCGTAGGACGTCCACCGACTAGGTGGACTGACGATATAATAAAAATCGCGGGAACTCGCTGGATGCAGGCCGCTTCCAACCGGCCTTATTGGAAATCCATGGGGGAGGCCTATATCTAGCAGTGGACGTCCTACGGCTGATATATAGATAGATAGATGTGCAGATGCACCTCGCTGAAAATAATTCTGCCGGCGTCCATGTTAGTAAGGATTATTAATATTTTACTTACAGGGTTATCCACTTGCCCTGAACCCCTTAGTCCAGGTTTTGTGTAGTTCTTCCTCGTTTCCGCCAGGGGCGCTGTACAAAAATGTATGGAGCCATACGGAAACAACAGTAATTTAAATTTACGTGTAAACCTGGACCAACCCCTCTGTACTAAGGCGAAAAGGAGTGAACCCGAAATTCGAGAAAAAAAGTCATCTGTTCAAACAAACGACTTCTTTTTCGAATTCCGGGTTAAATACATTAAGTATGTCGACTCAGAGTTGCAATTTTGTATGCTTTACTAAACGCCACACAAGTTGGCGGATGGGAAGTTATGCGCAGAACGCTGCGCAAAAGGCAAAGTATAGGTATGCGCGGGAGCCAGAGGGACGAGATGCCGGGGCACACCCGCCCGCCAACCTCATGCCTCCCGCGCGCTATCTACGCACTGTGCACACATGCGCAATAATTAGCGAATCACAGTGTCATCTGTGGCTAACTTCTCATCCGCCGATTTGTGTGGCGCTTAGTATACAGTTGATTTTTCTGGAAACCCAGATTGGCCCGTAGTAAAAGGTGTTCATAGCGTTCCAATGGTCTGAATCACCTCCTACTTCTACTCATGTCATGGCCCTATTTTACTCGACTGCCGGAAAAGAACAAGTTTTCAACTGACTTCTAATTAAGAGGATCTCTTCGTCTGTACCTACCTGTTTTATTGTCTATGGACTATATCCTCCTCCTTCTTCCTCTTTTTTGCAATTGCAAGATTTTTCCTTATAATTTACTTCAGAATTAGATAATTTTGAACCAGCAAGCCGCCTTCCCGCCTACGCCTATGTCTGTGATCATAATATTATCTCCCAAAAAAACAGTAATTTTAATAGATTATCTTTCTTCTTGCTACGTAAGTAGTTGCACTCCTAACGGAGGAGGTTGGACAACCAGAAGGAGATTTTAGCCGACACCCTTGCCAAAGAGGGCACGAGAAAACAGGTTGGGGACGGGGCAACAATAGGTACCTACACTGTAGACCGACAGCGATGGAAGTGCGCGAGTTGCTACTCCGTCACACCGCAAAAGAACAGCAGAATCTGTGGAAGAAAACGGAGGATTGCAAGCATTCTAAGGCTGCTTTCCCAACCCTGAATAAAAACATCACGAACGACTTATTGAAGTTGCAGCGACAAGATCTCCGACTTAGGGTAGACCCCATAACTGGTCACTGCAACTTAAATAGTCATTTGTATAAACTGGGAGCCACTGACAGCCCACTTTGTCGTGGCTGTTTGCAGGAAAACGAAACTGTAGAGCATGTGGCATGCTCTACGCTATGGCCACATAAGACACTAGAATAGCTAATTGCATGACGCTTCTGCATTGGCATTGTCTTCTCTTTCTTCTCTCTCTTCTATCTTTGTCATCCACAACGCCATAATCTTATTCACTATCTAAGCCACTGGAGCAGCTATGCCAGCGCAGCGGCCCAGAGCCACGCTGGAGCTGGGCTGGCTCGGGTACACGCTGGAGGAAGAAATGCACAAAACACCCCATGTGACGTCCCTTTAGATCGAATAAGAATGAAGGAATTTTGAACTTTTTACTGTCTTTTTTAATCTAAGGTAATCGAGTAATTTATTGTATGTTGGAATTACCTAAATCATTATCACGGTACGTTGGGATTGGGACCAATAGGGCTAATAGTGCGCATAAAATAGGAGAACGTATGTATGTGTATAAATAAATGGTCTGGAAATCTAGTAAAAGCAGGAGCAGTAAAAATATATCTTAGTGGAAACAGACTGTTATTTGATTATCATAATTATTGGTCACATTTAAAATTATTATAATAACATAGTTACCTACAATACTACATGTTGTCTTCGCTATCTCATTCGTTGAATTTTAACTGTTATTGTTTGTTTTACATCAATTTTGAATGTTGGCAAAAAAATCGACTTGATAATTATCTACGTTTTCAAGCCTTTAAAACTTAGACAGGTCCTAGCCACTTATACGGAGGTACTTAATAGGAAACAAAATACAAAACTTTGTTTAAATTTCAATTTATTGGCACTGAGGGGTGAGTCCAGGTTTACACGTAAATTGAAACTACAGTTGTTTCCGTATGGCTCTATGCATTTTTGTACAGCGCCCCTGGCGGAAACGAGGAAGAACTAACCAAAATGTAGGTACCTATATTGGGGGCCAAACGCGAGTGAAGTGAAACTTCAAAAAAGTAAACTACGCAAAACCTGGGCTAATGGCTCTTATTTAGGAAACAAAGTAGAAAACTGTGCAATGTGTATTTTAGGGTTCCTTACCCAAAGGGAAAAACGGGACCCTATATACCTATGTACTAAGACTCCGCTGTCCGTCTGTCTGTCTGTCTATCACCAGGCTGTATCTCACGAACCGTTATAGCTAGACAGTTGAAATTCTGTTGCCGCTATAACAACAAATACCTACTAAAAACAAAATAAAATAAATATTTAGGGCTCCCATGCAACAAACCTGTTTTTTTAGACGTTTTTCGTTCGATATTAATAACGGTAACAGGTAGACGCTGATGGTACGTATGTTTACTTCAACTGTTAATTATTAAATTAAAATAAATATTTAAGGGGGGCTCCAATACAGTACGGAACCCTTCGTGCGCGAGTTCGACTCGCACTTGGCAGATTATTTTCTCAATGTCCTGTAGGTCCTAGCCTAGGTACAACGAAAGGCCGAAAGCGGAGCTTGGCTGGTTCTGGCCGTGTTTGATACTACAGATACAAGTAGCGGCACGTAAGTCAAGCGCTGAGGGTACTACTGTGGAGGGGATAGCCGCGCAAGTTGACCGCCATACTAAACTCATGCGCAGCCACCCCCTCCACACTTAGCTCAGCGCGCAGCGGTATACTTATAAGCCGCGACCTGTGCGAGCAATTTTCATTTTTAATGTATTGATAAAAACGCCATCTAGAGGAAAGAAGAAAAACTAAGTTGCCTATTTACAGAATACAGAATACAGAATACAGAATTTTTATTTGCAACAAAAATAAGAGGTACAATACATAACGACAAAACAAATGATAAAACACAAAAAAAAACAACAGTATTTTACCTAGTATTTCTGTCACAAAACTGGAATAATAATTAAATTCTATTTTGTTAGCACAAGTTCGTAACTTCAAGGTTCGTAGTTTTAAAGTAGCTACGTAGTTTTGTTACTCGCCGCTAGATGGTATAAATGACACAGGCAGATACTAATCATCATCATCTTGCCCTTATCCCACTAGGTGGGGTCGGCACAGCACGTTTCCTTTCGCCACTTCACTCTATCATTCGTCATCTCATCATCAACTCCTTTCTCTCGCATGTCATCTTTCACACAATTCAACCACACTTTTTTTGGTCTTCCCCTCCCGCTTTTGCCATTTACCGTCATATTAAGCGTTCTTTTTGTGACATGACTATCCTCCCTTCTCATTATATGCCCATACCAAGATAGCCTGCCACTCTTTAATTTCTCAGTCACTGGTGCTACTTTCAGACTTCCCCTAACATATTCATTTCTAATTTTATCCATCCTCGTCACTCCACACATCCATCTCAGCATTCGCATCTCCGCTGCATGCAATTTCCTTTCATTTTCCCCTTTGGTGGCCCAACACTCTGATCCATACACAGATACTAATGTAGTTACCATTCCGCCATAATAATTATATTATTGTGCCGTAGATGGCGCAAGCTATAAAATCTTGGAGCAAATATGTAATATTGTTATACCAAAGAATATAATATATAATAATACTACGGTTATACTTCAGAATAAAATTAACGAACTGGGCGAAATTCAGAAATTTAATTTTTTTATGAAAGTACAATTACCTAAAAAACTCGGCCAAGTACGAGTCGGACTCGCGCACGGAGGGTTGGGAGGGGGGCTCCCATACAGTACGGAACCCTCCGTGCGCGAGTTAAATATTTATTTTATTTTAATTTTATTATTGAAGGGAATATAAAACTTATTATTCTGTGAAAATTTCAAGCATCTACTTGGTACCATTACATAGAGCGAAAAAGTCTAAAAATTCAGGTTTGTTGTATGGGAGTCCCCCTTAAATATTTATTTTATTTTTAGTATTTGTTGTTATAGCGGCAACCGAAATACATCATCTGAAAATTTCAGCTGCCTAGCTATCATGGTTCATGAGATACAGCCCGGTGACAGACAGACAGACAGGCGGACAGACGGACATCGAAGTCTCAGTAATAGGGTCCCGTTTTTCCCTTTGGGTACGGAACACTAAAAAGATACGTTCCGTACGGCCAGGAAGTAGAACAGACTGCCAACTTTCCTGTTTCCTGAGAAATATATCTTATAAGCTGTGTGCTTCATCTTCGACCACAACGTCGCTCAAGCGCGGACATATTCACGATAAAAATAATCGGCCAAGTGCGAGTCGGACTCGCGCACGCACGAAGGGTTCCGTACCGTATGGAAGCCCCCTATTTTAATTTAATTAAGTACAATATCAATATTTTTGAAGGGAATATACCACCTAATATTCTGTGAATATTTCAAGCATCTTCCTGTCGCCGTTATTAATATCGAACGAAAAACGGCTAAAAATTAAGGTTTGTTGTACAGGAGCCCCCATTAAATATATTTATGTTTTTCTGTTTTTAGCATGACTTTTAGTATTTGTTGTTATAGCGGCAACAAAAATACTTACGTCTTCTGTGAAAATTTCAACATTCTAGCTATCACCGTTCATGACATACCTAGGTACAGTCTGGTGACAGACGGACAGCGAAGTCTTAGTATTATGGACCCGTTTTCACCCTTAGGGTACGGAACCCTAAAAAACAGTTATTTAAGCTGAATCCAACTTTATGGCGTCGTCTGTAAACATGAGGCGAGTCATAGCGCAGTAGCAAATTCGTTCCGTCAACTGCGCGGGGAGGGGATCTGCGCAGCTTGTAGCTAACTTCACAGTTTGATTCGACCATGGATATAGTGCACTCAATATTACTCAATTACATATGTACATGTAGTGGCACGTAAGTCTAGCGCTGAGGGTACTGTGGAGGGGATGGCTGCGCATGTTGACCGCCTTAATAAACTCATGCGCAGCCATCCCCTCCAGCGCTTCTTCGCTGGGCGCTACACTTATATGCCGCGACCTGTACATATTTTAAAATGCATCTGGCTGCCTTCAATCTTGCTACGCAACAATCTGACTCAGAGGCCGCATTTCGTAACAAATAACGATGCATATAGAATAACTTAGGTATCTTTCCGTAGGTATTAATTCACTTGACCGCAGACTGGGGTTTCACAGGATATTAATTATTATATGTAGTATAATAAGAACCAGTTTACTTGCCTCTTGAGCCAGTTGCTGGGTTTTCCCTATATGATAAGTTCAGTGCCGGTGGCCTCAGCAGTCAGCAGGTAACTATAACGTAATCTGCGTCTTAAGTATGACTGACGTAGGTTTTTCCAGTATATTGCCTTGGGTTGAAAACCTTTAGGAGTTCCTCCAAGACGTTTTTTTACCTTTTTCCAGAAATAACAGGTAGGTATAATATCATTAATTTCTGCGCGGAATCGAAGGATTAGTAGCTGAGATTGATTTCCCGAGAATACCTACTCTACTACACAAAAACTACGTTGTAACTTTTATCTAATTTGTGGTTACACTACAGAGGTCTTCCTTCAGTGCCTTTAAAAATATAGTCAACTCAAGGAATTTCCATACGAGAGTTAATTATAGATATAGAGTTAAAAATAAATTAAAGCGCCACCATCGCTTTGTTGTTTTCATCAGCTATGGTACAAACAGCAACATAAGTAACTGAACTTGAGATTTTTACCGAAATAGTATTTTTTTATTAAATTCGATTTAGTATACTGCTTAATTTATTTTATGATTTTGCACCACTAGGTACACTCAAACAAGTTTTAATACTTAAACTTAATTTAATGTACTGCCTAATTTATTTTATGATTTTGCACCACTACACGAAAAGGAGTTTCTGACAGCTTCGCTTAGTATCTCAGAATCTGGATCTGGATTTATATGATTAGGTAAGTACCTACTTACTCAAAATGTTTTCTTGACATAATGTTGCACGGGTTTTTTTCTGTTTTTTATTTTATAGGCCGCGCCACCAAGTTGGCGGACGTGAAGTTAGCTTCAAGCTGCGCAATATCCAATCCTGACTGAAGCTCACATAAAGCTGCGCGTTGATTGGCTATTGCGCAGCATGTAGCTAACTTTACACCTGCCAACTTGTGTGGCGCGGCCTATACCCTGTTTTAACATGACGGAGATCAAATAGTACAATGCAAAAACTCCAATATACAGGGTTATTTTAGCTTATTTTGTCGCGGGTGAACGATATTTCCTATGGAACAACAAATTTTTTTATTGTTTGACAAAAGTCGCAGAACAAAAGTTGTTAATTTTGATGTACAGAATAAGCCCCTAAAAGGATGCTAATTGATTAGAAATAACCCTGTATATATGTTCAGTAGTGATAATTGAATTAAAATTAAGTGTTCAACAAATTATGGTATTTATTTTTCGTTTATCTGAGACAATATATATATAACTGAAAATCTTATTCACAAGTCGTGGACATCACAACGATAATATCACACATTTGTACAATCTTATTATCTATTTGAACTCTTAAAATATACTGTTGGGCTGCCATAGGTTACCATGTATAGTCAGTATCATAAAACCTCATTAATTTCATTTAAACTATTTACTAGCTAGGTATTGAGTTTTCCTCGTTCGTTAATTAGTTTTTAATAACAATAAAACAAAGGAATGAGTAAGTGTTTTGATGTTAACAATTCCAATTACTTCATTAATGTACTTAATGAACGAGTATTACTTACATTAATTCAATTTACAATGAAAATGTCATCATAATTAATGAATATAGAGAGAAGAAACTTTGCAAAGATTATTTATGAAATAACTGATACATAAAAAAAAATGTCCTATCTAGTCTAGTCTAATCTATATTAAAACAAATACCAGTGATATTGGCCCAAATGGCCAAAATAAAGCAATGTACCTAGGTGATTTATGTGAATAGAGAGACTATGAGAAAAATATCTTCAAAGCTATACTACGAGTATTTAAATTATGATAATCCAAAAACAATTAGCTTAATATATTAAGTCAATATAGTATTCAAAAGCTGACGGCTTTTGTTAATTATATTGACATAATAAGCTAGTTGTTGTGAAAATGAAACTATCATTATAATTATTTTGTGACAATAAGAGAGTATATAATACAGTATAATTATTCACCAATATGAAAATTACTTATACATATTTTAAATCATAATATAGCAGATGCACCGAATGTCGCCACTGCCCCAGTTTTGGTCAAATATTGTTTGTTTCAATGTCAAAGTTTGAAAATATCTGTAAAAACATTATTTTAACATTAAAATTGTCTATGCAATCATTGAAATCCAAAGTGACACTGAGGTGGCTACAACCAATGCATCCCAAAATTACAAATTATGCATAAATCATATTTTGTGACAATCTGAGAGTGCAACATTTTCATAAGTCAATAAAGAATTGAGCTGACTGTACATGCAACAATTTTCTAATAAGTAACTAGTTTCCAGACAAGTTCTACTAAGACTTAAACTACTCGTACGAGTAAACTAGTTCACCCGCCAAACGTTGTTTTGGCATAATAATATAAAATAATCGGCAAAGTACGAGTAGGACTCGCGCACGTAGGGTTCCGTACTGTATGGGAGCCCCCCTTAAATATTTATTTTATTTTAATTATTTATTATTATATTGTATATACAATTAAATATTCTGTGAATATTTGAAGCATCTACCAGCGGGGCAATTGTGTCAACCGATCTCGTCACCGAAGTGATACGCTCCCGAACCCCTCTCGCTTTTCTGACAGTTTTAATGGCTCAAAGCTGTCAAAAAAACGATAGAAGCTCAAGAACGCGTCACCTCAGCAACGAGATCGGTTAACCGAATTTTCCCGCTGTTATCATTATTAATATCGAGCGAAAAACGGTAAAAAAATAAGGTTTGTTGTAAGGGAGCCCTCCTTAAATATTTATTTTTATTCTGTTTTTAGTATTTGTTGTTATAGCGGCAACATAAATACATCATCTGTGAAAATTTCAGCTTTATAGCTATAACAGTTTATGAGATACAGCCTGGTGACAGACAGACAGACAGACGGACAGCGGATTCTTAGTAATAGGGTTCCGTTTTTACCCTTTGGGTACGGAACCCTAAAAATACGATTATAAATTGAGATATAAACACTCCTATCTCACAAGTTGGTTCAAACTGCACACGTTGTGCAAAATTTGGTTAAAATCGGTTCAGTAGTTGAGGAGTTCATCGCGGACAAACAATGTGACACATTTATATGTGACATTTTTATATGTAAAGATATGAATATGAGTACTGACTGTTAAACATCTATTTTTAATTAAGCTCCAGTTGAAATACTTCTAAAATTCACAAATGATGCTAAGATGTATCTTTAAGATATACCTAAAATAATAATGAAAATTATAATTCAATACCAAAAAGTCGCATAACAAGTAGGAAACTAGTATTTCACACATTTGCATAAAACATACAACATAATATTTTATATGACACTTATAAGCTAAGATAGTGATCGGACGACGAACCCTTGACCTTTGTGTCTTGGTCATTTAAGATAAGTCAATGAAACAGTATTCTTTTATAACTTCATGTATCCTGGGGCACTTATCTATAGGCACGATGACTGTACAAAAAAAACATTATTACAATTAGTCAGATTATCAAAAAATTTTAGACACGTATTTTTTCCCTTTAATCAATCAAACAATAATTACTTAATGACAAAGATAAACCTTGCTAAAGTTCGGGAGTGGGGTCTGGTGACGTCACTTCTACGAGAAAAGTGCTATACTTTTCACGTAGAAGTGACGTCACGCGGAACATTAACGGGCTATATCTTCATCAATTTTTGTTTAATTAACAAAAGAAAAAATATGTGTCTAATATTTTTTAATAATCTATCTGACGGACTAATTATATTTTTTAGTCATCTTTGTACTTGTATTAGACTAATAGTAGTAAACTAATACAAGTATAAAATTCCATTGAGAAAACTATCAAGAAGATTTCACATCCCACCTTGAATTGAAGACAAAGTTTACTGAAATTCAATTACTTATTATGTTATAGTCAAACCGCTAAACTCAGACATCGCCTGCGCGGGTACAGGGGCGCCGGGGGAGACGACACAGGGGACTGAGACAGGTGCGGGCGCCGGGGACCCGCTGCCCGCGCCTGTCTCAGTCCCCCTGTGTCGTCTCCCCCGGCGCCCCTGTACCGCGCAGGCGATGTCTGAGTTTAGCGGTTTGACTATAATAAATGTCACATATAGGGTGAATCAAACTTCTTGTCGGCTGTGAAGTTAGCTACAAGCTACGCGAAACCCAATTCTTGTGCAGCATGTGCTTCAGTCAGGCATCAGACATCATCATCACATCATCTAACATCAGAGCTACAAAGAAGTTCAACTTATACACAACCTTTACCTTACTAAACTAACATTTAAAACCATTGTGACAAAAGAGTATGTAGTTATGATACTACATACTCTTTTGTCACAATGGTTTTAAATGTTATATTCCTTTCACTCAAATACAAATGTCAAAAATACAAATATACAGATCTTAGATGAACAATTAAAAAAAACTATTAAAACATATTGAGAACTTAAACACAGCTAATAAAGGATTTGTCACTAGATGTTATCCAAGGTTGCCCAGAGAATAACAAACCTATTTATAACATTGCCACGTATATTACTGATAAAAATTCCTCTCAGTGATATATTCAACCAAGTTAATTATGTAATATGCTTCAAGCTTAGATGAATAATTAATATTTGTATAATACAGTGACATCACTTTAAAATAAAGATTGGTACAAAATGGCCAAGTCAATTTATGTACATCAATGATAAAAACTGTTCTAGATTCTCTAAAAAATACTCAGTCAGACCCATTGGGAAATAAATATTTTCTTTTTATGACAGTGATACAAAAAAATTAACGGTCAAAAATTTGACATCAGAGGCCGTATAAGAGTTTTATGCTGACTGTACATTACGAAATTTTCGAAAGGAATCTAAGTAGTCGCCTGCTCAAAAGGGTCTAGCACGAGCTGAGCTAAAATTCGTGTAATGTGGACCAACTTACGAGCCTCGAACAAGTGCGCTTCGAGCGCGATGCAAATCCGTTTGTGTTCGTCAAAAAACCGACAATAGGCGAAGCACAGTCGAACACGGGTTAAACGCGAGGCTCGTAAGTCGGTCCACAGTAGTCCACACTACACGAATTTTGGCTGCGGTCGTGCTTCGTTCGTGCTCGGCTCGCTAGCGTCGACCCCACCTATCGATTCGATTTTGAGCATTATGTTCCAATACTGCCTCCCTGACTGATGAGCATTTGCTTGTAACAATAAATAACAATGTATATTCAACTTTGAGCATTATGTTACAAAAAAAATTAATGTAATGCTCGGGTCCCCTTCCTCACTGATGTAATGTTAGAGTAAGACCACACCTCGATATTACATTACAAATGAATATGTACTACCAATGAGGGAGCTCCTTAATAGGAAACAATTGCGATTATTAAAAATGTACAGTTGCTTTCATAAAAATGTACATTTTTAAATTCCAAAAACACTGCGAACATACAAAAGTTACTGAATGAATATTGTACTCGTACCTACATTTTTGTACCAGTATTTTATGGAAAAGCCCAATTGTACCACAAATTGTGGGAAATATAAAGGGAAACCCTCGTGGCAGCCCAATGTATCTGGTTTGTAAGTCTACGAGTTAGGTATTTGTATTATACACGAGGAAAATACCAGGATTTACCCAACAAACAACATTAAAAGCAGTGTTGTCTGCTTGCATATAAATTATCTAAGGTGACAACAAATTAAGAAATTTTCCATAGATTAAGTTCGGATGTCAACATTTTATCACTAAAATATCAGATCTTATTCTGAGATTCCAAAAGAACAAAAATGTTGATTCTTTGAACTGGTTTAGGCTAATTTATGTGCTTTGTTATAATTTTGTATCATCTTATATCTTTGTGAGTAATAAATTATTTACTTAATTGCCACTTTTAACAAAGAGAGAGCATGTCATTAGATGTGGTTATATATATTATATTATACTATGCACACACACACATATATTCAGACACTTGACCAATGAAAAACATATTAAAAAGCTACTCTCTTTTCATTTCACTGAAACAAAAACAGACAGCAATATACTTGGTGTAAATCTAGACAAAAGATATACTAAAACTTCAATCTCGTTTGTCTTTTACTATGGGACTAACAATGGCAAAAAAACTGCCGTTCCATAGAAAATGTTCATCAATCTGGATAAAATAATGAAAAAGTATTTTTTTTGTTTTGAATTTGGTCCCATAGTAAAATTGGTCATAATGATGAGTATTAATATTATAGCTGTTGTAATATTTACATATTTGCTTGTACATATATCTATTGTTTTTGCATATAAGATATGGGTGGCAAGGTCAAGCTTGATTTGATTTGAGCAAAGTTATAAATAAATATTCTTCATTAGAGCAAATGGAGCACTAAAAAGAAACATTATTCTTTAACTTAGAAAAAATGTTTTCTCAAAATCATATCCCTGTAGTCTTTTGGTTACAATATTTACAAATTCGAATAATTCTTAAGACGTCTAAATTCTAATACAATGATGGCTGTTTATAAAATCCACCAAACACAATAGAATTTGTTACTTTTTCAATAATCATGTATGTGAATGGCCTGTTGGCTTCAAATCGTACTACGCCAATGCGGTTGCTGAACTCTGCTACTGTCACAGCAGATGCTGTAGTGCCCTCTTCAGTCACTTCTATCTCCGCTTTATGAACTGCTTTCGACACGTATAAGGGCATGCGGGCCATGTGCGGTAACCTCGCTTCTCTACTATCAAACAGATCATGTATACCCATTCTCGACGATAGAACGTTAGTCAAATCTATGTCCGATTCAATTTTGAAACGTGGAATGAAGCAATCAACTTCATCTTCAGCATACTCCTCCTTTGACCGCTTCAATTCTTCAAAGAACGAGTCTAGAGTGACGTTGTTGAAGTTTTGAAACATCGCCTCTAGAGACACTCCCGGATTTGGCAGCATTATGATCATAGAAAGACGGTTTTCCTTGCCATAAGGTAATTCAATGACTCGAGCCTGCAGCGCCTTGATGTTAGAAAACGGGTAATTGTGCCTGTTGTACATCATGTTGACTTCCCCAATTTGTTTGCCGTTGCTGTCATAAAACGGTTGTTTCATTGTGTTGCTTTTATTAAAAGGAACTGTCCATTGTCCTTTAAAGTATACGGCACTAGTTAGCACCATACTTGCATCTTTGAAATAACTGCTGTCAACTATTTTGTTTATCCGTCCATGAGTAAAGTTTGATATGACCGTGTTCAAAGAATTCGCGGCTAATTCATTGTCTGTAAAGTTGAGAGTGACCGAGTCCATTTCGTAAAATTTTTTGACTGTGTCACGGTACTCACTGTTTAGAAGTTTCTCGATGTCCACGAAAATAGCATTAAATTTTGCAAGTTCTACAGTGGAAGTGTTCACCTGTAGCCATCTGCCGATCTCCGCAAAACTCAGTCTTGTAGAATCCTGGCTTCTGGTGGGAAGTCGTAACGCATTATTAATTTGATATTTCGTTCTGCCCGAAGCTCCCTCGGATATAACTGCTAGTGTCGTCCAGACAGTGAACGGTGACATAATCATGTTCTGCCCTTCTGACTGCAGCGTCGCCGTGTGATAAAGTAACTCGAGCGAAAAGTTTCCAATCTTCTCTGAGAGGCCATTGTGTAACGGTGTAGGAGCCTCTGTGGGCACATCTGATTGTCCATAACAAAGCACAACACAAATTAACAATACACTAACACGCATCTTGCGGAACATATTAGCTCGGATAAAGGCAGCTGATGAGATCAGTTTTCATTGACACAGCACTTATTTTTGTTGAACAGGAAAAAGAAACCGGTTTGTTAATTACGCGGACCGCCTTGTCGGATTCCGACGCTACACAGACCGACCGCGCGCGGGTACGATATCTGTAGTAGTGACTAATTTACTATGCAACTCGATGTTTTATATATAACTAATTGTTTAGAATAACATTCGACGGCGGAAACGCGGTATGGAAAAATGTAATAAAAATATGAAACAACTTTGTATTGAGCGAAATTCGAAAAAGCAAAGCAAGTTTTGAGAATGAAATGAAGTTTGAACAGTTTTCTGAACTTTTGAAAAGTGTTACCATCTTTTAACTTCTAAAAATCTAAAGAAAAAATAATAAACAGTACCTAGTACTTACGAGATATATTTTATTTTTACATTCTCAGAAACTAACAGCTTTTATGTAACAACTTATAAACTTAAGTAGATTATTAACATTTAAGCTAATTACAAGATTCTACTGATAGAAATATTTTGAAAATATTAAACGCTTATAATTATAAACTAAATAAGTGATGATAAGAGATTTTTTGATTTGTCTTTAAAACTGTATATAAAAATGGAACTGCAACTTATATTATGGAACTCAACGTCACACTCGTATTTCAGAATAAATAAGATTAAATTCTTATTCCATTTAGTTTAGTTTATACATTACTAAAAAAGCGGATTTTATAATTATTATTATAAAAATTATTGTATTATAAACATTACATAAATATTATGATTTTTCTATTTATAAATTTATAAAAGCACGATCTATATTTTATTTGTAATTTAAATTCAAAATTATTTTGTATGCTAGAACTAAATGCAATAAGGGAGGGCACTGTAAGCCGAAACACAAGCCACTGGCCTAGTTCGGTAATAGATACATAAATAGTACAACTTTTTGTAGCTAATTAATTGATAGAAATTTTATTTATTAATTAATTGAAACGTTTTGGATGAATAAAAAAATATTTATTTATCTTATATTAGTAGGTACCTTACATGTTATTTGTCAGTCGTTGTCTCTGTTAAGTAAGTACCTATGCCTTCTTTGTTTCTTCTTCTCAACTCAACTAACTAATTACTGAAGCCATTTTTGACTAATCAGTGTCAGTTTACTGTCCATTAAAAAATAGTATTGAGAAACTTCGATTCGCTATAAAATGTAAATTATGTCACAGCCAACTAGTTTAATTAACCGTTCAATCAACAGCCTAGCTCTTTACTAAACAGCGCCATTTATAGGCCGAATCTTACAATTCCGTGGACGTGAAGTAACCTACAAGCTGCACAATATCCAATCCTGACTGAAGCTCACATAGACCAGTGCCCTGATTGGGTTGAATTGAATTTATTTATTTGCATAATATACAGAGCATTCTTAAAAGCTAAGTATACACCCTACCTAGTAGGGCATAGCAAACATCATAGTATTAGGTAAGTGAATATCTTAAAAATTACTTACTAAGCTAATCTTATTTTTAAATGACTGTACACAGACATAGTATAATTCTACATTGTACACAATTTCACTTATAAATAAATAAATATGAATAAATAAAGACAGAACTAGTTTGACATCTTTGGTTTGGTTTCGTGCAGCTTGTATACGTCATCAATCCTGCCTAATAATGCCTAGCTGTTTGATCAAATGAATGACTGAATATCATTCAGGCTGCTGGTTAAACGGCGCATCTAATTAAGCTAGTTGGCTGCGACATAGGTATACACATAAAAACAAATAGGTAGCTAAAATAAAAAGGAAACAGCTAAAATAGCCAAAATGGCCAAATTTCACTTCGTTACAGTTGGGCACACTGGAAAGTTTGCATTGAGCGTCGAATGTCGATCCTTTTGTCAGCCGTTTCGGTTTTTTTTTTTCGGAAAACCCGGAATTCGAGAAAAAATTAATCAGCTGTCCATTATAGACCATACAATACAAAATTGCAACTCGGAATCGTAGGTATCGGGTCAACCCCATATTAAGATGTTCATAATGATGGTCTTGTCCACTGCTGAACATTCAATTCAATTCAATTCAATTCAATTCGTTTATTTACAAAAAATGTAACTTACAGCACTTAATACTAGGCGTTACATTTTTTATGCTTAAAGACTACGAATAAAAATATTACATAAAAATAGAATAGAATATACAAACATGAAATAAAATTAATAGGAATAACAACGTATTATTATAATTTATTTAAACCTACCTACCGTTAAATGTTAGGAATAAAATTTGAGATCATAATTTGACTTCTTCGCAATATGAAAGAATATTTTTAGCAATGGTTGTCCATTCGTCGGCAAAGATGTCTACTAGCGGGTGGGAGGCGCTGAGGGCGTTAAGGTGGTGGTGTGCACGACAGATGGGGGACTGCTGGCGCGCGACAGTGCGCGCGGGTGCCGGTGAGAATAGAGGAAGACGCGCACCGAGCACTGCATGAGTTCCGTTCCGAAAGGACATGTTCTTTTTTGTGTGGGACTTTGGCTCAATGACGGGCTCTAAACTATAATAGGGGGAAAAATCAACTTAATTCGATGAGGCATAGTGTTTTTTAATCGAACAGTCAATTAAAAAGCAAACCATTTTTTTTGCTTTGCGTTATTGCCATATTGACCGCTATTAAAGTCATCCACCATGTTGTGGATCATGGATGTAAGAAAGGAGTCAATCGGCAACAAGATTCAAAATCTAGATTTAAATGTCACGATTGTCCAAAAAAGTCATCGCCAGATCTGTCAGGTTTGTAATACATCGAAGTCCATTATCGTAACCATGTCGTCAATAATAAGAATTGAATTGTCGCAAAGGCAAAGATATCACAATGCATTCGTACATTTAAAGCCGAATGAGATAAAACAATAGCAAACCGTAAACAGTATTACCAGTTTTCAATTTTCTTAGTTCCCAGAAAAATGAGGCGAAATTCTCCAAAAACAAATATCATATAGTCATTTATTCATAACACCATTTGTTACAAGTCAAATATGCATGTAGTTGTAGTTTGATACCTACATTGTATTTTCGCAATCACTAAGATTGAAAAATATCGTAGCTCATCTCAAAACAATTATGCGTGTTTTAGCGAAATTCCTTAGATATTCGCGACAAAACTATTTATCAAATCATACTACGACACTCATATTTAGCATGAAGATCCTTTATCATTTTAAATAATAATGCCTATGATCGATAAAATAAGATAAAAAAATCCCTGCGTTTAAATTCAATTACCAATCGAGTTAAAATTCCCTGTGATTCGGGTGATTTCTCACATAGCGGCAACGCTGAAATTAACTTTTTTATTCTCTAGGTACACTAGATGGTGGAAAATTCAAATCGTGGGTTGCCAGGCCTGCGATAATGATGAATGTTTTGCTTTTTTTCTATAGCGTTTGGATTTTTTTCAGTATTTTTTCGTGATTGGTCATATTTTTGTCTATAAGATAAAAACAAGCCAGGTATGGGCCAGGTTTGAGAACATCTCCTTTGGCTCGCTGTTCGGGCACATTTAGGCGAGTGACTTCGCAGAGTAAGTCAGGGCAGTCTAGTTTTGCATGAAATATTCTGTGGACCGTTTGTAGGTTGTCGTATAGTCTTCTTGTTTCTAGTGAATTGAAACCTAATGTCCCCTGTAGGTAGCTAGTTGGATACATGTACGGGTAATAAACGTATTTTTTCTTAAATAAGAAACGGAGGAAGCGTTTTTGAACTTTTTCTAACATGTGTGCGTATGTCTTTTCATAAGGGCTCCAAACAATAGAACTAGCTTCCAGTTTGGATCTAATGAGAGCGTTGTACAGGAGAACGACAGCTTTATCATTTTTAAACTCCTTACAATTTCTTGTAACAAAGCCCAGTCGTTTGAAGCAGTCTATGGTGAGATTGTAAATATGATCGTGGAAGGTAAGTTTCGAGTCAAATATAACGCCGAGGTCTTTTACGGATTGGGTTCTAGTCAAATGTTTTTTGTTAATACTATATTGTAGTCCGATGGTGTGCGCAGATCTAGTAAAGCTCATAAACTGGCATTTGTCTATATTTAGGTACAGTTTGTTTTTTTCACACCACTGCTCTATTGCATCTAGGTCTTTTTGCACTGCACTGATATCGTTAAGAGATTTAATAACAGCCACTAATTTAACATCATCTGCATAAATGAGACATTTACAGTATTGAAGGCATTTCTCTAAATCATTAATAATTGCTGAAAATAGCATCGGACCCCAGGATGACCCTTGACTGACCCCTGACGTCGTTGGATAGGAGAAAGAATCGTAACACCCAAGTCGAACGAATTGACTACGACCAGATATGCTGTCTGAGATGAAGTCTGTAAGTTTGGGTGCGAAACCTATTTCTTCTAGCTTCTCCACAAGAACATTATGATCTACAGTATCGAATGCCTTCTTGAAATCGAGGTAAATTACGTCCACTTGAATGCCTTGGTCCATATGCTTCGAGACGTAATCGACTAACGTCAGTAGATTTGTGTTCACGGAGCGTTTTTTCCTAAACGCATGTTGCGAGTCGCTTAAGAATGGTTCCAGTTGTTTGTATATTTGTGTGTGAAGAATACTTTCAAAAAGCTTTGCAAAGCTGCATAAAATTGCTATAGGTCTATAGTTGTTAGCTTGGCATTTGACTCCGGATTTAAATATGGGCACGACTCTGGAATGCTTCCACCTTGTGGGGTATGTTCCTTTGTTTAGAGCTAAATTGAAGATGTATGTTAAAGGTTCTGCTAACTCGGCTTTAAAAGCTTTAAGGATGTATGGTGGGACATTATCTGGACCTAGGGAGTTTTTCGGCTTCATCTTGCTGATATGAGATTCGACTTCAGCGCAAGTTAGTTTATGGATATTAATTAAATTACTATTGCAACTAGGATCGATGCGATTCGGTTGTGGAATTTGAATTTTATCTATGAATACACTACTAAAATGACTGGCATAGGCATTAGCTGCGGCCTTGCCGGCGTATGTGTGGCCTTCGTGGTTAATAGAAGGGTTGAAGCCACCTTTTGTTCGTAAATTCGATACAAATTTCCAGAAGGCGCTTGGGTTGCGGGAGAGATCATCTTGAACTCGGTTTATATAGTTTTTGTAGCTAACCGATACTCTACTCTTAATATCAGCCCGAATTGCCTTAAAGAAACTGTACATATGGGAGTCGTTGGTTGATTTCCAGATCTTATGTAATACGTTTTTTAGTCTAAGGTCACTGATTATATCCTTTTCGTACCATGTGGGATATCTTTTGGAAGGTTTTTTATTTCTGACTTTTTTAGGGACGCATGCATCAAAACAACAATACAGTAGATCATAGAGAGTGTCAACCGCTTTATCTACGTCAGATTGATCTGTTACTGTAGTCCAGTCTGTCTCTGTCATATGATAATATAATGCTATGAAGTCTGCTTTTTTAAAGTTCCAGTCTGTTGAGGGGTCGATATTACTAGCTTCTAATAATACTTCAGTGTCGCAATCATTTAACGGTATAGAAATTTCTAGAGGCGGGTGATATCTATCGGTAATTTTCACGAGCCCTTCATCTGCCGCGCACACGCTTACCTGTCGTATTTTCTCACTTATAAATACTACATCAAGTTTACTGCCTAATTCATTGTAAATATTGTTGCGCTCAGAGATATCACAGAATTTAGTAAAAAAACCTACATAATTATTTACATTGCTAGTTGCACTTTTTAAGTTGAGATCGCCGAATATGAAAATAGGAACGTTATGTAGTACGTTGGATACATTTTCTTCCGCTTTACAGAACCAAGACAAGTAATCCACATCTTTCGCACTAGGTTTAATGTACACCACACAAACACAGTATTCTCTCCCTCTATATTTGATCGACGCCCAGAGATCTTCTCCGTGCTTAGACTCGAGCTCTTCCCTGCGACGGACTTCGAGACCAGGCCGAGCGGCAAGAAGGACACCACCGCCGTTGGATCCTCTGTCACGTCTAAGAAGCGTCCAATCATCCGGAGAAACTTCAGCATCGAACACAGATGAGTCGAGATTGGATTCTGTTACTGCAATCAGGTCTGTCTGTAGCTGTCGAATATGTTCTTTAAAATAAGATAGTTTTGTTTTTAGACCTCTTACGTTTTGGTAGAGAACAGATAGTGAGGTGTCTCGACTTTGGACACTAGATCCGCCTCGCGGTAGCGCTGTCTGACGTCGAGGTTTGGGTGTTTGTGCAGCCCTTACTTGATTTCTCACCGGAGACGTGGGGCCGCCGATATTGTGCGGCACGCCCGGCGTTTCTTTGAAACCACTCACATATCTTGTCGGCGGGCCATGACTCTGGCTTCATAAATATCGAAGCGCTGCTCTCTGGAACGGTTACATAGGCCGGGAACTAGAACGGGAACTAGAACTACCTAGAACGGGAACATAGGCCCACGAAGGGGATTGGAGCATATTCACTACGCAGGCCCAGTGCGGGTTGATGGATTTACATAAGCCATCGAATTTCTTCTACAGACGTAGGTATGCAGGCAGCAGATTGCCTCGGAATGTTTTCCTTCAATGAAAAGTGTGAAATTCCGTAGGTACCTAATTCCAAAGATCTCGATTGTACGGGACCGGGATTTGAACCCACCTCACTGAACCGCGGCTGTAAACACGAGGCGAGTGGCTGCGCAGTAGCAATACAGGGTTATTCCTAGTCAATTAGCATCCTTTTAGGGGCTTTACTGTGCATTAAAACTAACAACTTTTGTCAAAACTCGAAAAAAAATTGTTGTTTCATAGAAAAATATCGTATATCACCCGGAACAGCTGTTTTTTTAGTTTTACAAAAGTCGCAGAACAAAAGTAGTATTGATGTACAGAATAAGCCACTAAAAGGATGCTAATTGATTAGGAATAACCACGAAGCTCAGATTTTTTGCACCCGGGGGTTTTTGGGGTCCCCTATTTCACTGGCGAAAAAAAATTTTGGAAAAGTTTTTTTTTTAATATGGCCGCCATACATTGATTCTTTTTCATCTTTAGTTAGTTGTTTTGAGGAAACTATTTGAATGACCCTGTAAGTATACTCATAATCTCAGAATAATCATCCAGATAATAACTAGAATACCTAGATGCCGAATCATACTACAAGACGGCGGATGTGCAGTTAGCTAGGTATGGCGCGCCACACAAGTTGGCGGATGTGAAGTTTGCTACAAGCTGCGCAATAGCCAATCAACGTGCGGCTTCAGTCAGGATTGGACATTGCGTAACTTGTAGCTAACTTCACATCCGCTAACTTGTGTGGCACAGCCTATACAAGCTGCGCAATAATTTGACTGCCTCGGTGGCTCAGTGGTTAGTGACCCTGACTTCTGGGTCAAAGAGGCGTGGGTTCGATCCCCACCCAGGGCAAACATTTGTGTGATGAACATAGGTGTTTGCTGTGTCTGGGTGTTATTTAGGTACTATCTATATAAGTATGTATTTAAAAATATGTATATGTAGTATATCAGTCTCTGGCAGCCATATCACAAGCTATGCTTAGTTTGGGGTCAGAGACCGTGTGTAAGATGTCCCCTAGTATTTATTATTATTATTATTATTTAATATCCATGCAATCCTGACTGAAGCTCACATCGTCTGCGCGTTGAATGAGTTACGCGCAGCTTGTTGCTATCTTCACATCCGCCGACTTGTATGATTCTGCTTATACCTACCTATCATTACTTACTTATATTACGTTAGCGGCGGCGCAAGAGAGGGGATTTGCGTAGCTTGGAGCTAACTTCACAGCCGCCAAGATGGTTGGTTCGGCCTATAGGCGGGTGGGTAGTGTTACTACCACTTAACCATGACGAGTTTTTACAATGTTGCGTGCAGAAGAAAAATATTATGACGTATACTAAGCGCCACACAAATCGGCGGATGAGAAGTTAGCCACAGATGACACTTCGCCGTGATTCGCTAATTATTGCGCATGTGTGCACAATTCCGACGCCACCTGTCGTAATGGTGAGCACGGGCGTAGGGAGCGCGCGGGAGGCATGAGGTTAGGGGGCGGGTGTGCCGCGACGTCTCGTCTCTGGCTCCCGCGCGCATACCTATATTTCGGCTTTTGCGCAGCGCTCGGCGCATGACTTCCCATCTGCCGATTTGTGTGGCGCTTAGTATAGGTAGGTACCTAGCTAGAAGCCAACCTCGTACCTAGCTATTGTACCTATTGTAATGACGTACTGGGAATGCGGAACATACCTACTTTACGGCTAGGTACAGTAGCCAAATCTATTGTTCTCCATTTAGATTACAGAGCTAGGTTTTACACATCAAGCGTGTGTTACCTACTACGTATAATTATAGGTACCTACCTACCTAACCTATCTGGAGATATTCTATACCTATGCGGTAGAAATCCATAAATCATATGCCTTAGTATGGGCACGGTAATGGTATCTTAGATGTCATTACCATGACGTGAATAAAACCTAGTGTATCATCCTAGTCTGTGTAGTGTAGTGTAGGTAATCCTAACATTTATAATAATTAACTACCAGGGGCGTAGCTACCGCCGTATCTGCCGTATCAATTATACGGGGCCCCCGGGCCGCAGCGGCCCCCGGCGTGCGTAAGCAAAAATCAATAAAATTAGAAAAACCAAAGTCATGATCAGTTATAAATGATTTAATAAATCAGTTTGCAAAAAAAAGGCAAGGAGAGTGTATATTTCATTTTAATTGTTTGTAAACATTTTGGAAAAAGTGACAGATAGATAATTATGATGAATAAATATTTCTTTTATTTGATGCAATAAATTTTTTCTTTTGTGAGAATTTTTATAAGGGCCCCCAAAAAAAATTATACGGGGCCCCGCCAAGGCACGCTACGCCACTGTTAACTACCATAATAGGTAGGTAGGCCCGATAAACTGTGTGACATAATTTCTGGTAGGAATTTCCTGTCTTTATTTCAATTTAGATACCTATGTACAATATTGTTTTGTTACCAATAATAGTTAAAGTAGGTAAGTAATTAAGCCCGGTTACAGAGGCGCCATCGTGATTATGTCAGCTAAATAGCATACCTAGTTCTGTTTCTTTTTCACTTTAGGTATTCGATAGAGAGAACGTTTTTATGTATATTGCTATTAAATTTACGCTAGCGCTTCTGTAATCGGGCTTAGTTCGTATAGACCGGACGCCCCTTACTGTGTAAGCGCTCTGACGTTCGGCTTCGCTTTTCTTCCCGGTCGCCCTCGTGGCGTGAGCACAGAATAGGCCCTAGGTCGCTGGGCGTGAGTGACTGACGCGAGCAGGAGAACAAGCGAAGCCGAACGTCAGAGCGCTTACACAGTAAAGCCCCGGGTGGCTAGCCCTGGTGACAGGAAAGCTGAATTAGAAGCTTACGGCGTGTGAAGGTCCATGCTAGAGGGCACTGGTGCGTTCCTACGGAGATCCCAGTTTCCTCTCACAAACATAGAGGGGAGGCCGAGAGGGTTTTAGTGGAAAAGTCCCTTGGAAGAGTTAGTAGAGTTAAATGTCCACATAACCCGGTTGCACCCAACACAACCGGGTATCTGTTAAAGATTTCCCCCCCTGTATAATCAATTAGCATCCTTTTAAGGGCTAATTCTGCACATCAAACTAACAACTTTTATTCTGCGACTTTTGTCAAAATTCGGAAAAAAATCAGCTGTTCCATACATTTTGTCGCGGGTGAACGATATTTTTCTATGGAACAACAAATTATAATTTTGAGTTTTGACAAAAGTTGTTAGTTTTGATGTACCTACAGAATAAGCCCCTAAAAGGATGCTAATTGATTAGAAGTAACCCTGTAAAAGTATGTATTTAAAAATACCTATGTATAGGTAGTTTATCAGTCTCTGGCAGCCATATCACAAGGTTTGCTTAGTTTGGGGTCAGAGGCCGTGTGTAAATGTCCCCAAATATTTATTTATTTATTATTTATTTGACTTGTATAAGGTAAGAACCGCGAATTCTAGAAACTCATAACAAATACATAAATGATAGCATTCTCAAGAGCGTTTGAATATCAACATCGGACTTAAAAGATCCCCGATTTTAAGGAAAATCAAGCGACGATCAACTGCGCAATGGGTATAATTCTGTGAAACTTGCGAAACTCAATTGATGCTAAATTCTAGGGATTCGTTTGTAAACAACTCGTTTGTGACGTAGTCAGCTAGTCCAGCATGCGACCACGAAAAACCACGAAAAGAACTCATTTCGACGTGTGAAAAAGTAACAGATATATAAGTACTTAGCCATAACGCTGTCTCGTTCTGGCACGTCGAAAGAAATATTACTTCGTGCGCATCCTAGCCCGGCAGGTCTCAGACCTGTCTCAAAATCGAATAACTTTTTAACCGACTTCCAAAAAGGAGAAGGTTCTATGTTCGTCTGTATTTTTTTTTTTGTGTATGTTCATCGATAAATTCACCAAATTGTAAACCGAACCGATTTTTTTTAAATTCGTAATATTTAATTATTTAAAAAAAAATGGCAAAACCGCCTACCATCGTGTACAAAATTCGAATATTTCGCTCGAAATGTTTCCCATTTAAATTTTAAAGAAATCGGCTGAACCGTTTTTTAAAATCTTTAATAATGTAAACAATTCGCGCGAAATATTCGAATAATGTACACGATGGAAGGCAGTTTTGCAATTTTTTGCAAAAAAAAAATTTTTTGGAAATAATGGCATACGTTATCACTTTTAGCTGAAAGGAGATAATGCAAGAATTGGTATATAGATCTTAGGCTATCATCTTGTAAACGTATTTCATTATTTACTTTGTTTTAGAAAATGATTTTCCTATTATTTTCTTTATTAATGTCACGCGGTAGGCGCGCATAGTAACTACGACGAGTTATTTACATCTAAAGCGCGAGTACTAACTATGTATGACATAATCTGCGGTCGCGGGTCGCTCGTCTCTATTGTATTAGTTTTTTTTTGGTGTTTTAGTATTGAAGAAATTGAGTTTCGAGAATTTTGTTAACACAATAGCGCCTATTAGCTATTCTTAGCTACTCGTGGGTCGTCCTATGTTCAACAGTAGACTATTAAAAGGCCGGTACTATACGGTAATATCTACCAATAGGTAGGTAGAGATGCAGTGGTTCACAGGGATATAAACATAAAAGACACTCAAAAACGTGTTACAAAGATTTTATTCAACCAAAATCTTCACCACTATCTGATTCTATCTTTTTCCGATCGTTTCGTCCGTGGTCGCTGGCTTCCACCAGGATCCTGGATACAGCCTTCAGCAGCCTGACTCTAAACCTGGCTACTGACGTCACCTCCTCATATCCTAGCTCCTTGATATCGCGGTCTATGTGGTAGTGGAACGTAGCCCAAAGCATTTCACGAGCTTTGAGCAGCACTTCAGATTGGCTGAAAAATACAGGTGACTTTTACTATGGGGACAACCTTGCAAATCGAAAAAGAATAATCGGCCAAGTACGAGTCGGACTCGCGCACGGAGCCCCCCCTTAAATATTTATTTTATTTTAATTATCTATTATTGAAGTGAATATACAACTAAATATTCTGTGAAAATTTTAAGCATCTACCTACCATTATTAATATAGATCGAAAAACGGCTTAAAATCAGGTTTGTTGTATGGGAGCCCGCCTTAATTATTAATTTTATTCTGTTTTTCGTATTTGTTGTTCTAGCGGCAACTGAAATACATCATCTGTGAAAATTTCAGCTTTCTAGCTATAACGGTTCATGAGATACAGCTTGGAGACAGACAGACGGACAGCGGAGTCTTAGTAATAGGGTCCCGTTTTTACCCTTTGGGTACGGAACCCTAAATATCAGCTCAACAGTGTAAAACTTAGAGGTATCGAACTTCCCAATGTACCTACTCGTAATTTTTATTGACGCAAGTTATACCTAGTTTGTACCTAAATATTAGATTAGTTATGAACTAGTTTGGCAGCACTAAGAATAGGCTAAGCTAAATAAATATATTTAGCTTGGAAATACATAATATACAATTTGATTAACAGCTGCCCGTCCTGGGCTTCGCACGGTTAAGTATGAGTAATAGCTATAAACCTTCTAGAAGAAATATTCTAAGAAATAGTGAAAACCGTATTGCAATCTGTTGTCTAGTTTGGAAGATATAAGCGGAAACACAGACGGACACACAAAAATTGCTGTTTTGCTTTATAATGTTACGCAGTAGGCCGCGCGCGGTACGACGGCTAGTTGTTTACACCTAATCGCGAGATTTATGGTTTTATGACTCAGGCGGCACCGGCCTTTGTGTCGCGTCTATTGTGAGATTTTTTGTGTGGTGTTTTCGTAATAATTAAGAACAATAGGGTTTCTCGAACTTTACACTTGTTTACTTTGTCAGTCACAATGGCACCGAATATTCTACAGATTTCTAGAGAACCCTTATTCCGATATAAATAGGGCGACGGTTTTCGTTCGTGGCAGTTACCGCGTTTTGTATCGTAGCGAAAACATCTCGTGTTCAAGTGCAGTACCAGTGGTTGTGAAGTGACTAATTCGTGTTGTGTGACTATCAGTGCCAGTGTGACTGTGAAGTGTTGTGCGAACCAGTGTCGTGTGTACTGTGATTTTGTGCAATAAAGTGCAAAGTGAGCAATCGGCGTTTTAACTAATTATCCAAGAACCCATCTCGTAACAATAATATGTAGTGAAACCTATCAGTTAGAATATAAAAAAAATGGATATATATTCATTCAAACATTTTGTGTAGAGCGAATCATTCAAATCGGCGGATATGAAGTTAGCTACAACCTGCGGAGACTCAATCGAAGCGCAGCCACGGTAATGATATCTCATTACTGTGGCGCAGCTTTATGTGAGGTTCACTCAAGATTAAATATTGCGCAACTTGTAGCTATAATCTAACATCACATCCGCCGACTTGTATAATTCGGTCTGTACAATGATATTTCTGGCAATTATTGGGCTGCGTCATTTTCATCAAACAAATTTTGGACACGGTATTTTTTATGAAAAATGATGAAGATCTCTAGAAGTCCGTGAAAATTCCGCGTGACGTCACGCTGTAGACTTTACTTCGGCGTAACATGAACTCACACTACCGAACTTTGACGCGCTTTATCTTTGTCATGTTTCGTTTAATTTACAAAAGAAAAAAAATCATGTCCTTAGATTTTTAGGGTTCCGTACCCAAAGGGTAAAAACGGGACCCTATTACTAAGACTTCGATGTCCGTCTGTCACCGGGCTGTATCTCGTGCACCGTGATAGCTGAAATTTTCACAGATGATGTATTTTAGTTGCCGCTATAACAACAGAATATATTATTATATAAGTTTTCATTTTAATGTATATTACGCGATATATTACTCTGTCAATTATAATTGTGAACCGATTTTGATGATTCTTTTTTCAATTTTACCGAAATTGGCAGCGTGGTTTTTGAATAATTTTTTTTCGCAGAAAATGGCATAATCGACTTCAACCGTGTACAGAATTCGAATAGTTCGCACGGATCCATGTTATAATTTTCACATTACTGTTGCATTACCAAAAATCGCTCAGTCGATCTCGATAAAATATAAACGGGATCTCCCCTGAAGCACGATCTACCAAACAAAAAAAATATTATAGAAATCGGAACTATTATATTTATTTGTAAGAACATTCATTGTACATAGTGATGCAAGAAACGTTTCTGATTTCTGATTTCGGACTACCCCGTAAAAAGTTATTCGTGGTTATAAAAAAAAATTCGCGTCGACTTGATAAAAACCTTGTTTCGTCGGTTAAAAAATCAACAATAACATAAAAACAAGTGTTACATGTAAAATAAAACTTTTTAAAAAAAAAAGCTTTTACTGAACAAGTACTCGCCAAGACGAATCAAACGAGCCGAAACTCGATAGGGTTGCGTCGTTTCATTACAGAGTTCCTATGACCACCTTCCAGCTCCATCCAGACCCTGGTTACCATTGAAAGACAAACCACTCGCCAAGAAAATTCAAATGAACCCAGACTCGATGAGGCTGTGTCGTTTCATTGCTAAGTTGCTTTGGCCACCTTCCAGCTCCATCATCAGATCAGCGCTATGTCATCATAATATTGCATTGTCACGCGATTTACACATGTATGCAAAATTTCAGCTCAATCGGTAACCGGGAAGTGGATCAAATGTAACTTGCAAGATTTGATTACAGACAGACAGAAAACGGGACAGGTGAAACTAAATACCTAAAAGCTTATAAAATGGCGAACTCGACCGAGCTATTTGAATTTCGAACGTAGATTCCAACGATTGAAGTCGGTGGTGCCATTTTTGGCGAAAATTAGTTATCATTTGATACTAACCTGGCTGGAACATGTATATTTAGCTTGTGCCTCGTCATTGATAGCACCGCTGTGTTGCCATCATTCTCCACCTGTGAAAAGGTAGAAAAATATTTCTAGAAGCTTTTATAACTTTTTTTCTCCATGTATGTATTTTGTCATATACAAGGTTATCCAGAAATTGTGTACAAAGCCGAAAGGATGGGATTCAGAGCATCATTGTGAACAATTTACGCTATAAACCCAGGATCCGAGAATAAAATCAACAATATTATAAACAAAGTAGAGACAATATAATCCTTACAAAACAAAGTGGATACAAACCTTAGAAGAGACAACCTTAAAACAAAGTAGAGACAAAATATCCGAAAGTTTTTGTTGGTTTGTTCCTCTTTTACACACTTTTGCAACGGAGTAACGAATTGACTTCATTTTTGGCATGGACATAGTTTGAAAGATGGGAAGTGACATAGGCTACTTTTATCCCGGAAAAATGAAAGATTCCCACGGGATGGCACAAAAAATCTAAATATTACGCGGGCAGAGCCGCCAGCAAAATCTAGTAACATTATAATCTAAATATGTTGTTATGGGGTAAACCTTTCTCATATAGGTAGTTGTGACGTGTCAGTTATCGATAAACTTCAGTCAATAACATTACAATTAAATTGTACAACAAATAATTTAAAAAAAAAAACCTAATTAACCATAAGTATCGAGTAAACCTTTATCATATAAGTAGTTGTGACGTGGCATGTAGTGACGTCATAGTTATCGATAAACTTCAGTCAATAACATTACAATTAATTGTACAACAAATAATAATAAAAAAAACCTAATTAACCATAAGTATTGAGTAAACCTTTATCGTATAAGTAGTTGTGACGTGGCATGTAGTGACATCACAGTTATCGATAAACTTCAGACAATAACATTACAATTAATTGTACAAAAAATAATAAAAAAAAACCCTAATTAACCATAAGTATCAAGTAAACCTTTATCATATAGGTAGTTGTGACGTGGCATGTAGTGACGTCACAGTTATTGATAAACTTCAGTCAATAACATTACAAATAAATTGTACAACAAATAATTAAAAAAAAACCTAATTAACCATAAGTATTGAGTAAACCTTTATCATATAAGTAGTTGTGACGTGGCATGTAGTGACGTCACAGTTATCGATAAACTTCAGTCAATAACATTACAATTAATTGTACAACAAATAATAAAAAAAAAACCCTTATTAACCATAAGTATCGAGTAAACCTTTATCATATAAGTAGTTGTGACGTGGCATGTAGTGACGTCACAGTTATCGATAAACTTCAATCAATAACATTACAATTAAATTGCACGACAAATAATAAAATTATCTAATTAACCATAACAGTCTCGAGATTATTGTCGACATAATTATTAAAAGGATATCCCTGTTTATATATTTAAGGTAAATAACATATTTATAGTGTGAATTATACGTCAGTGGTGAAGTCAGTCAAAACAATGGGCTAAAAACACAGAGATCTAACTAACCAGAGAGATAGCGCTGTTGATATTTGAGGCCATTCTCAACCACAAAAATCACAGAGATTCCAGAGGGATAATGTCGTCGATCGAGAAAAGAAAGAAAGAGATGTAATGATTTAATATGGCATGAGTTAGAAAGAGATATGAAAAATATCTCAATTCAGAGGCTAGTTGCCGTGTTTTTCTCTCAGTAGTGTCAAATCCCAATTGATATTTGGCAGTTTTGACAGCTCTGGGCAAGATACATTTTTGTGGTTAAGAATTTCCTCAAGCGACAACAGCGCTATCTCTCTAGTTGTAATAGCTCTGTGACAAAAATGTATTGAAAATCTTACCTAGAGCTGTCAAAAATGTCAAATGAGAATTGGAATTTAACAAGAATTCGACACTATCTGGAGACTAACCCAGTAATAGCCACTGAATTGAGATATTTTTCATGTCTCGCTCATGCCATAGAATTAGAATCGTTTATTGATGTATTGAGCTTAATACTAAAATTATATATACAACAGTTTGTACAATAATATTAAGTACCGCAAAATATATCTCGTCATTTCATATTAAATCACTGCATCTCCCTCAGATTTTCTCGCCACATTATCCCTCTGGTAGTACTGGTATCTCTGTGGCTAAAAACAATTCTAAGTACGAGTATACCTACGATTACCTATTGAATCAGGTGACGATGTCAATATGATCGCGTGATGTTGTGTGTGACACATGACCATGCTAGGAGATCCATGCAACATCGAATCAGGAATGAGGAGACCCGTAGAAGAACCAAAGTTACTGACATAGCCCAGCGGATTGGCAAATTGAAATGGCAATGGGCAGGGCACATAGCACGACAGACTGATGACCGGTGGGGTCGAAATTTTTTCCAGTGGAGACTACGTACCGGCAAGCGCAGCGTCATCGACATCATCGACATCATCATCGTCATCGTCATCGTCATCGACCACTTCAAGATAGACCGATGACCGCAGGATCGCGCTGGCTACAAGCCGCTACCAACAGGTCTTATCGCAGATCTTTAGGGGAGGCCTATGTCCAGCAGTGGACGTCCTATGGCTGATGGATGGATGGATGGACCATGATTGGTCTGCACCACCCAAAATGCCTAGCTATACTTTTTAGGGTTCCGTAGCAAAACAAGGAAGCCTTATAATTTCGTCGCGTCTGTCCGTCCCCCATGTCACAAAGTCTCAAATATCTTATATTCATATAGCGCGCGAAATTAATGTTATTTTTTGTGTGTTTTTTTGACAACTGCTCATTATAAGTTTACAATAACTTATTTAGCGACCATTAAAAGGTAGTGCTAACGAGGTACATAAACCTATAAACTAAAATAGTGGCCAGTCTATGCACAAGTTCGCATCAACTGATAATTGACCAAGTGCGAGTTGGACTCGCGTATGAAGGTTTGCGTACCCTATGGGTACCCCCTTAGCCCCATTTTAACCGTCTACCTGTTTGGAGCAAAAAACGGGAAAAAATTACGTTTGTTGTATGGGAGCCCCCCGTAAATATTTATTTAATTCTGCTTTTATTGTTGTTATAGCGGCAACAAATATACATCATCTGTGAAAATTTCAGCTGCCTAGCTATCACGGTTCATGAGATACAGGCTGGTAACAGACAGACGGACAGCGGAGTTTTAGTAACATGGTCCCGTTTTTACCCTTTGGATACGGAACCCTAAAAAAACAGCAAAAAAACAAACATTTTGTCGAGGGTGAACGATATTTTTCTATGGAGCATTTTTTTGAGATTTGATAACAGTCGTTGAACAAAAGTTGTTAGTTTTGATGTACATAATAAGCCCGATTACAGATGCGCCATCGCATAGATAAGTATGACTAGAATCCTCGATTGCGTATATATGTAGGGTGTGAGAAAAAAGATGTGCTATACATACTTAGATAGCTATACATATACCTATATACGTTGTTATGATTTTATCATATTTAGACTCTAGAGATTATAGTAAAAATCTGCAAAACACTAATAGAAGTGATAGAAAATAGATTATAGTTCACAATAATGTGTTGATTTACTAAAGCTTCTCATCAAAAATTCATCAGTAGTTTTTGGCGCTTAATGTTGTCTGACTATTACGCCTAGGCCGTGCGTAGTAGGCAGGCAAAAAAACGTATACGCAGATAGAGACAAAAGACATTAGTTTCGTCCTGTTCACACTTTAATACTTGCACATCTCGCCCTCTCTTACTTTTGTAATTATTATTATTGAGCGCCCTGTCTAGTTAATACTTGACTATGCGCCATCGTAATTATATTAGCTAAATAGCATATTTCTGTTTCTTTTTCACTTTAGGCATTCGCTAGAGAGAACGCTTTTTACGTTGCTATTAAATTTACGCTGGCGCCTCTGTGGGGCGCTCGGGCTTAATAAGCCCATAAAACGATTCTAATTGATAACCAGTAACAGAGTTTTCGTAGTCAATTATTACGAATAATACCTAATGTTTTAGAATATCTGCGTCGCGTCGTCTATATTTGCACTCAATAATTTAATTAATGAGTCACTCTGTTTTTATAATTTTTATGACGTAACGTGAGTCGTTCGATTTTTGTGACGTTTTGTTTTACATTATTTATGACATAATTATTTATTCTATGATGAAAGTAGTTTCTAGAATCTTGTGGCGTCATGAATTACGCTGATAATGTGACGTTTTGACGACGTTGAAGTTACGAATTTGTTTTACCCGACTGCCATTGAAGGCGGATAGTGGTTATTAGCATTTTTACAACGTATTTAGGATATGGTATGGTAAGTCTAAAACCACACAACAGGAAGAACAACTTATACAGAGTTATTCCTATTCTATTAGCATCATTTTAGTGGCTTATTCTGTACATCAAAACTAACAACTTTTGTTCTGCGACATTTGTCAAAACTAAAAAAAAAACAGCTGTCTCATACATTTTGTCGAGGAGGAACGATATTTTCTATGGCACAACAAATTTTTTTTGTGATTTGATAAATGTCGTTGAACAAAAATTGTTACTTTTGATGTACATAATACACCACTAAAATGATGCTAATAGATTAGGAATAACCCTGTATAATGGAACATAGTATATTATGGGAACAACTCAAAAAAAAATTAAGCTTTTCCATACAAATTGACTTTCGGCAAAATGATGTACGGGACGGTTGTTTCACTGTTTCAGGTTTGTCCCCATGGTAAACGTTGTTTATAATAATGGTCTTAATCACCCTTTCAATTTAATGCCCTATGCGAATAACCTCGTAATTATAGCTTACCTAGTCACAGAGATTCCAGAGAGATAATGTGGTCGATCGAGAAAAGAAAAAAAGAGATGCAATGATTGAATATGGCATGAGTTAGAAGATATCTCGATTCAGTGGCTAAGAGGGGTGAGACGTGCGCTCTCTGCTCCGCGTACCCCTGTCACCCACCCGGTAACATCTCCCCCCGCTCCCTTCTTACCCCGCGGGCGTTCCGCGAGTTAAATGGTTTGCCTATAGTTGTCGTGTTTTTCTCTGATAGTGTCAAATTCCAATTCATATTTGAATCTTGAAAGCTCTGGGCAAGATTTTCCATACAATTTTGTGGCTGAGAATTCAAGCGACAACAGCGCTCTCTGTAGTTGTAATAGCTCTGTGCTAGTAGTTTTCCGATCAGTAGACCACACGGCACATCTCTTTGACTGAATCTTCGTAAGCCTACTCATATCTCGACTCGTTCTTGACCGATTTGGTTCATACTCGCAAATATTGTTAGAATTTAGATACTAAACGATCCTGCCAAATGTTATTGAAATCGGATGATATTAGGGCGATAAGATATCTCTCCCCTTTTTGAGGGAAATACAAAAAAATATCTAAGAAAAAACGCCGACGACATAAAATTCTATTTATATTAGTGGAATTTTGATGAATGTAAAACCTGTGTATACTAAGCGCCACACAAATCGGCGGATGAGAAGTTAGCCGCAGATGACACTTCGCCGTGATTCGCTAAGCACAATGCCGACGCCGCGTGGCGTAGCGGTGAGCACGGGCGTAGGGAGCGTGCGGTAGGCATGAGATTGGCGGGCGGGTGTGTCCCGGCGCGAGTCTCTCTGGCTCCCGCGCATACCTAAATTTCGGCTTTGCGCAGCGTTCTGAGCATAACTTACCATTCGCCGATGTGTGTGGCGCTTAGTATACTAAGTTTTGTTTAGATTCGTTGAAAAATGCGACCTTTAGAGGAAAATCAATATCCGGACAGACGAAAGCAAAATCGTCGAGTTGAAGCAAAGAGCTTCGTTTCGATTAGGTCAATGATGATGATAGGTCACAATGGACAGGTTTGTACAGGACAATGACAGCGGTTTACATAATATTTACCCGCTATTTCGCAGTTTTCCTGGACAAATAACACTATCATAATACGGATTGGGGACTTAACTGTTATGTGTCTAAAATGACTAAGCATTTAAGCAGGTTTTCGCATGACAGCTTCAAACTTTCTGCCCAGGATGTCATTTCCCAAAACCACAGATTTCCGTTCAAGTATTACGTAAGCACTATAGGGGGGCGGGGGGTTTATGATTTGCTAATTTTTGATGGCATGGGGGGGAGTCTGGATGGTGATTACTTCAGCAATAGTTATTTATTTCTTTACGCATAGGTGTGTTAAGTCCTTTATCCTAATCTATTTTCTTATTTCTAGAATGAAGTCTGCTACTCACGAATCAATAAAAAAAGAAAAATGCATACAGATAACCAATGTTTACGTACTAATGTGTGGGGGGAGGGGGTAAGAGCTTTGTTTACTTTTGCTGGGAGGGGAGTAAATAATTGTAATTAATCTGCTTACTTGCCCCATCGTAAAGAGTAGTACTTAGTGAGTCAAATGGGAAATTTAGGAAACAAATCGTGTTATATCCAATTTTCAAAAAGTTCTCTACGTTTTTAGGGTTCCGTACCCACAGGGTAAAAACGGGACCCTATTACTAAGACTCCGCTGTCCGTCTGTCTGTCTGTCTCCAGGCTGTATCTCATGAACTGTTATAGCTAGAAAGCTGAAATTTTCACAGATGATGTATTTCTGTTGCCGTTATAACAACAAATACTAAAAACATAATAAAATTAATAATTGAGGGGGGCTCCCATACAACAAACCTGATTTTATAACCGTTTTTCGCTCTATATTAATAATGGTAACAGGTAGATGCTTGAAATTTTCACTGAATATTTATTTGTATATTTACTTCAATAACCCTTACATAGTATAAAATAAAGTCGCTATTTTCGTTTGTTTGTCTGTATGCTTAAATCTTTAAAACTACGCAACGGATTTTGATGCGGTTTTTTTTAATGGATAGAGTGATTCAAGAGGAAGGTTTATATGTATAATACACCTGTGCGAAGCCGGGGCGGGTCGTCTAGTAAATAATAAAATTAAAATAAAATAACTATTTATGTATGGGTATGGCTATGTATGTATGGGTATACAGTATGGAATCCTCCGTGCGCGAGTCCGACTCGTACTTGTCCGATTATTTAAGATTGGCACCTGGTCGTAATTTAGCAGTACGTTTTGACGTCATTCTACGTATAGCATATTTACGATAGTCTGGCACTGACACCAATTTAAAAAAAAAATAGCAATTTACTGTCATTATCACTTCAAGTTACTGTCATTTTGACGCCAGTCCACGGTCAGCTTGACGTCAGTTTACTACTAACCTCAGCGACAGGTCCCATAGTGAACAGCAGCGCGGCTTGTGGTGAGATAACGGAAGTCTTGTACAGCATTAGAGCCCGCCTCTCTACAGAGTGCCTGCCGCGGTGCGACGCGAGTAACGTCGGCTTCTTGACCGTTTAGTGTCAGTTTGACGCCAATCTACTGTCAGTTTGACGTCAATTTACTACTGACCTCAGCGACATGTCCCATAGTGAACAGCAGCGCGGCTTGTGGTGAGATCATGGAAGTCTTGTACAGCATTAGAGCCCGCCTCTCTACAGAGTGCCTGCCGCGGTGCGACGCGAGTAACGTCGGCTTCTTGACCGTTTAGTGTCAGTTTGACGCCAATCTACTGTCAGTTTGACGTCAATTTACTACTGACCTCAGCGACAGGTCCCATAGTGAACAGCAGCGCGGCTTGTGGCGAGATCATGGAAGTCTTGTACAGCATTAGAGCCCGCCTCTCTACAGAGTGCCTGCCGCGGTGCGACGCGAGTAACGTCGGCTTCTTGACCGTTTAGTGTCAGTTTGACGCCAATCTACTGTCAGTTTGACGTCAATTTACTACTGACCTCAGCGACAGGTCCCATAGTGAACAGCAGCGCGGTTTGTGGTGAGATCACGGAAGTCTTGTAAAGCATCAGAGCCCGCCTCTCTATTGAATGTCTTCCACGGTGCGACGCGAGTAACGTCGGCTTGTTGACCGTTTTGGTGAGAGTCGAGTTGACGCTTTCTGATGCGATGTGGGCTCGTTCTCCGGTACTGCGAAACACATATGAGATTAAGGTGGATTCAATTGGTCATCAGCGCATAAAATTATTATTTTTAGGGTTCCGTACCTCGAAAGGAAAAAAACGGAACCCTTATAGGATCATTTTGTTGTCCGTCATTCCGTATATCAAGACCTTTTATCGTGAGAACGTGTGAAGTTAATCAGTTGAAATTTAAACCATATACGTTTATCTACGGCCTCTTGCAGTTGTGAAAAAATAATACTTCTCAGTTATCGTAAAAAAAAATTAGATCTACGACACTCACAAGAATCAAACCTACGGGGTACTTCCCGTTAACCTAGAACTATGAAATTTAGCGAGCAGCATTGTCTTAGAGTACACATATAGGAACAAATCTGAAAACTGCACATTTTTAATTAAAACACAAAAAAATAGGGCAATAGAAATGAGTGTCTAAATTTTAAAGTGAGTCGTATTATGTGGGGTTAATGACAAGAAATGCAAAAAAAATTATCAAAGTACACCGCCCGCTGCCGACAACGCACACAACGTGCGACGCGCCCGCTCTATTTAAGCCGTCCGCCCGGCGGCGCTCGCGAGTCATTCTCGTTCGACTGCTCGCCCTCGATGGTCTGCCATCTTAAGTTGCATAATCTACTGACTTTCGCTCTAAGGTTTTAACGACATAGTTCTGAGTGAATGAACTAATCATGAAACCTGCATGTAATTTAGGAATTTGTACGGAAGCCTCGGTGTGCGACCCTGACTCGCACTTGTCCGGTATTTTTTGCAGTTTGTGGCATTTACATATAAACATTAATATTTTTTAATATGAAAAATGAAAGGCATAATGACTAGGTAAAAAAAACATTATTATAATTAGTCCGTTTTAACTTTAATTATATTTTTAATTATAGTCACCTAGCCTATTCTTTGTCACTGATTTATTTATAAAATGTACATGATTTGAATATGAATAACTGCTCATTGCAAGTTTACAAAAACTAATTTAGCAGACATGAATAGGTAGTGTTAACGAGGAACATACACCTTTAAACCAAAATAGTGGCAGTCTATTGCACAAAAGTAACTAAAGTGAACAGTTGAAGAATTTTTGTGCATACTAATATTTTTTGTTTATAAGTGCAAGCATAATAGATGTGCCAGTTGTGACGAAACCGGTTGTGGCCATTTGATGTCCAAATTATTACAATAATCGGCCAAGTACGAGTCGGACTCGCGCACGGAGGGTTCCGTACTGTATGGGAGCCCCCCTTAAATATTTATTTTATTTTAATTTTATTATTTATTATTGAAGGGAATATAAAACTAAATATTCTGTGAAAATTTCAAGCATCTACCTGTTACTATTATTAATATAGAGCGAAAAACGTCTAAAAATTCAGGTTTGTTATTAAATATTTATTTTATTTTGTTTTTAGTATTTGTTGTTATAGCGGCAACCGAAATAATCTGTGAAAATTTCAGCTGCCTAGCTATCATGGTTCATGAGATACAGCCCGGTGACAGACGGACAGACGGACATCGAAGTCTTAGTATAATAGGATCCCGTTTTTCCCTTTGGGTACGGAACCCTAAAAATGATAATTAATCATAAACAAATTAAACAATGAATCAAAAACAATTCTCGGAAATACCCTCCTATATAGTTTTATCTGGTTTCCCTGTACTAAGCGAAAGGGCGTGATATAGATCATCATTATAAACATAATAGATAAATTTAGCAAACTCAGAATTTAACAAAAAAATCTTCTGATTTCTCACATTTTTTGGTGTCATACAGCGTGTAGATCTACACTCGAGAGCAGTGTAACGACAGCAATCACCTATATTTGCCTCTGTAAAAGACTTGTGGCTAGAGTGAGCTCCTCTAAAAGATAAGACACTTACGTTGAAAGACTTCAGTCACAGTCTTCAACTTCACTTTGGTTTTCAAGTGTTTTTTGGTACCAAATAGAGCGTCGACACCCAACAGCAGTGTCGCGAGTGATTTTTTTGGCTATATTATTCTTCTTCTCTATCTTCTCTATTAAAAAAAAATAAGTTAGACCCTCACGTGGAAAATACTTCAGTCACAGTCTTCAGCTTCCCTTTGGTTTTCACGTGTTTTTTGGTCACGAACAAAGCGTCGACACCCGAGAGCAGTGTCGCGACACTCAGTTCGTCGATGTCTGCGAAACGGTTGATGTCTTCTAGTTCCAAGTTGCGCTCTATGAGGCCAGTCTTTAGCAGCTCCCGTAAGTAAAGGCTTGAGAGAGCTGAAAAGACCAAATCATCACTACATAGTATAAAACAAAGTCGCTTCCCTGTCTGTCTGTCCCTATGTCCCTGTGTATTCTATGGCTATAAAAATATTTAGTGAACTGCCAAATAATCTAAAAGATATCGAAAAGGAAAACTATTTTATAAAACAACTAAAAATTATTCTTTTATCCAAATGCTACATTAGACGAATTTTTTAACGATAATCTAGAAAACATAATAATAAATCGTTAAAATACAAATAATAAAATTGCCAACCCCTAAGGGTCATATATATATGGATAACTATCCAAAACATGGTAATTAAGAACCGAATGTAAGTTTCATATGTTGCAATAAATGATTTGATTTGATTTGATGTACCTATGCTTATATCTTTAAAACTAAGCAATGGATATTGATGCGGTTTTTTTTAATAGATAGAGTGATTCAAGAGTAAGGTTTATATGTATAAATATGTAACGTTCCACGTTTGTGTCTCAGTGTTTAACATAGTATATTATGTATTATAGTAAACCACTGCCTGTCAACCATCGCTTAGTAACAGCGCCTGAGCCGGCCATGCGAGCGCCCCGCGCCGCCTCACCCCCTCTTACGCGGGGAGGGCATCGGTCTCCGCTCGCGCCGTGTGCCACGTGGCAGTCCGCGCCCACCCGCTATGTTAGCGAGTCGTTACACGGTAGATCGACGCCGCTCCCGCGCTCTCGTAACTAACTAACTTAACATCGAATGTGCCTATTGTGTTTGCTTCCTTTGTGCAAGGACCTAATAAACTTGTGTGTAAACTCTGAATCATCTTTCTTCTTCAAGAACCCTTAAATAAGTTCGTGGGCACCTCCACCGGCTCCCATAAATGGCGTCCCAACACGGAGCACTACCAAAACTATACAGACCCTGTGATAAGTGAGTTCTATACATAAGGGATACAATAGCGAAGAGACTGTTCAGTGTCATTCTTTATGCGATAAACAATAATCGACAATGACACGCACTCGCCGTCAGTCACGGCGTCAGTCCGATGCCTTCGCAGATGCCGTAGAAGATTCAGAAGAGCAAGTTTCAGCATCCACAGTGGCTTCCATGATGGCCGCTTTGCAGCGCACCCAGAACGAAGCCCTAGAGCGGCTTTTCGACCGCGTACTGGAGCGCACGCCTGCTAACTCGCCAGTCTCCATCATCCAAGAACCGAAGTCCGGTACCTTCGCCTCCTGCAGCGCCAGATTTTCCGGCAGCTCGGAGGAAGTAGATGCATTCATTGATGCCATTTCGAGCTACCGTGATTGCAAGAATATTTCAAACGAAAATGCAATACGAGGGATGTCGCTTCTACTCAACGGACCAGCCGCGCTCTGGTGGCAAAGCGTAAAACCAGAGGTAACTACATGGACAGAGGTCATCGACCGATTACGTAACGCTTTTGGCGACTGTCGCCCGACCTATCGCCTATATCGAGAGCTTTTTGCACTAGAACACGGAGAAGAGAAAACCGAAATTTTTGTTGCTAAATGCAGAGCGCTTTTATCAAAAATACCTACTGGCGATGTGTCTACTAAAGCACAAATAGACATGGTATACTCTCTGTTAAATCGGCGTATTCGAAAAAGGTTGCGAAGAGAAGACTGTATAAGTTTCGCTGAGCTTCTATCAAAGGCTCGAGACATCGAAGACTCGTTGGATGAAGGCGAGATAACGAATGTAACGTCTACGCAATTTTATACCACCCGTACACCGGCGCCGCAGCGAACAGCCGGGGCCGCACCGCAGCGCCCGGCCGGCGGCGCCGCCCCGCAGTCGCAGCGAGCCTCCGCTGCCGCACCGCAACGAGCTCCGCCCGTACATCGTGAATCGACATCGGTTCCGAAACAGAACGCATCCCCGCAGGCCGCGACGGATCCAACTCATTCGGCACGAGGAGCCCCCCGCCACCAGTCGGCGAGTACTCCTCCGGCGCGTGGTGAGAACAATTCCCACGCGACTCCAAAGCCGCCGCGCCCGCTCTGCAGGTATTGCAAGAGGTATGGACACTTGCTCGAGCAGTGTCGAAGACTAAAGGGTGAGTCTTTTGAAAATAATAACTCTACAGTGCCAGTGCCGGTATCGTGCTATCAATGTGGCACGAAAAACGTAACTCGCGATACGTGCAAACAGTGCAATGAAAAACAATGTTTCTATAGCGTAAAATCTGATATAATGTATGAAAATTTATCTGATGATGTTTCTTCGACCAATTCATGTGCGTCTGCACCAGTAATTCGATATGATTGTTACGACAAAAATATGCGCAATGTTTCTCATATTCCGCGTAATATTATGTATGAAAAGTCAGTACCGAAAAATTTTGATGTGTTATGTACTAATGATTTGCCCTCTCGGGGCGTGTCGAGTATTAGGGATGGGTCATCTATTAAGGCGCCGACTCACGTTAAGGAGACAAAACACTTCAGTGAAATACCATCTACTAGTGATGCGACTTACTTCGTCGATATGACTCGCGATAGGGATGGGACCCATACTAGTGACTCGACACGCACTAGTGAGGTGACACTTATGCAACATAATATGATGTATTCTGATGAATTATGTTTACCAATTGTTTCACAACCAACCGTTTTACAATCGCATGTTATGTCTGCGGAAGCGTCCGCGAGTGCCACCCCCACCACTCGCAACAACTTGCGAGCGATTTTTGACATTAAAAATTTTAACCCTGCTTTGACGACGTCGGAAAATTCTAACCCTGATGTTAAGGTGCGGGAAAATGTTAACCCTGCTTTGACGACGTCGAAAAATTCTAACCCTGATGTTAAGGTGCGGGAAAATTTTAACCCTGCTTTGACGACGTCGAAAAATTCTAACCCTGATGTTAAGGTGCGGGAAAATTTTAACCCTGCTTTGACGACGACGGAAAATTCTAACCCTGATGTTAAGGTGCGGGAAAATTTTAACCCTGCTTTGACGACGTCTGAAAATTTTAACCCTAGTGTTATGGTGCGGGAAAATTTTAACCCTGCTCTGACTGAATCGATCAATTTTACGAACAATGTCCAAATTAAACAAAATATGTGCAACGGGGAAAATTTTCAGAATGTCGACCGGGTAAATTCAAAAGGCAATAATGCGTATTTTCTAGAAAACGATTCTGTTCACGTGAAACAAATCGAAAGTAACTGCGATTTTTTCAAAAGTGTCGACTATGTAAAACAAAACAGATGTAACTCGAATTTTGTGAAAAATGACAATGTGCTAAAAATTCACGAAAGTTGTATATGTGGTAGTGGGGAGAACAACGACGATGCGGAGCCCTCTATTGGCCGAGATGTGCGGCCAATTTTTAAAATCAATATTTTAGGGTTTAACGGTACGGCGTTGGTTGACACAGCGGCCAAGCATTGCATTGCGGGCCATACGCTGTACGCTCTCCTCTTACAACAAAATCATCCTCTCCGCGTTTCCTCGCAAAATGTTAAATTGGCTGATGGTGTGGTCCGTAGGATGGACGTTTTGACCACTACACTCGAAGTGCGGTTAGAGACAACAACTATAGTGACACCGTTCGTAATTTTTCCGGATTCGACGAACAATGAGACCTTATTAGGTATTGATTTTATCACAGCAGCTGGAGTAGTCATAAACTTTCAGAAAGAAACATGGTACTTCAGTGGGAACCTTTCAAAACAATACAACCTCTGCTTCGAGCCCAAAGAGAAAAAGGCTAATCACGTAAGTAATATATCATGGGCTTCGACTAATATCCTTAGGGACGATGAAGGTACACACCTTAATCCAGGTGAGCGACAAGAGCTTGCTGCCGTCCTCTTCAAGCACGCCCACGTGTTTCAGGCAGGGGGAGGTCCTACTCCATTTACGGAACATCGAATTGAAACAGGTGAGCATCCGCCAATTGCAGTACCTCCATATCGCCTTAACCCTTCAAAGAAACAGGTAATGAAAGAAGAAATAGATAAATTACTAAAAGAAGACATCATAGAAGAATGCGAATCAGCTTGGGGATTCCCTGCGCTCATGGTCCCAAAACCCAATGGTAGCGTACGGTTCTGTGTTGATTATAGGCGTTTAAACGCAATCACCAAGGCTGATTCATATCCAATGCCAAGCATTGACGAATTGTTACAAGGCACAAAGAGGAACTGCTACATGAGTACATTGGACCTCCGCTCCTCTTATCACCAAATAGGCGTCAGGGAATCCGATAGAGACAAAACTGCGTTTGTCTGCCCACTTGGAACCTTTAGGTTCAAGAGAATGCCGTTTGGTCTCAGGAATGCCCCTGCGACTTTTCAACGTCTGATAGATCGTTTGCGCTCCTGCTCGGCTCTACAAGAGGTAACTCTTCTTTGCTACTTAGATGATTTACTGGTTATTTCCGAGGGATACGAGCGCCATCTGAAGGATCTCGAGGCAGTCTTCAAACGTTTGACCGAGTTTCACCTTCATCTGAACAGAGAGAAGTGCGTGTTCGCAAGAGAAAGCGTTAAATATCTCGGCCACGTTATAACACAGCAAGGTGTTTCCACTGACCCAGAAAAAGTGAGTGCTGTACTCGAGATGAAGGAACCAGGTAATTTAAAACACCTTAGGACCTTTCTACAAACCTGTTCTTGGTTCAGAAAATTTATACCAAATTTTTCAAAGGTTTCTGAACCTCTGACTCGTCTGACAAGAAAAAACCAAGTTTGGATCTGGGGTTCAGAACAGTATCAAGCGTTTAACGAGCTGAAACGCCTCCTGACGACAGCCCCAATACTGGTGCAAGCAGATTTTAGTCGCCCTTTCATTCTGCGTACTGACGCAAGTAACTACGCCTTAGGCGCGGTTTTATTGCAGGGCGACGGCAATCAAGAAAGACCTATTGAGTACGCCAGCCGACTCCTTAATTCAGCGGAGCGAAATTACTCAACAACCGAACGAGAAGCCCTCGCTGTAGTTTGGGCTGTAGAACGGTTTCGACCTTACCTGGACGGCCATCCAGTGATAATAGGTAGTGATCACCAACCTCTTCGTTGGCTGTTATCACTAAAATCACCAGCGGGCAGGTTAGTTCGGTGGGCCCTCAAGCTTCAAGCTTTTGATATAAAATTCCAGTACACTCCAGGGAAAGCAAACGTCGTTGCTGATACTCTTAGCAGACCGGTTTGTTCCAACGAATCTCGCGAGGATTGCGGTGTCTGCTCGGTAATCCTTGATTTACCGAAGAAGTCTCCAAACCAGATCCGCGAAGAACAAATATCGGACCCTGAAGTCGAGAAAATAATAAAAGAAATAGAAGGAACTGATGAAGTCGCAGCGCAAAGATGGGTGGATAGAGGATATCTCATGGACCACGGGGTGTTGTATCGCTTTAACCCAGATTCCGAAAGTGAATCTCCTCAACTAGTCATCCCTGCACTTCAAGTTCCAGAAATTCTAAAAGAGTTACATGACTCGCCTACGGCTTGCCATCCAGGTATCGATAGAACGTATCAAAAAGTCGCACAATTGTATTATTTTACAGGGATGCGGAGAATAATCACTGATTATGTCAAGTCCTGCATCCACTGCCAACGATATAAGGCCAGCAATGCCAAACCTTCTGGGCTTCTCCAAACACCGGTGATGAATCAGCGTAACGAGGTATTAGCTGTAGACTTATTTGGCCCTCTACCAGAAGGAGACCAGGGGGAGCGCTGGATCTTGCTCGTTGAAGATACTGCAACGCGATGGACAGAGTTATACGCATTAAAAGAAGCTACATCTGATGCCTGTGCTCGTCTCCTCATAGAAGAGTATTTTATGCGGTACGGTTTGCCTCGCAGGATTATTTCAGATAACGGAGTACAGTTCGTGTCCGCAGTAATGCGGCAGTGCATGTCAATCTTGAATATCAAGCAAAATCTGATCCCATTATACCACCCAGAGGCAAACCCAGCCGAAAGAAAAAACCGAGATCTCAAAGCAATGCTAGCACACCTCGTAGAAGGTGACCATGCTTCGTGGCCGAAGAAGTTGGCGGTAATCCGCTTCGCATTAAATAGCGCAAGATGCCGCATCACAGGTAAATCACCAGCATATCTATCCTTCGGCAGAGAAATGAGGTCACCTACAGAGGTCCAGCATGATCTTCGTGCTATACTCGATAAAGATAACTTTACTTCGCAAATATCTCCATACCTTAAGGACTTCCTGAACTCTTTAGCAGCCGTTCGAGAACGAGTTGAAGTTCAGCAGGATAAAACAAAGCAGAACGCTGACGTCTCACGCCGGCCATCCGACGAATTCCAAGTAGGTGACTTAGTTCTCCTGAAGTCTCATTTGTTGAGCAGAGCTTCACAGGACCTAACTGCAAAATTCTTCCCACGTCGTGATGGACCATATGAAATCTTTAGAAAGGTGAGCCCCACTACGTACGAAATAGTAAACCCTGGCCAACAGGAGGTTATAGGGAAGTACCATTGCAGAGACCTATTCCCCTACAAGGGTGACGCGTCTGCTAAACCGGTGAGGCCTAAGAGGAAACGCGGACGTCCAGCTAGGCTCATAGAATCCTAGTTCAGGAACGGGGGCGTACTCCTGAACTAGAGGGGGAGTGTATAGTAAACCACTGCCTGTCAACCATCGCTTAGTAACAGCGCCTGAGCCGGCCATGCGAGCGCCCCACGCCGCCTCACCCCCTCTTACGCGGGGAGGGCATCGGTCTCCGCTCGCGCCGTGTGCCACGTGGCAGTCCGCGCCCACCCGCTATGTTAGCGAGTCGTTACACGGTAGATCGACGCCGCTCCCGCGCTCTCGTAACTAACTAACTTAACATCGAATGTGCCTATTGTGTTTGCTTCCTTTGTGCAAGGACCTAATAAACTTGTGTGTAAACTCTGAATCATCTTTCTTCTTCAAGAACCCTTAAATAAGTTCGTGGGCACCTCCACCGGCTCCCATAGTATATTATTATGTGGATGCTTGGTCTCTCCTGCCGGTTATAACCTGCCGTAGCGTATGAATGTGGTCCATGGTACTAAAGCCCTTTCGGAAACCGGCTTGTTCGGAAGGCTGGAAGTCATCAAGCCTGCGCTCGAGACGATTCGTAATGACCCTTGAAAACAGCTTATAAACATGGCTCAGAAGCGAGATGGGTCTGTAGTTCTTCAATAAGGTGTTGTCACCTTTCTTGAAAAACAACACCACCACGCTTCTGTTCCATGCTTCTGGCGTGATGCCCTCGAGGACGACGGTGTTAAAAAGCTTCTGGAGGACTTTTAGTACCGGTGTTCCACCCGCTCTCAGGAGCTCTGATGTGATACCGTCATCACCCGGCGCCTTGTTGTTCTTAAGCTGATTCAGGGCCATTCTAATCTCGTACAGACTGATGTCTGGGATGTCTTCGGTGAAGTGTCGGGTCAGCTTGGCTCTTGGATCTTTGGCCGCGCTGCTAACAGGCTTAGCGACCGAAGCGTATAGCTGTCCATAGAACCTTTCGATCTCCTCTAATACCTCTGCCTTGGTCGACGCTAAACTTCCATCTTCTCTCTTCAGCTTTGTCAACTGGCTTTGTCCAATAGACAAATCTCTTGCGAACACTTTGGAGCCTTTGTTCCGCTCAATTGCCATTTAGAGGGGAAAAATATCCCATAATTTGTTTAAGTTCTTTGAGAATTGAATAGTAAATGTTAATAATCTCGCTAAAGAGAATTAGTATATTTTGGTCATGTCAAAGATCCAATTTGGTGATAAATTGCCAGTACGAATTGTACTCTAGATTTCCCTGTTACAAGATAATTTTGTTTCATAAATGCAAGTAGACAAGTTAATTTCATACCTATCTTGCATTATTCTTTGAGATAGAAAAATGTGTTGGAACAATTTAAGACCTAGGTTTTTCTAGAATTAAAGACAGCATAGTTTTATCTGGATGCAAGTAGACAATCTAAATTATACCTACTTTGCATTGTTTTATATGAATCTATAGTAAAATTATATTTGCTGCTATAATCAGATCACAACTATTGTATTGGCTGAACTATTAATGATGAAACTTTGAGTCACAGATAGATTACCCATTTCCTTGTTAGATATCAGCTGACAAAATAGTTACAAATGCTAACTAGTCGGTTGTATTAATCCGCAATTATAAAAAGCTTTGGCTGAACTATTAATGATGCAACTTTGAGTAACAGATAGATTACCTATTTCCTTGTTAGATATCAGCTGACGAAAATAGTTACAAATGCTAACTAGTCAGTTGTAGTGATCAGCGATCATGGAAATTATACTGGCTGAACTATTAATGATGCAACTTTGAGTAACAGATAGATTACCTATTTCCTTGTTAGATATCAGCTGACGAAAATAGTTACAAATGCTAACTAGTCAGTTGTAGTGATCAGCGATCATGGAAATTATACTGGCTGAACTATTAATGATGAAATTTTGAGTAACAGATAGATTACCAATTTCCTTGTAGAACTGTAGCAACAGTCTGAGGAATTTACACATTATTGATGTATTTTTGTACTTTAATGCTAGCATGGTAATTCTGGCTTTGTAAACATTAGGTCAATTTGAACCTTGTCCTAAAAACCTAGGTGAGTATGAAAAATAATTCTGACGATTATCCGTGAGTTTTGGGATCTTTGATGAGGTCAAAATATTAAATTCAATAGTAAATAACCTATTGATTATGATGGGAAGCACATTGTTTCACACCTTTTGAACATTATTATTCAATGAGATTTATTAACATTTGGCAAGTGAATATTGCACTGTTATATTAAACATATTATGGCATTGACAGCATTGTATACTACAAATGTATTGTATAGCCATATTGGCCGTATTATAGCTGGCTGAAATCTGAATGTTCAAATAATACATTTACAACTGATATTAAAGCAGTGGTCGAATAGATAGACTTTGCTCAAATAACAATAAATGTTTCAAAATGCACAAGATTATGTGTATGTGGCGACGCCAGGCTCTAGTTGGTAAAACTTTGCCAGGCCAAGCAATGCCGTGCCTTATTGGGATTCTTTAGCCGAAAAGGAAAAGATCCTGATTCTTTAGTGCAAAGTATAAATTTTACTTTCTTAGAAACTCTGGTCAGTTGCTATACAGATCACTCCAGAACTAACCTTTGAGTGAAGTCCTTCTATGAATTTATTTATGCGTCAAATAATTTTCTTCTAAATTCTACTTTAACGAACATTCTGATGTCTGCCTATGTTAGGAACTCTAGTGAATGTGAGAGACCTAGGTTTGGTAGATTTTACCTTAAGTAAGATTCAATTTGGTATTCAATGGCATTTTGTACCACAAATATATTAAGACACTTAGGTCACAAAAGGGTTAGGCTCAAGTTAGGCAAAGTAGGCATGCATTCTGCAAGCTAGTTACCAGTAGGACTGTAGGCATTAGGTAGATAGGCTAAATAGGTAGGGAATAGGTGACCTTTTTATTCTGGTTTACCAGGATTTGAAGGTCGCCGCAAGTAAACCTGGCCCGTGCCCCTCATGTATCACCACATGAGGTTTTTGGGGGCTGGATGTCCGTCATGTGAGGTGTGACATCCAGCAATGGGGCCTAGAGAACCGCGACTCTAGGATGTGGGAAACTTTGCAAAAAAAAGTCCGTCTCGTCCCCTTATTTGTTGACATACCTTTGACCGACAAGAAGTAATCTTGACAGAAATAGCATAGCCCTTCAGGCTGAATTCCTCGTAATAAGCGGAGGGGGCCATCCAAGTCAGGGTCGAATGCCACTGATCGGTACGGAGGAGGGGTGCCGATCCATAGCCGCTTTATTTGATTTCCCATAGTAAAACCTAAATTTTATATTAAAAAAAAAAAAACAATTTTGAGAATTTTCAATTATTTGACTGAAGGTATCAAAACCTTGCCTCTTGGACTATAATCAGCTCCTTTCAGTTCGCAAGTCAGTCATTATACATCTTAGGTCTCACCTCATAACCTCAAAATCTAGGATCTAAGACTCTCTCTAAGAACCTAAGACTAGGAAATGATGTAGCATTAAGTAAAGTTCATTAGAAATTAGCTTAGTGTAAATTGTTGGTTTTATAGGATTTAGGTTAAAGTATCTTAACAATTTATAATTCTAGGACATATTTATACTACTTTTATAATACTTTATAAAGCGTACAAATAGGTAGGAGTCTCAAATCTGTTTGGGTTTCTGCGATTCACAACGTAAGGTCCTCTACTAACGATCACTGGCCAAACTTAGTATTAAGTAGATAAAAGTACGGATAATTTAATTCTTATGAGCTCAACAGTAGTAGGCTAAGATAGCGTAGAAATTGTTTTCATAAGTAACTTTTAAAGTAAGAGTACAACTTTCAGTTCAGGGTTAAGATCTAGTAGACCACCACTACTTTAGGGTTAAGAAATACTGTGGTTCTAAATTATTCTAGGGTTAGCATAATTACACGCTTGCAGAGCGAATTACTTTTAGCTTTAGTACGAATTGATGTAGGTAATTTAGTAGGATAGTTAAATAGGTTAGCTGTAGTAAGACTAGTATTGGTTTTAGCTTAGGCTTTCGGTTTAGGCTAGGTTAGGCAGGTTACAAATACACCTGTGCGAAGCCAGGGCGGGTCGCTAGTTTTGAAAAAAAAAAACATATTTCACACAAAGGAACACAAGGAACGGACTGGTGCTGGTACCAACCAAATATACGAGTTTTTCAGTATACACAGTGATCGACGTGCAAAAAGTATTTGATTTTAAAACCGTGGTTTTAATATCGACTACTTTTTGACGTTCCGTTTGACGCTTTCTTCTTTTGCAGTTTATATTTTCTTTTAGATTAGCCGTGTTTAGTACTATAGCGTTACGTGAAATTGATATTTTAATTATACTTGAAAGATTTATCTTTTTCACGCTGTTCTTTAGTACTGGACACGGCTATTTTAAAAGAAAATGTACGTACTTATTCACCAAATTACTAATAACAATTTAAACATACATAAAATAATTAACACAAATTAGAACACCCTAGGTAACTTAAAATAATCTAAAAAATTAAAAACAATATAGTAGGTATCTGCAATAGCATCGTCATAAAAAGTCAAAAATAAATAAAATTAAAACTTAATTCAGTAAAATTCCTTTTTGGAAGTCGGTTAAAAAGTCGTCGATTTTAAATCCGCGGTTCAATAAAGTCTTCGACTTTTTTACGTCAATCAGCGGATTAACTATGTTTACTTACTGAAAAAAACATTTATTTGATTAGCATCAGCACCAGTCCGTACCTTTTCAAACTATCACTGGATCAAATATAGAGCCAATATGGTCAAAAATAGGGTTTTACGGCAATTTATAGTATTGACGTATATAAAAGTACTTACACTTGACATAAGCGAGCCTTTCCCTCTTGAGTCCATGGTTTTGGCACCACGTGTCGACAGTTTGCCAGCCAGTTCTGTGCAGTTCGTTTTCAAACTCGCGTTGGATCCAATGTAACGCCATGTGGTCGGAATTTGGGTTGAACCGTCGTTTTATTTCGCGGATTTCTGTAAACGATATTACGGTTATTCATTAAATTATAAAGCAAACTGTTATAGTAAGCGCCACACAAATCGGCGGATGAGAAGTTAGCCGCATATGACGCTTCGCCGTGATTGGCTAATGATTGCCGCATGTGTGCACAATGCGTAGGGAGCGCGCGGGAGGCATGAGGTTGGCGGGCGGGTGTGCCCCGGCGCGAGTCTCTCTGGCTCCCGCTAACTATTACACATGTGTGCACAATGCGTAGGGAGCGCGCGGGAGGCATGAGGTTGGCGGGCGGGTGTGCCCCGACGCGAGTCTCTCTGGCTCCCGCTAACTATTACACATGTGTGCACAATGCGTAGGGAGCGCGCGGGAGGCATGAGGTTGGCGGGCGGGTGTGCCCCGGCGCGAGTCTCTCTGGCTCCCGCTAACTATTACACATGTGTGCACAATGCGTAGGGAGCGCGCGGGAGGCATGAGGTTGGCGGGCGGGTGTGCCCCGGCGCGAGTCTCTCTGTCTCCCGCTAACTATTACACATGTGTGCACAATGCGTAGGGAGCGCGCGGGAGGCATGAGGTTGGCGGGCGGGTGTGCCCCGGCGCGAGTCTCTCTGGCTCCCGCTAACTATTACACATGTGTGCACAATGCGTAGGGAGCGCGCGGGAGGCATGAGGTTGGCGGGCGGGTGTGCCCCGGCGCGAGTCTCTCTGGCTCCCGCAAACTATTACACATGTGTGCACAATGCGTAGGGAGCGCGCGGGAGGCATGAGGTTGGCGGGCGGGTGTGCCCCGGCGCGAGTCTCTCTGGCTCCCGCAAACTATTACACATGTGTGCACAATGCGTAGGGAGCGCGCGGGAGGCATGAGGTTGGCGGGCGGGTGTGCCCCGGCGCGAGTCTCTCTGGCTCCCGCTAACTATTACACATGTGTGCACAATGCGTAGGGAGCGCGCGGGAGGCATGAGGTTGGCAGGCGGGTGTGCCCCGGCGCGAGTCTCTCTGGCTCCCGCTAACTATTACACATGTGTGCACAATGCGTAGGGAGCGCGCGGGAGGCATGAGGTTGGCGAGCGGGTGTGCCCCGGCGCGAGTCTCTCTGACTCCCGCAAACTATTACACATGTGTGCACAATGCGTAGGGAGCGCGCGGGAGGCATGAGGTTGGCGGGCGGGTGTGCCCCGGCGCGAGTCTCTCTGGCTCCCGCTAACTATTACACATGTGTGCACAATGCGTAGGGAGCGCGCGGGAGGCATGAGGTTGGCGGGCGGGTGTGCCCCGGCGCGAGTCTCTCTGGCTCCCGCTAACTATTACACATGTGTGCACAATGCGTAGGGAGCGCGCGGGAGGCATGAGGTTGGCGGGCGGGTGTGCCCCGGCGCGAGTCTCTCTGGCTCCCGCAAACTATTACACATGTGTGCACAATGCGTAGGGAGCGCGCGGGAGGCATGAGGTTGGCGGGCGGGTGTGCCCCGGCGCGAGTCTCTCTGGCTCCCGCTAACTATTACACATGTGTGCACAATGCGTAGGGAGCGCGCGGGAGGCATGAGGTTGGCGGGCGGGTGTGCCCCGGCGCGAGTCTCTCTGGCTCCCGCTAACTATTACACATGTGTGCACAATGCGTAGGGAGCGCGCGGGAGGCATGAGGTTGGCGGGCGGGTGTGCCCCGGCGCGAGTCTCTCTGGCTCCCGCTAACTATTACACATGTGTGCACAATGCGTAGGGAGCGCGCGGGAGGCATGAGGTTGGCGGGCGGGTGTGCCCCGGCGCGAGTATCTCTGGCTCCCGCTAACTATTACACATGTGTGCACAATGCGTAGGGAGCGCGCGGGAGGCATGAGGTTGGCGGGCGGGTGTGCCCCGGCGCGAGTCTCTCTGGCTCCCGCTAACTATTACCACAGCCCGGACACTCCGCGATTTTTCATACAAAATCTGCTGTCTTACGCACACTACACAGTACTTACTCACAGACAACACACTTACGCACGGTCGCTACACGCGCATTTGTGTGCGGAACGTCTATGGCTGTCAGCGATCACCACAACGTGACGACATGCCGCGTGAGTGAGACAGTTGCGTACTTAATTTGCAAAAATGAATATTAAGGCGCTATAGTATCAGCGTAATTTTTCATGTGAGGGGGTGAAACCCAATACGTCCTCCCCGCATACAGTGCGGCGCGGCGCGGACCGGCCGAGCTATGACGCTGCGCGCGCGCGCGGTAGTCGCGGTACCAACCAACTTAGCTTAGTAAGTTTGTTTAGGCCGGGTGGCTAGCCCTGGTGTCAAAGTATTTTTCAGTATAATATACCGTACAAATTTAATACTGTGTGAGTTAGAATATAATTAACTTTAATATATTCATTTAGTATTTTATTGTAAGTAGGTACAAAATAAGGTAGAACGAATAAAGAAAAAAGTGTTTTGAGACTTAATTTATACCTTGATAGGTACTGTATAAATGTGCGTAGGAATATTTGGAATTTAATTTGCTTTCGCTTATTATAACATATACTTAGTTAGCAATTTAGATTCCAATACGCTTTTACTACTACTACTTATATCATTTGGTTAGGATAACTACCTACCTATATCTTTCGTAATGTCATTCTGTAAGCGCATTTTGAATCCTGGCATGTAGCGTAAGTGTTATTCCGACGTAAGGGTAATTCCGTTTTCTCAATAAACAGAACCACAACAATATTATTTAACATGCTTTTATCCTAATTATTTGTGTACAGTTATAAATGTTCCAAAGCTTTTTGAAAAAACGGAATTACCCTTACGTCAGAATTACACCTACAGTTTAAAATTTTGTTTATAACATTTATGACTGTGCATAAATAGTTAGAATAACCATGGAAGAGGTCGATGTTACGCTGTGGACTTATTACGGCTATTATGACTTATGATAACGTAGAAATTTGGCATCCCGTAATGAAATTAATGTTGAATAAAATACAATAAATGGGTATATTCTACGAAATTAAGGATCGAAACATTGTAAAATATTAGTATCATCTATCATCAACTTTTGCGACTAACAAATTATGGTAAAACTTCATCTCATCAGTTGATAGAAATATTGAATAATCATGTTGCAATAAATAAAATACGTATGCTTATGCTGATAATTTGTTTATTTGTTATTGTTATACACATGATACAATTAACTCTTTAAATATAGACCTATTTTTTGTTACTAAATCAAAATGTAAAGCAAAACCACAACGACCTTGCAGGCGGAAGCCTTGGGCCTATTGCTGGCCGCAAAAGCACTGGAGCTACTGAATGAGCTTCTAACAATCAGCAGCGTTTGTCACAAGCGTTACCCCAGGAATGTTGCCACTTCCATTCCTAGTCCTTCGAAATTATACTAAGTGGCACTATTTAAAATTAAACTTAAAGCTATAATCCCGTTATATATATAATAATAGATGAAAAGCTGCTCTGGCGAAAGTTTTTCGTTTTCTAGCCCATGCGATGCTTTTTACCGCTTACCTGTCTGCAACAAGTTATTCCAAGTATTGCAAAAACTTTTTCTTTGCAAATTTCAAATCTGAAACCATAATGTTAGTCCAGTTAAAAGTCAAATTTCAGTCGATTGTGATAGTAGTTTACTTAAAAAAAAAAAGTTTTTTTCTAATAAGTAGGTAAACAATTATTTCTTATAACAAGCAGACAAACAGTCAAAACATCATCACCAACTTATTATACATAGCCCTCTGCTGTACATAGGCTTACCTTCGATTATGCCTCAACGAGTGTTATGTGTGGAACAATTGATAATTAATAAGACTTGAAGTACTTACTGGTACTGTGTAAAAATACCACTTTAACCATAAATTTTTGAGAATACGGAATTAACCCCATTGTCGAAATAACACATTCGCAACATGTCATTATCCAAAATGTCATAATGTCAAATTGTGTGTTGTCAAGTTATTGCAATTAAACGTGTAATATGCATAATGATGTGCGTACATGTACGTATATCATCATTGGTACTTACACATAGACGGTGTCATTTTTATGATTGTCGTACGCATTTGTATTTATACTATTGTCTGTGCCATTATTAATTTCAATCGACTGTGGTGGTATTTCGCTGAAAAATAAAACTTTTCTTTTAAATATTTAAAGGTAGATAAACAATAGTTTGGTATAACAAGCACGCAAATGGTCAAAGCATCCATCACCTTTAAATATGCCTCGACGAACTTTTTGTGTGGAATAATTGATATTTTCTTCTTGAATTGGGTTGGTCCCATAGTGAAAATTATTAATAATAATGAATACAATGATTCCTTTGTGTTACTAGTTTTTAAAAAAGAAAAGTGTAAAAATACCACTTTAGCCATATATATCTTTTTGAGAAAACGGAATTACCCTTACGTCGGAATTGCACCTACACAACATGTCATTATTCAAAATGCGAAGGTATCAAATTATTTGTGCACAGATAGAAATATTACAAAGCTTTTGAGAATACGGAATTACCGTTACGACGGAATTACACCTAAGCATCATGTCAACATTCAAAATGCGTACGTATCAAATTGTTATTATTTGTGCACAGATAAAATGTGTCAAGTTATTTTAAAAAATACTTTAAAGTATTATGGAAAAATAAGATTATACTAACGTAGTTGTTTTAGATGCATCCGAACTTTTATGACACCTGTATAAAAAAAAAACTATCAATCCTACTACCACATAGATACCTAGGTACCTAAATATTGGTTACCAATATATTTGTAATCATATTTATAATACTTATAGTTGTACAAAAGTACAGAATATGTACTTATAATTATTAGGTATAAATATTAGGTACCTACCTATAGGTATTACGTAGGTACTATGTTATGAAATTAGTCACTTACCTCTGTTTTCTTTCTTGGTAAGCTTTGCGAACAGCCAAACTAGATAGTCTTCTTTTTTATTACCCATTGTTGCCCAAAAAAAGTATATAATTTGGGAAGGACGGTTTCGCGGAAGCAGAAAAAATGGCGCGAAATCCAGCATGCGTCCTGCGTCGGCGAGGTCTGCGACCGTACTGACTCTGTCATATTCCATGTCCGAGCGTGCGGGCGACGCCCGGTTTCGGCGGATTTTTGCATTCAAAAATCAATAATAAATTAGTATCACCACTTTTTGCTGAATTTTATGGAATAGTACCAAAGTTCAATTCAAGAGCACAAAGGACACATTTAAAGAAAAATTGCAAACGTGTAGGAAAGTGCTCAAAAATGCAATAAACTTTCTTCGAAAACATGAATTTGCTCTAAAAAAGCAGTATCTTCGCATTTATTTTCTATCGAGCGAAGTTTTTTTAATTGTGTTATGAGTATTATCATTCTGTACCGTATAGTTTTGAAAATATTGTGTATTTTTTTCAATCCAAAAACTTCAAGATTTGATGGAGAAAAACCAGTTTAACTAGGGCTCTTTTCAAGTATTTTGAGATTGGATGGCGGCTTAATCTAGTGCTTAAAAAAGTATAACAATTACTTAATTTGGAAGCATTTTAACAAAAAGTAACCGATCTACTTCTTTTGTAAGATAATATCAAGAGGAAGTTACCAAATAATGTAAAATAAGTTCCTATTATTTATCCTTAGGGAAACATTAAAATTTCTTGTTTTGTTACGTATCATTGATATTCAACCATACACAGTACAAGTCTTCCCTATTGTCACAGTCTAGGTAGTTTTTATTAGAAAATCCACCGGCCAGTGCAGCCCGCGCGCAGAGTACACGATGCGGTACGTAGCGCGGGGTGGAAGTGAGGAAGACTCAAACGGGTGGGGGGTAACGAGTGGCCGTTCTATACGTAGTATTATTATATATTCTTTGCTATTACACAATATGTGTGCACAATGCGTAGGGAGCGCGCGGGAGGCATGAGGTTGGCGGGCGGGTGTGCCCCGGCGCGAGTCTCTCTGGCTCCCGCGCATGCCTATATTTCAGCTTTTGCGCAGCGTTCTGCGCATAACTTCCCATCAGCCGATTTGTGTGGCGCTTAGTATAATTTGCTTTCTTGCAATATTTTCAGAGGCAGGTAACTCAAAAAACAATTGTTCTTAAAAAAATATCGTTCACCCGCGACAAAATGTATGGAACAGCTGCCATTTATTTTGAGTTTTGACAAAAGTTGCAGAAGAAAAGTTGTCAGTTTTGATGTACAAGAAAGCCTCTAAAAGGATGCTAATTGATTAGGAATAACCCTGTATATACTTATGAACAACTTTCATGAAATAGCAGAGCGCGAAGCCAGCAGGGAGAAGGGGGGAAGGGGGGACGATAATATAGAAACTAGACGGGTTACTACATTTTAAGAATGTAGTATAATAAGCATGATAACTGGGTAAAAAACAACATTATTATAATTAGTCCGTGAGTTAGATTATCAAAAAATATTATACACGTATTTTTCTTCTGGCAATCAAACAATTAATCAAAGATAAAATTTGTGAACGTTCGAGAGTAGAGGCTCGTGACATCACTAGCCGGTACATGTGTAGTAGGTTAGTGACGTCACGCGGAACTTTAACGGGCCATTTCTTCATCAATTTTTGTTAAATTGACAAAAGAAAAAATACGTGTCTAATATTTTTTGATAATGTATTTGACGGACAAATTATATTTTTAAATAAATAAACCTATTATATCTATATTATAGCGGGTAGTCTTACTTAGCGGGGTAGTATTTCTCAACGGGTAGCTTTTTCAATGAGTAAATAAGATAAGTAGTATATATTATAATATCTAATATACTTACCGTCCCTCCTATCGGCGGGTTGTTCGAACAATTCTATATTAGTATCGATAACAGCTTGAATGTCCGCCTGCGGGAGAACGGTGGCCGTCACTGCCGCACGAGTTAGAGCGAGAGCGGCGCGCGGTGCGAGCGGGAGGGAAGATAATATCGAACCTAGGCGGGTTAGACGTTCCGATGTGGTCAGGGCACCTGGACAAAGTAGAAAGAAGATGAAGAAAGAAAAATAGACATGATGACTGGGTAAATAAATCATTATATAATTAATGCGTCAGTTAGATCATTAAAAAAAAATTAGACACCTATTTTTTCTTTAGTTAATCTAATCATAAATTACCAAGATAAACCTTGTGAAAGTTTGGTAGTAGGCCAACTTAATGTTCGTAATGTCACTAGTGCGACGGGCTATATCTTCGTCAATCCTTGTTTGATTGGCAAAAGTAAAAATACTTGTCTAATATTTTTTTTAAATCTATAATATCTTATAGTCATTTATTCATAACACCATTTGTTACAAGTCAAAAAGTAAACATCACATTAGGGCACTATACAATATAGCACGAAATAAAAATAGATAATACTTGACAATTTCCAAATTAGTCACTAAATCTTAATACAATTCAGGTAATTTTAAAAAGTCATTTACGTCATAAAATAGTTGCTCATGTAGCCAACATTTTAATTTAATCCTAAACGACCCAGCGGAAGGTGCATCCCGAACTTCTACGGGTATTCGGTTGTATATAGCGGGCCCACCAATATATACAGACCTCTCCGATTTCGCCAGCTTATGAGAAGGAGTCACCAGGGCCCTATTTTATAAAACTACAAGTTACAGGCTACAGGTAAATTACTGGCAACATTGACGGAATCCGCATTCGTGATTGGTCGAGACTGCGTCATTAATGTCAATTTGCCTGTAGAATTGTAACTTGTAGCTTTATAAAATAGGGCCCAGTTGGTTTTCCCTAGCATTGCTTCTTAAATTTAATCTAAAATAGGTACCTTTCCTCTCAAATAATTCTAAATGGTTGTGCGTGAAAACTTACGGACTAATTACATTTTTTTAGTCATAATGTTTACTACCGGCCGAATGAAACATCCCGGCGGTTGTGATGTTAGCTGCAAGCCACGGATAACCCAATCTCGCTCAGCTGTCATGCGAGTCCGGTCAGGATCGGGCTATGCGCTGCTTGTAGCTAACATCACAGCTGACAAGATGTTTGATTCAGCGTAATAATAAGTAATAAAGTTTGATTCGGCTCTCGCTAGACGGTAGAAGCCGTGGTGGTCTAGTGGTAATGACACCCGCCTCACAATCGTGGGGTCGTGGGTTCTAATCCCGGTTTCGTACCAATGAATTCCTTGGAATTTATGTACGGAATCTAACACCACTGGCTTTTCGGTGAAGGAAAACATCGTGAGGCAACATAAATACGTCCGGAGAAGAAATTCGATGGCGTGTGTGAATCCACCAACCCGCACTGGACCAGCGTGGTGGATATGGCCCAATCACCCTTCGTGGGTAGGCCTACTTCCTGCAGTCGACTATTAAAAAGGCTGTTACAGTACAGTTACAGTAGATGGTTGGGTCAAGGGTCAGATTCAGAAGGCAGTGATCCTGGACACGGCGCGCATTGTCAGGAGGTTCCTCAGCCTGTAGCCCCAACCACCGGTAGCTTGTCCCCGCCCCGCTGCCGGCGGCACTCTGTTTAGGTTTTTTTATAGTATATTTTTTTTTAGTTAGTTTGATTAGTTAGTTTGATTCGGCTTGATTCGGGTTTTGCTTGATTTGATTCGGCGCATAGTAGTATTTCAATAGTGATTAACTGATTATATTATTAGTAGTAGTCTCACCGATATCGATAAGATCATTGACGGCCATCTCCACGGCTCGTGAGCTCGGCGGTTGCGGTAGTTGTGACAAGAAATCTGCCGCCTTGTCTTCAGGGGCGTAACTCTTACAATCCAACACGGTTCGCTCTAACGGTATTCTGGAAAAATAAACAAATATTTTATGATTAAAAAATAACTTATATTTAATAGCATCGGCTATTAAATATAAGTTATTTATTAGGCTATTTGACTAGTTTTTAGGAATCGTTTTAAATTATTCGTTAGTACATAATAAGCACACTACATTTATATTTCCAAAAGATCTAATGTATTTACAATGATTTTCATTGTAAATAAAGAATAGATATTCAAAATCCTACCAAAAACGAAATTCTGTAATGGCGCTGTTCTGTGACGTCACACACTAGTAAATAACGTTAGTTAATACTAGTAAATACGCTATTTCACATCTAAGAATTGACAAAAATACTTTAAAAGTAACTTACAGATCCAATAATATTACTCCGAACACAAAACACAAATTCCACAAACAACAGTCAATCGAGAAATTCTTGTTTACTATCATGTGACGTCACCAGAGTTGCCGACCTTCTTAGAGCGTCAAAAATATCTTATTTTACATCGTAATTCGTACAATTTGCGGAAATTAGACATATTTTAGTTTAAATAAAGTGAAATATGTCTTTTTCAGGCTATTATCTTTAAGGATTCACATTCAAAAGTATATTCTCAATGTTGTCAAATAGCCTATTAGGCCCAATTTTAGAAGCTTTAGCTTGAAACTTTCGAAAAGTATAGCTGTTTTTTTCTTTGCGATCTATTAGACAATGGAAGTAACACTTTAAATTTAAGTTTAGAGCTAAAAAATCAAAATACCTTTAAATTGACATTGCATTTTTAGGGTTCCGTACCCAAAGGGTAAAAACGGGACCCTATTACTAACACAGACAGACAGACGGACAGCGGAGTCTTAATAATAGGGTCCCGTTTTTACCCTTTGGGTACGGAACCCTAAAAATGTTGTAAACTTACCTTAGTATTTCAGGGGTGGTGTGAGGAACAAATTCCGCTTCTTTTTCTTTCGTGTAGAGACGATAACATTGGCCTGCAAATGACAAAAAAAATATTTATGTTTCAAATACTTCTCGCGTGATCGTTGAGGGAGAAAGCTCATTTGCGCATTATTAACAGTTTCAGTCAATTCTGTTGGCGCCAAATAAACTTCCTCGTCGCTAGAATCACTCATTTTAGGTTTATCACTTGTTTTCAAGTTTCTTGCTTTCATCATAAGGTTTTAACAATATGAGGTCGTGAAAAGAAAATGGCACGCACAAAGCAAATAAAAAAAAATTAGGTACCTACCTACACCAAGATAAAGAGTCTAAATTTTTAGCAAATTTAAAAAGGTTGATATATAAATTCGGCACCATGGAGGTATAAGTAAATAGGTTTAATGATGTTTTGAATTCACAAACTTGGTGCACACGATGTCCTAAATTCAATTTTACTTTACCCTCTAGAGGATAAAAACGGTTTTGCACTCAGATATCGAATAGCAAAAATACTCTTTCCGAGATGGGGGGGGGGATATAATTATTTTTTGCAAAAAATAGCATGACCGACTTCACCCGTGTAAAGAATTCGCGAATATTTCACACGGATTGATGTAACATTTTCCACATTATTGTAGATTTATCAAAAATGGCTCAGCCGATTCCAATAAAATTTAAATGGGACCAACTTCGAAGTATACTCTTTCCAATAAAAAAAGAATTATTGAAATCGGACTACTATGAAAAAATTAAATTAAAAATAAATACATTTTATGTATATATAAATTATAAATATATAAATTTTATAAATTTATTTATTTATTTTTAAACTCACGCTTCACGCCCCCACAGTTTAGTCCTAGGCTTAGGTTAGGCTTAGGCAGGGTTATTTAAAACCGTGAAGGTACTATACAGGGTTCCCCCCCGAGTGGGTTCCCGCCTTGTCGTGGCGGGGGGGCTTAGTAGCCAGGTCTTCCCAGCCTGGTGAACGAAGAGGAACCCGAGGTGGGGCCGGCCTCTCCGGGTCTTGGGCCCAGACAAGCCCGTGCGGAGGCTGGCCAGTAGGTCGGCTTGCCGACTGAGGTGGACTGCGGTGTCGCGCTTGTCGCGATGCCGCGGCCGAGCCCATCGAGGCGGGGGCGGCGACGGGATGGACGGGCGGCGAGTGTGCCGCTGTCTATCCGTCCTGCCAGCGGCCCTAACGGGTGCCGCCAACGTGTTGGCGGAGGCGGTGGGGCTGCAGGGGAAGAGGAGTGTCGGTATCGCGATGGCCGTTCTCCCTATCCTCTGCAGCCGTAGTGGCAGGCGCGGGGCCACTTTAATTGACCCGTTGCATCGGGACCAGGGCTGTCGGATACGGGTGCTGTCTGACGCCCAGTGCTGGTTGGTCCCAGGTGGTGGATGACGATGTGTCTGGTGTTCAGCACATCGTCATTCTGGCGGGAGCCGAAGCTCCGTGGTGGGGCCCAAGTTGGGCCAGCGCTGTCGGGTGCCGCGGAGGAGTGCGCAAGCGTGCCCGTAGCCCCGACACCAGGCGCAGTGGTGGAACACCCAGGGGTTTTGGTGGGTATACTGTCCAGTCGGCAGGACTCCCACATAACCACCCGCCTGCCCACGAGGTGTGGTGGTATCTATAAAAGATTTCCCCTGGTAAAAAAAAAAAAAAAGGTACTATACAGGGTTATCTACTTACCCTGTACTAAACCTAAAGGGGGTGATTAATACTATCATTACGAATAACTTTTACTATGGGGCTGATGCATTTTCTACATAATATTGTACAATTACATATTACAATTTGGAATGTAGCGTATGTCTTCTTGTGTAAACTTTTAGGAACAGAAAACATTTTTAACCGACTTCCAAAAAGGAGGTGGTTCTATGTTCGTCTGAATGTATTTTTTTTGTGTATGTTCATCGATAATTTCGCCAATTGTGAACCGAATCGAAAAATTATTTTTTAGTTCGAAAGGGTATGCTCCCGAGGTAGTTCCATTTAAATTTTACTGAAATCGGCTGAGGCGTTTGTTGAAAAATCAACAATAATGTAAACAATTCGAGCGAAATATCCGAATTTTGTACACGATGGAAGGAGGTTTACCATTTTTTGCGAAAAATAATGATAATTATTTTAGTTTTATTTATTTATATTAGAAAGTTACCAGGTTGCACGCGGCCCGCGCGGCCCGCCCTCTGCTTGGCGCCTGCTAGAGACACCCACACCGTTTCCAGACTAGCCGTCCCTGCAAATATACAAATTGAACTCAATACACAATTTTAATAGGGCTATTTCTAATCAATTAGCATCCTTTTAGGGGCACTTTTACATCAAAACTAACAACTTTTGTTTTGCGTCTTTTGTCAGAACTCAAAAAAATAATCAGCTGTTCTAAACATTTTGTCGAGGGTGAACGACTTTTTTCTAAGGAACAACAATTTTTTTTTAGTTTTGACAAAAGTTGCTGAACAAAAGTTGTACTTGGCCAGCGGACAGCGACTTAAAAGCAGTTTTTTATTTATGATGTAAATTTAATACCTACACCTTATAAAAAGTTACTTATTTATTTTAGATTTAAGATTTGATGTATTTTTATTGTTAATAAGTGTCTCAATAAAAGTAATTGTTAGGTATATTAGCGATAAAACCACCTGTCGTTACACTTGTAATGTGATCAATAAAGTTGTTAGTTTTGATGTACAGAATAAGCCCCTAAAAGGATGCTAATTGATTAGAAATAACCCTGTATAATATAGATACATGGGTTTAGACAGACAATAGATTTAGGCAGGTAGTTTAAGGACAAATATAATGGACTGCCTCGATGGCTCAGTGGTTAGTGACCCTGACTTCTGGATCGAAAAGGCGTGGGTTCGATCCCCACCCAGGGCAAGTATTCATGTGATTCACATAGGCGTTTGCTGTTATGTCTGGGTGTTATTTAGGTACTATCTTAAAAGTTTGAATTTAAAATATGTATGAAGTATATCAGTCTCTGACAGCTATATGACAAGCTTTGCTTAGTTTGGGGTCAGAGACCGCGTGTAAGATGTCCCCTAATATTTATTTATTTTTAATTATCATGGGAACATGGTTTGTCTGTTGAAATCATATTACATTATGTGAACGGTCTTGATCTTTCAACGAGCAATTAAGGCAATCGTGAGGCGCCAACTTCACCGTACAAAAACAATAAGCGGTTAGATAACCGCTTATTGCCTCTAAATATTATCCTATTTGAGTGATTTTTTCATGTAATCAGCACTTGAATCGCTAGGATTATACGTCTTAGTTTTTATAGTATTTTAAATGACCTTAAAGTTATAAGTCTCTAAAGTCAATTTTTTTTACGCAAAAACTTGGCTGAAAAGTATACGAAAACTAAATACTTTGCTGAAAAAAATAAGACGTACGAGCGTGCAATATTTCTTACTCAAGCGATTGACACCAAAAAAATTGTTACAATTTCAGGGGTAAAGAGATTTCTCCCGGAACGAAAATTTTAACGCAATATTAAAGAAAACGCGAAAACACTGGTCGACTGGCGAGACACTGGAGGGTCGATTCACGACCCTCTTAAATAAGTTCGTATGTGTCGGGTGGCTAGCCTACAAAAATAAGGTTTAATACCTTTCCTATCTACAAGTGTGTGTTCCTTATGCGCCCCGGCGTCTACAACGTGAACCACGTCCGGTATGGTGACGGAAGTTTCCGCCACGTTTGTTGCTAATACTATTTTTCTAACTCCCGTCCAAAATAGAAACAATATCGTAAAATATTGAGTTTTATTTATCTATCTATTTATTATAATTATACATTTCTATTAGAGACAGATATCAGGTATATATAGATAGTTTAAAAACAAGGATATTTTAGGAACATAGCGCAAATAGTTTTATACTACACCTGCTCGGAAAGTACCTTGATACTTTATCAAATTAACGGTAGAAAGTACGTCATTGCATATCGAACAAATATGCGGGGAGAAAACGCATCTGAGCGGGAGAGAAAAGTGTATGAAAATCCATTTCTTACGTGGTTTTTCTTTTTTTATTTTGGGTAAGACTATGCGCTGGTAACCTAAATATCAAAAGCCAAAAAGTTTTTACTGTGAGTTTTTATCTCCAAGTTCGCAAAATGACACTGGCCACTAGCTGTGTGTTGGATGGTGTCAAACAATTTGAAAAAAGAACATGTGAAAATTGCAGACGCCATTGGCGCCATTTTCAAGTGTTACATTAAGCTTCACTAACTGCAACAATTTCAATATAAATTTCAATTAGTAAAGATTTAGTTTTTTATTTTCCTAGTAGGTGTAGTATAAGCACTATGTATCACTCGAGAGAAATTGCGATTCCCGATCTCGGGTGTTTTAAAGCCCTCGCCTACGGCTCGGGCTTCAAACGACACCCTCGACGGTAATCGGTCACTTTCTCCTCTCGATGAACAATGTACTATTCATCGTTGAGGTCGTCGCTATTTCCACCATGGTCGTTTAATCTTTCAACGAGCAACTAAATCATCTATCTATTGTAATTATACATTTATATTAGAGACAGATAGCAGGTTTAGACAAATAGTTTAGAAATAGGGACATTATGGAGGGAAAGCCGAATTAATTCTCACCAAGTTGCGTCAATGGTCCACCTTAATCATTGAACGAGCAAGTAAGTCCTATTTATGCAAGTTATTATAGACCGAGCGGCTAGCCCTGGTGTCAGTATATGAATAAACTACCCGAGTAACAAATAACACACTAAATAATAAAAACTTAAATTAAAAATTTAAAAACCCCCGACATGGGCACATTTGTAGAATTTTGGTTCTTCCATCCCCACTTTAACCCACCATAACTCTTAAACGGCTCAATCGATTTTTATAAAACATAGCTAAGAACACTCTCGACTAAGTCTACTTTCATCCAAAAAAAACTAAACTGAAATCGGTTCAGTGGTTCGGGCGCTATGATGCCAGAGACAGACAGACACACAGACAAACAGACACGTCAAACTTATAACACCCCTCTTTTGCTTCGGGGGTTAAAAATGAATTTAAATTACCTTTCCCATCTACAAGTGTGTTTTCCTTATGCGCCCCCGCGTCTACAACGTGAACCACGTCCGGTATGGTGACGGAAGTTTCCGCCACGTTTGTTGCTAAAACTATTTTTCTGACGCCTGGACCGGGGTGGGAGAACATTTTACTTTGATCCGCTGTCGATAGCCTGAAAAATGCAAAGTACTTATAAGTCATTTTTTTTAATTAAGTAAGGCACAGGTGTTACTCACGCTTAATTTTAGTAGAAAACTGCTAATATAGTTTCGAACAGATTTGGCGATCTTTCTCAAAAAAATATATATTAGGGGACATTCTATACACGGTCTCTGGCTCCAAACTAAGCAAAGCTCGTGATATGGCTGCCAGAGACTGATATACTACATAATTATACTTATTTTTAAATACATACTAATATAGATAGTAACTAAATAACACCCAACTTCAAGAAAGAGGCCAATCGCCGAATCCAACTCGGCTGGGCAGCGTTCGGAAAATTGCGTAACGTCTTCTCGTCCGACATACCTCAGTGCCTCAAGTCGAAAGTTTTCGACCAGTGTGTGTTGCCAGTGATAACTTACGGCACAGAAACGTGGTCTCTCACTATGGGCCTTATTAGTAAGCTTCAAGTAGCCCAACGAGCTATGGAGAGGGCTATGCTCGGAGTTTCTCTACGCGATCGAATCAGAAATGAGGAGATCCGTAGAAGAACCAAGGTTACCGACATAGCCCAGCGGATTGGCAGGTTGAAGTGGCAATGGGCAGGGCACATAGCGCGGAGGACTGATGACCGATGGGGTCGAAAAGTCCTCGAGTGGAGACCACGTACCGGCAAGCGCAGCGTAGGACGTCCACCCACAAGGTGGACGGACGACCTCATTAAGACCGCAGGATCGCGCTGGATGCAAGCCGCTACCACCCGGTCTTATTGGAGATCTTTAGGGGAGGCCTATGTTCAGCAGTGGACGTCCTATGGCTGAAAGGAAGGAAGGAAGGAAGGAAATAACACCCAGACACAGAGCAAACACTTATGTTCATCACGTAAATATTTACCCTGGGTGGGGATCGAACCCACGCCTCCTTGACCCAGTAGCTAGGGTCACTAACCACTGAGCCACCGAGGCAGTCAAGGTTGGAGTACTAGCACGCGGGCTCGTCTCGCATAGCACTGCGATCGAAACTATAGTAGCAGTTTTCTACTAAAATTAAGCGTGAATAACACCTTTGCCTTACTTAATCAAAATGTGCGAAAACCACGCTACTTTCCATAGTGTATTTTATTTATTATTTCCGAAAAACATGATACAAAAATATGGAATGAAATAATATGCAAAGATCATTCAGCATCATCATAGTCAGCTGTAAGATCCCCCCCCTTTCCCCCCTACCTTTGTTTTCATCAATTCATACCTATCTATTCTCAGACCAAATAAAATAATCGGCCAAGTACGAGTCGGACTAGCGCACGGATGATTCCGTACTATATGGGAGCCCCCCTCAAATATTTATTTTATTTTAATTTTATTATTTATTATTGAAGTGAATATAAAACTAAATATTCTGTGAAAATTTCAAGCATCTACCTATTACCATTATTAATATAGAGCGAAAAACGTCTAAAAATTCAGGTTTGTTATATGGGAGCCCCCCTTAAATATTTATTTCAATTTTTTTTTAGTATTTGTTGTTATAGCGGCAACAGAAATACATCATCTATGAAAATTTCAGCTGCCTAGCTATCATGGTCAATTTTTTAGATACAGCCCGGTGACAGACAGACAGACAGACGGACAGACATACAGACAGACGGACAGACGGACATCGAAGTCTTAGTAATAGGGTCTCGTTTTTCCCTTTGGGTACGGAACCCTAATAATGTAGGTATCAGCCTTTTTAATAGTTCACTGCAAGACATAGGCCACGAAGGGTGAATGATATGAGACACGCGCAGGAATGAAAATAATGATATGAAAGAGAGGAGACCAAACCCAACCATCCTTACTAATATTATCACTATCACTACATAATATATAGCAAGTCACTATTTCTGTGTGTCTGTCTGCCCGTCCGTGTGTCCGCTCATATCTTCCAAACTACACAACAAATTCGAATACGGTTCATTTAGAGTGTTTTTGACCTACGAACCAACCGGAGGAGGTACTCAATTTTTTTAATGTATACGCGCGTTTTTTTTAATGTATAACCACGCAAAACTTATTTCATAGTAGTCCGATTTCAATAATTCTTTCTTTATTAGAAAGAGTATACTTCGAAATTAGTCCCATTTAAATTTTTTCGAAATTGGCTAAGCCATTTCTTATAAATCAACAATAATGTGAAAAACGCTACATCGGTCCGTGCGAAATATTCGCGAATTCTGTAAACGGATGAAGTCGGTCATGCTATTTTTTGCAATTATTAATTAGGTATTATAAAACGAAAAGGTTTGCAGCTACGACAATCGTACCTGAGCGAAGCCGGGGCGGGCTGCTAGTTATTTTATAAATAAGAAAGTGTGCTTGTCGGTTTGTTAGTTTATCAAGCAGTAACAGAACAACGGATTGATTTGATTTTTGGCATGAATATAGGCTTGAATATAGGAAACTTGGAAAGTAACATAGGCTACTTTTATACCGAAAAAATAAAAGGTTGCTATGGTATATTAACATAAAAATTAAAATATCACGCGGGGGAAGCCGCGGGCAACCACTAGTAAGTTATATACCATTATTCCTGAAAAAACATATGGAATGGGGAAATAATCAAAGTTCTCCCTACTATGGGAATACGAGGCGAATGGTAACGCAGTAGCAAATTAATATGCTTCGAGCAAATATCTACAGAGCCACGGACCACAGTCCCTAAGTGAAAGTAGTAAACAAAAATCCGAGCGCCGTCATACATACCGACTTAGATATTTACATTAAACAATTCACAATGACCCGTTTTCTCGAATCTCGACGTTATGTCACCTAATTAGTGCTTGTAACCGAGCACTTTGGCATCGCGCGGCATTGTAGTCGGCTTGCAATCACCTTACGACTAACTAAAAAGCCTGCCCACTACATAGCTTGGGCAGAGTTTTGCCTCGGACACTTTTTTGCACAATTATGACTCTATAGATATTTGCTCGAAGAATTTGACACATTTTAACTAATTCTTACCTAGAATGTACGGGAATGATAAGGTGTAACGTAGAGCCCGCGTAGTGTTCGTCTAATATTTGTTTAGCGAGTTTGATTTCAGCCCAACCCGGGAGGAAAACTAGTATAGCGCCTTCTTTTTCTTGCTTGTCCACTGCTTTTATCACTTCTGTGATCTGAAACATCCTCACATAGTCCTTACATAGTATAAAATAAAGTCGCTATTTTCGTTTGTTTGTCTGTATACTTAAATCTTTAAAACTACGCAACGGATTTTGATGCGATTTTTTTTAATGGATAGAGTGATTCAAGAGGAAGGTTTATATGTATAAAAATTCCCGAAATTCCCACGGGAACGGGCACAACGCGGGTAAAACCGCGGGGCGCTGCTAGTATAAAATAAAGTCGCTATTTTTGTCTGTTTGTTTGTCTGTATGCTTAAATCTTTAAAACTACGCAACGGATTTTGATGCGGTTTTTTTTAATGGATAGAGTGATTCAAGGGGAAGGTTTATATGTATAATACACCTGTGCGAAGCCGGGGCGGGTCGTCTAGTATGAATACAAATTCTGAAATACTATGAGTCCAGCAGCCCTCTCCTGTGATCTTAAAGTGATTAATAACAGGCTGAATCTTCGTGAGCAGGTTAAGTTTGACGAGATGCCCAAATTAATCTTATAAAAAATCTCGATCGTGGCAGCTAAAGTACTGCGCAGGTATTAAACATGTCGATATGGTGGGCAGGGGTGGAAACTGAGCCCATGGCCAAAAATACTGATTTTACTGACTAAAACTCCCTAAAATACTGACCATTTACTGACCAAATTTGTATAATACTGAACCTTGGTCGGTCAATATAACACCATACGAATGTTAGTTGCTGTTAGTTAAGTAGTGTATGGAGAATGATTGTAAATAATTAAGAAAAATGTTTTTGTGTTTGGCCTCCACCATCCCCATAGCGAACCTGCACCGCATTTTATTATTAAAAAATAACTTAATATTGCAATATACATATTAATTTCAACAAAACATTTTGGATATAAACCAAACAAATATTTTTTTAACAAAGAAAGAAGTTATTAATTTATTTTTCTTATCGTCGACATATTTTTGAATATTTTCTTCCTCGTCTCTTTCGTTCGCTAATGTACTAAGCATCACGTTTGCCATATTTACGGCGACCATGTCGTTGTCCTTCAGACCTTTTTTCAGACATTCTGTTTATGTATTTTTAAGACACGCCCCACTCCAAAACGGCATTTTTGTCACCTCAATCTACAGAATGTACACCACTTTTACCTTAACCTTAGCCCCTGATCCTCAAAATACTGATTTTACTGACCATTTTCCACCCCTAGGTGGGGTGTCGATATTGTCACAATAACAGCAAGTTTTTTATTTTAATATCGAGGTAAATGGACGATAAACCCAGAAAAATAATTGTCCTACAAAATGGATGCTATGATTGGAGAGTCCTCCACTCAGAATGTTTCCAAATAACGAGTCATCACGAGTAATTTTGAATGATCAAAATTATTAATAACAAGCAAATTTTTTGTGTGCAGCTTAGTAAATGTTTGTACAATCAAATGGCTACATAGTCCTACAAATTTAGTGGTGTGTTTTTCCAGTCCTACCTTAAGTCCTACGCTTAGCTACTAAAGAAAACAGAGAAAGTATTTTACCTCAGTAACATTTAGTTGCGGCCTGCCGTCCTCTTTCACGCAGCTTGCCAAAGTGTTGGGCAGTTTTAGCTGATATTTCTTCTCGATATCTTCCAAATAACAAATGTCTACTGGGTGAAGCTTGCCCGGCACTTCTATGACGGGACAAGAATCGAAATACCTGGAAAAGGTAAATTGTAATATTATGTATTATTAACCCGTATCTATACAGCTTTTACTATGGGACTAACCCCAAAATCGCTAAAACGTCAGCTGTTTCAAATATTTTACCAAAAATCAAGGAACTTTTTGAATGGAATAGCAATTTTTAGCAATTTCAGGGTACGAGCATTTTAATTTTTCGCAATTTCAGGGTATATTAATTCAGGTTTATACATTGCTATTAAATGATTAATCACTACATAGTATAACACAAAGTCGCTTCCGCTGTCCCCATGTCCCCATGTATGCTTATATCTTTAAAACTACACAACGGATTTTGATGCGGTTTTTTTTAATAAATAATATTAATTATTAACCTAGAAAATATGCGGATGACGGATGGATGACTTATTTTATACGTACTGTGTGAATACTCCAGTGTCTAGGGTAGCGCTCATGATAGCCAACTTCAGGTCAGGGTTGATGTCCATCGCCCGTTTGAGGAGCAGCATGGTGACGTCAGTGTTGACGTCACGCTCGTGCGCCTCGTCTATAATCACGTGCGAGCACCCCGATAGACCTGGAAATTAAATGTAAGTACATTCGTATAGGCCGGGTGGCTAGCCCGGTGTTAAAGTTTTGAGTTAAGGCCTCTGGCATGGCTATAAACGGTTAATTTCGCCGGGGTCTACAATTTAACGTGTCATCCGAGCCACGGTAACACCCAATAAGCTAGATGACAAAAAATATTAATAGTTTGTCAGATAGATGTAAAAAAATTTAAGAATAAGAAGAAAATTTATTTTTATTTTTTCTTATGTCAATTGAACAAAAATTAACCAAGAATAAAGTTCCACGTGACGTCACGAGTGCACTACAAAAATACGTATCCAATATTTTTTAATAATCTAAATAACAAACTTATATTTTACCTAATAATGTTTTTTTTACCCAGCCATCATGCCTATTGTAAATGCCACCCGCGGTCACCCATCCAAAGACTTACCGTGCCGAACGTTCCTTAACTTTGGTGATCGCTGACAGACACTTGTCATCGTCAAAGACATGAGACATCCACTCCTGCCCGGGTAGCACGGCAAGGGGAGAAAACCATTTTATCCACTCTTAATGTCAGATGTCATTGTCAATTCATACTTTATTTCCTCTTCGAGGGGATATAATGGTGGAAAGACTATTAGTCCCTTTGCCATGCTTCCCGTGCTGGATATGGGCGTTCCCTATAAGCCGGTTGCGAGCTATTTGCTCCGTCTGTGACTGTGCGAAAAGCGGACTTTCTAATGATAGTTTTTCACAAAACTATTCTCCGCCAAAAATGGCACAACCGACTTCAACAGTGTACACAATTCGAATAGTTCGCACAAATCGATATGTCATTCATGTGGTAATTTTTACATTATTGTTGATTTTTCAAAAACAACTCAGTCGATTTTGACCCTCCTTGACCTCTGATATTTGATCTCCAAACAAAAAGAGCTTTTTTTAGTTACCTAAAAAAAGCTCTTTTTTTTTTAGGTAACTAAAAAAAGCTCTTTTTGTTTGGAGATCAAATATCAGAGGTCAAGGAGGGTCAAAATCGACTGAGTTGTTTTTGAAAAATCTGTTCACAATTGACGAAAATATCGATGAGCTTACAAAAAAAACACATATACACACAGACGAACATAGGATCTCCTTTTTGGAAGTCGGTTAAAAATGGCAGTTACCCGGGTTCGAGTGCAGCCGGTTAAGCAGCAGGCCGGACGTGCAGTAGAGGATGGAGCCGGCCGGCGGCCGCGGAGGCGCGGATTGTAGACGGACGCTGTACCCCACACTTACACCCACCTGGAAATCACAAATCACAAGAATGATGTTGCAATCTTTTTCTTCTTCGTCGTGTCGATGATCCAGATAATATGTATATTCAATTATTCATAAGATATACGGATCCAGAATAATAATGAAAACAAAATACACTTTGAAACTTTAATTAGATCGCAATAGATCACAAATTACAAAATCAGTACATAGAATAAAAGAATCACGCTTAAAAGCAAAATAATATCCAATAATTGGTACCAGAAACTTAAGGAGGTTCAACGCCATCTATTGAGCCAATTTAAACAAGTTTATTAAACTAATCGATAGATGGCATGAATTGTGATTTACAATATTGAACTGAAGACCTTTTCACAGCTACTCCACAATGCGTAGTACAGATCTTGGAAAGTACAGGTTGGCGATTCATGGCACGAGAGCAAGCGTTGCATGTTCTGTAGCAGGGCTCCACATTGACACAGCGTTTTCTGAATATCCCCATTTCACTAGGTTGTCCTTACAGCGACCCATTTGGGTCCAGATTCGATTTAACGACTTCCACGTGGGCCACGGGAGGTCATCGCTTGCCGGGACTTGTTCAGAGGGTATTATATAATCGGCTGGTGAGGCAAGTGTGTTTTTTCATTCTGATCCTGCGAATTGGTTCCTGTTAGGAAGCTGTTAATTTGGTAATAAATAAAACATTTAAAAGCAATGCCGTCGATACTAAGTAGTCGACTTGCCGGACCCTACCGCGCCAACTTCAATAGCAGTGCTGAAGCAACGCCGCTGGAACGACTGCAATGCCTAGCCACTAACTATGTACTTAGCGCTGCGACATTCAAGCTAAGTCACGACGACCTTGGCCCCGAGGCAATGTCGCAGCCATGCCGCCGACTCCACGGCAATGCTCCACCAATAGCTATTTAACAATGATATATACGCCGACTATGATATAGCAATGCTGGCTCGATGCTTTAGTATTTCTTCCATCGTACAGACGCGACCAAAGCGCCACCCTTTTATGGTGGACATTCCGTGCGTTATTAGAACCAAGCTTTTCCAATCCTCATACGAACAGCCAGAATGTGGAACGGTTTGCCTGGGTTTGTCTTCCAGCTAAAGTACAACATGGGCGTCTTCAAATCTCGAGTATTTAAATAGGTATCTTCCAGGTAAGCGTGCTACAACCTAGACCGCTTATCTGCTCAACATCAGGCAGTATGTGGTCAAACGAAAACCTATTCTGAATTTTAAAAAAAAGTATGACGGCAATGCCTCGGCAATACTTGTACTCATATCAAACATGGAAAGACAGCAATACATAAATGCTATACGTCCTACTCACCTCTTCCCCCAATTCACTAGCTACTCTTTCAGCGAGGCCAATTGCCGCCACCCTCCTAGGCTCGGACACGACGACCTTGGCCCCGAGGCGGCAATGTCGCAGCAATGCCGCCGGCACGCGGGTGGACTTGCCGCACCCCGCCGCGCCGACTATCACGCATACTCTGTTGTCTTGGAGCGTCGTGGTTATTTCTTCCCTGTTGGAAAGAGGTTAGGGCTTATTAGATTAGCCTCATGCGCGTATAGGTCGAAGTAGAATCAAACATCTTGTCGGCTGTGATATTAGCTACAATCTGCGGATAACCCAACCCTGACTGAAGCTCACTTAACAGCTGCGCGAGGATTTGGTTTCCAGCAGATTGTAGCTAATTTCACAGCTGTTTTTTAGATGATTCGATGTTAGATGGAGGGCACGGGTGCGCAGTTTTCATATATAAACTTCTTACCCTTCGTCTCGTTATCAACCGTAGGACGTCCAGTGCGGGACATAGGCCTCCCCTTCAAATTTCTCATTCTTCAAATCATTGTCTACTGTTTGAATTACTTTAAATCAAATAAAGCTGTCGAATACCTAGGCCGCTGAACTCAAATAGGTATTATTACTAATTATTTTACCCACTATCGTTCCACTGCAGGGCAAAGGCCTCGGCAAAATACTTACCACTTAGAAATGAGCTCATAGTCAAACAAAGGAACAGAGAACTTTCCTGTTAAAAAAACACATTTCTTGTCTAGTTTATGTTGCTGGTTCAAATCACTGTCCTGTACCAATGATCAATGATATCCTAATGAAAGCTCCATACATTCGATGGCGTATGTTCATCAGTTAACAAGGCTAACTCGATAGATAGGTACGAGTATATTGTTTTTAGGCCGGTGATTTTCTTTTTGCGTTCACGGGACCCCGTGCCCGTGCCTAGGGACCCCTAGGCAATTGCCTAATCTGCCTTAGGGATAATACGGCACTGTTTCTGTGTGTCCGTCTGCTCGTCTGTGTCCGCTTATATCTTCCAAACCACGCGACAGATTCGCTGCGGTTTTCACTATTATTTAGAGTGTTTTCATTTGGTGACCGCAAGTTGACTACGCGTGGAATTGAGGAAAGATGACTTCTCAGGCTTGCGGTGACATTATGTTGAAATCTACACTGCAATAGTGAGTAGTACTTTCTGGTAAGTTCATGCAGAGGTCTTAGTATGACTTTAGTATACCTACAAATACTACAGTACAGCTCCATACATTTCTGTAAAGCGCCTCTGACGGAAACGAGGGAGAATTCACAAAATCCTTATCCTTACTTCATTCGTATTATAAATCCGAAAGTGTGTTTGTTGGTTTATTGGTTTGTTCCTCTTTCACGCAGCAACGGAGCAGCAGATTGACTTGGACTTGGATTTTTGGCATGGACATAGTTTTAAAGACGTGTTAGGTGACCGATCGCTCGGATAGAAAACAGCTAAGTTGCTTAAATTTTTTATATGAAAAACCGGATACACTCACGATAATATTTGAAACGGCCGAGCCGCTATGCGCCCGACCGGTTTCGAAGTAGTTAGTACTTCTTCATCAGGGAATACGCGCGCCCCCGATGACGGACGCCCGCGCACTATTCGGGGGCGCGCGTATTCCCTGATGAAGAAGTACTAACTACTTTGAAACCGGTCGGGCGCATAGCGGCTCGGCCGTTTCAAATATTATCGTGAGTGTATCCGGTTTTTCATATAAAATTTAATAATGAATCCTCACGCTAGTTTCAATGAAGTGAGCTAAGTTGCTTGACAATGTTTAACTTTATTTCCTCTCTTCTTATATCGTACAGGTATGCTTCTACAGATATACTTCAGTCCGATCCAGTTGTCGCTTTACGAGAGAATGCCCGAAGAACCTTGCCATGCTTCCTTCGTAGCCTCCCCCACCTCAATTCCTTGGAATAGCCAACCACAGCACGTTTCCGCTTTAATTTATTTATTATAAAAAGCCTGTGGTTGGCTGGCGCCGCGCCAATTCAGGAAATTCTCGATGAGTATTGAAAACCCCTACAGACGGAAAGTGGTATAGGCTACTTTTTATCCCGAATAAAAAGAGGTTCCACGCGGGCGCAGCCGCGGGTGAAAACTAGTAAATTGTAATGCAATTTCCTGTATTTTAAATATTATTCTAATATATCTATATCAGGCGTGTATGAGGTTATTTTTATGTCGGCAGCGCTTAGTCGTAAATCCCAATAGAAACTTTAAAAAAAACATTGTCCAAAAAAAATATAACAAACAATAAAGTAGTTCTAGCACCGACTCGAATAATTACTTAAATTAAAAATTTAAAAAACCCCCGACAGACTAGACAGAGTCCTACCACTGATAAAATATCTTATCTTTCATTTGACAACCATTTTGGACACATTTGTAGAATTTTGGTTCTTCCATCCCCACTTTAACCCACCATAACTCTTAAACAGCTCAATCGATTTTTATAAAACATAGCTAAGAACACTCTCGATTAAGTCTCCTTTCATCCAAAAAAAAAATAAACTGAAATCGGTTCAGTGGTTCGGGCGCTATGATGCCACAGACAGACAGACACACAAACAGACACGTCAAACTTATAACACCCCTCTTTTGCGTCGGGGGTTAAAAATCCAACTTATAATTCATTTTGATGTCAAATAAAAAAGTATTATGAACATGATCCAAACCGGTTTTTATACAACGCAATAAGTATTAAATATGTATATGTACATTGTACATACATAATGTTTAATGGTCTGTCGCCAACAGGGAGAATCCTATGAGATCAGAGGTATATTCCGATTTTTGACAGCTTTTAAATCAGTTTTTATTCACGCATAGGACAATCAATCACCGAAGAATGAATGCCTCACATACACACAAATTATTAGTAAATAGATTTATAAATCCTTTAGTGTCACAACTACACACCAAGATTACATCTAAGAATGCAAATGAAAACTTTATAATAATGTCATAATTGGTGGCCTTCTCACTAAAACCAATATCTCCTAGGCAACCTTTGGATGGACCGTATTAGTTGACGTAGAAAGTTAGGTTATTGTTTTGAATGATATACCTATAATTATCTAGCGCCGTCTAGATTCAGTCAGGTTATAATTCAGCTATGCATGCCAGTGCGTGGTCACCATGCGACTTTACGACCCACGAATCAATTTTGCATCATAAGTGTGCCCTGCCTACTATTGCTGCCTACTACAAGTCAATTTGCTAATTCATTGCATTCACTTGCTTATTCAGTTATCAACATTTCCTTGCAAATTCGACATTTTGCGAATTCAACGTTATGAGCCGGAGCGTCCAAAATAAGCCTATTGTGGTAGAGTCCTGTCGTAGAGTTCGTTATTTTTTCCACCAATATGGCAAAAATAACAAATCGCATAATGACAGGTAATGACCCAAAATTGTGTCATTGCACTGGAGAGAATGCCTGCAAGCCCTCATTGATGTAAGGGACCGTTCTCACTGTGAGCATATCCATCAGACATAGGACGTCCACTACGTCCAGTAGTCCACATAGGCCTCCCATATGAATTTCTCTTTAGTGGGCAAAGTTCTTCATATTTTTTAAAGCTTTGGATCGTGAACATAGTATTCCAAAAATCCTTACAATAATTTCAGATAGAGATCAGAGATTCCAAATATTTCATTACGGGACCGGTATTTAACAACAACATCACGGTTTATGTAATCCAGTCACAAATAATAAAAATAATAAATAAATAAAATAAAATAAAATGAGCCTTTAATGCTGAGCTTACAATTTTGTTTCCTTAACTAATTACTGACGGTCGGTAGTATCCTTTTCCCCAGCTTGTCCTTCGACAAAGGCCTCCTCTAAAGCTTTCCAGGTCTTTCTATCTTTTGCGATTCGCATCCATTCTGGGCCAGCAACTCTTTTCAACTCGTCTTCCCATCGTTTTTGTTGTCGTCATTTGCTTCTTTTTCCATCTCTAGGGTACCATGCTGTTATACTTCTTGTCCATTTTTCAATCTTCTCCCTTAACATGTGTCCTGTCCATTGCCATTTTAATGTCTTACAGACATTCCTCGCATCTTTGAATTTAGTCACACGTTTTATATTTTCCAATCTTACTTTGTCTCGTCTTTTCACCCCAATTACACTTCTCTCCATTCCGTTTTGGCATGTCATTATCTTGTTTGTTAATTTTTCTGTTAATGCCCATGTTTGACAACCATATGTTAAACATGGCAAAATACACATGTTAAACACTTTTCTTTTTTCTTTTATTGACATTTCTGGGTTTTTCAAAATTTCACTTAATGACCAAAATCTTCTCCACGTGCTGGCTATCCGTCTGTCAATTTCTTTTTGCATAGTGTCATTTGGCGCTATCAACTGTCCAAGATATATGTATTCTTCTACATATTCAATGGTCTCGTTGTTTACCTTGATATTGTATGTTTGTGAACCATTGGTCATAATTTTTGTTTTGTTCGTGTTCATGGAAAGTCCTGCTTTTCTGCTTTCATCAGACAATTGTTGTAACATTTTCTCTAGCCTTTTTGGACACTCGGAAAACAGGATCAGGTCATCTGCAAAGCGTAAGTGGTTCAGATTTTCGCCGTTTATGTTAAGTCCATGTTCTTCCCAGTCCAACTTTCTAAATATCATCTCCAGGGATGCTGAGAACAACTTCGGTGAAATTGGGTCCCCTTGGCGAACCCCTTTCTCTATAGGGAACTCCTCTCCCGCAGTTTCCAGCCTCACCTGGGCCGTACTTTTTGAGTAAATGTTTTTAAGTATTCGTATGTACTTATCTTGTATTCCTTGAATATCTAATGCTTCCCAGATGTGATCATGTTCCAAAGAATCAAAGGCTTTATTGTAATCTACAAATCCCATATAATAGGTTTTGTTATACTCATTGTATCTTTGAAGAACCTGTCTTAGTACGTGTATATGGTCAATGGTGGCATATTTGCTGCGAAAACCTGCCTGCTCCTTTGGTTGGTTTAGATCAAGTGTCGCTGTGATACGAGATAATATTATTTTTGAAAAGATTTTATAAATATTGGACATCAGACTGATTGGTCGATAGTTCCCTATTTCTCTTTTATCGCCTTTTTTATGTAATAATATTATTGTTGATTTAGTCCATTCTATAGGAATGTCTTCAGTCTTTACAATGTCATTGAATAGGTCTGTTAGTATAGGAGGTTAAAAACCCCCGACACAAAAATATTTGACAACAAACTTTCAATTGACAACCATTTTGGGCACATTTGTAGAATTTTGGTTCTTCCATCCCCACTTTAACGCACCATAACTCCTAAACGGCTCAATCGATTTTTATAAAACATAGCTAAGAACACTCTCGATTAAGTCTCCTTTCATCCAAAAAAAACTAAACTGAAATCGGTTCAGTGGTTCGGGCGCTATGATGCCACAGACAGACAGACAGACAGACAGACACACAGACAGACAGACACGTTAAACTTATAACACCCCTCTTTTTCGTCGGGGGTTAAAAATAGCTGTAAAACTTATATCAAATAATTATGGTCATAATAACCACTTACATAACGTTAGTTTAGCCAAAATTATTCTTTGGATCACGTTCATCTTAGAACAACCATTCCAATGACTGCCTCGGTGGCTCAGTGGTTAGTGATCCAAACTTCTGGGTCAGAGAGGCGTGGGTTCGATCCCCACCCAGGGCAAATATTTATGTGATGAACATAAGTGTTTGCTCTGTGTCTGGGTGTTATTTAGTTACTATTTATATAAGTATGTATTAAAAAATAAGTAAGTAAGTAGTTTATCAGTCTCTGGCAGCTATATCAAAAGCTATGCTTAGTTTGGGGTCAGAGGTCGTGTGTAAGATGTCCCCAAAATATTTGTTATATTTATTATTAACTAGACGACCCGCCCCGGCTTCGCACAAGTGTATTATACATATAAACCTTCGTCTTGAATCACTATATCCGTTGCGTAATTTTAAAGATTTTAAGCATACAGACAAACAGACAGCAAAAATAGCGACTTTATTTTATACTATGTATGTAAGGATGTTAAGCAAATTGTTACAGTTACATTACAAATCAAAATTACTTTATATTACACGAGTATTCTCCCAGTGAGGAACCACCTTTACGCAGGACAACTTATACTTAATTTTATATTCATTCAAGTTGCGTTGAGTAACTCAGGAAAACCCGTCGATCCGCTACCTACGCATATTTCATCTTGCGAACATTATTTTACCAGTTAGTATTGCAGTGATTTTTGTATAGACTGCAACTGTTTTCCTCGTAAGACACAAACAAAAACATAATTTATAGTTAAAAAAAACAAAAATATGTGACAGTACAAGTGAAATTTGACTTTTGATTTAGTCAAAAACTGTGCTACACAAAAGGAACAACTTTCAAAAGATCGATTATAAATAGCAAAGAAAGTTGGTAATAGACCAAGACAACATGGACAGATTCCAGAATGCGACATCTCTACCAGAATACAACGTATCAAAACACGTCGGCGGCCACATCGACATCATCATCAAAGATCTCCTAGTTCGACCAGAATTCACAGAAGAAGACAAGCAATCACTACATAAACTAGTCACCGCAGTCATATTCACAAGCATATTAGCAGGAGTCTTCTCAGGGATAGTGTGTGTTATTGCATTCTTATCCTGGATCAAAATACCGAAATGGCGAACGTTTAAAAACTTTGTCTATCTTAATTTAATAGTCTGCTATACTATGGTGTATTTAGTTGTAGTCGTAGTATTATTTTCTGACGTTATATTTCCTTTAAAACACGTTTTACTATGTTTCGTATGGTGCTCCTTGTTATGGTGGCTTTTAATATATTCCATCGATACTTATATAAAACTTGTGAAAGTATTCTCTGTTAATGTTACGAGGAAGCAACTCAAATGTTCTGTATTCGTTTGGACTGTGTCATTGATGAATACTGTTCTTGTATATACAGCAACGTTTTCCAATTCAAGCCACTTCAAGATTGTAATGTATATTTGTACAATTTTTGTAACGCCTTTTACTCTAGCATGTAATACTATAATTTACTTGAGAGTTTTGTATAGTTTGTTCAATGAAACCAGAACTGTGAATAAGACATTATTTAAACAGAAAATGCAAGTGGCTACGTATACGTTTATTATGAGTGGATCTGTAATGTTACCTATATGTTTTATGGAGATGATTTCAATACTCCACTTGGATTTGCTATTATATGCGTATTATGCAGATTGTAGTTTGATAATACATAATATACAAATAATAATAATAAATATATGCTTTCTAATGTTAAAATCTAACCGGAAGATGTGGCGCAACTTCTGTTGCAGCAAGACTGATAACAATATTTCGGTATAAAGTTTGATAATATGGCAAAGTATATTTTTTGAAGCAAAATACTTGTGTTTCTTTTGTCCACGATAGATAGGCCTGGCATCTGCAACCGTATTATTCTTAAACTGGTTATGGACCGGTTTATATAACGCCCTTCATAATAATAATTCTTGAGTGCTAAAGGGCATAACGCCGCTAGACTGCTTCGGTGGCCCAGTGGTTAGTGACTCTGACCCATGGGCCAAGGAGGGATGGGTTCGATTCTCACCAAGGGCAAGAATTTATGTGATGAACATAGGTGCTTACTCTGTGTCAGGGTGTTATTCTTTTCAAGTGTGTATTTAAAAATATGTAAATTATGTAGAGTTACACAGCCATATCACAAGCTTTGCTTATTTGGGGTCAGAGACTGTATGTTTTATATTGCCCTAATATTTATTTGTTTATTTAAGTAGCTCTCAGTCAAATATCAGGGAACAACTGATCTGTGCTCTCAGTGAAAGCGCAGCACACCTCTCGACACCCTAAGCCCTTAGCCGTCCACACCAATGTTGCCCCTCTGACCTTAATAGACCTTATACTATAAGGTCTATAAGTCAATAGTGGTCCATAAGTGCTGATGGTCTGATGGCATAAAGGCTTATACCAACAGACCATCACCCCTACTAAATAGTTAATCAACTTAGAAAGGGCCTCTCAATATTGGCCTCGACTACATTAATGCCCATCAAAATAACCTAGCCCAAGTGCTGTAAACGTACCTCATAGGATAGGTAAGTAATCTGTTTTAGTTTACAAAAGGAACCTTGGAAAATTGGTTCATACAGTTTTTTTATTTCTTTCATAGAGATGTACCTAAGTTTCAAGTCGATAGGTTAAAAAAAAAAAAAAACCAGCTGCTCCATACATTTTGTAGACAACCAATGAACTGTATGGAACAGCTGTTTTTTATCGCGATTTCACTTGTAAAAATTGTTTATCACTATCACTACATAGTATAAAACAAAGTCGCTTCCGCTGTCCCCATGTCCCCATGTATGCTTATATCTTTAAAACTACACAACGGATTTTGATATGGTTTTTTTAAATAGATAGAGTGATTCAAGAGGAAGGTTTATATGTATAATAAACCTGTGCGAAGCCGGGGCGGGTCGCTAGTAATGATAACAAAATACTCCTCTGAAAATTACTGCACTCCGCGATGCAACATTAAAATGTCGCTTCAAATTCTGTCAGTTAAATGTATACTAAATATTAGCTTATACCCGCGGCTTCGTACGCGTGATTTTTTTAAGGTTGGTAGATATAGATTTTTAGGCGGATACACAGAGGGGACGACACACACACACAAATAGCGACTGCTTTAATTATGTAGTGATATAATGATGGTTGTTGCTAGACTAAACTACCTAATTTAAATGTGAACCAAAGAAACACAGGTATTATGCTTCAGAAAATTTACTTTGCCATAATATCAAATCTTATATCGGAACATTGTTATCAGTCTTGCCGCAACAGAAATTGCACCACACCTCTCGGTTAGATTTTAACACTAGAAAGCAAATATTTATAATTATTATTTGTATACTATGAACAAAAAAACTAAATTCGCCATAATAAGAGTACAACGACATGTCTGCGCCGATTATCGATATCATTTCCATTACACATACTGGCAACATTAGAGACCCGCTCATAAGAAAAGTATATGTTGCCACTTGCAATTTCTGTTTGAATAATGTATTATTTACACTTTTTGTTTCATTAAACAAACTACACAAAACTCTCAAGTAAATAAAAGCGTTACAGACTAGAGTAAAAGGTGCGACAAAAATTGTACAAATATAAATTAATAATTTAAAGTCGTTTGCAATGGCAAACATTGCTGCAAACACAAGTACAGTATTAATCAATGACACGACCCAAACGAATACAGAACATTTCATTTGTTTTCTCGTAACATTAACCGAGAATACTTTTACAAGTTTCATATATGTATCGATGGAATATACCAAAAGCCACCATAAGAATGAGCACCACACAAAACATAGTAAAACATGTTTCAGATAAATGGGAACATCAGAAAATAACAAGTCAAAAACTCCAACAATATATATCATAGTATAGCAAACTATTAAATTAAGATAGACAAAGTTTTTAAAAGACCTCCATTTTGGAATTATGATCCAGGTAAAAAAAGCAATGACACACACTATCACTGATAAAACTGCTGCTAATACACTCATAAATGTTTGCGCGATGACCAGTTTTTGATCTTTGACAATTATGTCAATGTTATAACCTCCGAAGTTCGAAACGTTGTATTCTGGTAGAGACGTCGTGTTCAGGAGTTTGTCCATGTTGTCTGGAACTGCCACCAATTTGTTTCCTATGCAAACGTCCGCCGAAACTTTTAAAAAACTTTTAAAAGACGATGCCTTTTTTGCAGCACAATTTTTAACTTTATCGAAAGCCGAATCACTTGTATTGTCAAGTATTTAAATAATGACTGTAATGTTTATATTAGTGTTAAGAGGAAAACAGTTGCAGTCAACAAATATCACTGCCATACTAATCGAATAATGGTCTCAAAGATGAAGGAAGATGAGTTAGCTAACAACGAGGGTTTTTCCAGTTTTAAGGTGTCTGATCACTATATATTATGTATACCTTACCACAGTAATAGTATCTATGCAGTATAGCGACTCGGGCCTGTCTTTAAATAAATAACTACAGCCCTGCGTAGCCACGCAGTACGCAACACGCACTAGGGCTGCCCGCCTGGTTGGTAAATCGCTCGATTACTGATTAATAATTAATGGATTATTATGTACATTCGCCGATTTAAAAAAATATGTTTTATTTCAAAACGGTATACTCCCGAGGTATCCCATATAAATCATACCGAAATCAGCAGAGCCGTTTTTGAAAAATCAACAATAATGTTAAAATAGTTGATTTTTCAAAAACGGCTCTAAAATTACTAAGTAAATGGATACACATCGATTTGTACGAAATATTCGAATTCTGTACACGGTGGCAGTCGGTTATACAGTTTTTGGCAAAAATAATTATTGTATAAAACAACTGGTTTTTTTTTCGGGATTTCCGTAGGTTTCCTATGAAGCTGTTACTTGGAGAGAGGATCGTACAGGAATTCTCGCACTTGTCCTACTAAATTAATTCTTCATTGTTCTCGTTGGTATTTTCTTCACACTTCAATAAATCAATTCCAATAACGCCTGTTAATAACACCATAGCAATATTGTAAGCTCAAAGCGCCGTCTTAAAATCTTACAGCTTATTCGTGATTGTTACCAAGGCGTTTGAAAGTTTTTGTCAAAATAATTTACTTTTTTTCTATATAAATAGTAATAAAATTATACTTGTTTCATGTTATGCGAAATCGAGAAAATTAAATCATTAGCTTTTCGGAGTTGATGTAGTGAGCGTACCCATATTATTCGCCAAAAATACCAAATACCGAAGGTCCAATCGCGAATCCCATAATTTATGTTTATAATTTTATCAATTATAAAAACATGGGGTTGCTTCTGCCAGACTCAGCTATCTAATTTGAATGTGAAGCAAAGAAACACAGGTATTATGCTTCAGGAAATATACTTTGCCATATTATCATATTTACAATCTTATACCGAAAAATTGTTAACAGTCTTGCCGCAAAAAAAGTTTCGCCATATCTCTCTGTTAGATTTTAACATTAGAAAGCAAATATTTATAATTATTATTTGTATACTATGAATTAAAAAACTACAATCGGCATAATAAGAGTATAACGACATATCTTCGTTGAGTATTGATATCATTTCCATAACGCATACTGGCAACATTGCAGTACCGCTCATAATAAACGTATACGTTGCCACTTGCAATTTCTGTTTAAATAATGTCTTATTTACAATTCTAGTTTCATTGAACAAACTGTACAAAACTCTAAAGTAAATACAAGCATTACAGGCTAGAGTAAAAGGTGCGATTAAAATTGCACAAATATATACTAAGTTTGAATCAGAAAACATTGCCGCATACACAAGTAAAGTATTCACCAATGACACAGTCCAAACGAATAGAGAACACTTCATTTGTATTCTAGTAACATTGATAGAGAATACTTTCACAATTTTCATATACGTATCGACGGAATATATCAAAAGCCACCAAAGGAATGAGCACCACACAAAGCAAAGTAAAACGTGATTTAAAGAAGAGTCAACATCAGAAAATAGTAACATTACTACAACTATATAGACCAGACTATAGCAAACAATTAAATTAAGATAGACAAAGTTTTTTAAAGTCCGCCATTTTGGGATTTTGAGCCAGGTGAGGCAAGCGATAGCACCCACTATCACTGAGAAAACTGCTGTAAACACACTTGTAAATTTTTGCACAGTGAACAATTGATCTTCAACGTTGATGTCTATGTTACCTCCGATGCTTGAAACATTGTATTCTGGTAGAGACGTCGTATTCAGGACGTGGTCCATGTTGTCTTGAACTGCTACTTTGTTTGCAGTACAAACATCAGTCGAACTTTTGACAGACGCTTCCTTTTTCAGCACAATTTTAACTAAATCTATTACTTGTATTGTCACATATTTAAATTATTACTGTAATGTTTATGTTAGAAGGAAAACAGTTGCAGTCTATACAAATATCACTGCAATACTGGTAGAATGTATTATGTTCTGGGAGATGAAGTAAGAGTAGGTAGCTAAAAACAAAGGGTTTTCCTGCTTTGAGGTGTTTACCTAATAAGATTATAACGTACCATACCATGACCGCCACGCACGATACGCTAGAAACGTATTAGGTACGGAAAGCAACACGTTACGCTGTACTATGGCCACTACAACGTACCAACAACGTTCGTCAACAAGTCATCAAGAATATTTTGCCGGTGCCTGCTCCCTCCGTGCATGGCACGCACGCAACGGTGCTGGTCGGTGACGGAACGATATTTATCCGAAACTTTCTTACCACGGTCAAATAAATAAATGGTATGGTACGAGTATGTTGTAGTGGGCAGACATCTTTATCAGTAATCTATGAGGTCAATTACTGTAGTTAGTACTCGTGATTATGACTAACTTTTGCCACAGGACTAACTTTAAAATCGCGAAAAATAAATCAGCTGTCATAATAACATACGAAATGTTCACTCAATTTCAGCAAAATGTATGTAGCGCGGAGCCTCTGGCAGTTCGCGAACTTGCAATCTAGGAGGGAGGGGGATGCGCTGGGACCCCCCCCCCCCCCCGCTCTCCTGGACCCCATGATTCCTCCCATTCATGATTTTCTATGAACTTAAAGGGTAAGGTCAAAACGAACCCAGGGTGTGCAAACGCACCCATGATTACAACTTTTGTGATTAATGTCGCTTCTACTGTCTTTTATTATTCTAAGCATTCTTGTGTAACAGTTGAATAACCGGTAAACGTAAGTACCAGTACCTCCCCCGTGGAATCCACTAAGAAGCCCTACCTAGACAAGCATAATACATAATACTAAAACAGGTTTAAATATAGACACAGGAAAACCCTTACTAAAGAAAGACCGAAGAAAAAACCCAAAACTATACAAGGTGTTCAGTTCTATTGCAAAGTGCAGGAACTAGACAGATCCCGAAAAAAAATTCCAGCTGTTGAATAGGTACAAAAAGTTCATTGACACGTGACAATGTGTACAGATCAGCAGATTTTAGCGTAGGACGTCCACCCACTGTACTGTACTGTACTGTACCAGCCTTTTTAATAGTCCACTGCAGGACGTAGGCCTACCCACGAAGGGTGATTGGGCCATATCCACCACGCTGGCCCAGTGCGGGTTGGTGGATTCACATACGCCATCGAATTTCTTCTACGGACGTATGCAGGTTGCCTCACGATGTTTTCCTTCACCGAAAAGCCAATGGTGTGAAATTCCGTACTTAAATTCCAAAGAAACTCATTGGTACGGGACCGGGATTGAACCCACGACCTCAAGAATGACAGGCCAGCGTTACAACCACTAGACCACCACGGCTACTACCACACAACCCACAAGGTGGACGTATTACCTCATTACCGCAGGATCGCGCTGGACGCAAGCTATTACCAACCGGTCTTATTGGAGATCTATAGGGGAGGTCTGTGTCCAGCAGTGGACATCCTATGGCTGATGGATGGATGAGCTGATTTTATTTCGCTGTTGGTCCCATAGTATACCTATAAGTTGTTCATTATAACATGTATATTAAGTACTACGCATTTAAAACACCTCTAAAAGTATATGTAATGAATTTCATTTCAAAATAAACAAGTTCGTATAGGCCGGGTGGCTAGCCCTTGTGTCAGTTTTTAGGCCGCCTGAAGGGTTCTGACATGGCTAAACGGTAAAAACAACCGGGACCTACCATTTAACGTGTTATCCGAGCCACGGTAGCGCTTAATTGGAAAATGCCACCGTAGCGTAGTTTGACTAGGTGTTTGACAGCGATCACCGAAATTAAGCAACGTTTAATAGAGGTAATGAATTATTTATGAAACTTTGCAGTGACAAGTGAAAAGTTATATTGTTAATTCAAAATTATGATTTTTTTTCTTTTTGACATGATACCAATAAAATAACATGAATATGAAAGCGCCTACACATTGTAAAGCCACACCTATTTATAGGTATAGATACAGGAAAAAACTATAATGCTTAACCGATATATAGAACAAAAAACCCAAATTATATCCATGTTTTTGGTTTGTACGTTTGCGTTGTTTGAAAATACCATACCAATAGTTTTATTACGGAAACCAATGTGGTTTTCACATATTAATAGTGTAATACAATTGGTATGTCTCACTGTAATGTTTTGTTTTTATAACAGACTGGACGAAGTAATAACTCTGAATGTAATAAATTCAAGAAAGAGTGGACTAAAATTTTATTTTATGTACTGACTAAATGTTACTCGTATTATTATGAAATTTCGGAATATTTAATTTATATAAGCCTTATGTTTATGACGTCTAATTTTGTATTTTTTAGGGTTCCGTACCCAAGGGGTAAAAACGGGACCCTACTAAGACTCCGCTGTCCGTCTGTCTGTCACCAGGCTGTGTCTCATGAACCGTTATACCTAGAAAGCTAAAATTTTCACAGATGATGCATTTCTGGTGCCGCTATAACAACAAATACTAAAAACAGAATAAAAAATCATTTAATGGCGATCCCACCCATTAAACAAACTTAATTCTTTAGCCGTTTTTCGCTCGATATTAATATTGGTAACAGGTAGATGCTTGAAAATTTCCAGAATATTCAGTTTTATATTCACTTTAATAACAAATATTTTATTTTGCATTTAGGTGTTCGAGCCTAGGCTTGAACCACATAATGAGATTACCCTTCCAATATTCGTCCTAGTATCTGCTGTCTCGCTCACTCTGCAGGTATATTCGACACGCCCACTTCGCTCCGTCTCTTTCTCACAGCTTATAAGCAGCGCGCGGCGGGCCATTTGCTGCAGTACGCTTTTAATATTCGTCCAGTGAACACACAAATACACAATGCAAGTGCTATCCGCTCGGCGCCTGTTGGCCCAGCGACGAGTCAAGACATGTTTTGACATGATCACGACGGGACTGAAATCAGCCCATATGCACAGTCATTCAACGTTGTATCGCCGCCGTCGTATCAATAACTGAGTCGACGCATCAATCTATCATGGAATAACACCGAACGTGTCGTATCAGATGAAACGACGTATCGATTATGAAGTGTCACTCTTTGAGTCGACGTATCGGTTGAAACGACGATCGTTTCGGTAGCTGCGTTCCTTGAGCCAGCACTATTTCAGACTCCAATCTACAAGTAACATGCCTGAACTAACCACCATGAGTGATCTGGCGGCTGAGCCGCATCCAGACGACAAAGCGACGGCGTTCGTGGCCATTGTAGGAGTCGGTAAAACTTTCCGAATAGTTGGTGTGACTGGCCGGTGTATACTTACTCCATGCAAGACCTGTTTGGCAGCAATCACGTCACACAGGCGAGAGGTCAAGCTCCAGTTTGCCGTTCTTACAATTAACATAAACTAACAGAACTATCAAGGCCTCGATGGCCGTTTGGCAGAGCATTGCTCTATCTCCTCACAGTTTGATGGAGTGGTTCAGCTATGACTGGAACCTAAATATCCGTTTTATACCCGTCTGGGGGAAAACGGTTCTAATTAGGTAATAAATACATGTTTGTGAGGTCATGGACCTTTGAGCTGTGTGCAACTTTAAAATTTCAACTTTCCTTCATGACCACCGTGGCTATGCATTGACCGAGAATTAAGTCGCGTTCTGAGATTTCAAGCAAGCTTAAAAATAACGAAGGTCCAGTGAGACTGATCAGCCAAAATCAAAACGGGCGTCCACTGAAGAACAGGTTAAGCAAACCTCCGCGGCACCACTGCAAGGAAGCAGCGAACATAGGCAAATTTCCTGAGTCAACAAATGGCATTATTCGACAAAAGGTTGGCCATGCACGCGGAGCAAAATGACAAAGTGAAACTTCTTCTGCAGCAGCAGCAGTCTTAACTCAAGCAGAGAAAGAACTTGACAAATCCTTTGATTCAGTCACTGATGGTACAGACGAATCGGAAGATCAAGTGCATTCAGTAAAGTCCCAAGCAAAGTCTCTACGGAGACAGATTGCACATGCTTAGCGGCAGCTCGTCGCGTTACAAATTGAAGACTCTGAAAGCGAGCTGTGTTTAACTCTGTTCCTAACATGGTCAAACAGGACTCAGAGATCACTAAAGCTGATATTCAAGCGCTAGAACATATAATTAATTGCCAAAATTTCGGAGACCCGGAACAGCGAAACATCAGGTTCTGAAACACAAAAACAATTTCAAGCGACGCCAGGGGTTTGTGCGTTGAAACCAAATAACCATCTGGTTGGTGTCAATGGCTCTTGAAAATCGAGCGAGATCTTGGAAAAGTTCGACTCAACCTTGGGCGCTATTTCAAACAATTCAATGCAGATTCTAAAGCAGATGCGAAAGCAAGTTTTTAACAAGGAAAGGAATTGGTTGAACCTAATTCGAAGTTGTGCCGAGGCGGTCTAGTGGTTGTAACGCTGGCCTGTCATTCTTGAAGTTGTGAGTTCGAATTCCGGTCCCGTACCAATAAGTTTTTTTGGAACTTATGTACAGAATTTCACATCATTGATTTTCGTTGAAAGAAAACATCGTGAAGCAATCTACATACGTCCGGAGAAGAAATCCGGTGTATGTGAATCCACCAACCCGCAATAGCCCAATGTGGTGGATATAGCCCAAACACCCGTCATGGGTAGGTCTGCGTCGACATCCTGCAGTGGGCTATTAAAAAAGCTGGTATAGTACAATACAGATTCGAAGTTTATATAAACTTTGAATGGTCCCATATGGTCATATAGTCATTCATTCATAACACCATTTGTTACAAGTCAAGTTGCAAACATTACTTCCAAAACATTACGATATTACATACAGTATGTATGTGGAAGGCGGGGGGGGGGGGGGAGGTAATACAGCAACGTTGTGTTTAGTACAAACCACGTAACCAAAGCCTTAAAAAGTATCTATCTTACAAGTGATGCAGCCCTCTCAGACTCATTTATTGAAAAATAAAATGTGGAAGTCGTAAAAAAAAAAAAAAAAAAAGCAAGGGGAATCCACAAATGCTGCCCAGCTAAGAAGAGAGCTTGGGCTAGGCTACATACAATATGCGACTGGAAAGCGAAACATCTCAAGAAATACGATTTCGGAGAGACAGTGGCTCTCGCAGAAGCCGTCAAATACAATCCGAATGAGCTACCAACAAGCTAATAAAGGTAACGAAAAGGGCAGGTTGGAACGGCCCTTACAGTTTCCACATCATACATACAGTCACGAAGGCAGAAAAGGAGTCAGGAGGAGGATAAAATGACTGCTTTACAGCAGGGTGTCTCGGAAAATACACAAACCAGTGTCGCGAAGCACTAGCATCAGTTTTGTACATTATAAACGGGTAAAAAGAAAAGTTTTTGAAAGGTATTCCTGTAAAAAAAAAAAAACCCGGTTGCACTCCGAGAGTGCCGGCAGAAGTGAAAACTGGTTCCCTTCGTTTTACGAATTTTCGGTCAAGCTACGTCATGACCTGACGCGAGTTTAACATTCTTAGAAGTGCACAACGCCGCTAAAGAAGTTTCCACTTCAAAAAACGTACCTCTTCGTACGACATTCTCAGAATCAAACGTTCATAGGTTTCAAACAGTGTTTCTCCCAAATATCAGTTGTTTTAAAAGCCTAGTACAATCAAAAGCTTTACAGGAAAGTACACATCAAACCAGTTCATCTCCACAATGTTTTTGGAAAGAAAAAACACGAATGGGGAGATCTCTCACATCTGAAACCTAGAAATAATAATAATAATGAAAATAAACATCTCACAAGCTTATATTCACGTGCCTGTGATAGAAAGCCATCGACAGTTTCTTTCCCTATCATATCATATCATTTATATATACGAGATGATAATAATATGTTTCTCATTAAGGTTGAGCGCCCCATCTACATTTGCGAAGTTAACGAATTGAATAGCGCAGAAAATAGGGCAAAGTCAATTAAGAGTAGTCATTTATCGGGACGATTTCTTAATAATGTACGAGGATACCGTGATCTTGAAAGGTCAGATGAGACGTGCCACGGCACTCTTAACGAACTTAGGATGGCAAGTAAATCATACAAAATCGGCTTCAGTAGCCTCAACCAAATTAGGATGTTTGGGAATCACCTAGGGCTAGGACACTATAGGTAGAGAAGATTCCAAGAGTTTGTTCTTTACCAAACCACATTTGAGAAGCTGTTTAATGAGAATTTCTTGAGCCTACGATTTATTGAGAAGCTGTATTCTGAAAATATCCTGAACAGGACACTTTGGATCTAGCACATCGCAAAACATAACCCTGGGCTGGTTAAACTTTGCATCGTTAGTAATGCCTCCGAGCAGGCTTCATTGCCGCAAAATACAAAGAGCCTCGAAACGCCTCTGCTCCAAAGCCTCGCACCACAGAGCTCCAATGACATAATCAGTGTAAGAAGGACCTAGTTTGGTTGTTGGAAAAAAATAGTCACAAAAATAACCGAACTCGACAATATTCATAACCACCGACGCAGCAGAGGACGGCTGGGGAGCTATAGCAAACAGTCATCGCTTATGGGGCAAATGGACAACCTCTTAGCGCCAGTGGCTCAACAACTTAAGCGAACTATAGGTAGACTACATTCGAAGTCTTTTATCGTCTAGGTTTCAAATTTTTATTGTCATGCTGCAATGAAACAGCAGATCAACAGTGGCATACATCAACAAAGAGGCCGGCACAAAGTCGACACTTCTGTTAAAAGCCACCACGATAATCGTTTTGCGAAAAAATGAAATGCCGGCTAATAGCCCGACACATTTTAGGAGTATACGATAGGATAGCAAACAGGTTGTTAAGGAACAAATCTATTCGAGAATGGCATCTCGACCAAGAAGTACTTGCGCGATATTCTAAGAACACGGTACACCACAATTTGACCTATTTGTGTCTAACATCTCGGCTGAACTCCCAATTAATGTCAGGGAAGGCGCCACGGATCAACACAATGTCTTCACACCCTTTAGTAAAACGAGTTACAAAAAGGCGTCTTTACAGCAAAGTAGTCAATGAGAAAGTTGTTATCATGTAAAATAAAGTCCTTATTAGCGTTTCTGAAACCTTATGAATTTAATGAAAGTAGTATTTTCGCAGTGTCACAACACGCAGCTGATTTACCTCTTGCTCGCTACAGAGAAGAGTGCATGACATAACCCTCCTGAGCACAGAATCAGGAGCATATGCAGATAAGGAGGATGGGATGGGATTATATTTTGGCCGAATTTCGGGTCTAAATCAGATTCTCACTCATCTAGCCAGTTTGGCTGGCAGCTAAAGAGAGCGGAAGCGGTTTCAAGCGGCTCGATTTAGTTTTCCGGATAAAGCTAATAAAATACTACCATTTCTTCAGACCGTCGCAGACACAGTCAATTGAAAAATTCGTTCATTACCACAAGAGGTATATCTACAATTGCATCACGTACGGTAAAAGCCGAATTAAGGGCCGAATGTAGAACATTATTTAAGCAAGCTGCAATTTTAGTAGCTGCAGGAAGCTTTAGAGCTGCAGTAATGTCCCATAACTGGGTAAGCAATCAGCGTAGCATCGATGAAATTCTTAAAAGAAGCAATTGGAGGTCAAGAAATACTTTTTCGAACTGTACTTCAAGAAGATGCTAAAATTGACAGGTCCCAATGTAAACGTACTTTGTTAAACGTTTTCTGCAACATTAAAAATATCTAACAGGCTAAAAATGTATGAATCTAAATTGTTTTAAGAATAATTTAAGAACATTAGGTGTTCTTACAAGTGTTGTCAATATCATATCTCTGAATATTTTGGTCGAATCAGATTTTCATTTAAGTCTGTAAACGAACTATTCTAATCTATTTCTGTGTCTATTTGTTATAGTCATAGTTTTTATATAATCTCTTCACAACCATGCTAATGCCTTCACAGTACGCTTTAGCAGCGCCGGCAGATAGTAAACACGTCTCATTATGTGGTTCAAGCCTAGGCTCGAACACCTAAATAGAACCGTTTTTCCCCCGAAGGGTATAAAACGGATATTTAGGTTTCAGCCGTAGCTTGAACCACACCTTTTAAGGCCTTGCCGGCTTAAGGTACTGAAGCAAATGGCCCGCCGCGCGCTGCTTATAAGCTGTGAGAAAGAGACGGAGCGAAGTGGGCGTGTCGAATATACCTGCAGAGTGAGCGAGACAGCAGATACTAGGACGAATATTGGAAGGGTAATCTCATTATGTGGTTCAAGCTACGGCTGAAACCTAAATATCCGTTTTATACCCTTCGGGGGAAAAACGGTTCTATTTGCGAGACAAAGAACACACATACATAAATAATAATGTGTAATGTTTGGACATTTTTCAAGGCGGAAAAATACTCGTAGAAAAACGACAGTTCATTTCAGTCATTTCATAAATAAATCTAGAGGAATTGGCCCGCAAGAGACAGAAGAACAAGTGAAACGTAACAAAATAGTTCAAAAAAAAAAAACAATAAGTGGCATAACCGACTTCAACCGTGTACAGAATTCGAATAGTTCGCACGGATCGATGTAGTATTTTTCATACTATTGATGATTTATCAAAAACGGCTCAGCCGAATTCGATAAAATTTAAACGGGACCACACGGATACACCCAGTCGAAAGTACTGCGGTAACAAACAATAAAAATGCAGTGGAATTGAGAACCTACGCTTTTTTTGAAGTCAGTTAAAAATAGACATTTGCAAAACTCAATTATTATTTTTCGCAAAAAATGGCAAATCCGCCTTCCATCGTGTACAAAATTTGAATATTTCGCTCGAATTGTTTACATTATTGTTGATTTTACAATAACGACACAGGCGATTACTTCAAAATTTAAATGGGACCACCTCGGTAGTATAAGCTTTCGAACTAAAAAATAATTTTTCGATTCGGTTCACAATTGGAGAAATTATCGATGAACATACACAATGACATGATTTTATCGTGCTTCACACACTAGGTTTATACGAGTAGAAATGTTCTTTTTGTGATAAACACTTCAATTTGGGCCGGAATCCCAGAGAGATGCATGTCCAAATCCTGCGTGCGCGGCAATTTTTGAAGTGTTTATCACAAAAAGAACATTTCTATGAACATACACAAAAAAACATACAGACGAACATAGAACCTCCTCCTTTTTGGAAGTCGGTTAAAAATCTCTAGCTAACGTCAATGCTCGCGACTGCAGCGCCGCGCGGCGAATGCGAAACTTTTCGCAACGTAACCTAAGCTAGAAGAGCCTACTACTCTTTAGAGGTAGTTTCTAAGTAAAAGTAACGAAAATTCGTCCCACATGGAGCGGCCCGAGAGCCTCGGCGACCCACCAACCTACTTTACAAACAATACGAAAGTTTCGCTGACAGAGATCGAACCATACCGAAAGTACAATACGATACCGTAAAACTATACTATTCTGTGAGACTTACCTACTGTAAGTTGAAGCAACAGAATAAGTAAAGGTGGGCATACACGATGCGATGATTTGATCAAATTATCGCTTCATGCCAACTGGGAACTCATTCAGTTAATTCAAAGGTAGGAGGTGTACCATTTTGTTTCCTCAATAACTACTAACCAGCTATAGTTAACTACCTATATTTGGCCACCTTTAGAGTAATAAAATTTGAAGTAACAGAATAATCTGCCAAGTACGAGTCGAACTCGCGCACGAAGGGTTCCGTACTGTATGGGAGCCCTTATATATTTATCTTATTTTAATTTCATTTTTATTAATTAAGTAAGGATGCAGCTAAATATTCTGTGAATATTTCAAGCATCTACCTGTTATCATTATTGATATCGAGCGAAAAACGGCTAAAAATTTAGATTTGTTGTGTGGGAGCCCCCCGTAAATATTATTTTTATTCTATTTTTAGTATTTGTTGTTATAGCGGCAACAGAAAAACATCATCTGTGAAAATTTCAGCTTTCTAGCTATAGCGGTTCATGAAATACAGCCTGGAGACAGACAGACAGACGGACAGCGGAGTCTTAGTAATAGGGTCCCGTTTTTACCCTTTGGGTACGGAACCCTAATAAATAATAGTTCTTACAGCATCGTCACCATTGCATTGGTAGACGCACCATTAATAAAATACATGGCAACATGACTTATAATAAACGTGGACAATAGTGGAACTCGGCTGCTAAATGAAAACTGAAATGCTCGCGAAAAAGGTTTGATAGAAGATTATAAAATAATGATAGACCCATTGATACATTCACATTCAACCTTGATAGAAGTGATAATTGCCCTTTCTTGAAAACATTATGCATAAAACTTTATAATATAGGTACACAACTAGCTTTTTCCCGCAACTACGCCCGCGAGTTAACTTTATTTTTGTGCCAGGCCATACGAATATTTTATTTTTCCGGGATAAAATAGAGCCCATGACATTATCCGACCTTTGAACGCTGTATCTATTGACTAGCAACCCGCCCCGGCTTCACACACACACACACACACACACACACACACACACACACACACACACACACACAAACATTCCTTTTCAAACACTCTATCTATTTAAAAACCCGCATCAAAATCCGTTGCGTAGTTTTAAAGATATAAGCATACATGGGGACAGACAGCGAGAAGCGACTTTGTTTTATACTATGTAGTAATTTGCTCGCTAGCTTCGTTGCTTCGTTGTTAGTCTTTTCTTTCAACACAAACCGTGTACACAAATACAAACTTTACGTTTACGTGAACTATGATTCGACGTCAGCTGCTTGACAGTGAGAGTATTTTTTAACTTTTACTTTCAAGTCGTGTCGCGCTGTATGGAGAGTAAATCTATGCGTCACAATGACGTGAACGTTACGTTTACGTGACATATGAATAGTCAGCTGCTCGAAAGTGAGAGTATTTTTTAACTTTTACTTTCAAGTCGTGTCGCGCTGTATGGAGAGTAAGTCTATACGTCACAATGACGTGAACGTTACGTTTACGTGACGTATGAATAGTCAGCTGCTCGAAAGTGAGAGTATTTTTTAACTTTTACTTTCAAGTCGTGTCGCGCTGTATGGAGACTGTCTATATGTCACAGTGACGTGAGCGTTACGTTTACGTGACGTATATGAGTCGAAGTCAGTTGCTTGAAAGTGACAGTATTTTTTAACTTTTACTTTCCATTGAAACTTTCGGTTTCGTTTCTGACGTACGAATACTTTAAAGAAAATATACTTTTGACGTAATTTTTTGATTAAAAAATTTATATTTTTGACGGCATTAGATTCGGGCCCGGTACGTAGTTTGATGAGGCAGCTAGTATTTTATATTACAGGTTAGAGTTAACTTTCATCGTACTTAATATAAATGGCGAGAATATATATTTCTAAATCATCAAAGAAACATTTACTATACATAAACGCATAATTTTTTTTTCTATGTGTTCTTCTTCGACAATATCGTCGCTTACAGGCCGAATCAAACAACTTGACGACTATGATGTTAGTTACAAGCCGCGGATAACCCAATCCTCGGTGAGCTTCAGTCAGAATCGGGTTAAACAATTGATTTGGTTGGTACCATGAGATGAGATGGTGGTTAAATACGGATTTTTAGTCGCAATAGAAAAACGCTATCGCTTTCGTTTCACGTCACGCCGCGTCATTGTGACGTCAAAATGAGCTAAGCATAGTGCATAGTGGAAGACGTATCTACAACGTCAATGCAAGAAAGTGAGAGTTCTAACTTTTACTACTCGAGTTTCGATTGAGACTTTCGATTTCGCTCGTGACGTCGACTGACGTACACGTCATAGTGACGTATTCATTGAATTTTTTTTTGTAAAGGATATATAAAGGATAGGTATGCGTTTGACTATAATGTGCCCGATGTGCGGTCTAAGAAGCAATAGTCAACATAAATACCGCTGGATGCAAGCTGCTTTTAACCAGTCTTTTTGAAGATCTATAGGGAAGGCCTATGTCCAGCAGTGGACGTCCTACGGCCAAAATGATGATGTTATTTCTGCGGCGTCACTGGTCGCATAACGTATGCCTGATGACGTCAAGTTAACTAAATGAAAGTAAGAGTTTTACTCTCACTTTCGATTGAGACTTTCGTTTTTCGAGAGTCAGATTCGCATCATGGTGACGTAGTAGTAGTTTTTAGGGTGCCGTACCCAAACGGTAAAACGAGACCCTATTACTAAGACTCCGCTGTCCGTCCGTCTGTCTGTCTGTCACCAGGCTGAATCTCATGAACAGTGATAGCTAGAAAGTTGAAATTTTCACAGATGACGTATTTCTGTTACCGCTATAATAAGCCCGATTACAGAGGCGCCAGCGTAAATTAAATAGCAACGTAAAAAGCGTTCTCTCTATCGAATGCCTAAAGTGAAAAAGAAACAGAACTATGCTATTTAGCTAATATAACTACACTGGCGCCTCTGTAATCGGGCTTATTATATTTGTTAATATAGCTAAAACAGAAAAAATAAATATGTATAGGGAAAAATTATAAATTGAAATATTCACAGAATATTAAATGCACTTTAAGAATTAATAGTTAAATTTAAATACTATCTAAACAAAATAAATATTTAAGGGGAGCTGGCTCTCATACAAGAAACATGATGCTCGACATTAAAATAAATAATTAAATTATAATAAAATATATTAAGGGGGGCTTCCAAACGGTACGGAACCTATGGTGCGCGAGGCCAACTCGCACTTGGCCGATTTAATTAGTAGATCTCACTTCAGAAGTGGCCATTTGAATTATATCGACATCGGTCGGTTGGCTATGGTTTGAAAAATCAACAATAACCTAAGATAGTATACATCAATTCGAGTGACTTACCTATTCGAAGTTTGTATGTAAATTGCAATGGTTAAAGCCATTTGAGCTATTTTTGGCGAAAAACTATAATAAAAATATTTTTAAGTAAATATCTGGGACCTAAAAAACGGGAGTACGGTCAAGGCCAGAGATGTACCGAGGGAACCCATTAACACAGCTCACAATATACCGAGCAATCGAGGTCACGGGCCGCCAAGGTCGAATGTTCGCGAATTTGTAGGTCGGCCCGCGGTATCTGGGTCTCAAGGTTGGGGAACCGTGTCACTGGCACAATCATGGGTGAAGCGGGCTACGGACGTGTCCGGGCGAGCATCGAGGACGCTCTCGGTGTGTCAAGGGTGTAAGACTAAGTTCCAAAACGAGATATCTATATTTTTTACCGACGAAACGGAGGAGGTATATACTCAATCCGATGCGTATATATTTTTTTATGTATAACTAGATTTTGCCCGCGGCTTCGCCCGCATGATATTTCGAGGCCCTACCTTATCACCCCTAATAAAGGAGGTGGAAAAAAAATCGATTTGACATTTGTTCGATTCGACTGTTCTTTTTAGGGTTCCGTACCCAAAGGGAAAAACGGGACCCTATTACTAAGACTTCGATGTCCGTCTGTCCGTCTGTTTGTCTGTCTGTCACCGGGCTGTATCTCATGAACCATGATAGCTAGGCAGCTGAAATTTTTACAGATGATGTATTTCTGTTGCCGCTATAACAACAAATACTAAAAACCAAATAAAATAAATATTTAAGGGGGGCTCCTCCTACTTACTTAACACTTATTGTTATAATATAGAAAAATTGTGCAATATCATGCCTATGTGTTAGCCATTTAGCTTAGTGTGGTGATAAGCCACCTAAAAGGCCTCAATTATAGAGATAAAAGATAAATTATACCTAGTTTCAAAAAAAATCTAAAAACAAGCTTTAATTATTCTACTAAATTCTGTCTCCGATATCCGCAGTATTAAGTAATTAAAGTTAAATAAGTTTTTTAGTTACAAATATTCTTGTAATGTAATGACTACAACTAAGATTCTGTCTCCGATTTGGTTGAAATTCTTTTTTTCGTTCTGATTACACTGTCTGGTACAATTAGTATAAAACTATGCCACACCCTATTAAACAGGGTATACATCAGCGTTGCCAGTTTTTTTTTGCCAAGTCGCGGGACTTTGAACCTTTTAGGGTGAAAAAAGCGGGATTCTTTCGTCGAAAGCGGGACATAGTAATATACGTACGTTTTTTTACTATGTCCAGCTTTCGACGACAGAATCCCGCTTTATAGGGTTCCGTACCCAAAAGGGTAAAAACGGGACCCTATTACTAAGACTCCGCTGTCCGTCTGTCTGTCACCAAGCTGTATCTCATGAACAGTGATAGCTATTTAAAGGGGGCTCTTATACAACAAACCTGAATTTAGTAGCGTTTTAGCTCGATTTTAATAACGGTAACAGGAAGATGCTTGAAATATTCACAAAATATTTAGTTAATTATTCACTTCAAAAATAAACAATTAAATTAAAATATATTTAGGGGGGCTTCCATACGGTAGGAATCCCTTCGTGCGCGAGTCCGGCTCGCATTTGGCTGATTATTTTTCATCATATTTGAAGTTTTTAAATATTTATCTTTGTAATTATTTGAGTTTTAAATTACTTACGTTTACATGATAATAGATAGCCATTTAATATGTATTTTAATAAAAATATAATATTTTAAATCAGATTTACCCTACCGATCGAGTTGTTCCCGAAAAGCGGGACAGACCCTGTCCCGCGCGGGACATCCCGGCCCACACAAAAAAATCGGGACGTCCCGCGAAAATCGGGACGTCTGGCAACGCTGGTATACATGTATAGAATTATAATTAGTTTCTATGTACATGTATTTTTGCATAAATAAATAACTATAACTGACATTGGTGCTTGTTAAGTCTGCAAAGTGGGTCAAAATCGAGCTAAAAAGGGCTAGTCACTTACAAAAATAAAGGTGACATTAAATAAAAGCTTGTAAAAAGAGTGTACTCACGCAAAGTCATCGATAGGCAGTGGCGTGATGTTTTCTTCGTAGTGGTGGAATGTCCTATCCAACGCGTCAGCTCTCCGTTTGAGCGCTTGCGTCGTTGGCGGGGTTAGAACTCGACCGTACACCGGGTCTACTGGCCCTTTAGTTTCTAGAAACGAATACAAGAACATTACTTAGGTATACTACTACATTTCATAATAAATACGATGGTATTGTTCCACTCTTATACAATACAAGTAAAACTTAACTTAAAAATTTAAAAAACCCCCGACACAAAAACCTACATTTGACAACCATTTTGGGCACATTTGTAGAATTTTGGTTCTTCCATCCCCACTTTAACCCACCATAACTCTTAAACGGCTCAATCGATTTTTATAAAACATAGCTAAGAACACTCTCGACTAAGTCTCCTTTCATCCAAAAAAAACTAAACTGAAATCGGTTCAGTGGTTCGGGCGCTATGATGCCACAGACAGACAGACAGACACACAGACATACAGACACGTCAAACTTATAACACCCCTCTTTTGTGTCGGAGGTTAAAAATAGATAAGGAATGTAAAATAAAAAAAACATAATAATAAAGAAGTTAAGGCAACTTTATGGAATTGGCTAGATAGATTTGATTACAATGATATTGAAAATGTCTTAAACAATTTCATATTTCATAATATATAAGTAATAGTATTTTATCAGATATATTGTATGATTATGTGTATCAAGAACAACACTTACACACACACGCACGCACACACACACACACACATACTTTCACGTAAATAGATTAGTCGCTTGCGATGTTTAATTGTATTGCTAGTAGTGTATATATTATTCAACTAATTTATATTATTAGTATTTATTGTAAACATTTATATAAGGAGAAGCCATTGGCTCCGTCATACAGTGTATACTTGTTCGGAGCCAATGGATTCAAAACAATAATTGTCAAAAATATTTCTGAAACAATAAATTATTCTTATTCTTATTGGCTGAAGAAGACAAACAGTAAATATCCCTAATTTTTTAACCGACTTCCAAAAAGGAGGAGGTTCTATGTTCGTCTGTGTGTATTTTTTGTGTATGTTCATCGATGATTTCGCCAATAGTGAACCGAATCGATATTTTTTATCATATTTTTAGTTCGAAATTGTATACCTTATTTCCGAGGTGGTCCCATTTAAATTTTACAGAAATGGGCTGAGCCGTTTTTGAAGAATCAACAATAATTTTGGATGACACATCGATTCGTGCAAACTGTTCTTTAAAAAATCTGGGCACGGGTTAAGTCGGTGGTGTTATTTTTGGCAAAAAATAAATTATTATGGTAAAAAAAATGCAAGTGGAGTCCCTCCGCGCGGAAGAAGTGAAACTTCGACGCAACAGTGCTTTCATACCCTCTCCACGGTAGCGTTAAACGCTTAACGCAACCTTGTTGGAAGTCGCATTAGAAGATTCACTTCAAAAAATAATTACAATTATCAAAGTCGGTTAAAAAAATATCACCTGACAAAAGAGGCAATTGTCCATCCTGTTCCCCGTGCTCTGGATACTCGTCTGAAATAATACACAATAACAATATGAGTGTATACTAAGCGCCACACAAGTTGGCGGATGAGAAGTTAGCCGCAGATGACACTTCGCCGTGATTGGCTAATTATTGCGCATGTGTGCACAATGCGTAGGGAGCGCGCGGGAGGCATGAGGTTGGCGGGCGGGTGTGCCCCGGCGCGAGTCTCTCTGGCTCCCGCTAACTATTACACATGTGTGCACAATGCGTAGGGAGCGCGCGGGAGGCATGAGGTTGGCGGGCGGGTGTGCCCCGGCGCGAGTCTCTCTGGCTCCCGCTAACTATTACACATGTGTGCACAATGCGTAGGGAGCGCGCGGGAGGCATGAGGTTGGCGGGCGGGTGTGCCCCGGCGCGAGTCTCTCTGGCTCCCGCTAACTATTACACATGTGTACACAATGCGTAGGGAGCGCGCGGGAGGCATGAGGTTGGCGGGCGGGTGTGCCCCGGCGCGAGTCTCTCTGGCTCCCGCTAACTATTACACATGTGTGCACAATGCGTAGGGAGCGCGCGGGAGGCATGAGGTTGGCGGGCGGGTGTGCCCCGGCGCGAGTCTCTCTGGCTCCCGCTAACTATTACACATGTGTGCACAATGCGTAGGGAGCGCGCGGGAGGCATGAGGTTGGCGGGCGGGTGTGCCCCGGCGCGAGTCTCTCTGGCTCCCGCTAACTATTACACATGTGTACACAATGCGTAGGGAGCGCGCGGGAGGCATGAGGTTGGCGGGCGGGTGTGCCCCGGCGCGAGTCTCTCTGGCTCCCGCTAACTATTACACATGTGTGCACAATGCGTAGGGGGCGCGCGGGAGGCATGAGGTTGGCGGGCGGGTGTGCCCCGGCGCGAGTCTCTCTGGCTCCCGCTAACTATTACACATGTGTGCACGGGCGTAGGGAGCGCGCGGGAGGCATGAGGTTGGCGGGCGGGTGTGCCCCGGCGCGAGTCTCTCTGGCTCCCGCTAACTATTACACATGTGTGCACAATGCGTAGTGAGCGCGCGGGAGGCATGAGGTTGGCGGGCGGGTGTGCCCCGGCGCGAGTCTCTCTGGCTCCCGCTAACTATTACACATGTGTGCACAATGCGTAGGGAGCGCGCGGGAGGCATGAGGTTGGCGGGCGGGTGTGCCCCGGCGCGAGTCTCTCTGGCTCCCGCTAACTATTACACATGTGTACACAATGCGTAGGGAGCGCGCGGGAGGCATGAGGTTGGCGGGCGGGTGTGCCCCGGCGCGAGTCTCTCTGGCTCCCGCTAACTATTACACATGTGTGCACGGGCGTAGGGAGCACGCGGGAGGCATGAGGTTGGCGGGCGGGTGTGCCCCGGCGCGAGTCTCTCTGGCTCCCGCTAACTATTACACATGTGTGCACAATGCGTAGGGAGCATGCGGGAGGCATGAGGTTGGCGGGCGGGTGTGCCCCGGCGCGAGTCTCTCTGGCTCCCGCTAACTATTACACATGTGTGCACGGGCGTAGGGAGCGCGCGGGAGGCATGAGGTTGGCGGGCGGGTGTGCCCCGGCGCGAGTCTCTCTGGCTCCCGCTAACTATTACACATGTGTGCACGGGCGTAGGGAGCACGCGGGAGGCATGAGGTTGGCGGGCGGGTGTGCCCCGGCGCGAGTCTCTCTGGCTCCCGCTAACTATTACACATGTGTGCACAATGCGTAGGGAGCGCGCGGGAGGCATGAGGTTGGCGGGCGGGTGTGCCCCGGCGCGAGTCTCTCTGGCTCCCGCTAACTATTACACATGTGTGCACGGGCGTAGGGAGCGCGCGGGAGGCATGAGGTTGGCGGGCGGGTGTGCCCCGGCGCGAGTCTCTCTGGCTCCCGCTAACTATTACACATGTGTGCACGGGCGTAGGGAGCGCGCGGGAGGCATGAGGTTGGCGGGCGGGTGTGCCCCGGCGCGAGTCTCTCTGGCTCCCGCTAACTATTACACATGTGTACACAATGCGTAGGGAGCGCGCGGGAGGCATGAGGTTGGCGGGCGGGTGTGCCCCGGCGCGAGTCTCTCTGGCTCCCGCTAACTATTACACATGTGTGCACGGGCGTAGGCAGCACGCGGGAGGCATGAGGTTGGCGGGCGGGTGTGCCCCGGCGCGAGTCTCTCTGGCTCCCGCTAACTATTACACATGTGTGCACAATGCGTAGGGAGCGCGCGGGAGGCATGAGGTTGGCGGGCGGGTGTGCCCCGGCGCGAGTCTCTCTGGCTCCCGCTAACTATTACACATGTGTACACAATGCGTAGGGAGCGCGCGGGAGGCATGAGGTTGGCGGGCGGGTGTGCCCCGGCGCGAGTCTCTCTGGCTCCCGCTAACTATTACACATGTGTGCACAATGCGTAGGGAGCGCGCGGGAGGCATGAGGTTGGCGGGCGGGTGTGCCCCGGCGCGAGTCTCTCTGGCTCCCGCGCATATCTATATTTCGGCTTTTGCGCAGCGTTCTGCGCATAACTTCCCATCCGCCGATTTGTGTGGCGCTTAGTATAAAAGAACTTGCATTTTTATGCAAGTCTAAACGTCAAATGCAGACCGTTATTAACCAAGAAGAGAAAAAAATTACAATAGGTATTTTAAATGAAATATTTTTGATCATATACCTACAAGCTTCCATGCAATACTATTTTTATTTTATTCCTTATAATTACATAGTTTTTAGGGTTCCGTTCCCAAAGGGTAAAAACGGGATCCTATTACTAAGACTCCGCTGTCCGTCTGTCTGTCTCCAGGCTGTATCTCATGAACCGTAATAGTTAGAGTTGAAATTTTCACAGATTATGTATTTCGATTGCCACTAGAAGAACAAATACTAAAAACAGAAATATAAATAATTAAGGGGGGCTCCCATACAACAAACATGATTTTTTTTTGCCGAGGGGATACGGTACGGAACCTTTCACGCGCGAGTCCAACTCGTACTCAGCCGATTTTTTTTCCTTACATATTAATCACAAAAAAATAGACCAAGTGCGAGTCGGACTCACGCACGAAGGGTTCCGTACCGTGTTGGAGCCGCCTTAGCCCCATTTTCTTGCCGTTATTAATAGCGAGCAAAAAACTCCAAAAAATCACGTTTTTTGTATAAGAGCCCACGTTAAATATTATTTTATTCTGTTATTTGTTGTTATAGCGGCAACAGAAATACGTCATCTGCGAAAATTTCAAGGTTCTAGCTATCACCGTTCATGATATACAGCCTGGTGACAGACAGACAGACAGACGGACGGACACGTTTTTACCCTTTGGGTACGGAACCCCAAAAATGATTCAAAAGACTAATAATAGTTGTCCTACACAGACTAATTTCACGAAACCTTATGTACAGTTTTATTATATTTTTTGCAAACATGTTGGACAGTGGACCCAAACGACGGGCAGCTTTATGTGAGCTTCAGTCAGGATTGGATATTGCGCAGCTTGTAGCTAACTTCACATCCGCCGACTTGTATGATTCAGCCTAAAGCACCAAAGAAAAAAATGTGCAAGTGAAGTCCCTCCGCGCGGAAAAAGTAAAACTTCGACGCAACAGTGCTTTCATACCCCCTCCATGGTAGCGTTAAACGTTTAACGCAACCTTGTTGGAAGTCGCATTACAAGTTCCACTTTCAAAAAAAATAATACCTTCGTCATCAACAGTGGAGTCTTTGGTCAAGATGGGCGGCGCCTCTATCGCTTTTACTCTCGCTTTTTCAGCTGCTGTTTCATACATGTGTCCTGAAAAATATATAGATAGACAGATATAATCTTTATTGATTCACATTCTGTACTGTAGTGTAGCAGCCTTTTTTTAATAGTCCACTGCAGGACGTAGGCCTACCAACGAAGGTTGATCGGGCCATATCCACCACGCTGGCCTAGTGCAGGTTGGTTGTTGATTCACATTCACACACACATAAAACAGAAAAATAGAGAAAAATAGATGCTACAACTTGTGAAGCATCCGGCATATCAGTTTAATTTAGGTAAATTAGATACATAACACTTTATTGTACACCAAAAACATAAACGAACAGTAATACAATACTTTTGCTAGTGTAACACAAGGCGGCCTTATCGCTGGAAGCGACTCCTAGGCTGCCAGGCGCCTCTTCTTATTACACAGCTCAGTCAAAAGGAGACGTCCACAAGTGGTATATTATTCAGAGAAAAATCTAACCAAGATGATATATACATCATTTGAAAGCTTGTTTTATGGGCTTCTCAAAAATATGTAATTTTGATATTTTCATCCCTGCATTTTTTAAAATGTGAAATATAAATTGTATGAAAAATAATAATACAGCTTTATATTTTTTTTTAGTTTAGCAATTATAAAGTGCTTCTATCGTTATTTTACTAGCATTTGTAGCTGATTCTTTCACATTTATCTCATAATTTGCTAAAATTAATTTTTTTAACCTACCTGTGTGACCAGTTTGTAGGTTCAATGTGACTAAAAGACACTTAAAAAGGGTGTCTAATTGGTAAAAATGCTTTATTTTAACAATTTAGAGATTACTTAATCTGGATTGATCGAGATAAAATACCTATTGAGCCAAATATATTTATTTATCCTAATAAATTCAATTTTAGTTTAAATAAAATTGCAGGGCTCTTTTTTGTTTTTAACTGATGTAATAGACTCAGAAAAATATGAACTTTCTCGAAATGTAACAAGTGTTGTGGTTAGATTTTTTGATTATTATTATACCAGCCTCCATACATTTTGTGGACATGTCCTTTAACCCTTAAATGTACGTTGTTGCCTAAAGTCTACAATCCCATTGTTTTGTGATTATCAGTGGAATAAAAATAAACAAACTTTTTTCAGTGGACTGAAACGAAGTATCGGTAATACCAAATTATCCAAAAAAACCTACATAGTAGGTCCAAATCTTCTCCACCCTTTCCACGGATTTCTCACTGATATCAGCATGTATTTCTTCTTCTAGAGTGCTTTTAATATCTTCTATATCTAGTTTATCGTAGATGAGATGACCATAGCTCCTTGGCGGATGTGAAGTTAGCTGCAAGCTGTGCTAAACCAAATCCTGACTGAAGCTCACATTACAGCTGCGCGGGGATTGGGTTATCCCCAGCTTGTAGCTAACATCACAGCCGCCAAGTTGTAGGATTCGGCCTACACCTGTTGCTATGTTCGGTATAGGCCGCGCCACACAAGTTGGCGGATGTGAAGTCAGCTACAAGCAGCGCAATAGCCAATCAACGTGCGGCTTTATGTGCTTCAGTCAGGATTGGATATTGCGCAGCTTGTACCTAAGTTCATATCCGACAACTTGTGTGGCGCGGCTTATACCTAGTACCTATGCCTAGTACTTATTAAAGGGTTATATGTTTGCCCTGTACTAAGCCGAAAGGGGACTATTAAGGCCATCATGCTGTTCCATACAAAACGAAACTCAGAATCAACAGAATGTAAGAAACAACAATTTTTTTTTCCTCTAATTTCGGGTTGGCCCCATAGGACAAGTTATTTAAAATGATGGTCTGAATCACCTTCTTTCGGCTCAGTATACTAAGCGCCACACAAATTAGATTCGCTAATTATTGCGCATGTGTGCACAATGCCGACGCCGCGTGTCGTTGTGGTGAGCACGGGCGTAGGGAACGAGGCATGAGGTTGGCGGACGGGTGTGTCCCGGCGCGAGTCTCTCTGGCTCCCGCGCATATCTATATTTCAGCTTTTACGCAGCGTTCTGGCCATAACTTCCCATCCGCCGATTTGTGTGACGCTTAGTATACACCCGTTCTGGGTAACTCTGTATATTATTTATTATGAACAAACCTACTTATCCCACTCTGATAGTCAGTCCAAATCTTCTCCACCCTTTCCACGGATTTCTCACTGATCTCAGCATGTATTTCCACCTCTAATGTGCTTTTAATTTCTTCTATAACTTGTTTATCGTAGATTGGGTGGCCATCTTTGTTTATTCTGCCCGTAGTGTAAAGCCAGACGAGCGCCTGTAATGCTGCTTTTTCTGCTGCTACACGTTTGGATATTGCTGTGCTGGAAAATGTTAAATACCTAAGTTTAATAATCGGCCAAGTACGAGTCGAACTCGCGCAAGGAAGGTTCCGTACTATACGAGAGCCCCCCTTACATATTTATTTTATTTTAAATGTATTATTTATTATTAAAGTGAATATACAACTAAATATTCTGTGAAACTTTCAAGCATCTACCTGTTACCATTATTAATATAGAGAGAAAACGGCTAAAAAATCAGGTTTGTTGTATGGGAGCCCCCCTTCATTATTAATTTTATTGTGTTTTTATAGCTGTATTTGTTGTTATGTTATAGCGGCAACAGAAATACATCATCTGTAAAAGTTTCCGTTTTCTAGCTACAACAGTTCATGAGATACAGCCTGGAGATAGACGGACAGCGGAGTCTTAGTAATAGGGTCCCGTTATTACCCTTTGGGTGTGGAACCCTAAAAAAGGAGGAAGTTCTAATTCAACTGTATTATTTTTTAAATAGACATTTAGGTATATAAACCACCACTAAAGTAGCATCACTTCAAAGCCTGCCCTGTCATATGTTTCAGATGATTGACTGTTTTTGATTGACCTTTTAGTAAGTACTTCCATTTTTTGCGCTTACCTCCTGGGCTACAACTGTAAGTCTATAGAGTATGTGCAAAAAGAGAACCGTCGTGGCGTTACGGTGAACTAACAATAAGATTTTAATGAGCAGCCAAGGTACCGACTACTTGGTTGACGAGAGTCTACTGATGAAAACCAAATTAGTATCTACCAAGTATCAAACACTTTTAATTGTACTAACAATGACAGAGCAGTGTTGTGAATGTGACAAAATTAGTAAAATGGCACACTAGCGACCTCGCCTACGACGCTTCTCTTTTTGCACAAACTCGACGTTCTATTTTTCTGGGGTAAACAAAAGTAGTCAACTACCCCTTTTGAGAAAATCTCAAGCTATACCTATAGATAGATAGATGGCACAGCATGTTGCTATAGTAAAGTATGTTTGCAGCAGATCATCATTTGGAAGATCCGGAGTGTCTGAGATCACAGAATAACAAACTTTATATACCTTTCAAACTTCATTTTATCGGGCCAAATGAACTTGTAAGTACAGGTCCACTCGTGGTTACTAATGGCTTTCTTGCCCACAGCATGTTGCTTGTAATGCACATCGTAGATTTTATCTGGAGTGCGTTGAGACAGTATGTGGAGGGTTACTCTAGCTTCAGGAAACAGCTCTGACACTTTCTTCTGATCTGAAATGGATATAAACATCATTATTTTCCACCAAAAATTACACAAACAACTTGACATTAATGATGATTGCAATATAAATACAAAATTCTCATGCCAATTTTAGATTATTGTTGATTTTTCAAAAACTACTCCTCCTATTTCGATAATATTCAAGGACCCCCTCGAAAGTATGATCTACCCATGAACATACTATGGAGTGAACAAGGTCCAGGGGCGTAGCTACCGCCGTTTCTGCCGTATCAATTATACGGGGCCTCTATAAATCAATAATATTAGAAAAACTGAGGTCATGATCAGCTATAAATTATTTAATCAGTTTGCAAAAAAAAGGCAAGGAGAGTGTATATTTAATTGTTTGTTAACATTTTGGAAAAAGTGACAGATAGATAATTATGATGAATAAATATTTCTTTTAATTTTATGCAAACGTTTTTATCTTTTGTGAGAAATCTTTACCCTTCATAAGGGCCCCCAAACAATTTTTTATACGGGGCCCCGCCAAGGCACGCTACGCCACTGACAGGGTCTCTGTATCTTACTGTATGTAGATTTCAAATAAGACTCGTAGAAACGGCTTGCATCCAGCGCGATGTTGTACCTTAATAAGGTTATCAGTTTTTAGGATGGATATCCTATTCTGTGCTTGCCAGTATGTGGCAAGCCTAAACAATATTTTAAATTGTTACAAAACTTCTTCTTACCATTTTCCTTCTGGTATTCATTGACATCGCCATCTATTAATCCTTTGCAATAACATTTTCTGTGCAATATGGTATAATTAATATTTTGGTGTGCAAACAGCTCTCGCCTTGGCCATGATACATTTTGGTTGCAAGCTTCTGATGAAATACCTAGAAATTAAGAGTTGTTCATATAAAATAAAAAATCAAGTTTAGCATCATGGTTCATATTCTTATTTTCCATGTTGGGGTGATGAGTCCTGCACTGAATTCGGGTGTTTTGTGCATTTCCCCTTGAGGGTTTAAGTATTATGTAAGCACTATAGGTTTATCCTTTGCTTAGTTTTGATGACATTGGGGGTGAGGGGTCTAGATGGTGATCATGTCAGCAATAGTTATTTATTTCTTTATGCATTTACAATTGTTATTTTTTATAAGTGTAACTCATATAGTTATGTTATTTTGCAATCAATTGTTATTTTTTATAAGTGTAACTCATATAATTATGATTATTATTAACTAAGTACTCAGTGTAATTTTTTGACATATGCAATTTTGTAATAATAAATGAGTATGAGTATACACTCATATACATATAAATGTGTGTTAAAGTCCTCTGTCCGAAATCAATTTTGTTATTTCTAGAATTAAATCTGCTGCTGAAGCATTAATTTAAAAAAATAATGGATACCTACAGGTACCAATGTTTATGTAAGAACAGGAGGAGGGGTAAGAGATTTGCTTATTTTACTGACAAGGGGAGAGGGGTGAATGATTGGAATTTTGCTTACTTAGTAATACTTGAACAGTTTTACCGTAATACCTAGTGGACTGAATAGATAATTGTACATGGTAAGATAAGGTAGTCCCCTTCCAGCGTCTATCTGAGCCAGCCCAGCTCTTTACGAAGGTAACAGAGTGTACCTCTGGCATTTGACTTTGTTTATGTAATTAGATAAGAAATCTAGCCACTAGTAGGTTTTAGTCTTTCTAATACTTTCTGTGGCAGTGCCACAGTGAAACTAGAAATTTCATCCTATGCTTATGTTAGGTATGTTCAGTCCATTTTAATGTACCTATAGTGGCGAAAAATAGTGGCTAAATCTTCCAATACTTTTTATGACTCCCAGTTTTATATTTCATAAGTCAGTTCAGTTTTATTTTATATATTCAATCCGTTTTCATAAAAAGTCGTGAAAAACGGAGTCAATGTCATTTTAGTGGTAATATATGACAGTAAATTGATTTTAATGCTATAAAAACTAAAATAGGTATTGATAGTTTCAAAACTTGGGGATTCATTTTTATCAAGCTTACCTCTGTACTCCTGTGTCCTTACGCAAGCCGCAGTGGTGAAAGCACTTTTTTGCAGATATTTTCTCCAACCTATAGATCTTACTTCTAAACATTTTCGCAATAACATGATTTTTGGTTTATTCACAACATAAACATAACCTCGCAATGTTAAAAAAAACCTTCAACAGGAATTTGTTTCAATAGATTATTTTGTGAACAACGCTTTGTTGGGATTTGACTTGAAATCTAGGCTAAAATTAAATATTTTTATTCATTAATTTCTATTTCCCGGCTGTATATTGTATTATTGTTCTGTGATTGTATTCTACCGACCAGCGATGAGCAACTTTTTTTTTAGCGGGCGGCCGGCAGTGTGACCAGATTAAAATGCACAAAATACCGAAGCACTTAATTTAAACTCCGAACTATGCGCGATATCCGCTCATAGTTCGGAGAACTGATGGCCGGGGCAGTGAAGTTCTCGAATGGAGACCACGCACCGGCAAGCGCAACGTAGGACCAAAGAATATATAATAATACTACGTAGTAGGACATCCACCATCCAAAGGACCGACGATGTAATAAAGACCGCAGGGGCGCGCTGGATGCAGGCCACTTCCAACCTGGCTCACAGGAAATCCATAGGGGAGAGCAGTAGACGTCCTACGGCTGATAATGTTTTGGAACTTAAAACGAAATAATAAAATTAACAGTATTTTTGTAAAGTGTAATACTTTATTTTCTATCAGTTGATTTAGGTACATAAAATTCAGTTTTTTCAATCATTTTCCGTTCAATTTAATGGAAAATCCATAACGAAATCACTCTCTACCCAACACAGATGTGTATAATATTATATTTTGTCTAATATTATGTGTGGATTTGACAAAAAAGTTTGCTCTTACAAGACCCTGTTCTCAGAACTACTAGTAAGATCAAGTCTCATCATCACTATCGGATTCGAAATTAATTATTTTTGTTCAACTCTTAGATTGCTGAGTAACGTTTTCAAGGGTTTCTGAGTATTTATTCTCTAGCTCTAATTTGATTTGTGTCTCAGGCGAACTCGTTGGCTGGACTTCAATACACTTATAATACTTTTCCTTAGACTGAGGTACCAATGTCCTTTTTGTGTGTCGAAAACTTCTGAGACAATTCTCGATTGTTGATTGACTGGAGCCTGAAACGGAGTTATTATCTGTCAAAGGATTGGATTCGATATCTGATGGAGTACTTGATAGCCCAACAATATCTATACCAGAACTTGATTGGTTGCCTGGAAGAAATCGCCATGGGTGATAAGGCCGCCAATTTGTAATCATGTTTAGTCCTTAGTGTGTACATATTGTTTAATTATTGTTTGTGGTTATGAATAAAGAGTTTTGTCTGTCTGTCTGTCTGTCTGATTGGACCATTGATGGTCTAGTAATGAGCACATGTGTAAAGACATTTTGATTCGCCGGTAGATCAACTGCATTCACTTTGGACTTTGGTTGTGTTACAGGAAATGCAATAGGTTCTACATTTGTTTTTGTTGCTTCGGTAAAAGGCTCTTCCTTTATAGGCAGTATATTTAAAGCTGGAGTATTGCTCACATGTGTAAAGACATGTATATTGGCTCTATGTAACTGGACTAATGGCTCAGATGTATTGACATTTGACTTTGATTGTGTTACTGCAGGTTCTACTTGTGCTGCAGTGTTGGTTGCTTTAGTAGAAGTCTCTTCCTTTATAGACTTTACATTTAAAGCTCCAGTATTGCTTACATGTGTATTTCCTAGTGGCTTAGCTGTATTGATATTAGACTCTGATTGCATTACTGCAAACACAGCAGGTTTTACTTGTGCGGCAGTTTTGATTACTTCTGTAGAAGGCTTTTGTCTAACAGGCTGTATTTTGTTCATAAATCGTGAAAGTACTTCTTCAATCCCTTTTTGTGCTACACGAGCGTCTTCTATATCTAAGCTCATTAGTATTTCCGCAACCAATTTACCAAATTTATACCAATCTCCTGAACCAGACGGATACTCTGAGTTATCAATTGGTTCCTTTGAGTTATTAACTAGTTCCTCTGAGTTATCAATTGGTTCCTCGGAGTTATCCACTGATTCTTCGAAGTTATCAACAGGTTCCTCTGAGTTATCAACTAGATTCTCTGCGTTTTCAACTGGTTCTTCTGAATTATCAACTGGTTCCTCTAATTTATCGAGGTGAGCCCGTTTCGACGGAGTGTGACCCTGGTCCAATTGATTTTCTTTGGTGGATTTTACAGAATCTTTTGACACTCCTCCATCTGAATTTTCCGATTCGTCCGAGTTTTTTATGGAATCAGAAACCTTATCGAATTTTTGTAACAGATACTGATGTTGTTTCTTGGTTTTCGAAGCGCCAACCTGCGGAGAAATGGATCAGATTGATTTTTTTTTGCTATGGAAAGGTTAAACTTTATTACCTATCTATTTTTTCTTAATATTTTGCGATTGCGACTAGCGACCGTTATTTGTAACCGACGAAACGGAGGATGTACTCAATTCGGTGCGTCTATTTTTTATTTATTTATAACTACGCATAACTTTTTACATAGTGGTCCGATTTCGATAATTATCTTTTTTATTGGAAAGAGTAGGTATACTTCGAAGTTGGTCCCATTTAAATTTAATTGAAATCGGCTGAGCCATTTTTGATAAATCAACAATAATGTGAAAAATGCTACATCGATCCACGCGAAATATTCGCGAATTCTGTACACGGTTGAAGTAGGTCATGCCATTTTTTGCTAACAATAATTATGTATGAGAAAGTTAATTTTTTGTCGAATTCCGTGTCAAATTCATTTTGAACTAAAATTTAGTTACTAAATGATGATCTGAACCACCCTCTTATGGCTTATTACACGAAAGAGTGTACTAGGCTATACTAGAGCTTAAAATGAGTTTGTACAGGGTTATTCCGGGCACCTGGGCATCTGGGCACACACGGTGCGATGAACTGATCAGTTAGACGAATCAGTCCAGCTGGGATCTCATTCAGTTAACCATCGACGGTACCTACTCAGATGGTTCCCTTGTTTGGAAATTTTTTGCCCCACACTCAGGTTTCAGTTGTTTTTATTTAACAGACAATAATATATAGGGTTATTTGTAATCAATTAGCATCCTTTTAGGGGCTTATTCTGTACATCAAACTAACAACTTTTGTTCTGCGACTTTTGTCGAAACTAAAAAAAAAATCAGCTGTTCCATACATTTTGTCGAAAGTGAACAATATTTTTCTATGGAACAACAATTTTTTTTTTAGTTTTAACTAAAGTCGCAGAATAAAAGTTGTTAGTTTTGATGTACAGAATAAGCCCCTAAAAGGATACCAAATGATTAGAAATAACCCTGTATATCTGTCACCGTTATAGCCCGATTTTAGGGATTACGCGTTTTTCCTAGGTTGAACCAGATATATCGGAATACCTAGACACAAATTAGAAAGTGCTACCAGAATTGTGGGAAGAAAACGGAATAATTATATAGCGCGAGCGAAGCGAGCGCAAAAAAAATCCGTCTTATTTTTCAACAAGGAGCCAATTTTAAATGCAGAAGAGAACTGAATTGGTCATGGGGGTCACGACTCCCCCTGGATCTGCCCTTGCTTATAGGCTGTACATTTAAATCTCCAGTAACACTTACATGTGTATAGACTTGCGTATTTCCTAGTAGCTCAGATGCATTGTCATTGGACTCTGATTGTGTTACGGCAGAAACGGCAGGTTCTACTTGTGCCATAGTATAGGTTGCTTCAGTACAAGGCTCTCCTTTATCAGGCTGTATTTTGTTCACATTAAACCTTGAAAGTACTTCTTCAATCTCCTTTTGTGCTATACGAGCGTCTTGTACATCTAAGGACAAAAGTCGTTCCGCAACGTATTGACCAAACTTATACCATTGGTCTGAGCAATCAACTGATTCTTCTGAGTTATCGAGCCGAGCCTGCTTCGACGGAACATGATCATGGTCTATTTGTTTTTCTTTGATAGATTTCACAAAAACATTTTTTGTATCCGGACGCACCAGAATACATTTTCGAATTCCTCCGAGGTTTTTTTTGTAACAGCCAGATGAATCATGCTGTTTCCCGGTTTTTGATGCGTCGACCTGCAGATAAATGAATCAGAATTAGATTTATTGGGCACGGAAAGGTAAAACTGTATGATCTAATGCAGTTAGGATTGCAAACATCAACTACTGTTTTATATGAGACAGTTGGATTTTTTCTCTAATAGGCATGATGACTGGGTAAAAAAATAATTAATATAATTAGTCCGTGAGTTAGATTATCAAAAAATATTGGGCATGTATTTTTGCTTTTGTCAATTAAACAACGACAAAGATAAACTTTAGACTTTTGTGAGAGAAGTGACGACATGTGACTCGTGAGATCAAGCGGAACTTTAAAGAGCTATATCGTCATCATTTTTTGTTTAATTGCCAAAAGAAAAAATACGTGTCTAATATTTTTTTTAAATTTATCTAATGGAATAATTATATTTTTTTAAATAAAGATGCCTATTCTGGGTTGGTATTGATCTCTTTATAGCCTTTTGTCAGAGAAATGACTTCACGAGTCACATACAAATTTCGTATGTGACTCGTGAGATCAAGCGGAACTTTAAAGAGCTATATCTTCTTTCATTAAATGCCAAAATAAAATACGTGTAAATTATATTTTTTACTAAAAACTAATCATGAAGTGCCAACCCGGAATATACCTACATGATTACTAAAAAATTTTTTAGTAATAATCATCCTCTTTCGGCTCAATACACGAAATAGGTTAGGCCTTAATGTGTACCTACAGTTCGTACAGGGTTATTCATGCATATTCATTCATATTGATGAACTGATCAGTTGGACGGATCAGTCCAGCTGGGACCCGATGTTACTGATTTTTTTCTAACATGTGTAACGACATGTTTATTGTGTATTTGCTAGTGGCTCAGATGCATTGACATTGGGCTCTGATTGTGTTACTGCAGACACGGCAGGTTCTACTCGTGCCACAGAATTGATCGCTTCAGTGCCAGGCTCTCCTCTATCAGGCTGTATTTTGTTCACACTAAACCTTAAAAGTACTTCTTTAATCTCTTTTTGTGCTTTATAAGCATCTTGTTTATCTAAGGACATTAGTCGTTCCGCAACATATTTACCATACTTGTACCATTGGTCTAAGTAGTCAACTAGTTCCTCTGAGTTATCAAGTTGAGCTTGTTTCAATGGAATATCACCATGGTCTAATTGTTTTTCTTTGATAAATTTTACAAAAACATTGTTTTATCAGATGGCATCCAAATGTATTTTATGATTCGTCTGTGTTTTTTTGACAGCCAGATGAATCATGCTGTTTCTTGATTTTTGATGTGTTGACCTGCAAAGAAATGAATCAGAATTAGATTTATTGGGCATGGAAAGGTGAAACTTTTCTAAATCACTTTAAAATTTTGCAATTGCGTTGAATTCTGGGTTTTCAATTGAGTTAAACTCTGGGTTGGACCCATTATAAAAGATGTTCAAAGTGATCGGAACTATTCGACCATGGTAGGCCTTAAATATGTTTGTACAGGTTTAGATAGATAGATAAACTCTTTATTGCACACCAAGAAATAAACAATAGTAGTTTATGCAACTGTCATATAACACGGGTATTAAAACACGAGTGTGACACTCGTTACTATTATGAAACTCGCTGCGCTCGTTTCATAAACTCACACTCGTGTTTTAATACCCGTGTTATATGCAGTTGCATACACTATTTTATCTTCACTAATAAAAATAAAAAAAAAAACATATTGCGAAACATTAAATTCACGCGTACATGTATTGTCACAGTGAACTTGGCGCCATTAAAATCTAACCAATGAGAGCGCAGCTGCGCGCGCAGGGCCAATCAGGAGCGAGCGCGCGATGTTATAATGAGATTTTACGATATCGATGTGGATATTATAACATCATGTGAAATTGCTTAAATTGAGTGTTTTGTTGTCTGCGCTATAACAGTAGTCATTATAAGTCAAGTATTGGAAACATAAGTAGAATGTTACAACATTAGTGTAGGTTAGCCCATTATTATTGCATTGTTTTATCTCAATCCGTTGAGTAGTTTGCATGAGAGAGTAACAAACATCCATACATACTCACAAACTTTCGCCTTTATAATATTAAGTAAGATAACATACATAGTAGATAATTTGGTATTGACCTGGGTGTCAGTGATTGCAGTTTGATTATCGCTGTCGGCATTTTCAATTTCCAACAAAAACTCCATTAACTCATAGTACCATACATTAGGTACATATATTTTACCTGATTGTTTCCGTGCCTTTATCTGTAACAAAATATCTATATCAGTTGAGGTAAGTACAAAATGGACAACTAATTTTATTACTATACTAGTTTTTGCCCGCGTCTTCGCCCGCATAATATTTCGCGGCGCCCCTACCTTACCACCCTTAATAAAGGAGGTGGAAAATAAAAAAAACAAAAAAAAAACAATTTGACATTTGTTCGATCCGACAGTTCTTTTTTAACATTTCTTGGAGGGCACGCTAGAATAGCTCGCAGATGGCAGAATTTTTCCTACTTATTAACACTTATTGTTATAATACCTATGGAAAAATTATGCAATATCATTAAAATTAATAAGCTATATAATTGCAAAGTTTCATCTCAATCCGTTCAGTAGTTTTTGCGTGAAAACATCCATACATCCACCCATCCTTACAAACTTTTACGTTTTTATTAGTAGGAAGTAGGATACATATAGTATCTCTATCTCATAATGAAAGAATAAATACATATAATGTAGAATAATCGGCCAAGTACGAGTCGGACTCGTGCATGAAGGGTTCCGTACTGTATGGGCATATGGCCCTTAAATATTTTATTTTATTTCAGTTTATTATTTATTAGTGAAGTGCATAGAATAATAACGTTATTATTCGTTATTACGTATATACGTTATTATTCTATGGTGAAGTGAATATACAACTAAATATTCTGTGAAAATTTCAAGCATCTACCTGTTACCATTATTACTATCGAGCGAAAAACAGCTAATAATTCAGGTTTGTTGTATGGGAGCAGCCTTGTTTGAGAGTTGTAATTTTGTTTTGTTTTCAGTATTTGTTGTTATAGAGGCAACAGAAATACATCATCTGTGAAATTTACCTACAGCTTTCTTCCTATAACGGTTCATGAGATACAGCCTGGTGACAGACAGACAGACGGACAGCAGTCTTAGTAATAGGGTCTTACATGTGTATAGTCTTGCGTATTTCCTAGTAGTTCAGATGCATTGCCATTGGACTCTGATTGTGTTACGGCAGACACGGCAGGTTCTACTTGTGCCTTAGTATTGGTTGCTTCAGTACAAGGCTCTCCTGTATCAGGCTGTATTTGTGTGTCCCGTTTTTACCCTTTGGGTACGGAACCCTAAACCCTAATATAGACTGGACCTTTGGATAGCGAAAGAAAATGTGGTCTTGACAAATAAATATAAATCACATCAAAATATTATGCTGCTTGCTTATAAATAATATATGTGGCTGTTTGACATGATCCAGTGGTTATTCACAATATTTATTTGTTTACAGGCGAGCAGTATAAACTGATGTGCCTATATCAAGCAGAGTCGAATAAAATTAGTATTCATCTAGCAAGGAATTTTTTTCCTTCTTTATCCAGTCTATTTTTAAATGTGTTAGATAATAATTATTAATAAAATAACATTAGAGTGGACAGGGTGTTAGAAATGAGATGAAACTATTTTTATTGCAAACATAAGATAATTATTTATCTGGGTATTGCATAGGCCGCGTCACGCAAGTTGGCGGAAATGAAGTTAGCTACAAGCTGCGCCATATCCATTCAAAGCGCGGCTTTGTGTGAGCTTCAGTCAATTGCAGTTTCATTACATATGTCAAAGTAATTACAAATATTAATTATTGGACACTGATATAGGCACATCAGCATTATTATGCTGTTGGCCTATATGCAAATAAATAAAAATTAATATTTACATTACTATAGCTGTTTCAACATGATCCACTGATTCATTTTTTCATGTGTTTGCTGACAATCACCGAAATTAAGCAACATTCCGCACGGTCAGTATTTTGATGAATGACAGCGGGTGGCATTTTCCAAGTGAGTGCTACCGTGGCTCAGGTGACACATTAAATTGTAGGTCCCGGTTGTTTTAACCGTTTAGCCAAGTCAGAGGCCTTCAGGCGGCCTAAAAACTCTGACACCAGAGCCAGCTACCCAGCCTATACAAACTTACTTTGTTTTAATTTAATAGCAGAGCAAATCTACAGGATAGTGTTGTAGTAGTATGCCTTTATAGGCATATACATATACATGCCATACTACCTATGTATTATTATTATAATTATCTTTGGCCGTACATACCTTATTTTGCTCCTTTTTAAAAGCAGTTCTTAAGCTGTTGATCTTTTTTGTGACTGCTAATATATCGGCTTGTCGGTCTATCCGGCGTAAAATTAGAACTAGCGTTTCGAGTCCAGAGCGTCTTCTTTGTCTGTTTTTATAAAATGGACTAGGTACTGAGATTCCAGAAACATTCAGATTCCCGGTATTTCTCGATTAGTTCTCGGACTACGTCTCGTACGTTTGCCATCGCGGTGAAGCGTGATCATGGAATAAAATCTCAAGAGAACACTGGTGCCCAAACCCAATAGGAATTATCATCTATTTCTATAGAGTCATTCCCAAAAATAAAATCACAATACATCTCCATCAGGGCAATTGTATCTCATACTGGTAAAAAACATAATTTTGGCAGTGGTAGGTCTCTAACATTTGGAAATATTAGGGCTCAAAAAGTCAAAACTTCACAAAAGCAAAGTGGATGTGAAAATTATCTGAAAACTTGAAATGAAAACGAAAAACTGGAATAGAAAAATAGTAAACAAAACAACTTCAGGGTTACCAGTTCGATATCTTAAAAGGGTGCTAAGCCAATGGATATGCCTAGTTCAATGTGCTAAGCCAAATTACATCTCAAAATAAATATCAAGTAGTGTTGTATTGATCCAGAAGGGTAAAAAGCGGCAAAGCTTGCCATATACCTAGTAAAGGACAAGGTGGGAAGTTATGCGCAAAAGCTCAAATATAGGTATGCGCGGGAACCAGAGAGACGAGACGCTGGGGAACACCCGCCCGCCAACCTCATGCCACCCGCGCGCTCTCTAGTCTCTCTACGCCCGTGCACACATGCGCACTTATTAGCGAATCACGGCGAAGTGTCATCTGCGGTCTCTGCGGCTAACTTCTCATCCGCCGATTTGTGTGGCGCTTAGTATACTAATTGAAAAATAAAACGAATTAATAATTTAACGTGTTTTAATTTTTTTTCTATCAGTTTACATAAAATTCAGTCATTTTTACGGAAATTCATGACGATTCTACTCTACCCAATGTAGATGTGTTTAATAACAGATGTGGATGGTTCAATTCTTAAAAAAGTTTGCACTTTTCTAACACTCACAGTCGCAGAACTACTACTAAGAATTATAAAAGTATAGCCCGAATCAATTTTTGAGTCATTCGCTTCATTGCACAAGCAATAGGAAATTCGTTATATCAGCTGCGCGTGCAAGCGATCTCTGCAACTCTAAAAGGCCGATTCTAAGGGATGATTTATATTAGGACGGGACGGGCGCGGAACGAGCGCGGGATGGGCCGGACAGGGCCCGTACAACGCACGTTCCATACATTTGTGTAAAGCCCGGACGGGGCCCGTCCGGGCGTCGTACGGGCCACGACAAAAATGTATGGAACGTGCGTCGTACGGGCCCAGTCCTGCCCTTCCCGCGCCCGCCCCGTCCTAATATAAATCATCCCTAACTTCTTGGCGGCTGTGAAGTTTAGTTGCGCACACACATCCCCGCTTCTCACGCAGAAGGGTTAGTACGCGTAAATGCAAACTACAGTAGTTTCCTTATGATTCCATACATACATTTTTGTACAGCGCCCCTAGTGAAAACAACTAACTAACAAAAATGTATGGAGCCACACGCAAACGCGAATGCAACATTTGTACTAAAGACTCAGAAGACATAACGAATTCGGACAAAATATGGAGTGAAAGATTACGAAAAAAATATCGCGTTCAAAACAAAATTAAACATTCACAGTAGTTAATAGTTTTAAAGACGGGGTATTAACAAAGAGGAAATAATATTTCAATAGAAAACATTCCCCGTCGTTAATAGGGTAACCGACGTGGTGTTCACGAGCGAGGAATGCTTTTGTGCAATCATTCGCCTCATTTGATTGGGCTTATAGCTCACTTCAGAGATGCTATACGAGTGAGTTTGATTCGGGCAATCTTAAGTTTGATCATCGCCGTCGAGCTCAAAATTAATTATTTTTCTTGAACTTTTAGCATGCAAAGTAACGTTTTCTAGGCTTTGTGAATGTTCATTCGCTGGCTCTAATTTTCTTGATGTCTCAGATGTTACAGTCGATCTCGTTGGCTGGATATCAATACACTCAACATACTTTCCCTTAGACCGAGGCACCAATGTATTTTTTGTGTTTCGATAACTCGTATGACAGTTCTCGATGGTTGAGTTACTGTCAGATGCAGTCGAAACGTAATTAATATCTATCAAAGGATCGTTCATTGACAATGATTCCGTATCTAATGGAGTACTTGATAGCCCAACAATATTCATACCAGAACTTGATTGGGCATTTGATGGTCTAGTAAATATGCGCACATGTGTACAGACATTTTGATCCGCTGGTAGCTCAACTGCATTGACTTTTGATTTTGGTTGCGTTATTGGAATAGAAATAGGTTCGATCGATTCCGTAGACGGTTCTTCCTTGATAGGATGAACATTTGAAGCTCCAGTAATGGTTACATGTGTAAAGACTTGTATATTTCGTAGTGGATCATCTTCATTGACTTTTAATTTTGATTGCGTTACTGGAAACGCAATAGGTTCTTCATGTATTTCGATCGATTCGGTAGAGGGTTCTTCCTTTATAGGATGTACGTTTGAAGCTCCAGTAATGTTCACACCTGTAAAGACACGTATACTTCCTAGCGGATCATCTTCATCGACTTTTGACATTGATTCCGTTTCTGGAAACGGAATAGGATCTTCATGTGTTTGAGTTGCTTCAGTAAAAGGTTCTTCTTTTATAGGCAGTACATGTGAAGGTCCAGTATTGCTCGCATGTGTCAAGACATTTATATTGGCTGGTGACTCAGCTATATTAACATTGGGCTCTGATTGCGTTACTGGACTACTGGTTACAGCAGGTTCTACTTGTGCCACAGTATTGATTACTTCTGTAGAAGGCTCTTCTTTATCAGGCAGTATTTTGTTCATAAATCTTGAAAGTACTTCTTCAATCCCTTTTTGTGCTACGCGAGCGTCTTCTATATCTAAACACATTAATATTTCCGCAACCAATTTACCAAACTCGTACCATTCTTCTGAGTACTCAACTGGTTTCTCAGTTTTATCAACTGGTTCCTCTGAATTATCCACTGGTTCCTCTGAGTTATGAACGGGTTCTTCTGAATTATCAACTGGTTCCTCTGAGTTATCAATGGGTTCCTCTGAGCTATCAACTGGTTTCTCTGAATTATCTAGCCGAGCCCGTTTTGATGGAGTGTGATCATGGTCTAATTGTTTTTCTTTGACAGACTTAACACATTTTTTTTCTGTATCCTGCGGAACTCTCTTATCTGAATTTTCAGATTCGTCCGAGGTTTTTTTTGAATCAGTAGAAACGGTAACGAATTTTTGTAGCAGATCATCATGTTGTTTTTTGGTTTTTGAAGCGTCAATCTGTAGAGAAATAGATCATGATTAGATTTATCGGGCACAGATAGTGAAGCTCAAATATGATAAATCTCTTGATGGCAACGGGTAATCACTAAAAAAAAATACACAAGGCCTCTGGATGCAAAATAAAAGTTTGTATTTAAATGAGTATAGAACATAATAACTCCTTTATCAATATCCATTTCATCAAATGCATTATCACTTCTGGCTTTTAAGTGAAAATACACATTTTGCACTTTAATTTAAAATTTTAAATAAGGCCAACTTTAGTTTCAAATATTAGGTATATCCGTTGATTCCAAGCCACAATTTAGAGAACCATGAGATAAGATTTTCTGAAGTTGGTTAAGAAACTGAGATACCTACGTTTATTATTCTTCTTCCATAATTGTTTTCTTTGGCTCTGTAAAGAAAAAAAAATGCATTTTTAAAATAGTATACATGAAATACAAATACAAAATCGCGAGCCCATTAACACCCCCTCGGTGCGGTAGCCAGCCTTTGTGCGCTCTTGTGATCTCCAGGGGAACGCACCGGAGCTCCCAGCGCACGGTTTGAACTCTTGAGCCTATCTAAGCGCGACGGTCCTATATGATAACGTAACCACACAGCACACTTGTTGTAGTTCACCCAGGACCCGTTTGAATAAATGGCAAGAGACTTATTACTACAAGCCTAGATCCCAGTAGGATCTTACTACAAGCAGGGGTACGTACGGGTGCCGTATTCCATTGCCCCAGTACCGGGGCCAAAGACCCCGCCCCCCTAAAATTGCGATTTTGGCGAAAAAGTTTGGATACCTACGGATTTTATACGGGCTTTAGAAAATACGTACAGCATGGTAGCATGCAATGCATGTCTTATGGCTAATTTATATTAGAACTGGCAGTCTACGGGACGGGTCCGGACCGGGGCTGAAGAGAGCACGGACGGCGCACGTTTCATACATTTTGTACAGTATCCCGTCCTGGTATGGACCAGTACTACCTACACCTTGTGTGTCATTGGTCTAACTAAAAATAAAAGAAAAAATAATTATATTAATTAGTATACCTGTGGCCTAGACCGTGTGGATGTAACTTTTTTTGCAAAGCAATTATTCTTTGTAACTGTGGTAAGCTTTTCTGTAATTTGAACTCATTGTGTTCTTGTAACGGGTTTGGTGAGTTTAAATCAAAATCATCGTTACAAGTTTGAACGCCTTTACTACATGCACTACTGACATTAGGAACATTCAAATCCGTTTGCGTAGACTTGGTAAAACCAGAATCATCTATTTGCGGCAACCTTAGCGTAGGTACTGCGTTGCATTTTAATCTTTTCTCATAGAAACAAGACTTTTCAAAATGTAAGTCGCAAATGCAATGATGACTTGCGTGTAGTTCTTCTTCACTTTTCTCGTTTAAATCATCTCGCGAACACGCTTTTTTCCACTGCTTGCATCTAAAAAGCACGAAAATAGATGAGACTAGTACCAATGTTACAAAAAACCTTTCATTGCGTATTTATCACAAATATTGGAAGTGGTGCGTTTGTCTAAAAATGTGCAGTTTTCAGATTTATTCCTATATATGGGTACTCTAAGGCAACAGTTGTAAAAGTTGAAATATGCGGGTTTTTTACTACATAAACGGCTCTAACTTTTCTTTAATAAAACTAAAATGTTTGGTTTTTTTACAACTGTATGAGGTCATAGGTATACGGGGTTCCGTTTTTTCCTCTTCAGGTACGGAACCCTAAAAAACAAAATGGTTGCTCTTAAAATAGTACTAGATTTAGTGCTGGGTGCTAAAAATTAAATGTCAGTGCTAAATCTGGCCTGTAAGTGCTACGTTGGCAACATTAAGACTAACCGATCCGTGACCGATTGTCCCGATTGAGACAGTTTAGAAATAATTTACGTAAATAAATAACAATCTAGTGCTATATGTAATATGTACTTAAACGATTCCATAATTTGAAGGCATAATAACTATGGCATTTTCTTGAGTGAAATGTGCGTTGCCTACTAGAAAAATTAAATAAGTCGCTACCTACAAACCTTATTTTATCCTTAGGAAAAGAATGAAATCTTATTTTGTCACGCATTGTTGTCATACAACCGTATACAGCACAAGTCCTTCCCATTGTAAAAGTCTATTTATACTTATTTTGGAGCAAATTCCCTTGAAATACAATTGATACAATTATATTATCACCACAAACCAAATTATCACTATAAGGGTGACCGTGTGTCAACCTAAAAATAGCCATCTTTTAGGGAAAATTGTGCAATATTGATATAAAAGACATAATATTCATATCAAAATACGGCTTTATTAGGTGGCCGTCGGCCGTATTATGGGTTCAGGATCTGAAAGCCGAATCAGGAACATCAATTTGTTGGAGAAACCACCGGCCAAGGCAGCTCGCGCCAGTGTTTCTACTAAAAAAATGTGGGCTACCATATCTTTACTTTCAAATTGCCGTATCATACGCTCGTACCGCTAGCCAAAATCGCAAATCCTAGGGAAGGTGAACCCCCAGTGGAATCGGTGCGAGTGCTTAATATTTAAGTAAGTTCGTAGACGGAAGACGCAGTTCTAGCGCCCAAAGCTTTGGTTAACATCCAAAGGTAAAAAGCTTGTAAAAATATTATACCAGATTGTGACAAAAATAAAGTAATTAGATTAGGATGATATTAATATTGATTATTCACATTATATCACACTCGTGATCGGGTGCTGCTTGCGGGTCGCCGGTCTGCTCGTGGCATTCACGCAGTGCATTGACTAACTTAGGCTATTTTAAGTACCTACTAACACTCTTTGTATAGTATAACCAAATAATTGTAAATGTTAGTTATCAAAGGGCACAGACCCTGGAGTCTGTGGTTAATAAATTTTAATTAAAAAAAAAAAAAATGATTATAAATAATTTTGTAAGATGCTGTCTATGCTGTTTGTTTAATTTTGTTTGCGTCTCAATAAATAATTGACTATTGTAAAATTCTGCCACATGCTGTATTTTTCCGGACAACCACTTCAGATTGCCGTATCCATAATAATCGAAATGAGTTCTTTTCGTGGCTATTCGTGGTCGCATGCTTGAGTAGCTGATCGGGTTGGCATTATCATTATTGGTTTATATTATTTTTAATAGACTGCTAATTTTTAATATGTTTTTTTTCTGATTGCAATTGTGACGTACCTAATGTTAACATATTACGTAGTTATAAGGTCAATAAAAATTCTAATTCTAATCCCCATTTCCCGCAATTTGGGGAATTCCCCACAAATCACCAACCCTGACCTGACAAAATCTGAAATTCTAAAAAAAAAATGTTATTGTTTTGTTTACTTTTACATTGTTAACTCTATTTGTTATGTTGTGTTTTATGCTCACAGATATTATGTTAAATAGTTAAAAACATGTTAAATGATGTATAATTTCATTCGATCTGAAGACATCGTCATGGATAAGTCCAAAAGGCCTTCATAATATCATAGTAGTATCCAGAAGCAATGATGTTTAATGTCTACTTCAATGTCCAGAAGCGTCTACTTTTGGGTAGGTACAACTACACTACAATGCAACACGAAAAGATCTTTCACCCAATGACGTAATATTTAGACCTTAATTGATTTCACTTGTGTTTCACCACATTATGTTTCTGACCCCTTCAAACTCAAGGAAAATCTTCTAAACTTTGGGCCAAGGGCCCACACTCTTCGTAAATATTTCAACATACTTAATTATTTTAAGAAATGGTTTAGTATGTAGTTTGACTAGGTAGTTTCTATAGGATTTATTTTTATTTTCTATTCTACTCCATGATTTTAACATGTAAATATTACTCATGCCATGGGTTTTTCAACCAATACAAACCATTGAGGAAAAATAATAAGTGGTTTCAAAAACCAGTTTCAACTTTTTCGTTACATAATGTTAAACTCATGATTTGTGCATCATTCTCAATACCTATGTTCACAGAACCAGAAGTGTGTACTAAAACTTTGAAACTAGAACCTGTTTCTATAATAATTTGATTTTATCTTCAAAATATACAATGAGTGGTGAAAAGAAAAAAGCTCTCTTCGTCTGCTTGGGTAAGCCCTTAGTTATTTTATTAAATAGTACCTAAAGTCTGAAATTATAGATACTGAAATAAAATGTAAACAAATGCATGGCCACAATCATATGGCTGACTTTTCTCCTTTTTGTTTTTATATCAGGAAAAAGTAGTGAAATAACTATAATTTCAGCAACATTTTTGTGTGCAAAATGCAAAATTTCCTCTTGTGATTGTATATTTTTGTATAAATAGATGCAAAAATTCCTCTTATGATTAGAGCAGGGGTCGGCAAGTACTTTTAGTTGGGGTCCGGATACTGTTAAAAAATCTTAATAGTCAAGAAAAAAAAACTGATAGTGAAATTCTGAAAAACACAAGGCCCAACTAACTAGTTTTGTATAGTGTATGGTCTTGAGAGGAACAACAAATTTAAAATATGCTGTCTCTAATGTCTAGATATGGACTGCAGGCCACCTGTTGCCTAATGCTGGATCAGAGTGTACTGAGTTCCTAAATTGTGATATATTGATGAGAAAACAGCAAAAACAGGTTTGTTTACCATTCCATCATAGTTTAGAGCTCGGCTCTTGTTGGTGGAACAACTTCCATGTCTCAACATCCTCAGCCAGTGGTTTAAATGGAACTAGTGTTGTAAATTTTTAACAGTAGTTCCATCATGGAACTCTTAATGGTACTAGTGGCGACGAACCCACGACATGACGTCTACCTTTCTCTTTAATTTAGAAGGAATGATGAGATAGAATGGGGAAGACAAGGGAGGGCCATTCTTGTGTACTACATATTTTATCCTGACTGAAGCTCACACAAAGCCGCTCATTGATTGGATATTGCACAGCTTGTAGCGAACTTCATTTCTGCCAACTTGTGTGACGCGGCCTATACCTGTATTTGTTATGCATTTATCAGTCATATAAATACCTATAATATTCATATATTACTCTGTTCATACTCATATGCTAATCTTCAATAATTTAGCAAGTTCAAAGTTAAACAACATTTGGCACAGTCAGTCTTAGGATGAGTGACCGCAGATGGCATTTACAGCTGAGCAAGTTCTAAACCCAGTAGTGTGATAGTGAAGGTTGTGAAACAAGATATTTTATATCCAGGAGTCGGTCGTGGTCCACCTGCTTAGTTCACCTGGGTGGACCACGGGCTGCTTTATTATTTCTTAAACAAGTTATGCTGTGGGACCAACCCTAAATTTGTGGAAAAATTGCATAACATTTTGTTCCTAGTAAATTAAGCTTTTGGAACAGTTGATAATGTTTATTTATTTAGATTTTTGATCTATTATAAAATAATGTTGTTACATCTTTACATACCAAAGTGCCCTTTAAAAAAAAGTATGTAATTTATGAGAGTTACCATCTATCAGGTTGTCCACTACCGGACATATGCCTTCCCTATGATTTCCAATAAGCCCGAATGGAAAAGGCCTGTGTTCAGCGGTTTCCCGCGGTCTTAATTATATCGTCGGTCCACCTAGTGACCTAGTCAGTAGACGTCCTACTCTGCGCTTGCCATGAAAGACCACGTTTTAGTTCCTTCTGTCATCACAGGCAACACACAACTGTCGAAAACCCTCGACTTGAGGCACTGAGGTGTGTCGGACGAAAAGACATTAAGCTTCAGTTATAGGTAGCGGCACGTAAGTCTAGGGTCGTTCAAGTCTTACGTAAGCACTATAGGGGGGCGGGGGGGTTTATCCTTTGCTTATTTTTGATGACATGGGGGGTGGGAGGGGTCTAGATGGTGATTACGTCAGCAATAGTTTTTTTTTACGCATTTGTGTGTCCTATCCTAAATCTATTTTCTTATTTCTAGAATTAAATCTGCTGCTCATCAATCAATAAAAAAAGAATAATGCATACAGGTACTTACCAATGTTTATGTAAGAATGGGAGGGGGGGTAAGAGCTTTGCTTACTTTTGCTGACAAGGTGGGAGGAGGGGTAAATAATTGTAATAAATCTGCTTACGTAATACTTGAACGGCCCTTCTAGCGCTGATGGTACTGTGGAGGGGATGGCTGCGCATGGCGACCACCATACTAAACCCATGCGCAGCCATCCCTTCCACACTTCGCTCAGCGCTACACTTATATGCCGCGACCTGTACCAGAACCCAGTTTGTTTTCAGGAAATACTTGCAGATCGCCTATAGCTGAAGGGGTATTTCGGAAAACTGTAAACGACATGAACATGGGCGATGCATGGGAAGTCGACAGCGCAGCGACAGTTGACTGGCATGTTGGAGACCCACCTAACTGGAGATCCATGGACATTATGCAGAAATACAATGTTCCATACGACAATAATTGTGCAAGACAAGTAAGTTTCATGCAGCACTCGTTTGACAAAATGTTCGTTAGCGATCATCGAAGTTAAGCAACGTTCAGCACGGTCAGTTTTCGGATGGGTGACCGCGGGTAGCATTAACAACTGAGCGCTACTGTGGCTCGGATGGCACGTAAAATTGTAGACCCTGGTTGTTTTAACCATTTAGCTATGTCAGAGGACTCTGAGGCCTTCAGACAGGTTAAAAACTCTTGACACCCGGCCTATACAAAGTTACTGAGTAAGATTTATATCAATATCTTAGGACCTCGCTGCCTAGGAAAATATGATAGGCTAGATGTCTCGATGTTAGCCGTGGAGGTCTAGTGGTTGTAACGCTGGCCTGTCATTCTTGAAGTCGTGGGTTCAATCCCGGTCCCATACCAATAAGTTTCTTTGGAACTTATGTACGGAATTTCACACCACTGGAACTTTTTACGGAATTTCGGTGAAGGAAAACATCGTGAGGCAACTTGCATACGTCCGTAGAAGAAATTCGATGGCGTCTGTGAATCCACCAACCCGCACTGGGCCAGCGTGGTGGATATGGCCCAATCACCCTTCGCGGGTAGGCCTACGTCCTACAGTGGACTATTAAAAAAAGCTTGTACAGTACAGATGTTCAAAAAAAATAATTAGTCTGTCAAATACGGTCAGATGGATTATCAAAAAACATTAGATACATATTTTTCCCTTTGTCAATTAAACAAAAGTGGATGAAGATATTATAAGCCCACTAAAGTTCCGCGTAACGTCACGACTGGACTACAAAAGTATAAACTTTGGCGTAGAACTGACGTCACGAGCCCCCACTACCAAACTTTGACAAGGTTTATCTTTGTCATTTATCGATTGATTGAGAAAATAATAATTTGTGTCTAATATTTTTTGTTATAATCTAACGGACTAATTATAATAGTGATTTTTTTACCCTGTCATCGTGCCTGTCAGTCCGTAAGTTAGTTTGTGCAAAAAGAGTGCGTTAAGGAGAGGTCGCCCGTGTGCCATTTTACTTACCAATTTTGTTACGTTGACAACACTGCTCTGTCATTGCTAGTACAAGTAAAAGTGTTTGATACCTACTTGGTAGACACCAATGCGGTTATCATCAGTAGACTCGAATCTACCAAGTAGTCTGTACCTTGGCTCAGTGGTTACATTATCTTTGCCTTGGCTGCTGATTAAAATCTTATTGTTAGTTCACCGTAACGCCACGACGGTTTTCTTTTTGCACTAACTCTAGATATTATCAAAAAATATGACACAAATATTATATTTGGCCATAGACTAACTTACTCAGGTTTGTTGTTTCGATGGCTTGGCGTTTCAGTCAATGATGGTGCTTCGGATATTTCCTCTGGAGTTTTCTGCTTGATGTTCTTATGTTTTGTATAAAATTTCGAAGGTGCTTTTACCTCTAGCACTTCTGGTGATGGTGATCTATTATCTGAAACCCAAAATAGGACGATCATTTGTCACCCTTATGCAAAAGAGATGACTTATAAGTCTAACACCCTCTTGAGCGGATGAACTGATTTGTTTTGAATTTTTTAGGGTTCCGTAGAAAAGCGAGAATCCCTATAACTTCGTTGAGTCCGTCCATCCGTCCGAATGTTACAAAGCCTTATAACTTCCACATTTATGAATTCAATTAGATGAAATTTGACAATATGAGTGTTTAAATGTAGATCACAATGTTAAGTACAAAATTTCAAAATTGCGTATTTAAAGAGTAGCTGCTATACGTAAAGTGTGGATGAAAATTTTTTTGAACTCCTTCCCCCATATGGATTATTATTGAATAAGGTTTTTAAAATGAGATACAGGTCGCCGAAGTTAAAAAAAGAGTCGTCGTCCCCTTAATTTATTTAGTATTAGATAGAATGTTCAAACTTTCTGAGTTTGTAGACAATATTAAAAACTTGCTGAAAATTATTTTGAGCACCGTGGGATTAGAACTTTTTGAGTTATGTAAATTGAAATTCTTAAACTAGCACATACATCCTCCTCACAAATCTATTTCTTAGCCAATTATGTTTGTTGGTTTATCGATTTGTTCCTCTTTCACGCAACAACGGATCAAGTCAACCCGACTTGATTTTTGGCATGGACATTTTTGAAAGACGGAAAGTGGCATGAGCTACCTTTATCCCTGAAAAAATATTCCCATGGGATTGCACAAAAATCAAAAAAAACACGCGGGCGAAGTCGCAGGCAAAAGCTAGTAAATAATTTAGGAACTAATAAATATGTAACTGAAGTTATTAATAAAGAATTGTATTGTATAAAACCAGCAATGCCGCCAGCATGCTGTCAGTGCCAACTGGGAGAGTGGGCTTGAACATTTGGATTATCTTTAGCCCTTCAAGGGTCTTTGGTTGATTCAGTTGCTTTATATTTAGTAGTAGTAATTTATGTTGTTTTAGCATAAGTAGTAGTAGTAAAAAAAAACTCACCTGGAATTTGTTGCGTAACTTCGGAATAATGTATTGGAACTGCTAGTCTAACTAATCTGCTTCGTTCATTGGTGTAAATATCGGATGGTTGAAAATGTTCAGCGCAAATGTACCGGCGTCTCAATTCTTTATTGGTCAGAGATTCCAGGTAGTAGGTATTTCCTATAATGGGAAATATTTTATTGATATGTTTCATACAAAAACCTATTATAGGCCGAAGATTAATTGGATATGCAGTTCCGATACATTATTCCGAAGTTAGGCGACAAACTCCAGCTAAACGTTATGAACTTTCTGAACTACAAAAAAAATACAACATTACTACTTATATGCTAAAACTACATAATTAAACTACAACTACATACAAAGCTGTACTATCATAAAAGACGAAAAAAAAATTATAATTAATTACTTAACCATGACATCGCATGATAGATTTAAAAAAAAAAGGAATAAAAAAAAAGGATTTTTTTTAATCCCAGTTGGCAGCGTGCCAGCATGCTGCCGGTATGACTGGTTTTATACAATACAATTCTTTAGTGATAACTTCAATTACATATTTACTATAGTTACCATATATTTTTTTTACTAGCTTTTTCCCGCGGCTTTGCCCGCGCGGTGTTTGAATTTTTATGCTATCCATATCTATTGTGAATATTTTTTCTGGGATAAATAGTAACCTATGCTACTATAAACTAAGAACCTATGTATGTCACTTTCTGTCTTTCAAACTATGTGCATGCTAAAAATCAAGTTAATTTGATGATCCATTGCTACGCGAAAGAAGAACAAACAAATAAACCAACAAGTACATTTTCGGATTTATAATATTACTAGCGACCCGCCCCAGCTTCGCACAGGTGTATTATACAAATAAACCTTCTTCTTGATACATTATATCTATTAAAAAAAACCGCATCAAAATCCGTTGTGTAGTTTTAAAGATATAAGCATACATGGGGACAGACAGCGGGAAGCGACTTTGTTTTAAACTATGTATTGATAGTCAAGACTCCTCATCAAACGAATCTTGTAAGAATAAATGATGATTCTATACATATTTTAGTCATAGTATGTGTATACCTTATTAATGCGGTGTTATCTAAAAATTTTATCACAAAGTAATATCAAATTCATTGACTAAAAGTAGTAGTAGGAAGTATTCTGTGCCACAACAAGACCTATTCAACTTTAATATCCCATAAAAAGCTATAGCTTAAATAGTGTTATATTTTGTTGTAGTTAAGAAAGTAAAAACTCACCATCTTCCATATTTGTGTCAGAACGTTCACGATGTTGCCCTGGAGTTTGTTGTCTAACTTTCGAATAATGTATCGGGACTGCAAGTCTAACTAATCTGTTCACATCGGCGTTAATGTGGTACGGCAGAAAATGTTTAGCGCAAATGTACTTGCTGCTCAATTCTTTATTGGTCAGAGATCCCAGGTGGATGGTATTTCCTATAATGGAAAATATTGATGTTTCAAACAAAAACCTATTATAGGTTGAATCATACAAGTCAGCAGATGTGAAGTTAGTTATAAGCTGTGTAATATCATCCATCCATCTATCAGCCATAGGATGTCCACTGCTGGACATAGGCCTCCCCTATGGATCTCCAATAAGACCAGTTGGTAGCGGCTTGCATCCAGCGTGATCGTGCGGTCTTAATGAGGTCCTACGCTGTGCTTGCCGGTACGTGGTCTCCACTCGAGAACTTTTCAACCTGCTGGTATGTGGTCTCCACTCGAGAACTTTTCAACAAGACCAGACTTTTCAGCTGTGTAATGAGCAAATTTAGTAGATAAATGTTGTACAATAGTTTACTTACAAAACTCATCCAATTCCATTTATAATCCTACCGCTTAACTTAGTCATCGCTTGCGCGGTACAGGGGCACGGGGGAAGATGACAAAGGGGACCAGGGACCCGCCGCCCGCACCCGTCTTATGGGCCCCATTCACCATCAGTCCAAATGGATGACATCCGTTCGATGTTACGAGTTTGCAACTTTGTCTTTAGAAATGGCGATTTTTCATTGGTATATATAGCAAGCGCTTTAGCTTCAAAAATAGTTTAGCTCAGTACCTTCAAACTAAATCATCTGTAGATTTATCTTTATGTACATAGTATTTCTGGCTACCAATATCTTCAAACAATATTTCTGTAAAAATGAAGTCTAAATTTAAATACACTAAATTGGCAAAATTAGCCACATTCATTTGGATGTCATCCAATTGGACTGATGGTGAATGGAGCCTATCAGACTAAGATGAGTAAGTTAAGCGGTAGGATTATAGTTATAGAGTTGCACAGTAACCAAACTAGAAATTATATTTGAGGTGGGTTCACAAGGTCAGTGCTTGAAATTTATTTTTTAGGTTTTTCACATTTACAGATATAGCGCTCAAGTTTACAAAAACTCATTTTGGGGCCATGAATAGGTAGTGATAACTAGGTATATACACCTAAAAGCGAAAATAGTGGTCAGACTATGCTCAAGAGTACATCAACTAAAAACTGAGGTGAAAATCAGTTCATGCACTTCATGCAAACGTGTAACTTCCCAACAATCATGAGACACGATGGACCCGAGATAAGATAAATTAAGCACAACAGAAGAGGACTAGCTCCCGCAAACTCAGGGAATCCTATTGCGGGAGCTAGGGCTCCACATAAATATTTTATGTGATTTTATAATTTTAATTTAATTCTATTTAGTGATAAAGTGTATCCCTGCATGCATTTTGTTATTTAAGTTAAATTTAAGATCAATTTGTAATTAGTTCATGATTTGGCAATGAAATAAATTGTTTATTATTATGCAACCAGTACATAATTTGGTTTTTAGGTGATTGTACCTTGTAGACACTACTTATTCATGACCGCTAAATAAGTTTCCGTAAACTTAAAATGACTGTAAAGTGCAAAAAACCCAATAAAATTGAATTTCGCGCGCTGAGCTTTAGCAGTAGGTAGTAGGTTAGTGGGTATCATGTTCACATACCTGAATTACGAAGCCAAACAGCCAGGCGGTCGGGATCATTTACAGGAAACCGAAACATTGAAATGTGTGAGCTTATATTCCCACAGTTTCGATAAACACACTTGTTGTACGACATTTTCAGTCTTCACAGTCCGAAACGTAGGCAAAATCGAAGTCCAATAAATATGCAGTGGTCAAACGTTTAGGTGAGATAATCAATCAAAGTCAGGAATCGTATTTACAAAGAATATCAATGGCGAAAACAACAATTTAACAACAACAACAACAAATGAAAAGACGAACTCAGTAACAGTGTGACCAGATTAAATTTCACAAAATACCGAAACGCTTTAAAAAACTACTGAAATGGTTTTTATGCCAACTGCTATTTTCTATCCGTGCTTGGTTGCCTAGAAGAAATCGCTTAATGCTATAAGGCCGCCAATTAGAAACCTATTGTTTTGTTTTTGTCCTTATAATCTGTTTTTTATGTAATGTGGTTGTCTAATAAAGTGTTGTTGTTTGTTTGTACCTATTTTCCATCAAAAGTTCCTCGATTATATCGCAAATCCTAGGGAGAGTCCCAGCGCAAAGCCAGATTTCACTAGAACGGTATTCAAAAAAGTCAAATAAAATGCATTGAATAAGTATTAAAATAATCTGTCTGGTCACACTGCTCACGCTCAGTAGCAAGCATGGATGTATTATATAAACGTGTTTGCGTATGGCTCCATAGTACTTGGTTCTTATTCTATGGCTCCATACATCTTGGTTATAGTCTGACCGTTTAACTGAGTCCTCGCCTGCGCGGGTACAGGGGCGCGCGGGTAGACGACAAAGGGGGACTGAGACCGGTGCGGGCGGCAGGGACCCGCCGGACTCAGTTAAATGGCCATACTATAGTTCTTCCTCGTTTCCGCCAGGGGAGCTGTCCAAAAATGTGTGGAGCCATACAGAAACAGCTGTAGTTTAAATTCACGTGTAAACAGTAAACCTGGACTCAGTGCACGGTCAAAGTCGGTTGCCATTTTCAGCGTAAAATAATTGTGATTGTTCCTTATTTCTAGATCCTGCCCCAAGATTTTTACTATAACGACTACATCTTCGGTATGGATGAAGACAACGTGATGGATTTGAACAAGATGGCTCCAGAAGGAAGCAAAGCAAATATATTTTTATTTGGAGACTTCGATCCTCAAGGCGAGAGAAACATAAGGGATCCTTACTGTGTACGTATTTTATGTAGGTACCCATAGGCCGAATCACACAAGTCGGCGGATGAGAAGTTAACTACGATCCGCTTGAAACCCAATCAAGGCGCAGCTTTATGTGAGCTTCAGTCAGGATTGGATATTGCGCAGCTTGTAGCTAACGTCACATCCGCCGATTTGTATGATTCGGCCTATACCTACTGTACAAATCTTTTAAATAGTCCACTGCGGGACGTAGGCTTACTCCACAAATAGTGATTAGGCCATATCCACCACTCTGGCTCAGTGTGGGTTGGTGGGTAACCCAAAAAGTTATAATTGCGTAGTGCAAAATAATTTTAAAAAAAAGTTGCAATATCTGGTCCCACCTGCCCCTTTCTTCTATTGTACGGCTAGAGTGCTAGACGGACGCGACCAAAGCGCCACTCTTTTATGGTGGACGTTCCGCGCGTTAGAACCAAGCGTTTCGAGTCCTCATTCCTCATACGAACAGCCAGAATATGGAACGCTTTGCCTGGGTCTGTCTTCCCGCTAAAGTACAACGTGGGTTTCTTCAAATCCCGAGTAAATAGGTATCTTCTAGGTAAGCTTGTTTCTGTTAGCATTTACTGCATTTCATGTTAGCAGAGTGAAGGATCTTGTTACTCCTACACAGTGGAATTCATCTGCGTTTTCGTAAGAGGCAACGAAATAAAAAGCACAACACGTATAATGCACACACTTGTTTTATATTCGCTTCGTATTGGATGAAATTACATTGCTGATTTAATGATATGAATGGATTACTATGGATTGATATAATGGACGACACAATTACAATATTTACATGTTGTTAGATTCACGGCTAGGCAGTAAGAGAGAATCAAAAGTGACATATGCGCATAGACGCACTTCACCGGATACAGACTTATCAATAGACAACAAATTGCCATAATCTGTTTCTTATCTATTCGATTAAATGGTGTACCGATACAATCGTCAACACTTCCCCTTACACCATGTCATCGAACTCTACCTTGGCTCTATACAATACTTAGTATAGTAGTTTTACATATAAAATAACACCGCTCTACATGGCAGTCCAAAAGAAACTTTATATCACCACTATACATACAATAGAACCTATATCAGAGTCCTGACGTTTAGCTTATGCCTAAAACCATTATGCTTAACCGAGGGCAAAGCCTTTGTAAGAATATCAGCTATCATCTCTTGTGTTGACAAATACTTAATAGCTATAACATTTCTATTATATAGATCTTTAATAAAATGATAGCGAACATCTATATGCTTTGTCCTCTTGTGACAATCAGAACTAATTAGTTTATGTGCACTTTGATTATCATTATAAACTAAACAATTTAGCTTGAGACCGAATATCTCGTTCCAAAAACCTCTAATAAACAAAATTTCTTTACAAACATCACTAATACTGAGATATTCCGCCTCTGTACCAGACACAGCAACACATCTTTGCTTTTTACTTTCCCAATTCACAGTATTACAACCCATTTTAATTACATAACCAGTATATGACTTACGGTCAGAAGGATCGTTTGCAAAGTCTGCATCTGCATATGCTTTAAGATCAAAACTTTTACATCTAGTGAAAAACAAACCATGATCAATCGTTTTTGATAAATAACGAAGCACTCTCTTTGCAGCTAGCCAATGACTTTTATTAAAGCAATTATTAAATTGGCTCAAACTATTGCAAGCATAGGTAATATCTGGTCTAGTACATACACTCAAATACATAAGAGATCCTAATAATTCTCTATAATTACAATTAATACAATCAGACGGATTATTATCTGAATTCACAAATCTTTCATTTACTTGCATTGGGGTTGAAACTCCCTTTGCATCAGACATACCAAATTTTTGTAGAATTCTTTTTACATAATCTGTCTGGTTTAACATCAAAGTTCCTTGAGCTCTGTCCCTTATAACATTCATACCTAGGCAAGACTTAATGGGACCTAAATTTTTAACATTAAATTTACTTTTTAAAATTAACATAAGTCTTTGTTTTTCTGAATTACAATTTGTGAACAAAAAGAAATCATCCACATATAGAGCTACAATGGTCAAATCTTTATATGAACTATTGTTATAATTATTATTATTTCGCTTTACATAGACACATGGCTCACATTTTGTTTGATAATAACCGTTACCTATTAATAAATTATTGACAGTTTCGTTCCAAGCCCTACTGGCCTGTTTCAGCCCGTAGATGGTTTTCTGTAACAAACACACTTTATTAGTATCAGTTATAAAACCTACAGGTTGCTGCATATAAATTTCTTCTCTTAAATTGGCGTGAAGAAAAACTGTCGTAATATCAATATGATCCATGTCCATGTCTAGTTCGTTTGCTAAATTAAACAGCATCCGCATTGTTGAATGTCTGACTACTGGTGAGAAAGTTTTATCATAATCGACACCAGGTTTCTGGCTGAAACCACGTGCTACTAATCTCGCTTTATATTTTTCAAAATTACCAGCAGCATCTTGTTTTACTTTGTACACCCACTTGCATTTAACTATGTTTTTATTAGGTGGTCTCTCTACTAACTTCCATACCTCATTCTCTATAAGAGAGTCATACTCCTTCTGCATGGCCTCCTGCCATTTCAAACGGTCAGGATGAGACATAGCATCTTCATAAGACTCGGGTTCACCGATGAATGAGTCTTGAGTGTGTAGAGAACAATCATAATTATCATACCTTTTAGGTGGTACACCCCTAGTACTCCTTATGGGCTGCTGCCTTGGCACGACGTTCTCCTGAGCAAACTCATACCTTTCCTCAGACTCGTCAGAGTCATTACTGTCCTCTCGCCAAGAATTCTCGCTATCTTCTTTTCTGGACACCGGGCTGCAGTCCACATACTGCAATGGCGAAGATAGAGCATCGGTTGACTCCGACGGCGATGCTGGTACATCTGCAGGTACCGATGGTGATGCAGGCACATCAGCCACAGGCGCGCTCAAGTCAGGTGCCTCAAACCCAACTGAGCTGCTCTCCTGTTCACCACCTGAAATTGAGAACAGTTCTCTATTAATAACTGTACTATTATTGTCACTAATATTACTAGTATCACAGTTTGACATTGGCACTGAAACATTGTTCATGTCATTAAATAAAATATTAGAATTCGATTTATTCATATTAGAATTATTTTCATTATTACTATTCATATTCAAATTATTATATAATTGAATATCGCTAACAATATCCTTAGCCGAATTAGAATTATCATTATATGTCATTTCAATAAAATGTACATTTCTAGCTTTAATTATTGTCTTTGGAGAACAGGGATCACATAGCCTATAACCTTTGGAATTCTCACAGTAACCTACAAAAATAAATTCTTTAGACTTTGCATCCAGCTTACGCCGCTGACAATTAGGAATTAGTGAGAATGCCCTACAACCAAACACTCGAAGATGACTCAGATCAACTTTGGATCCCGACCATACTTCCTCTGGAATGCCACCGGACAACGCAGCTGTTGGGCATCTATTTTTTAAATACATTGCTGTCATTACAGCTCCATCCCAAAATTGCTTGTCAAGGTGCGCCTCAGAAAGCATACACCTGGTCTTTTCAATAAGAGTCCTATTTAACCTTTCTGCCATACCATTTTGCTGTGCAGAATAAGGAATAGTTGTTTGATGCTTGATCCCTTGACTAGATAAGAAATGTTCAAATGAACTACCACAATATTCTCCACCATTATCTGTCCTTAGACACTTGATTTTAAAACCCGTCTGTTTTTCAACTAAATTCTTGAAAATAATAAAATAAGACATTACCTCATTCTTATTTTTCATCAGATAGCCATAAGTCTTCCTTGAGAAGTCATCAGTGAAAGTCACCAAGTATCTGGCTCCGCCCAAGCTCGCAGTATCAAATGGTCCGGCAACATCAGAATGAACTAAAGCTAATAGCTCTTTAGCTCGCTTCGACTGGCCCTTGGGAAAAGAGTGCACTGCCTGCTTCCCCTCAATGCACGGGATACAATCCTTCAACTTGTCACAGCCGTTGTCACTGAAGTCAACACCGTCTACAAGATTACGAAGAGCATACATACCACTTGTGCTCAAATGTCCAAGTCGCTTGTGCCACAATACCATTGATGTATTTAAAATAGCTAGAGCTTGATCTGAAACTGAAACAGACATTGTTTTATAATTTCCTACACTACCTACCGTGAGTCCATGTTTGATTTTATAAATTCCCTTGTCACAATATGCAATAGCCACAGCTTCATTAGCTGAATTCACAATCTTACAGTCATTGTGACTAAATAATACCTTAAGACCAGATTTTGATAACTGACTAACTGAAATTAAGTTGGCCGACAACTTAGGTACATACAAGACATTTTCTAACAACAATTTTTGATCATTATTAAAGTATAAAGAAACCTTACCAGATCCAGAACTTTGCATTGTGTCATTATTTGCAACAGTAACTAAAGTTTTATTCTTAGAGTCCATCTCACTAAAACTATTGCGGTCGCGACACATGTGTGTAGTACAACCACTGTCGACAATCCAATCTTCATTGTGAAATGCAGTGAATGCTGACACTAGCATTGTCTGCGATGCATTTTCTTCGTGTTTCTTCCTTTGGTCATTCTTCCACTTATAGCACTTTGCTTTGAAGTGACCTGGCTTCTTACAATAATGACAAAGTTTCTTAGTCTTCGTGCCTATAAATGCCACATTTTCATTGTGACCGTTGCTGTTGTTATTTCTCCGGAATTCCTCTTGAAGAAGTCTTGCTCGTACAACTTCACTTGTTAAAGACTGATTGAGGTTGATCGCTTCAAGTCCAGAGACCAGTACGTCATACTGTTCAGGTAATCCACTGAGTAATTCATTCATTCATTCATTCATTTATTTAGCTTTTGGTATAATACATACACTTATGGACCGGCCACACATTCGCCCTACGGCGAAGTTATCGTCACTGGGGCTCATTCATCTAATTCAAACGGTAGTAATTGGTTGTTCACGATTTGAACTACTACCTGAAGCTGGACGCTGCGATGATCGCATCTATTCATCAGATCAGTCCAGCAAGGTCCTAATATAGTTACATTGCCGGTAGGTAGTTATTGAGGAATCAAAATGACACCCCTATTTTAATCGAAAAAATTGATTTAACAAAAAAAATATTGGCATCAAAGTTGTAGAAAATCAAATTTTAAACAACTTTTGTTCCTATAACTTCTGCTGAAAAATTGAAATAACACAAGTTATTGAAGAAATGAAATGGCACAACCGGCTATTTAAAAAAAATATCGATCCTACAAAAAGTTAATGGGAACTAAAGTTGTAGAAAATCAAATTTTAACCATTTTTTGTTCCCATAACTTCTGCTGGAAAATTGAAATAACACAAGTTATTGAAGAAATGAAATGGCACAACCGGCTATTTGAAAAAAATATCGATCCTACAAAAAGTTAATGGGAACTAAAGTTGTAGAAAATCAAATTTTAACCATTTTTTGTTCCCATAACTTCTGCTGGAAAATTGAAATAACACAAGTTATTGAAGAAATGAAATGGCACAACCGGCTATTTGAAAAAAATATCGATCCTACAAAAAGTTAATGGGAACTAAAGTTGTAGAAAATCAAATTTCAAACAACTTTTGTTCCCATAACTTCTGCTGAAAAATTGAAATAACACAAGTTATTGAAGAAACAAAATGGTACAACCAACTATTTAAAAAAAATATCGATCCTTCAAAAAGTTGATGGGAATCAAAGTTGTAGAAAATCAAATTTTAAACAACTTTTGTTCCCATAACTTCTGCTGTAAAATTGAAATAATACAAGTTATTGAAGAAATGAAATGGTACAACCAACTATATAAAAAATTATCGATCCTACAAAAAGTTTATGGGAATCAAAGTTGTAGAAAATCAAATTTTAAACAACTTTTATTCCGAAAATTTCTGCTGAAAAATTGAAATAACACAAGTTATTGAAGAAACAAAATGGTACAACTAACTATTTAAAAAAAGATCGACCCTACAAAAAGTTGATGGGAACAAAAGTTGTTTAAAATTTGATTTCTACAACTTTGATTCCCATCAACTTTTTGTAGGATCGATATTTTTTTAAATAGTTGGTTGTACCATTTCATTTCTTCAATAACTTGTGTTATTTCAATTTTTCAGCAGAAGTTATAGGAACAAAAGTTGTTTAAAATTTCATTTTCTACAACTTTGATGCCAATTTTTTTTTGTTAAATCAATATTTTTCGATTAAAATAGGGGTGTCATTTTGATTCCTCAATAACTACCTACTGGCAATGCAACTATATTAGGACCTCGCTGGACTGATCTGATGAATAGATGCGATCATCGCAGCGTGTGTGCCCAGCTTCAGGTAGTAGTTCAAATCGTGAACAGCCAATTACTACCGTTTGAATTAGATGAATGAGCCCCCAGTGACGAAAACTTCGCCGTAGGGCGATAATGTGGCCACGCCATTAGCGGCGTCATTTCCATACATTACAATTCAACTGACTAAAATAATAAATTAAATAATGTTACAATGTTACAATAATATCTCTGATATCTCCTGGTCAGGAATTTTTCGGTCGATATCTGCTAATTGTTGGACAATCGTCATTACTCCATTTATGTACTCTGTCATGGAAGTAAATTGGGAAAATTCCACCCTATGCAACCGACGTAGCAAAACTACTCTTCGATTTCACAGCCATACAGATTAGCAAGAGCACGTGAGTCGTTCGTCGCATTGCTCGACTCACCCTCGATGCATGTCCATAATCCATCCAAAACTAACGAGTTTTTCATGTAGTATTTCCAATTCAAATAAGTTCCAATACCATCCAACTTTTCAAAGGCAAATTGCGGGACATGAGGCATTTGTCCGCCATTTTCATTTACATTCATGATTTTCGTGTGCAAAACAATCGACTTACGTGTCTTTCTGTCTTTGTATCTTGTTTGACTTTGATGTCACCTCTCCGATTTCCTGGGACAAGAACCTGTTCCATGCCTGTTCCCATAACCTGTTAGCATTTACTGCATTTCATGTTAGCAGAGTGAAGGATCTTGTTACTCCTACACAGTGGAATTCATCTGCGTTTTCGTAAGAGGCAACGAAATAAAAAGCACAACACGTATAATGCACACACTTGTTTTATATTCGCTTCGTATTGGATGAAATTACATTGCTGATTTAATGATATGAATGGATTACTATGGATTGATATAATGGACGACACAATTACAATATTTACATGTTGTTAGATTCACGGCTAGGCAGTAAGAGAGAATCAAAAGTGACATATGCGCATAGACGCACTTCACCGGATACAGACTTATCAATAGACAACAAATTGCCATAATCTGTTTCTTATCTATTCGATTAAATGGTGTACCGATACAATCGTCAACAGTTTCACCTAGGCCGCTTAAGGCAGTGCGTAGTCAAACGCCAACCTATCACTATCACTACATAGTATAAAACAAAGTCGCTTCCCGCTGTCTGTCCCCATGTATGCTTAAATCTTTAAAACTACACAACGGATTTTGATGCGCTTTTTTATATATACAGAGTTAACAGAGTGATTCAATAGGAAGGTTTATATGTATAATACACCTGTGCGAAGCCGAGGCGGGTCGCTAGTACGAAAAAGTTGAAAAATCGGATAGGTGCTCGTAATACAAGAATAATATGTTGCCAAAGTTTTTAATATTTCATTTTCAGGATCGAGATTTTAATGGCTTTGAGAAATGTTACCAGCAATCGTTGAGGTGCGCTCAAGGATTTTTGGACCATTTACAGAAGAAATAAGAAACCTACAGTATTATTATCTCATTAAACTTAATTATAATTTAAGAGCCAATATTTAATTTATGTATTTTAATGTGTAAGGATCGATCTGTCTGACAGTAAATTGAAATTTTCAATTTTTTAAATAAATAATCTCATTAAACTTAAATATAATTTAAGAGCCAATATTTATTTATTTTAATGTATACGGATCTGTCTGACAATAAAATGATTTTAAAATTTTCAATTATTATTTTATTTAAGAATTTCTTAGTACTAGTACAACTTTCATCGAGAAAAACTTTCGAACGTATCGAATTTGATACCAACATGTATGAGAGTACAGCACTTCTATGGGACGTAAACGAAAACATTGTTTTTTTTTATTATAGGCCGAATGACATTTACTGGTGTCTGTAAACACGAGGAGGTATCTAATATTTTGTATAAAACTATTTTGGTATGCGTAAAACTAAAGTGACTTACAAGCTGGGCAGGCATCATTTTTGCTGATTGCAATTATAATGATGTACCAATCATTTTTGCTGATTTCAATTATAATGATGTACCTATTTACAAACTGTGGATCGCGAGCAATTATTCAGTAGGTCACCACATTAAAACACTGAAATATTATTAGATGTTACTGTAAAAGTAACTCGAGTTTAAGTCGATGTCAAAACTGTGATAGTAAAAGGTACACAAGAAAGAATTTCATTTAGCTTTTTACATCTACGAGTAGTTAATTGAAAAAACTTTTATTCATATTGGTAAGGGTTAAATTTTCTAGAAGTGGGTCCCGGCTTTGTAACCTTGTTTTAGATGGGTCGTAGACAGACAACTTTGGCAACCACTGATTTAGTAGATACCTCTCCTGAAAACAATACAGATTCATTGACGTCCGAAGGAAAATCACTACAAACAAAAAAACAAAATGTTTTACGTGCTCCACTAGAGCTAAAAAATAAAAATCCTTAGATACTCCTGAGTCTTGGTAGGTTCTTATACCATACACTAATTGTATACAGGGTTATCTGCTTACCTTGTATTAAGCTAAAATATGGTTATGAACGATATGAACCATAGTTATAAAAGACTTACTATGGGGCGAACCCAAAATTCGATAAAAAAAATCAGCCGTTCCATACAAAACTGTAATTCGGAATCGACAAGTGTAATAAACAGCTGATTTTATTTCTCTTAATACACCAGTAGTACTGGATAACCCTGAATATTTTTTACTTACTATGGGCCGAATCAAACTTGATGGCGTCTGTTAAGTTACAAGCTGCGCAACTCCCCACTCGTAAAGCGGTAGCGATACTACTCACTTCGTATTAACGCCTTTAAGTTTGACTTAGCCCATACAATATTTTCACACAGTCGACAGTCAAATAAAATGTAATAAAGTATAATAGGACAAAACAAGAGAGGTATTTACATATACCCCTAGTCCTAGTACGAGTTTTTTACTCACTCGATAGTTATTAAACTACTACACAATTTTTCCTTGGACTTTGTATAGTGCGACACAAAACAAGAAAAATGCAAGAAATTAAAATTTCAATTAAACTACAATTGCCTAATTATTCCGGAACTAAAAAGTCACTTTTACTGGAACCACTACCTCAGCTATCAATCATTGTTTATTTTCTTGCATTTTTGCCAAGTGTCATCATGAACAAAATGATACAAAATCTGCAAACACAGCGACGGTTTTTAATTATTTTATGTCGCACTGTACTGTACAACGCCATCTGTTGGCCTGGTTTAGTTATCATAAACTTTATGTACTATAGTCTAAAACTACGAAGTCAGTCGAAGAACTCACTCTTTCATCGATCAGAACAAAAACAGATAAGAAAAAATAACATTAAAAATGAGATAACGGAACCGTTGTGACTTTACCCTACAGGGTTATTCATAAAGGGTGTACTAAGCCAGAAGCTTTTATAATGTACCTATTTGTCTACTGCTATTATAGATACTGAATCGGCTGAACAGAACGGCCCAAAAATATTATCGTATACATGGTTCGCAAGCTTACAAAAGACACAATATGCATGTCATAATGTCAAAGAACTGGGCCGTTTTGTTGGTGATTGATGTTTACATTTGTCCATCTAGACAGATATCTACATGTACATATAATCAAAGGCCAGAAGAGCTTGATTCAGACCCTCATTATAAACAACTTTATCTACGAGGCCAACACAGAATTCGAGAAAAAAATCAGCTGTTTCGTACGTATTTTCGATTCCGAGTTGCCATTTTTATGGGACATCACATTTATTTTTCTCGAACTCTGTGTTGAACTGTTGACCCCATAAAAATAAAAATTGTTCACAATGATAGTTTGAGTCACCTTTTTGTACACCCTTTCAAAATAACTTTGTATAAATTCTTAAAATCTAATATTTTAACATTGTTACGTCTCCGGCTCAAATTTTATATCTAGCGTTTCACTTGACAAAATTATATTTTGGTGGGTAAACATCGGTTCAGGATCCTCAGGTTCTGTTTTTATGACTGTCTCATCACTAAAAGCTTTATTGGAAGGTCCAGGGTCTGGATCTTGGGCTATTGCAGACTGTTGTGTAGACGTACTACCTATGGATGTCGTCAATGCATTGCCGAGTTGTTTAGTCACTCTCAGCTGTGATGGTCCAGCTCCGGTCGCCGCAGGCACGACGATATACCCTATCGGAGAAGCTGTTATACCTCCGGTGTTCACTACCGCAAATTCTTTAATAGGTGTTCCGATTCCTCTCGATGATCCGGCGACGTTTACGTTTGAGCTTGATCCTGTTGGCGCTGGGGTAGCAATATACACTTGCGACATGGAGGGGCCTTCCGTTTGCCCGGGAACATTAACGTGCGCAAAAACTGGTTGGGTCACTGGCTCGGCGGCTTCTGGTTCAATTGATACTGAATTCGCTGAGGTTGAGGCTTTGCCTTTCCCGCCTTTCCGCTGTGCTTTTGACGTACTCGGCTTTGTTTGCTTTTTTGTTTTGTTAGCTGTAAGCCTCGTTAGTAATTCTTTTATCTCCGCTTGCGCAGTTTTAGCTTCTTCAACGCTCAAACATAGCAGTTGTTCCGCGACAAATTTACCGAACTCGTACATTTCTTCTGTGTAGAGATCATCTTCGACATCTCGGCGTGGTCGTTTAGCTTGACTCGGGCCTTTGGATTTTTCATCGTGTGATTTCACAAAGACTTTCTCAGAAATCAGAGGACTTGATTCTGATTCGTCGTCGTCTGAATTGTCCGCTTCGTCCGAGTCGTCTTGTTTTTCTTCCGCCCCTGCTTCGGTCGATTCATCATCAGTGGAGTCATTTGCGTATTCTTTGAACGGATCAAATTGTTCTTTCTTCACGTTATCTGTTCTCTTTTTCCAAATAGGTGCGTCGACCTGAAACAATTTAGAATCACAATTTAGTCAAATCTTTTTATGAGTTTTGTTTGTTTTACTGGCACTAGATAGTAGTTATTTTAATATGCTAGAGTTTAGTTTTTATTGCAAGACCGATACAGAAATAAGAATTTAAAAAAATCAGCTGTTCCATCCATAGCATTTTCCTATGGAATAGCCGATTTTATATTCACGGTTTCAGGGTTGGTCCGTAAAATTGTTTATAATATAGGTAGTACAAAGATTTTGCGTGTTAACAATTCAACCAGTCATCCCGCTATTACGGGATACCATATTGACCTCGTAGGTGTACAATGTACACGAATAATATTATATCTCAAAATTAACAACAAAAATATCTAGAATCAATTTAATAAATTCTTATACACAGAGAGGTAGTGAGAGGGATATGTAAATGCTACAGAAACAACATTATTTTTTTTATATTTTTTAACTTTGCTGTAAGTCCGTCCACATAACAGCAATCAAATGGTGCTTATTTGACTCAACAAACAAAATATTATAAGGTTAAAAACTAGTTAAACTGGGTGCCTTACTGCTAAAATCCATCATTCATTTCATTCATGAAACTTACAGTAAAAGAAATAAACTAGTGGAGTAGTTCGTATATTTTTACTATTGAAACCAAGGCCGGTTGGCTATGCAGGGTTATCTGCTTAACCTGTAGACACTAAGCCTGAAGGGGGTGTTGAAGACCTAACGTTATGAACAACTCGAAATCGACAAAATGTATGACGGCTGTTTTATTTTTTTCTCTAATTCCAGCTTGGCCCCATAGAAAAAGTTGTTCATACTGATGAAAGAAAGAAAGAAAGAAAATCATTTATTGACATAATATTACATTTACACATTCTCATATGAGGAAAAGGAGTATGGTTCTATTATGGACTCGTCATTACTTACAGTAGTTCTATTGTTTTTCTAATCTACCTACATTACAAAAAAATAAAGTGTTATGTATATAAAATATTGTTTGCATGTCATGGAAATTGAAATGTTAAATGTCGGCGGTTGCCAAACATTCGCAACATGCTATGCCTACGTACATAAATCCTATAGATTTAAACGAGTCAGCTGTAAAAGGGCATTGTCATAAATATAACCAAAATTTAAATAATAGTAATACAATTGAATTATGTTATAACTAGCTTTTACCCGCGGCTTCGCCCGCGTTGTATTTTGATTTTGGCTTATGTTTATGTCGGCTGCGAAACCTAACCTAACTGACAAATATCAAAATACCTTAGAGGAATGCTTTTGTTGGTTAAGTTACGGTTGGAGTGTATATACAACCCCCCCGTGTATTCCCGCCTTGTCGTGGGGGAGGTCTGAGGCAGCTGAAAAGGCGGCGCTCGAAGTCTCCCTCTTCTTTGGGTCTTTTCCCCCAAGGAAGCTTAGAGGCTGGCACTCGAGTTTCAGCCGCTTTTAACTAAAGCAGCTGAGAGGATGGCCGGTAGGTTGCATGCCTTATGAGGAGTGTCGCAACTTAGGCGGGCTGCAGTGCCGCTCTTGCGACGCTGCATCCGAGGATTTTTTTTTATTATATCGCGAAATATCCCTGACATGATCAGGGGTATTAATTACAAATGAATAAAAACTAAGTATACCTATATTTCAATGTTTTTGGCTGTTTGCAGTTATAATAAACATTACAATGGTACAGCAAAGTTTATACCTACTTGTTCCTAATTAAGTATTGCTTTTTTACAAATATTTGTGCAAAAATTCGATAAAATTGTTTCTAAGGTTTTTTCGTGTTAGATTAATTCAATTTTTTTGTTCTAAATCAAATCTCTGCTTTCCATAAACTGGGCATTCCAAGATTATGTGCAGTGGAGTCTCCTCTTTTGTGGGTTCACAGATGCACGATGGGCTTTCCCTCAACTTAAATCGATGTAAGTATTGGGAAAACTCACCATGCCCCGTCAGCACTTGAGTTATGATTCCCACTGGTGCTATTTCTCTTACGATCTTGTATGCCGCCCTTGCATCCGGAAAATATGAGTCATAAGTCATAAGTAAGTTTTGGTTACCGCCGCTGTGTGTCCATCCTGATACAGCCGGTTCCACTCGTCAAGAGAGTCCTTTCGGATTTCTCGCTTGACGAATGAAACGGGGCAGTTATCCTAAATAGGTCTGCACTTCGAGTGCAGTGCTGCTTCCTTTGCTAGCTGGTCCGCTCTCTCATTTCCCTCCATCCCCGCGTGCGCTTTAATCCAATAAAGTTTCACTATTTTATTTTGTGCGTGTAGTAACTTTATGTTGGCTTTGAATTTACTGCTAAGGGATGGAGGGAAGATACGCCAACTACCGTTTCCAGTGCAGACCTGGAGTCACAAAAGATTTTTGCTTTTTCGGTAGCCTCAAGAAGTGCCAATAACTCGACCTGTTACACAAAGCACCAATCGGCCAATTTCAGCTTGCGGGACTGATCTCAGCGGCATCATCCCAAATGGATAATGCCGCCCCAACTTTCCCTTTAATTTTACTGCCGTCTGTAAATATGTTAATTTCTCGGTTAAGATTTTGCTGTAGTGCTGCTCCGTCTGCCAGGCATATGAACTCCAGCTCCTCCTGCTGCGCTGGGTGTGGCTTCTTTTCTGTCTCTCTATCTCCAGTTACTTGCTGGGAATAACCTTTCTTAGTTTCATAAAGCAAGGCTGCTTCTTGGACTCTGATATGACAGCCGAGGATAAGGGGCCGCGGTGAGATATATGGAACTGGTGGTGTGGGTGCCGCCACCTACCCTACCTTCCGCTAGGCCGTCAACGTGTTGGCAGACGCAGTGGGGCTGCAGGGGAAGAGAGGTGTCGGTATCGCGATTGCCGTTCTCACTGCCCTCTGCAGTTGAAGAGGCAGGCGCTGGGCTACTATGACTGACCCACTGCACTGGGACCAGGGCGTTGGAATGCTGTCTGACGTTCAGTACTGGTTAGTCCCGAGTGGTGGATGCCGATGTGTCTTGTGCTCCGAAACACTCCGTCACTATGGCGAGAGCGCAAGCTCCGTTATGGAGCCCGAGTCTGGGCTAGTGCTGTTGAGTGCCGCGAAGGAGTGCGAAATATGTGGGAACGTCCAAAACTTGCCATGACAGGTTATTTCTGGCGCTTAGACGGCTGCTACCGCAGCCCACTTAGTTTTTATCCTATCCTACGGGAACTGTTAAAGTTTTTGCGATAAAAAGTGGCCTATGTCACTTTTCGTCTTTCAAACTATATTCATGCAATATGCCAAGGCAAGTTGCTCCGTTGCTGAGAAAAATTTATCGTTAAGTCCTACGGGAACCACAATTTTTTCGGGATGGAAAGTATCCCATGTCACTTTCCGTCTTCCAAACTATGCCCACCCCAAATATCAAGTCGATCCGTTGCTCCATTGCTGAGAAACAGTTATTGTCCTATCCCATGGGAATCACGAATTTTCTCGAGATATAAAAAGTATCCTATTATCACTTTCTGTCTATTAAACCATAGGTATCCATACCAAAAATCAGGTCAATCTTTTGCTCCGTTGCTGCGTCAAAGAGGAACAAACCAACAAACTTTTCGGATTGATAATATTAAAGTATGATGATTCTGTACCATAAAGGTAGAATAAAAAAACATGTTGAACCTCTAATGATAGAATATTTAAAAATATTTTTAATGTCAGACAAAATGACGGCCTGGTATTAAACGTCATAGTAACATGTAGCATGCAGAGGGAAAATAACATTTTATCCAATTTTAATGTCAGTTGTCATTTTCAATCCATACTTTATTTCCTCTTCAAGGGGATATAATGGTAGAAAAACAATTTGTCGCCTTGCCACGCTACTTGTGAAGTCTGCAGACAATGTCACCTGTCATCTAATTACGTTTGGCTGTGACGTTTCGTTAGTCCATATTAGCGTCATATAGGAATTAATCACTTAGCGTCTTTGTGATAGTGGCGACAGTTTCGCTTTCGAGGGTTTTTGTCCTGTCCTACAGGAACTATGAATTTTTTCGGGATAAAAAGTATCCTAAAGCTCCTTCCGCCTTTTATACTATATCCATGCCAAAAATCAAGTCAATCCGATGCTCCGTTGGCGCGTGATAGAGTAACAAACCAACAAACCAACAAACTTTTCGGATTTATAATATTAGTAAGGATTAGTTAATATTAAAATAGAACTATACATCATACATTTAAAAAAAGTAAAAAAGGCCTTGTCAAAAAAAAATGAAGAAGTACAATTTAATGCATTATTTTTTTTTTTCTTTTCTTTCATTATTATTTTAAAATAATTAATTTTAAAATAATATATGGTCTTATACCCCTTTTCGGTTAAGTACGCCAGTTCCGAACAACTGTGGATTTACCTAATATATCACGTTGCCGTTTTTATCGCTCACTTGTATAAGAATTTACGATCGTACGGGGTCGAAATCTTGAGATGGCGGCTTTTTCTTCTTCTATGGATAAGAATAGGTCCCTGTAATATCAACAAATCTGAGGACTTAGTATGTGTGTCTGAGGTCTTAGTATTAGTAATAAACGAAAAGTTTCGTTTTTGTGGCTCCATACAATATTGTTAGTTCTTCCTCGATTCCGCCAGGGGCGCTGTAGAAAATGTAGTACGGCAACTATTGTAGTTTCCGTTTATGTATTAATTCATAACTAACCTTTCTGGAAAGTACCACTAGTCACAATGTATTAATATGTGTAGGTATAGGTGGAATCAAATATCTTCATAAAGGTAAACTTTTCTATGATTTGAAATGTATAAAAATTCAGAACATGAAATGTCCAAAGAATTTGACCATAACCTTGCTCAGAAACAAGATGTAGGTAGGTAGGTACTTACTTACTTATAGGTACTATGATTAAACTTATAAAAGCATTTCATTCATGAAATGCTGAAATATGTTTTAATTTTAAAAGCAATACCGTACTTAATGCCTATTTTGCTAGAAATTATTTTTACAAAAAACACTATTATTCTCTATTTTTTTTGAGAAATACTTAGATTTGTTATTTCCTGTCTACATCTCCTAATTAATCATTAGAAACTATAACATAATCAATTTGTTATTAGTGGATACAAGCCTACTTCAATTTCAAGGCAGTATAATGGTGCAACTGACATTTTAAAAATTGTGTATAAATGCCATACATACTTACTCATATGTAAGATCTTTTTAGGGTTCCGTACCCAAAGGGTAAAAACGGAACCCTATTACTAAGACTCCGCTGTCCGTCTGTCTGTCTCCAGACTGTATCTCATGAACCGTTATAGCTAGAAAGCTGAAATTTTCACAGATGATGTATTTCTGTTGCCGCTATAACAACAAATACTAAAAACAGTATAAAATTAATAATTAAGGGGGACTCCAATACAACAAACCTGATTTTTAGGTGTTTTTCGCTCTATATTAATAATGGTAACAGGTAGATGCTTGAATGTTTCACAGAATATTTAGTTGTATATTTACTTCAATAATAAATAATAAAATTAAAAATAAAATAACTATTTAAGGGGGGCTTCCATACCGTACGTAACCCTCCGTGCGCGAGTTTGACTCGTACTTGGCCGATTATAATCATATCCCTGTCTAGCTCCACAATAAAAGAACGCATCAAGCTGGCTATTAGTGCTTTATTTCTTAAAAATATCTTGCTTAGATATGATAAAGTTAGTCCATAATCACCTGTTAGTTGATTGAAAATATCCAGCCTTATTTATTTTATTTCAACATAGCAAAGTGTGACGCTTGGGAATATTCATATTATCTATGTCAATCAAGTAGTAACAACTGCTTGGAATACCTATGTATATAAGAGGTTTTTTTTTTCAATTTTTTTATTGCGTTTAATAGTATCTCACCAGCTTCTAGTTTCCTGTCTTCTGCAATAAAATCACTACAGTATGAAGATGATTTTATTTTTAACATGTGGCCACAGATAGTGTACACAATGAAATATCACTGTCAGAATGCTGTTCCTCAATAAACATATTTCCTGCAATTTTCTTAGGTTGGAGACGGAAAGATGTGATTTTTTAACGGTTTCAACTTTCAACGAAGATGTAGAAATAGACATTACGGATGGTTTCTTGGGTGATAATGCCTGGTCTACTGTCTTCATTTTGGTCCGGACAGATTTACTTCTGTATTTATGTGTTGTAAGTACTTCAACTAATTTATCGGCTTTCTGCTCATGTATTATTTCTGGCTCATTTTGTTCAACTGTTTGATAATCTGCAAAATTAATGCAAATAATTAGTTATATAGTAACAGCCCACTCTGTCGTGGTTGCCTGCAGGAGAATGAAACGGTAGAGCATGTTTTGTGGCATTGCAAGGGCACTGCAGAAACTAGAATCGCTTGCGGGTTGCATGACGCTACTATGGCTTTGTCATCAGCATCGACATCATCATTCTCTCTCATAAGGAGCTGGGCTGGCTCGGGTAGACGCTGGAGGGGGAAATGCACAAAACACCCCATGCGGGATGTCAGTGCAGTACTTATCGCCCCCACATCGAAAAAGAATAAGAATCATCATTCTCATCGCTATCTAGTACACCATCCAAGCCACTGGAGCAATTATGCCAGCGGCCCAGAGCTACGCTCCATTATTTTAAGGGGCTGGGTCTGGTAGACGCTGGAGGGGGAAATGCACAAAACACCCCATGCGGGACGTAAGTGCAGGACTAATCGCCCCCACTTCGAATAAGAATAGTTACATAGTGAGTATATAATATAATTACTACTAATAGGCTTCAAATCAACTTTGGAAGCTGTGATGTAGGTTACAATACAAGCTTTGAATAGCCCCATCCTTGTGCTGGTGTGTGGGATTCAGTCAGGATTCAACTATCCGCAGCTTTTAGCTTACTTCACAGCCGCTAACATGTTTGATCCGGTCTTCACTTGTTGTTAAAAATAATTTATTTTGTTTATTACTCATACTAAATACCTGAACTTGTATGAGGAGTATCTCGAGACGAACTTGATGCACCACTTTCTTCTGGTTTATTCAGACACTCTTCTATTATCGGCGTTCTTTGTTTTTTTACATATGAACGTCCTGGGCTGTTGATTGTTAGTTTTCTTCTGTCTCCTTGACATCCAAATTTACTTGGAATACAACCTGGTTTCATGCGCACTTGTGATACTTTTCCCATAATATGATACTCGGAATAATTAAGCATATCGTTTGGCAACTAGAACAATGAAAGAAGTGTTTTAATTCAATGAATATACATAACTCAAGACCATAAAAATAAAACAAGATAGAAACATAACCTCAAATCAGTGTGTAATTATTTTATTTTACCCATTCTTAACTAAAATAACATCAGTATTATTTTATATTTACATCCAAGTACATACCTAGATTATATTGTGTGTAATACTTACGTCGAAATGATCTTGACAAAAATACATTCTTTTGTTTGTTGATGTTGATAAACAATGAGCATCACTCCTCCTAGCAAGGGTTAGCCACTTTTTCCGTATGTATTGATTGGTTGGAACATAAATAAATAATTTGTCTGGTGTTTTTATGCTTGTGTTTTTACATTGTGGCACTAAACAGTACTTGTAAAACGAGGAATTCATTTTTAGAGTACAATAACAATCACTTCATTTCATTAGCCCGGCAATCTCGTGCAAATCTCGTGTGCGACCGTCCCGCGGGGTGACAGACGGTGGCGGGGACGAGGTAGCTGTCATCCTAGCAGCACACGGCTACACACGAAGAGAAGTGTGCGAGGATAAATCTTGCGATTATAAGTTGTACTTACTTGTAACGTGACACCTTCCGTAAAATTGTCGATTTCAATCCTTTTTTTAGGAAAACGGTTTTTCTGTGGTGATTTGAAAGTCGCTGTGCTGCCTTGTGCTTCCATGATTCTAGCTTCTTTTATAATTTTTTTAACGCTGGTTTCAGACAAACCTGTGGCTCCAGCAACAGTTTTTGCTAAGTTAATGTCGTTTGCGTATTCGGCCGATGTTCGGTCATTTTTTCGCCTTTCAAAAAATTGGTACACTTTATGTACAACTTCCTTCTGTTGACTTGAGATAGCCTTACTCATCCTGAGATCTTAATCTCGTGTGTGTCGAACTGTAAGTAGTACGGAATATCAAGCACGTGTTGCCGCTTCGACTGCGCTGACGGCCGAGACTGAGTTCACCGAGTGAGGCGCAGATTCAGAGATGCACCCGTTCCCCTTTCCCGCTACACCACCCGCTACCCGCTGACATCTTTGGTACCTCGTCCCCGCCACCGTCTGTCACCCCGCGGGACGGTCGCGCACGAGATTGCCTGGCTATATGTAGTTCAATGATATTAACATTAATAACACAGAGATACAGAGGGATAATGTGGTAGATCGAGAAAACTAAGAAAGAGATTGAATTGAGAACCTTTTATATTTTGGAAGCCAACTGAAAAAGAAATGGCTTAAAAGGTCGTTTTTTTTCTTTTATTAGAAGTGTTATTTTCATCGTAACGATTTACAAAATTAAAAAAATACCTCAAGCACTGGAACCGCGTTCTGAGATAAATAGTTACTGCCATGTTTAGTTATCACGTCTTCTTTTTGAAAATGTTTCGTGCATATGGAGGTATGCTTGGTAGGTATCCAGTCAGTTTCTTTTCGTAATATTCTAATGGCTTTTATCCATTTATCACGGCGTATTTCGTCTGCGGGTATCCTATAATATCAAAAAAGTAATTATTGATTAACCGAAATCTCCCATAATTATGGGGAAACAAAATCATGTTTCACCTAGCACCACTGTAAAATTATTCATTTTTAAAATCGTAATATTATAATATTACGTGATAGTTTCAATCAGTACGAATAGTGTAAAACGTATTTACCTGTGGAAAGAAATTCCGGATGTTTTGTGAAGAATTTGGGAGCGAGATTTACAGGTTTTTACGGCACATTTTCCCATCGTTAATTTTTTAAATAATATTTTGTTAAATCGCAACTACGGCCCCGGTCGGCAAGCGTGGTCGGCCCCAGCCTACTGTTGGCTGACGTCATCGACGACGACAAGAAGGGAGCCAAAAGTGTAAGACCCAGTAATTCACGGCATGATAATGTACAGCCTGATATTGTACGACATGATAATTTGTGTCCTTGGCCATGGAATATAAGGCTGTGAAATACAGTCTGTACATTATCGGCCCGCTTCGATAATGTCCGGCACAGTATTGCACAGCCCGATACTGTACGGCCTGATATTTTGTGTCTCTGGACCTAGGGGGGTTATTTTAAAGCAAGGTATGAGTTCTCTAAGGTATTTCGGCTCTGTTGGTTAGGTTAAGTTTGAACAGTGAGAACAATGCGTGAGCCGAGCATGCGAAGCGAGCATGCCATGGCAGCGGCCGGCGAAGCGCCAGAAACAATCTGTTCTTATTAAGTACGAGTTAATCAAAATCAAATCAAAAATCATTTATTTCGGCCAATCACTGTAATAATTTAACGTACTAATTAAAATAATTTAAAAGATGTCAGATATAATCAAATAATATTACATACCTTACACAAATCTTTACACACTTTACACAAATCTTAAAATACGCCTCTCGACATATCCTTGTTAGTCAATACATGAACCATCAGACAATGAATGTTAAGAATACTCCCATATCGGTACACAAGAGGGTAGGTAGGGGATGCAGCTATGTGCGGCGCGGAGCGGCAACTACGGCCTCTTCATTCTTGTCTAATATGTTATCTGTGTACAATCGTGAGGTCGTGGGTTCAAATCCCGGTCCCGTACTAAAGAATATCTTGGAATTTATGTAAGGATTTTCACACCACTGGCTTTTCGATGAAGGAAAACATCGTGAGGCAACCTGCATACGTCCGTAAAAGAAATTTGATAGCGGATGTGAATCCATCAACCCGAACTGGGCTAGCGTTGTCGACATGGCCAATCACTCTTCGTGGGTAGGCCTACGTCCTGCAGTGGACTATTAAAAACGGCTAGTTCAGAAGGCCTCTGACAAAACGGTTTCTTGTTACTAACTTGTGTTTGTTTGTCTTCCTTCCAAGGACCTCCAGGAAGGTTACTTAAGCTTGGCAGCATTAATAATGGAAGGGCGTGGGGTTTTAAAAGTTTTCGAATCGGTGAATTTCGTTTGTCCTGCGCATCGAAATGTTTTTCGCAAACTCGGTAAGCAGCAAAGTTTTTTTTGTTTGCCAAATCATCTCGACAAATCAGTTGCAACCATGCAGCACGTCTGAAACAAAATTCTCTTTATTTTGGGTAAAATACAGATAAAAACTAAAACCTGGCTTAGAAAAATAATTGGCCAAGTGCGAGTCGGGCTCGCGCATAAAGGGTTCCGCACCGTGTGGAATCTATTTTATTTTAATTTATTAATTATTTTTGGTCCGTCCGTCCTAAGTACTCCTAACCTATGGTGCCCAGACTTGGTCATTGACCGATTTACAAAGGTCCAAACTTGGGGTCTGCCAAAGAGCAATGGAACGCAGCGTGCTTGGTATCAAAAGAATTGATAGTCCGCACTGCGTTCTATGACAGGGGTAGTTGATGTCGGCCGAAAAGCCGCCAAACTAAAGTGGGATTGGGCGGGACATGTGGCGCGGATGCACCCCGATCGATGGGCCAGGATCGTCACGGAATGGGCGCCTGAGGGACGACGCAGCCAGGGACCAAGAAGCGCTGGCGCGACGATCTTGACTCGTTCGAGAGGGGTTGGCAAGAAGTTGCAATGGATCGCGACTCCTGGAAGAAAATGGGGGAGACCTTTGCCCAGGAGTCGGACAGTATAGGTTAAAAAAAAATTGAAAAGAATATACCACTTAATATTTCAAGCATCTTCCTGTTGCCGTTATTAATATGGAGCAAAAAAATAACACTAATTGTATGGGAGGCCCCCTCTAATATTTATTTTATTAAAATTTATTTATTTGCATATTTTTTTGAATATTTAGTTTAATATTTGCATATTTATCTAAATATTCTGTTAATATTTCAAGAATCTACCTGCCACCATTATTAATATCGAGCGCAAAAACGGTTAAAAATTCATTCAAAATTCCCCCCTTATTTTTTTTCTGATTTTAGTATTTGTTGTTAAAGTGGCAACAGCAATACGTAATCTGTGAAAATTTCAACGTTCTAGCTGTTACCGTTCATGAGATACAGCCTGGTGACAGACGGACAGCGGAGTCTTAGTAATATACGTAGAATTATTGTATATTCTTTGGCAATAGGGTCCCGTTTTACCCTTTGGGTATGGAACCCTAAAAATGGGTTTTGAAATATACGAAACAAGAAAATATTTTTCAATAATGGAGTCAGGGGTGAAGATAAATTACCGTGGTCTTCGCATGCAAACAAACCCGCGAGCAACAGCTAGTGATGTTTAAGGACGTAAGAGTGTACCGAAAAGTACTGCGTGATCTGTTCTTGAAACTGACAACTTTCCCCAAGAAACAAAATTTCCAGGGCGCTCCCTAGACGCCCTTTAAACTAGGACAAATCCGAACGGATGGCAACCCTATCGACTACGGAAATATGAATTAATGTAAGGGACATTTTGGTGATTTTGAGTTATATACATCGTTGGATTCAGAATTCCGAGCTCTATCGAATGGTATATATAACTTTTTAATATCTTGAAAAAAATGTCGCTTACCACAAAAAAAAGTGAGCAAAAAAATCAAAAATAAGGGGTAACAAGTACGTTAACAGACATAAAAAATGCAATATGCCTCATACGTTAAGTTTATCATCCTATTAACCAATTGATATCCCTTACGCTATTACAAGTTACGTTTTTCAAGTCCGATGTGCCTCTTACATCAATTTACAAAAATATACACTGGCCCTTACGCAGACAAACAAATATTAATTGAAAATCAAACAAACTTAAACAGGCAGAGGTTTTTATAGGAAAGTGGTTTGATTACAGATTTATAATTTTTGCAGCCTCTACGGGACATGTCCTATAATAGTCGACTACGGAAATATGAATTAATGTAAGGGACAAAAGGCAATTTTTCAGGAGAGCCAAAAAACGATCGCAATTTTTTTTATATCTTTTTTGTTTCTTGTCTGATTTAAATGACTTCTAGGGCGAAAATGCATAAAACTTTGAACTGTTTATGTTAAAGATATCATTATTTGAGACATCCCTGTAGTTTAGGAATTGACATGTCCCTTACATTATTTTTTTCTGTTAAAATGACCAAAATTTTAAAAAAAGTTAAGGTAACGTACATCTCATAATCAAATACGAGGTAAAATTGCAGTGAAGGACATCGCTTCAATAGGTTTTTTAAATAAATAGCCCCAAAAGTTTATCATAATCATTTATTTTCAATGTAATTATATTTAAAAATGTGTCACTGACGCTAAGTTAAAAAAAAAAAAACTACATAAACAACTTCTTATGTAATTAAAAGTCTTAAGCAATACTTTTAAGTAAGTAATATCACAATAAAATGCGTTAGAAAACTTTTTAAATAATGAAAAACTAACATTCATTATCATAAAAAGACCGTGTAGGAACTTTTGTATTCAGTCTTCCATAATATAACAATAAAAGCTTCCAAAAAAAGTTAACTACGTATAAATCTTTGTACGAGTAAATTAAACAAAATCATAATATAGTTCTGAACCATGTAACAAGAATAGTACTTATTAAAATTAAATTGGTTTCTTTTATGGCAACAGTTGTTTTGATTATTTGTGGAACTATGATTAAGTTTATCCTATTCGTTTGACAAAACAAGGAAAGGCATGATCATTATTTCAATTCACTAAAGGTGACTGCAACGTACTAGGCTTGTATAGGTATAATATGACTTTTCAAGACTTTCCTTGTGTTGTCATATTAAATTTACAAGACGATATTGACTTATGTATTTACGTATAATAACTAATAAAAACAACATTCCCAGAAGATTTCACGCGGATTACCTAAATCTTCCGCATGATGGTGCAGTTTTAGACACTTCATTGGAAACAGACGAAGAAGATGAAGACGCACAGTAAATTTTAGGATTAACCTCAAATGAATGAATAATCATTTAAATAATCAATAAATCATGAATAGATGATGATGAATAAGCATTTATTTTTTCTTCATTATAATTTAATCATGAAAGCATTGCTACAGAAATGTTGACTAAGATTTTCTCATTGTTTTGATACTCGTATTTATGTTAATTCTGGTAAATATTATTAACAAGTTATTATCACAGTTAGATAATTCTATGACTTTCATTGGACAATACGAGGAAAGTCTTGAAAACATATAGCCATTTTGTAACTGTCACTTAAAAGCGTTTGAATCCGGTTTTTCACGTCTTTCCTTTTGTTGTAAAATAAAAGAAACTTACTGGATAAGATTCATCTTACAAATAATTTACTTGCTAAAATCGAGGTTATTGTCTTGTTATTTTTTAATAGCTTGTTGTAGGTAAACCATGGATATTTAGGTGCCCTATTTGTTTTTGTTTAATTTTGACTGAACATGTTTCTAGGCATAAGTATTTTATCATCTATTTTAATAGATTTTATTGTTTCTTTATGGAAGACTAATAGTAACTAACTAATAGGTATAATATGACTTTTCAAGACTTTCCTTGGGTTGTCATATTAAATTGACAAGATTATATTAACTTATGTATTTACGTAACACTACAATGTAGGAACTATTGCAATCAGCCTTGCCTTATTGCCTTACGCCTTTTATGTGCCTGATTGCAATAGGCAGTTCCTACATAATAGTGTTACGTAAATACATATCTAAGTTAATAATAATCTTGTAGATTTAATATGACAATACAAGGAAAGTCTTGAAAAGTCATATTATACCTATACAAGCCTAGTACGTTGCAGTCATCTTTAGTGAATTGAAATAATGATCATGCCTTTCCTTGTTTTGTCAAACGAATAGGATAAACTTAATCATAGTTCCACAAATAATTAAAACAACTGTTGCCATAAAAGAAACCAATTTAATTTTAATAAGTACTATTCTTGTTACATGGTTCAGAACTATATTATGATTTTGTTTAATTTACTCGTACAAAGATTTATACGTAGTTAACTTTTTTTGGAAGCTTTTATTGTTATATTATGGAAGACTGAATATTGTTACGAGATGGGTTCTTGGATAATCAGTTAAAACGCCGATTATTCACTTTGCACTTTATTGCACAAAATCACAGTACACACGACACAACTGGTTCGCACAACACTTCACACTGGCACGAATATTCACACAACTAGTCACTTCACAATCACTGGTACTGCACTTGAACACGAGATGCTTTCGCTTCGGGATAAACGCGATAACTGCCACAAACGAAAACCATCGCCCTATTTATATCGGAATAAGGGTTCTCTAGAAATCTGTAGAATATTCGGTGCCATTGTGACTGACAAAGTAAACAAGTGTAAAGTTCGAGAAACCCTATTGTTCCTAATTATTACGAAAACACCACAAAAAATCTAACAAACAACAAACAATAGACGCGACACAAAGGCCGGTGCCGCCTGAGTCATAAAACCATAAATCTCGCGGTTAAGTGTAAACAACTAGCCGTCGTACCGCGCGCGGCCACAGATTAATAAATAGTTACTAACGGCGTGGCCTACTGCGTAACACCACCTCCTCCCAAGACATGCTCGTCCCGAGCATCGTTGCATCCGTGATATCGCGCCAATCGATCCACGTGAACTATTTTGGGGGCACCTCGAGGTCCTTTCTGTATGCGGAACGTCACGTCGTTGATCTTGGTCACCACTCGGTACGGTCCATCCCATTTGGCTTGTAGCTTTGGAGACTTTCCTTTGCTGCGTATGGGATTGTGCAGCCATACCATCGAGCCTTCCTCGAACCCAGGATTGTTAGCCCTTCTGTCGTATCGAGTCTTCATTCTTTCAGATGCTTGCTGGCCATGCTCTCTAATGTGCTCATAGATGTCGTTCATCTTGTTCCGGAGGTCGCTGGCGTACTCAGTTATGGGTTGTGGGGAATCCGGTGGAATGCCAGTTATTAAGTCGGCTGGTAGCCGTAATTCACGTCCAAAATTGGCAAAAGCGGGAGTGACATTTGTGCTCTCATGAACAGCACTTCGGTACGACAACAAAAATGGCTGGATATGCTTGTCCCAATCCCGCTGTTTGCTTCCGACTACTTTTGCCAGGTACCTCTCCAGAGTTTGGTTGAATCGCTCCACCATTCCATCTGATTGCGGGTGGTAAGACGTTGTCCTTGTTTTGTGTGCACCCATTAACCGGCACGTCTCTTGAAACAGCTGAGATTCAAAATTTCTTCCTTGGTCACTGTGGATTTCCAATGGTACTCCAAATCGACAGAATACTTCATGCACCAATTTGTCTGCTATCGTCGATGCCTCTTGGTTCGGAATTGCGAAGACTTCCGGCCACTTGGTGAAGTAATCCATGACGACAAGGAAGTACTTGTTGCCACTTTCACTCACAGGAAATGGTCCGGCCACATCCAGTGCGATTCGCTCCCATGGTGCTCCAACATTAAACAGCTTTAATGCTCCTCTGCTGCGGGTATGCGGACCTTTCACTGATGCACAGCTCGTACATTTCCGTACCCAGTCTTCTACGTCATCTCTGCAGTTGATCCAGTAAAACCTTTCTCGAATTTTCAAGAGTGTCCGTTTCACACCCAGATGTCCTCCCGAAAACCCTTCGTGGTACAGCTTCAAAACTTCAGGTATCTTTGCTCTGGGTACAACCATTTGGAGATGGCACTGATTGCCACGAGCATTTTCCCATTTTCGGCAAAGTACTCCCTCCTGAAGCACCAGACTATCCCATTGCGCCCAATAGCTCTTTGTCGTAACACTCATTGAAGCAATAGCACTCCAGTCTGGCTTAGGGGCATCTGATTCCATCCATTCAAGAATCGGCTTGATGTCGGCGTCTTCTTCTTGTGCAACCAGAAGGGTTTCTTTCCATTCGTCACCGATGTCTGCTTTGAGCATTCTGACGGGCACTGAATCTTTCGACTCATGTCTTGAGCAATGCTTGCAGTCCTCTGAGCATGGCCTTCTTGACAGTGCGTCCGCGTTGCCATGAGATTTTCCACTGCGATGCTCCGTGGTGAAGTCAAACTCTTGTAGTTGCTCAATCCATCTTGCCACTTGGCCTTCGGGATCCTTAAACTGTAGTAGCCACTTCAGAGCAGCGTGGTCGGTCCTCAGATGGAATTTTCGCCCGAGCAGGTACTTGCTAAAATGTCGCAATGTCTTCACCACTGCAAGTAACTCTTTTCTGGTCACACAGTAGTTCCTTTCCGGCTTGGACAGGGATTTGCTGAAATACGCAATCACCACTTCTTGGTCTCCTTTCCTTTGTGACAGTACTCCTCCAATGCCGGTGTTGCTGGCGTCAGTGTCCACGATGAACTCGTTCTCTGTGTCCGGGAAGCCAAGAATAGGCGTATTACAAAGTCGCTTCTTTAGCTCTTGAAAAGCTGCGTCGCAATTTTCATCCCAGAGGAAGGGTCGTTTTTCCTCAGTCAGTCTATGCAGCGGCTTGGCTATGTCAGCAAAGTTCTTCACGAATCGCCTGTAGTAGGAGCATAAACCCAAGAATGCTCTAACTTCCGTCTTGTCTTTTGGCACAGGCCAATCCTTGACAGCACTCACTTTCCCTGGATCCGTCTGTACGCCAGCTTCGGAAATCACATGTCCCAGGAAATTCACTTGCCTCTTGAAGAAGGAACATTTCTTCGGACTCAGCTTGAGATTGGCTGCGCGAATCTTAGTCAATACTCGTTCCAGGTTTTGCAGATGGTCTTCGAAGGTTTTTCCCACAATTATGATGTCGTCCAAATAGACTAGGCATGCATCTCCAATCAGTCCCGCGAGCACTAACTCCATTAGTCTTTCGAACGTAGCAGGCGCGTTGCATAATCCAAACGGCATCACGTTGAATTGCCACAGGCCTTTTCCCGTCGAAAATGCGGTCTTCTCTTTATCTTTAGGATCTATTTCCACTTGCCAGTATCCGCTCTTCAAGTCCAGCGTAGTGAACCACTTCATACCTGTCAGTGTATCTAACGTGTCATCAATCCTCGGCAAAGGATAGCTGTCTTTCTTCGTTACGTCGTTGAGTCGTCGATAATCAACGCAGAACCGCATACTGCCATCCTTCTTTTTCACTAGAACCACTGGCGAACACCACGGACTGGATGAAGGTTCTATCACACCATTGCGTGCCATGTCTTCGATCATTGACTCAACTTCTTTTTCTCGAGCCACTGGTATCCTTCTTGGCCGCTGTCGAATCGGTGACACGCTTCCTGTATTTATTGTGTGCTTCACTAACCCAGTCTTCCCGTTGACAGCATCATCGAGAGCAAATATGTCGGAGTAGCGCTGCAGCATATTCTTTGCCATCAGAAGTTCTCTTTCGGTCAGGTCTTTACGGGAATCTTCCAATAGTGTTGACACGGTGTAACTCCCAGCACAGTTGTATTTCTCCTTTGGTTGTTCATGGCATCTGCGCATCCAGTCTACTTCTTCACAAGTACCAATTGGGGTTCCTCCTTTGATGAGTTGTTCCTCGTTACTTGTGTTGAGCACACGCACTACAGCAGTATTAGTAGTCCTCACCAGAGTTCGGGCCAATAACCATGGTTGATCACCTTCCAATGGTTCTATTAACACACATCGTCGTTGATGTTCCAACTTCGGCGGTAATCTAATTGCCACAATTGTTTCCGATCTAGGTGGAAGGACTGTTCTCTGCAGACAATAAACCTTTCCTGATATGGCGCCTTCCATGAAGATTTCTTCTCTTCCACACTTCAAGATTCCTTGGTTAACGTCAATCTCACAATGATGCTCTCGCATGAAGTCAAGACCCAGAATGCAATCGTCAACTATGTCAGCCACGATGACCTTGTGTCGAAAAGTTTTCTCACCCAGCTTTAACTCCACCAGCTTCTCTCCTCGGACGGATATGTGCTGACCGGTCGCTGTCAGAAGTTGAACTGTTTTGCAGCTTTCGAAGTTCGGAAGAAAGCGCTTAGCCAGTCGGGAACTGATGACAGTGCGAGAAGCTCCTGTATCCAATGTCAGCTTGCAAGAAGTTCCATTGATGGCACCATTGATGATCAAGCTGTTCCCATCGTGAGCTTGTGAGATCAAAATCTTTGGCTTTTCTGGCCCGGATAACACTCGCCATTTTCCGCTTTCTTCAGCAGGTCGTTTATTCCTCCATAGTGAATGCGTTGCCTCGCGATCCTTCCGTTCTTCCAATAGTCGATCGTCCCTGGTTCGGCATGGCTTTGGGCAATTCTGCCATAAATGGCCTCTCTCTTCACAGTTGTAGCATCTTGGACCAAACCTCGTACGATGTGACGCTTCTTTAACTTCCCTTAAGTGTTGAACATCTCTCGCTGAATTTCGTACAGCTTCCACTTCCAAGGCTTGGGCCAAAGCTTCCTTAAGGGTTTTGTGATGCCCGAGTTTCACTGCAGTTCTAACTTCGAAGTCTGCTATGCCGTTAGAAAATGCTTCCACCAAATGTTCGTCGTTGGGTAATGGTGCTGACTGATAAGCCTTCCGGAACAGTTTCTCCACTTCGACAGCCCACTGCTGAAGACTTTCGTTGCGACGTTGCACCCTGTTCTTTAACTGCGCTCTGTACACACGCTCTAGGTGCTCATCGCCGTAGCGACTCTCCAACATTTCCATTAATTTATCGTAGGTCACTTCCTTGCCCACAGCATCAAGAATACTCAGAGCTTCATCGCGAAGGCTCATGATGAGGGCGTTCTTGGCTTGGTCCTTGTTCCATCCATTGGTTTGAACGGCAGCGTCAAATTGAATTTTGTAGGCTGACCATGATGATGTCCCGTCGAAAGGCGTCACTTTAAGCTTCTGTGAAGCTGGCGAGAAGATTGTAGGTGCAACGGTTCCGCCTCCAGACTTGATAACGTTCAAGGTCCTCCTCACATCGGCGATTTGTGTTTCCGCTTCGACAATACGGGATTCGTGCTCCTTTACGCTGGTATCAAGCTGCTTGACCGTGTCCTTGACCTCTTTTATTTCTTTGCCCAAAGTCGTCTGCAAGCTTGAAATCAGATCTTCTTTTTGGCGGTCCAATTTTTCTTCAAGCTGGCGAGCCTGTTCTCTGTTGCGGTCCAATTTTTCTTCCAGCTTGCTGTTGTTGCGATCCAACATTGACTGCAACATCGACATCATTGCAGCCATATCAAATGCCGCAGGGATAGCTGCTCCTGCAGCAGGTGCCACAGTAGGTGCCGTAGCAGGTGCTCCCGGGTGTCTGGAGTCGTCGTTGGTTGCCTCGGACTCGCTGCCTTCCATTAACAGCGAATTATTTCCGAAGCGTCGCTGGTCGACCTCCTCCTGGCTGCGCTCCTGCTCTTCTTGTCGGCGCGCTTCCTCCTGTCGGCGCTGACTCCGTGTGCGCGGCGTCTCTTCGTCGTATGGTGTTACCGGCATTTTCAATTATCCCACTTCTGACACCAAATGTTACGAGATGGGTTCTTGGATAATCAGTTAAAACGCCGATTATTCACTTTGCACTTTATTGCACAAAATCACAGTACACACGACACAACTGGTTCGCACAACACTTCACACTGGCACGAATATTCACACAACTAGTCACTTCACAATCACTGGTACTGCACTTGAACACGAGATGCTTTCGCTTCGGGATAAACGCGATAACTGCCACAAACGAAAACCATCGCCCTATTTATATCGGAATAAGGGTTCTCTAGAAATCTGTAGAATATTCGGTGCCATTGTGACTGACAAAGTAAACAAGTGTAAAGTTCGAGAAACCCTATTGTTCCTAATTATTACGAAAACACCACAAAAAATCTAACAAACAACAAACAATAGACGCGACACAAAGGCCGGTGCCGCCTGAGTCATAAAACCATAAATCTCGCGGTTAAGTGTAAACAACTAGCCGTCGTACCGCGCGCGGCCACAGATTAATAAATAGTTACTAACGGCGTGGCCTACTGCGTAACACCATATAAAAGTTCCTACACGGTCTTTTATGAGAATGAACGTTAGTTTTTCATTATTTAAAAAGTTTTCTAACGCATTTTATTGTGATATTACTTACTTAAAAGTATTGCTTAAGACTTTTAATTACATAAGAAGTTGTTTATGTAGTTTTTTTTTTAACTTAGCGTCAGTGACACATTTTTAAATTTAATTACATTGAAAATAAATGATTATGATAAACTTTTGGGGCTATTTATTTAAAAAAACCTATTGAAGCGATGTCCTTCACTGCAATTTTACCTCGTATTTGATTATGAGATGTACGTTACCTTAACTTTTTTTTAAAATTTCGGTCATTTTAACAGAAAAAAATAATGTAAGGGACATGTCAATTCCTAAACTACATGGATATCTCAAATAATGATATCTTTAACATAAACAGTTCAAAATTTTATGCAATTTCGCCCTAGAAGTCATTTAAATCAGACAAGAAACAAAAAAGATATAAAGAAATAAAAAAAATTGCGATCGTTTTTTGGCTCTCCTGAAAAATGGCCTTTTGTCCCTTACATTAATTCATATTTCCGTAGTCGCTATATGATATCTATATTGAATTTAATGTGACGTACAGTCTCACCTTTCGACTTTTGCAGGCAATATAAAATATGCAATCTCTGCGTGCGTTAACGAAGAATTCAAGCAGCCATAAACAGCACAATAGTCTATATTTCGGCATATTGAAAACTTTGGTGAATATGTAAGTAGGTAGGTAAATCGCACGCTTACTTACAAACCTACACGTCATTAGGGCACACCTGCGACTGTTGACCGAATGTGTACCGAACGTCAAGGCTCGTAGGTACAAGTCGGTGAATGTGAAGTTAGCCGCAGATGGCACTTCGAGGTTGTACAGTCAGGGGCTTTAGTCCCTGTTAGTAAGTTACGTGTGAATTTGTACTAGGTTCATATTCACACTTACAAAAATATTCTGAAAATTCAATGATTTTTTGTTTTGTAACTCATTTTCAAGGAATCGTTTTTATTTCAACGACTTGTATACTTGTTTACGATGTGAAGTTAGCTACAGCTGCGGTGCTCGTGTCGCCTCGTGGAGAGTATGTCGGCACCATTATATTTTCTGAGAGGCATTTCCGAAAACAACATCCTAAAGAAAGATTAATAACAGCAATATTTTCTGAGAGGCATTTCCAAAAACAACATCCCAAAAAAGATTTACAACAGCAATATAATAAAATAACCAAAACAAATAATTTAGTAAGAATTTAACGACATTGTTCTCGATTGTACTTCTGGCTAATATTGCGTATGTGTGCACAATACGGACACAATACGCTAGTTGTGAGCACGGGCGATTCAATTTCAGAAAAATGCCGAATCAAAAAATATACTTTTTGGTATATTTCCCTATTTTCCACCTTATGTTCCTCGTAAATCTTATGATGCTGGCGTAATTTTTAACTACCCAAAAATTCTCAAGAAAATACATACCTTTTACTCTAATTTTATCCAAATTTTTTTACTCAAAAATACTTTTATATTTATTTTATTTACTTTTATTATATACCTTTTTCGAAAATATACTCGAAAATACCGACCCCCACAAATATACTTGCAAAAAACATTAATGTTCGAAAAAGTTACTATAATATACTAAAAAAGTGTTACAATACAAAATATTGATTCTGGTCACACTGCGGGCGAGGGAGCGCGCGGGAGGAATGAAGTTAGCGGGCGGCGGGTATGCGATGCGCCGACACGGTAACGGTGTCTATTACGTATTTAGCTAGGAACATAAAAACTATTTCATAGTCATACCTTTCGGCTTTTCCAGGCAATTTAAAAAATGCCATCTCTGGGTTTGCTCTCGAAGAGTTTAAGCAACCATAAGCAGCACAATATATTCGACATTTTCCCATATTTGAGCACGTTTACAAGTTATAAACCCACACGTTCGTTTGTCACACTACGGCGGGCGCGCCGCGACTGACTCGCATACTGAGAGCATGCCGAACGGCGAACTCCGAGGCGCGTAGGTACGAGTATAATTATGTATCAGCTATGCGCGTCGGTATGCTTCGCGTTCCGACCGTTTTTGTGATGACGGAATACTGTTTATCATTCATTACCGTGGTATTGTGACTCGGCTGATAGGTAAATCGCACGCTTACTGATTACAAACCTACACTACAAGTTCGTTTGTCACCACGGCACGGCGCGCCCCCTGCGACTTTGTATATATTCATATACTTTATTTGCTGATGCTGATACTCCGATGATTTGCTGATACTATGATATCGAGTGTGTCATATCATACCGCTCTTCGGAGTTCGATAAACTCCTAAAAGCGGTATGATATTACTCGCATATGAATTTTTATTTTGTATGAGGGCGGAATAATACATAGATAGACACTTCTTTGCTTGACTTCTTGCGAGCGTTGTGATTTATAGATACTCGCAATGATGTTCTATAGTCTGACCGTTTAACTGAGTCCTCGCCTGCGCGGGTACAGGGGCGCGGGGGTAGACGACAAAGGGGGACTGAGACAGGTGCGGGCGGTGGGGACCCGCCGCCCGCACCTGTCTCACGTCTCCTCGCGCAGGCGAGGACTCAGTTAAACGGTCAGACTATAGTTCAATGGATACTCGTATGTAAGTAGATAGGTACTCGTATCATTACCGTGCCCATATTTTGGCTATTACTACCGTAAGGTACTAATAATTAGTACAGAACGCAGTAATAGCACAGAATATATTATAAAATAGCACAGAATATATAATTATTATATATTCTGTGCTATTATCTACGCAGCATTCTGCGGCTATATATTTATGTAAGTACCAAAGTAGGTAGGTATAATTATTATCAAATCCTCCGACTTGTATGATTCGCGTTCCGACCGTTTGAAGATAGAAGTGTTTAATTAATTATAGAATTGTAAATCTATCATATTAACGTAATTGTAATTAATTGAATCAATTGTCTAATTAAATGATAAATAATTGTCTTTTTACAAAGTAAAAAGAACGAATTATATTTGTAGAATATTCAAGACGCGATGTTTATAACTGAATTTTGAATTTATTTGACTTGTAACAAAATGTTATGAATGAAGTGATTATGTTTATGATTAGAATGCTACTGTGGCCATGGTAATGGCGTGGACGATGTTATGCGATAAGTAGACCGTATCAAGTCAATAATAAAACTAATTTGAGAGTAACATGTCCCTTATTAAAAAAAAAATACAATACAACATTTTTAATTAGGTACCATTAAAATATTCAAGATGTTTACAAAAACATGTTCGTATCTAGATCAGTTGCAAAGTACAGGGACTTCTTATACAGGGTTACCCAGAACTGGTGGATGGAATAGCTGATGTTTTTCTCGAATTTTGGATTGGCTCCAAAGTAAAAATTGTTTATAATAATGGTCTAATCATCCCTTTTGGCTTAGTAAAGAGTAAGCAGATAACCCTGTATGCAATCAATCATCAGAGTGCAAAATCTGCTATCTTAGTTTAAATTAATAATTATTTTTCGCAAAAAAATGTCTTGACTGACTTCAACCGTGTACAGAATTCGCTAATAAATGGCACGGATCGATGTAGCAATTTTCACATTATTGTTGATTTATCAAAAATGGCTCAGCTGATATCAATAAAAATTAAATCGGACCAACTTCGAAGTAAACTCGTACCCTTTCCAATGTAATCACAGAGCTTTGAAGTCCGTGCGTGTCGCCCGGGGGGGCGCGCGCGGGGGCGATGTGGCCCGATCGTTGTTCTGTGAATGTAATATAAAAAAAAAAAACGAAATCGTGGGACTGTAAAGTTATGCGTGGTTATAGGTACTTACATAAAAAAATACGCGTCGATTTGAGTAACTCCTCCGTTTTCTCATCTCTATTATATAAAAATGAACCGTGGTTGTTAGTCTCGCTAAAACTCGAAAACGGGTGGACGATTGGGCTAATTTTGGTCTTGAAATATCCGTGGAAGCTAAGAGAAGGTTTAAACGGTGAGAAAACATAAAAATATAGTGAGTAAAATAATAAAGACATTCATTGAATTCCCATACAAAATGTTCCTGCATGTAAAAGTTGTCATTGACAGTTGACAGATGGTGAGATGAAGTTCACCGGGGCAGCTAGTCGGTTATAAAAGCTCAGCTCTCTGTTTCATACATATTGAGATATGAAACAGATGATTTTTATCTAATTTTGGGTTGGCCCCATAGTTAAAGTTGTTCATTACGATGGTCTTAATAACCCTCTTTTGGGTTAGTACCCAAGGTAACCAGTTAAACCTGTACAATTAGTGTATTATAGTATAAAAACGTACCGGCAAGCACAGCGTAGGACGTCCACAAAGTGGACGGATGACCTGGATCGCGCTGGATGCAAGCCGCTAACAACCGGTTCTATTGGAGATCTTTAGAGGAGGCCTATGTCCAGCAGTGGACGTCCTATGGCTGATGGATAGATGGAAGACGATTACTTACGTGCAAACTGGGTTTTGAGTTATTTTTCAATCTTCTGAAACCTTTGGGTGTCGTGTACACGTCGGAGTCAGGAAAGTGGTGGGAGCACACGACAGATCCTCTAAATGGCTTGTAATTCATTTCGTTTCGGGCTTTAGCTATAATACTGGCCCATTCCAGACATCTTTTCGGGTTTCGAGGAAAACTAAAAACAAAACGTACAACAACAATAATATTGTAAATTGTGCTGTAAATGATGTATATTGTACATAGTGTTTAACGAGTATATTGTACATGGTGTTTAAACTTTTTTAAAACTGTCATTGCTTGGAACACGCTTTGCGTTTAAGCGTCTAGTTGTATGAGCAACAAGCGCGGGACTATAGTCTCCTCTTTTACTCCTATATATTTGATTACCGTGTGAACGAGATGAAGTACCGAAGTACTCGACACGAAGCATGGGCCGTGGGCCGTGGCGCATTTAATTGCGCAAAGCAAACGAATATTGTTGAAATTGTATAGAAAAATACGTACTATACATACATGAATTCACAAATGTGTAATAATACGTACGTAAAATATGATACGCCATCCTTTTTACACGCGTGCCTGCTGTTGTTCGGACAGCTTGCAACCGAGCACTTTGTCATCGCAGCGCTGTAGACTTTGTTGTCGGATGGCGGTCACCGAAAGACTAATTGCAATGTCTGCGCATTAGATAGCGTTGGCAGAATTTTGGCGCGGACATTTTTTGTGCGTTCGTAAAACAAGGCAGATTCAGATTCTTTTAAGCCCAATTATGAAGGCGCATAGTAAGAAAGGATGTCGGCAGATCATACATACGAATACCTGTTGCATACGAAATAATACGAATGCGCTCATTTTCTCCCAAGTTTATTTCTAAAAATGTTATGTTGGTCAGAGTAAAACGCTTCTAAAACGCTTCTGATATGTAAAGTTCCTATTTAATGAAGTTTTAGAATATTTGGCCACACAAGCATTGGTAGGAGATTTAGATGATAAAAACCACATAAAAATCATTGTAATTTTTCTGGTGGTCTAATTTTAATTAGTGATATGAAAACAGCAAAAAAACACTAGATTTTTGAAGCACATATCATTATTAGAAAAGATGTTTTGTTTAATGATTGCAAAAAAATTAAATAAAAATGTTTACACAGGTCGATTCTCTGAATCCTTCTTTAATAGCAACGTAAAAAGTGTCCTCTCTATCGAATGCAATTAGAAACAGAAATATGCTAATTAGCTAGATATTATAATTACGATACTTATCGCCTTCATAATTGGGCCTTATAATAATATTGCGTTATATTCGGTTAGTCAGGTACGTATGTGGTTTGGTATTAAATTAGGTACCTATTAGTGGATTGAAGTTTTATGAATTTATTGGAAAAGTGATAAAAAATTACTTACCGATAAAAAACACCCCATTCCGAATGTTTTCCTTTGTAGGTAGTAGGTACTTTTATTTTTACACTGCAGAACTGATAGCATTACCTACTATCTATTACTAGTACAACCAAATGCGGTCTTATCACTAACAGCGATAGGTAAAATCTTTCAGGATACCTTTGGATGGAAAGAAACGTACTGACTAAAAATAATTATTTTTAGGCGATAACCGAGTTTAACCGTGTACAGAATTCGAATAGTTCGCACAAATCGATATGACATCCATATAGTATTTTTTACATGATTGTTGATTTTTCTAAAACGGCTTAGGCAATTTCGATAAAATTTAAATGGGACCATCTCGGGAATAAAAAGATTTTTTTAATCTGCTCAAATTTGGCGAAATTAATTAATAAAAATATACATACAGACGATAGTGATAGGTCCCTCTTCCTTTTTAAAAATCGATAAAAACAACAGACGTGTTATAAACTTTTTTTTCGCCAAAATCATCACAACAGGCTTCATTCAATCTACAGAAAGCTTTAATTGGGGAAATTGGGCGCAGGCTAAGGGAGAAGACAAATGACTCCCGCTCCGGCTCGTACTTGGCGCAAAGGATGGCCATCGCCATCCAGCGAGGTAATGCGGCCAGCATTTTGGGCTCTTTTGCGCCGGGTACGGTCGGAGACTGACAGTTTGCTCGAATCAATATACAGGGTTATTCCTAATCAATTAGCATCCTTTTAGGTGCTTATTCTGTAGGTAGGTACATCAAAATTAACAACTTTTGTTCTGCGACTTTTGTCAAAACTCAAAAAATGTTATTGCATAGAAAATACTTAACGGTCACCCGCGACAAAATGTATGGAACAGCTGATTTCGGAACTCTTACCTAAACGAATTCCCTCTGGGAATACCTTCAAATCCTATGAAAGTTAGAATGTGAATTAGGTAGGTAGGTACCTACCTAACCACAATGTTGGCATAGGCCGCGTCACACGAGTTGGCGGAAATGAAGTTAGCTACTTACAAGCTGTGCAATATCCAATCCTGACTGAAGCTCACACAAAGCCGCGCGTTGATTGGCTATTGCGCAGCTTGTAGCTAACTTCATTTTCGTCAACTTGTATGACGCGGTTCACGCGGCCTATAAGAAGAACACTAATCCTAATGTATTATGTGTATAACGTACCACAGAATGTATAATTACGGTTTCTATTTGAGGTATTGAAAGTGGCCTCAAGCATCTTTTTTTAAGTGTGCTAAAGAAATCACTTTTCAAAAAATGCTTAGAGCAAATAGTACTAGATTTTGTAGGCATCCAGTGTTGTCGTCCTGTTGCCTCGATCCATTTACTCCTTGTCGGAGGATCGGCTGGAAAGCTGCAATGAAAATACAATGTGGCTACAAATTGAAATAATGCAATGACCAACGGATTGACAAGCTATGTAGAATGCTATGCTCGGAGTCTCTCTGCAAGATCTAATCAGAAATTTAATATAATATTTTTATTTAATCAAAGCTTATTATTATTATTAGTTTCAAAATGTATTAATACTAACTACATTTTCTAAATTAATCAAAGCTTAGCCTCGTTACATACTTAAAGCAAAATGAGGAGATCCGTAGAACCAAAGTTACTGACATAGCCCAACGGATTGGAATGTTGAAATGGCAGTGGGCAGGGAACCTAGCGCGGAGGACTGATGACCGATGGGGTCGAAAAGACCACGTACCGGCAAGCGTAGCCTAGGACTTCCACCCACAAGGTGGTAGGATGACCTCATTAAGACCGCAGGATCGCGCTGGATGGAAGCCGCTTCTTGCCAGTCCTATAGGAGATCTACAGGGGAGGCCTATGTCCAGCAGTGGACGTCTTATGGCTGATGGATGGATAAATGAAATGAACAATTTTTCAAAGCAAACTTTATGCAACGGCGCGGCATCCGGCTCAGTGTTCAATCTATACTTACAGGGTTATCCAGAACTGGTGTACTAAGCCGAAATGAGGTGATCCGAACCATTATGAACAACTTTTAATGGGGTCAACTCAAAGTTCGAGAAAAAAACAGCCATTCTATACAAAATTGCAACTCGGAATCGGCAAAAGTAGTTATTAAACAGCTTTCTCAAATTTTTAATTGTCCCCACAGCAAAAGTTGATCGCAAGTATTTAATAATGGCCTGGTACACCATTTCTGAATAACTCCGTATATTGGATTTGGGATGTTTTATTCATATAGCATAGGTGAGGCAAATAGGTATGCCCAGGCAATTATTTAAAAAAAAAATCATACCATAATCACAAATATTTTAAATTAAAATATTTACGTAGATAAAGCCCGATTACAGACGCGCCATCGTAATTATATTAGCTAAATAGCATAGTTCTGTTTCTGTTTCATTTTAGGCATTCGATAGAGAGAACGCTTTTTACGTTGCTATTATATATACGCTGGCGCCTCTGTAATCGGGCTTTTTGTGTCAATAAATTTTGAATTTCGATATAGGTACTTAGGTAGGTACCTATTAATTTACTGGACTAGTAAAATTTAATAGGATTTATAATAAAAATAATAGATTAGATTATAGGGAGGTATATAGATTAGATTTCGATAGTTACAATTTTTGCAACCACTATCAATCAAAGCCTAGGCAGTAAAAGCTAACATTTAAATCTAAAAATACACAATAATTTTACTAACCAGTGAAAGGATATTCCTCCATTTTGTACACTATAGTCCTTGCTCTGTATTCGACACGTAACAACAGAGCAAACCGGCATTTTTTATAGCTAAAAGTTACCTCCGAAATCACTGAACGCACCGACTGTGACGATAAATTGCTCGATTTGACTTAACCTGAGCATTGATCATGATCGTAGCTACAAACTCCCCTCCACATTTCCTTTCTATTTCTTTCTCTCTTCATACACCATCACAGACAGAGACAGCAACAAACGTCAAATGTAAAATCTCAAAAGAATACTCTAGTTCTTATTCTATGGGTAAAATAACTTTCTTTGGTTGAAAAGTGTTAAAAATAGGTTTGTTTCATATTTTGTTTCCTACATCTCACTGTCTGTGGTTGTACTGACCTTGGGTTTCGCTTTCCGTCCCGCTCACTCGCGCGGCGCTTTTAACGGTACAAAATTGGTGCGAGTAAGATAAAACACAACGTCCAAGGTCATCGCGCGTGCTCAAAAAAAAGGGGACACTTCGGGTATATACCTACCAACATAAGAATAGTAACGCCGAGAATGACAATTGCATATCAAAAAAATTTCGAGACTGAAGCATCAACACGATTGATGTATGCGCGAGTCATACGTATTTACGCGCGGAAACACGTACAGTACAAGTAATGTTACCATCAGAATCAGATTACCCCAAAAAGTTGGGAAATTAGATTAGAGCCTTTAGTACAGATTTTGCATTACTTATACTTGTGCGTTTGAGTGTGGCCCCAAACATTTCTGTTAGTTCTTCCTCGTTTTCGCCAGGAGCGCTTTATTTAGCTTACCCCGTTTGTTTTCTTGGGACAAATTTAGTTGTAATGCCTAAGATTTTTATAAAACACTTGTTCGATTTACATTTAAAAAGTAAAATAATCTATGGTTTGTCTCTGATCTACGTACAAGTACTTGTACATTGGTTGTCTTGTAGCTTTTTAAAAATAATTAAGTACGGACTAAATTATTTTTGCGGTGCTACCAGTTCTTAACCCTCTGGAGCTGACGTGGTAGTATGACAGACACCGCGTAATCGAAAAACATCTCTAGCGTCGGTATTTTTCGACCCGGATTTTTTACCAGAAGTTCAGCATATTGAAGCTGATGAAATATCAGTTGAGCCAGAAGATCAAGAAGAACCATGTGCAGAAGAACAACTTATTCCAGATCCATCTGAATACCATAAAGGTAAAAATGGGTTTATTTGGAATAAACAAGAGTGCCCTAGAACATCACGAACTGCAGCTCACAATATCATAAGATTACCAGGGCGCCTAAATGCTCAGAATTTTGAAGGCTATTTTGAACTTTGGTCCAAGCTTATTGATAATAATTCATTGTTGGAAGGTTTAGTGGTATACACGAATCAAAAACTCAAGACATATCGAGCCCAGTTCAAACAAAGTACTAAGGTGGAACTTCTTCTTCTTCTTCTTTTCGAGTCAGCGATTCGATCAATAAAAATATATTTGGCTATATGCTGTTCGACCAGTAGGAGGCCACGGATACTGCGGCGGTGTTGGCCTCGTAGAGATCTTCTTGTGTGCAGGTGTTAGGACACTGTGGGCATTGTAGTAGATGCTCCAACTTATGGATAAACTTATGGATACGGATGTCACTGAAATAAAAGCATTTAGGCCTTCTTTACTACTCGTCAGTATTCAAATGTAATGACTCCGATCTGCGCATAATATTTGCCACTGATGGGACTGGCCATGAAATATGTATTTCGCTGCGTGATGTCCAAATATCGTTTTTCCTGTTTGGTCAACTGCCTCAGATTTGATGACAGTATAACTAGGGAGGAACGTCTCAAAGAAGATCCACTGGCCGCAATATCACATATGTTCAACAAGTTCATCTCAAACAGCCAGTCTCTATATATCCCTGGTCCGTATCTATGCATCGCTGAAATGTTGTTGCCATTTAGAGGACGTTGTAAATTTATAATTTACATGCCTCAGAAACCAGCAAAATATGGCATCAAAATAATGCTGTTGGTTGATGCTCGCACGTACTATATCTACAACGCTTACATTTACCATGGAAAAAAATCTGATGGCATAGGCCTGACTGAACAAGAAAAAAAAATGGCCGTACCAACTCAATCTGTTTTGAGACTTGCGAAAGTCGTCGAAAACTCAAATCGTAACATTACGGCAGACAATTAGTTCAGTTCCATCCCACTTATGGAAGCATTGATAAAAAGAGGATTGACTTATCTTGGTACGCTGAAGAAAAATAAAGCTGAGATACCACCATGCTTCTTGCCAAACAAAGATAGGGAAGTAGAGACTTCCCTGTATGGTTTTACAAAAGACTTTACTTTATTGTCCTATGTTCCGAAAAAAAACAAAGCTGTGTTGCTGATATCCTCTTCTCATCATAACCAAGAAACGGATTCTGATACAGGAAAACCAGTCATGATTGCAGACTATAATCACACCAAAGGAGGAGTCGATGAAGTCGATAAGAAGTGTTCGATATATTCTTGCAGCCGTAAAACTCGTCGTTGGCCTATGGCAATTTTTCAAAGGATTTATTAGATATGGCCGGAGTAAACACATTTGTGTTATATCAAATGTGTGCAGACTCTAACAATAAAATGAGAAGAGCCACATTTATAATTTTAATATGGCAAGAGCATTGGTGCTAGATCACATGAAAACCCGCGTATATAACGAAAGATTACCAAGAGAATTAAGAATGACAATAAACAGAGTTCTGGGCAAGGATCTTCCCCCTCCACCACCAACTGCTCGATCTATCCCACCAAGTGGGAGGAAACTGTGTTCAATTTGCCCACCAAAAATAAAAAGGATATCAAAATACCGCTGCTGTGATTGTTTGAAGCCGATCTGCCTACAATGCTCCAAACCACTTGGTGAAGATTGTGAAAAGAAATTGTGAATTTGCAGATGTGATTATTTTTTAATGAACCAATGAATGTTTTTCAATTTCAGGAGTCTGATTAGTATAAGCGTTAACTACGATATAAGTATAGCATTTATATAAAAAAAGTCAATGTTGATTTTTTTTTCACTATAAAGTATAGATCTCTGATTTTAAAGGCTGATTCTAGTAGTATAAATAAAAATTATTTAGTTCTATGTGTACCTTTATTTTGATATTATATTACTTTTAAAATAAAAGAAAACCCCTAAATATTTAGTTAATAATTACTATGATAGGTCTTGTCTTCAAAATTAAAAAGATATAAGCTGTCAAAATGGTGTCTGGTGTACTACCACGTCAGTGGTATTGTAAAAACTAGTGCATGTCAGTCGCAGAGGGTTAAGTACAAGACTTGTAGCTTTATAAAAAAGGACCCAGAAGTTCCCTGAAAAATTTAATATGTAACTGTTAAACATGGATCAGATTAGATATAAAATTAGTTGATGTATCGTCTTTTCCCCGATTAATTGGCGTATCTGACATTGGTTACTATTATAACGGCTTAGTGCATGTCGTATCTTTAACTGATGTAGTATAATTAACTTAATTACATAAATAACACAAAATTATAAATACTATAAATAATTATCCATTAATTCTAGTATTTAGATTCATTTTTGAAAACTTCTGGGACTTCTGCTTCTGCTCTTTTTTTTAGGGGACATCTTACACGGTCTCTGTCCCCAAACTAAGCATAGCTTGTGATATGGCTGCCAGAGACTGATATACTACATATACATATTTTAAATACATACTTATATAGATAGTACCTAAATAACACCCAGACACAGAGCAAACACCTATGTTCATCACACAAATGTTTCTCCTGGGTGGGGTCGAACCCACGCCTCTTTGACCCAGAAGTCAGGGTCACTAACCACTGAGCCACCGAGGCAGTCATGACAAAAATGTCATTTGCGAAAGTTAATCAGGACAGAGATGACATTTCTGTATGCGTTCTTTAAAACTTACAGGTTGTGGTTGATTTGTAGACACACTTAATGCATTTGTATCTACTTCCTCTTGCTCGACAAAAATCGGTATATGCTGTAACAAAAACATATTCAAAGGATAAAATGATTTAAATGTCAGCAAGTATAAATAAATCTTATTTTATTATACTAACTTTACTTGGTACTGAGCCACGACGTAATCGACACAAGCCACCTTTAGTAAGATACTTTTCCTTGTCGTTGAAATGTAAAGAACATATTTTCGTGTACTTTGTTGGTTTCCAACAAACATCGTTCCGATTGCGTCTAAGTTTTTCGGTCCAAAGAGCAGCAATAACTGGATCAGCAGGAAACCTAGAACGATAAACCTTACATTTCATACATAGATACTCGTAGTCCATTGACACGTTACATTTAGCCTTTGTTCTAGTGGTGTCTATTCTACTTTTCATATCTCCTGCAAGACTATTAACACCCAGGAATGTGAACAATACTAAAAACACTTATTAATAAAGAGTAGGTACTCACCAGGCAACACGGTATTGTTCACAATAAAATCAACCTGACAAATGTTCGTAGAAATACAAACCAAATCCGGAATGCACCCCCTAGTTCACCTGGAAGTCATTGACCTTGAGTACAATATCATCGACCTTGATGGACCTTAAGTGATCTTGGACTCAAGGTCAATGATTTTGGAGTCAAGATCAGTCAAGGTCGATGATCTTTGAGTTGAGATCGGTCAAGGTGATCTTGGAGTCAAGGTAGGTGATTTTGGAGTCAAGGTCGGTGATTTTGGAGTCAAGGTCGGTGATTTTGGAGTCAAGGTCAGTGATCTTGAAGTCAAAGTCGATGACCTCGGAGTCAAGATCAATGACTTCCAGGTGTGCACGGGGGTTTCCCCGCCCTCATTTATACTTCCACATCCCACTGGATAAAAAAATAAATGCAGCCACCCGAAACTTGTAGCCTGACTTTTCAGATGGGCTAGTCATCATTTTTGTCGCTTGCCTCCTGGACTATAATGGCCTACTTGATTATCGTATAAAATCTCTTTACAATACACGCATCTGTTTTATGTAAAGAAGTATTATGACGTTCCAAATCAAGACATTAAGCCCGATTACAGAGGCGCCAGCGTAAATTTATTAGCAACGTAAAAAGTGTTCTCTCTATCGAATGCCTAAAGTGAAAAAGAAACAGCAGGGCAATTCTGGTAGCCGATCTCTTTACTGAAGTGATACGTTCTTGAACCTTTCTCGTTTTTCTGACAGTTCCAACAGCTCAAAACTGACAGAAAAACGAGACAGGTTCAAGAACGTGTCACCTTAGTAACGAGATCGGTTGACAGAATTGCCCCGCAGAACTATGCTATTTAGCTAATATAATTACGATGGCGCCTCTGTAGTAGGACTTAATTGTCGCTCTGTCATACCCTAAGGTCATAACCATTAGGGCATGCAAAAACCGGATGGTTTTGGAAAACCGGTTTTTTCGGTTTTTTATTTTCAAAACCGGGGAAATCGAGTTTTTCGGGTTTTTCGGTTTTTTTCTAGTAACTTAATGAAAATACACCAAATGCACCATAAAATACTAGTAAATATAACAGTTTGTTTGTTTATGAGCCTGTACTGCCTCATTGTTGGGCAAAGGTCTCCTCTCGAGATTTCTAGTTTTGTCGGTCTTGTGCTGATGCCGCCAATTTGGATTAAATGTATTCAGTTCATCGCACTATCTAATAGAGGGTCTACCACGAGGCCGCATCGAGTTGGGACTCCATTTGGTGGTGATTTTAGCCCAGAGGTCTTCCAGAGGCCTTCTGGCATTCGACTTATTTACCCGGCCCACTGCCACTTCAGTTTAGCGGCTGTGAAAGCTACATCTTTGATTTGAGTTCTGGAACGCAGTTCGGTGTTTACTCGCAGTACTTACTCGGTCTATTAGCCGGTCACCAAGAATACTGCGCTCCATCGCTCTTTGGCAAACCTTGAGCTTGGACTTTTGGACCTTAGTTAATGACCATGTTTGTACACCATAAGTCAAAATGTGATAGGAAGGCGTTTCGTCATATGTTCTTTCATGGCCCAACAGCTCTTCCAGGCGTTCTCTGTTCTTCTTGGTCTTGTCTCGCCTGGAAGGTGACTATTTGGCCAAGATAGATGTAATCGTGAACGTATATGTCTTCGCCATCGACAGTTACCCGATGTTTGATGCCATTGGTCATCACTTTGGTCTTTAATTAACATGTTCCGTATCCGCAATCCGACTTAAAGGCTTGCAGTGGTTAGGTTTTGTAGCATTGATTATAGCTCTCTGACTGAGGAAGAGATACTAGCTGACGATATTGTCTGCAAAATGAAGGTTAGTTATCCATTTATCACATTAACACCCCATCCTTCCCAGCTTGCCGCCAGCTTTCTGAAAACTTCTTCGAGGACGCCCGTGAATATGTTCTGGGACAGTGGATCTCCCTGTTTAACACATTTCTCTAATGCAAATGCTGGACCAGAAGATTGTAATTTTATTGCACCAGTACTTTGACAATAGGTGACCGACGAAACGGAGGAGGTACTCAATTCGACACGTAACTACATATGTTCTATAATCTGGTTGATTGCGTGGAGATGGTCTGTAGTTTATATAGCCCGCGACGAAAACCAGCTTGTTCGGGTGGTTGTTCCATGTCTAGTCTTCCTGATATGCGATGTTCTATGATTTTGATGAAATAATAGTCATTATTTATATTTCTTTTGTTTTTTAATTTCAACAATCGAGCTCACTTTTATGTTTAATTTACAAATATTAGACAAACGTGCAATATATACCACGCGTAGTTTTACTACGTAGCTTAGCAGAGACTGCCGGACTAATGTAACGAAACAAAATGGCGGTGGTCGATAGCGTTTCGGTGAAAATGAGACAAAACGCGTCCCATTACGCTTATAACGCTACAGCGCAGCGCTCTGCCTATATCACGATACTCGCTATGTAAAGACAGAGAGAGAGAGTGAGAACTTTTGCACTTGAATTTCATCCTTAGCACGTATAGGTACATTAGACGTAATTTTTTAAATGGAAAAAAGTATCTTAGTTCGCTTGGCTTATTATTTCTCTGTAGGTTAGAGCAACTAGATGACAATAATGTATTTTATTGCGAAGGGGAAAGTTAATTTGCGAATTAAAAAAAATTGTAGAAAACACCGATAAACCCGAAAAAACCGGTTTTATAACTTAAAAAAACCGAGTTTCTAATACGGTCGGTTATTCGGTTTTTTCGGTTTTCGGTTAACCGGTTTGCATGCCCTAATAACCATCATGATTGTATTATGATGATAATGTCTCGCTTTGGTACTTATCAAGCAGGTGGTATGAAAACATAATAATACTGATAATCCCGTGTCAAGGCAATGGAAGTTTATTATTATTATTATCATCATTTTATTACTAACTAGATGACCCGCCCCGGCTTCGCACAGGTGTATTATACATATAAACCTTCCTCATGAATCCCTCTATCCATTAAAAAAAACCGCATCAAAATCCGTTGCGTAGTTTTAAAGATTTAAGCATACAGACAAACAAACAAACGAAAATAGCGACTTTATTTTATACTAAGTATGTAAGGATTTCAATATCAAAATGTGGGGAAAAAGTTTTACCCTTTACTTGCAACTTTAGTCATTATGGCGTCTGTCGAAATTTTGTGAATTTATATTTACATTGGAAGGCGTTTTACATCAAAATATTAGATGATTTGTAATACTTACAAGTGGAATGTGATGTCGGATTGTTTGTTTTGTTTTGCCGATTCATTGTGGCACCCTTTTACCACACAAACCGTCATTTTAAAACATAAACTACGGGAGCTGTTTGTATCACGGTACGACTGTGAGTACTGACTGCCGCGCGCCGTTCGCTTACTGAGCTATTTAAGCTTAATATTTCTTCCTTTACTTAGCGTGCTTGTTCTCGGTTTCTCGGCGTTATATTCTATGCCTACCAATGTTAATGTTAATGATAAAATCCACGAACATAATTGTTAGCTGCCCTGTGTAATCGGGTGTGTTGTCAGCCAATGTTTACGGGGGACGGGGAACACACGCATTGCACACGTGCAAATCAAAATCTTATTTGTGTAAACGCACACTAAAATAATCCCGCACACCATCATTTACAATACGCACACAGTTATAAAATACAGCGTAGTTACGCAATGCTTCGACGCACACTATGATATTTGTATCTAGTGACGGGCATTCAAGACCGATAAACCTGAACGATAATGAACGAATGAAATGATCATGTTTTAGGGTTCCGTACCTCGAAAGGTAAAATGCTAATCTTATAGGATCGCTACTTTACCTACTAACGATTTCACATTTTCCTGTAAGCTTGGTCACTGGCTAAATCGGTAGAGTCCAACTTTTGTCTTCCCTCACTTCCACCTCTATTGAAACCTGACGGCTCACTTGCTCACAATGCTGAAGAGAAAGCTATTTGCGAGCCTATTTGCAGAGAATTCGCGTCTTGATACTTCGGATGAAATACCACCATCTCTACCTCGTTGTGATGCTACAATGGCTGATGTTCGCATCCATCAAAACGAGGTTCTTAAAACTCTCCGGGAATTGACGTGAATAAAGCGATGGAATACCGGCAATAGTGTTAAAAAACTTGCGCACCTGAACTGACTCCGGTTCTGACACGATTGTTCCGCCTTTCCCCGGACACAGGTAGGTATAGTTCCGCTATGCTGGAAGCTTGCGAACGACCGGTTCTCAAGAAAGGCAGTAGTGTTGACCCTAACAATTATCGGCCTATTTCGGTCACCTCTGTTTTATGTAGGTAAAACAATGGAAAGGTACTGAATTCAAATGTTTATTTATTGAATCAAAATAGGAAGCTCATGGCATATCTCGAAGATAACAATCTTCTCAGTGACTGCCTATATGGCTTTCGCCGAGATCGGTCGACTGGGGATCTTCTTGTATATGTTACACACATCTTGGGCGAGGTCATAGAGAGATACAGTGAGGCCTTGGCTGTGTCCACAGATCAGGGAACAAGGGAGATATGGTAAGTAGGCGGGGCCCTTCGGGCACTTGAAGCCCATTTTAGTCCCGTCCACTATCATTCGAGTCTCACGTCTCGGGTGGCAAGACGTACGAGTAGTTCGGTAATTTTCTGTTTCTGATGTTGTTCCCTTGATTGACCTTGTTCCCTGATCTGTGGCTGTGTCTCTCGATATATCTAAGCCAATCTAAGGCCTTCAATAGAGTTTGGCACGACAGTCTTCTGAACAAGATTCCTTCGTATGGGTTACCTGCTCGCCTATGCTCGTGGATTGCTGATTTTTTGAGAGACCGATCGATACGAGTGGTAATTGATGGCCGTTCGTCTAAAGCAACAAAGGAGGAATCACAAGCGTTGAGAGTAGACATGGTTGAGCGAATGAATCAGGCTCTCGCAGCCGTTTCTAAGTGGGGTGACGAAATTCAAAACTTCGAAAACCTAGGCCTGTCTGTTCTTCGCAAAAAAAATTCCCTTTACACTGTCGCCTATATTTCGAGATACTCCTTTAGCAGTGACATACCGCCTTGAACTGCTGGGGTTAACACTTGCTCCCACATTGAACTACGGCACGTACCTAGTATCTAGGGCCGAATTGGCTGGTATGAAGCTGGGTATCCTGAGCAAGGTTAGGCGGTATTTCACACCGGGACAATTGCTTACTCTGTATCAAGCACAGATCCGTTCGTGTCTGGAATACCTACTGCTGCCATCTTAGGGATGGTTCGGCTAAGTATCAGCTCGAGGCCTTGGAATCCGTGGACCGGCGTGCTGTTCGGCTTGTAGGTGATGAAGTTAGTTTCAAAAAAACTTCATAGCCTGGAGCTTCGCCGTAGGGTTGCGAGTCTGTTCATTTGTTATAGGATACATTTCGGAGAGTGTGGATCTGAGCTGCACGACCTCATCCTACCATCCCCTTTTTACTACAGGACAAGTAGGAAGACGCCAAATTACCACCCCTACACTGTAGATTTTCCTTCGATACGCACGAAGAGGTTTGACTCAACATTTCTGATTCGGACCGCCAAAGAATGGAACAGTCTTCCTGCTTTCCTGTTTCCTAAGAGATATAATCTAAAGCTTTTCAAGGTCAGAGTGAATAGGTATCTTCTAGGTCTGCGTGCTTCATGCATTCTGGCCACGTGCCCTCTGCTACGGGTCTTTTAGATTCAGATTTTTATTTTAGTATAAGTTTATATTTTAAGTAGGTTATTTTTAAAAGTTATAATTTATGAAATGTTTTTTTAAGATTTGTTGAAATAAATACTTAGTAGTTAATTGAAAAATCTTTTATTCATATTGGAAACGGTTCAATTTTCTAGAGGTGGGTGCCGGGTTGGTAAACTTGTATTAGATGGGTCGTAGCCCAGACAATTTTGAGAACCAGTGCTTAAGTAGATACCTATCCTGAAAACAATACATATTCATTGACGTCCGAAGGAAAATCACTACAAACAAAAAATAATGTTTTACGTGCTTCACTAGAGCTAAAAAATAAAAATCCTTTTAAAATACTCTTGCGTATTAGTAGGTTCTTACCAGTTTATAACACATACATACTTTTATACAGGGTTATCGTCTTACCTTGTCTTTCTTAGCTAATGTAGGGTTTTTTAAGTCCATAGTTATGAACAACTTTTACTATGGGGCGAATCCAAATTCGATAAAAAAATCAGCTGTTCCATACCAAACTACACCTCGGAATCGACAGAATGTATGACCAGCTGATTTTATTTCTCTAAATACACCAGTTCTGGATAGCCCTGTATATGTTATACTACTATAGGCCGAATCAAACTTGATGGCGTTTGTTAAGTTACGAGCTGCGCAACTCCCCACTCCTTACCGGCGCTGATATATTATAAAGCTGTAGCGCAACGAGTCGAGTCGTATTAAAAGTCTTTGATTCAGCCCATGCAATATTTTCAGACAATCGACAGTCAAATAAAAATTAATACAGTATAATAGGACAAAACTTGTAACTTTTTAAGGTGACTAATTGTATAAATTTGCCACCCTTATAGGGTCATATGTATATAACTATCTTAAACTTGTGAACTACATGTAATATCTACATATGTTGCAAATAAATGATTGAAATTGAAAACAAGAGAGGGGTTATTTACATGTACCCCTAGTACGAGTTTTTTACTCACTCGATAGTTAATAAACTACTACACAATTTTAATTCTTGGACTTTGTATAGTGCGACACAAAACAGTAGAAATTACCTAATTATTCCGTGACTAAAAAGTAACTGGAGATGGACAGGACACTTGGCTAGGCGGGATGACAACAGATGGACCAAGGCAGTCACCGAGTGGTACCCAAGAGAAGGACGAAGACATAGAGGCAGACCACCAGCCCGATGGACGTCATCAAACTTGTCGGTAGGCAATGGATAAGACTAGCACAGGACCGGAAAGAATGGCGAGGAAGAGAGAAGGCCTATACTCAGCAGTGGGTGGAACAGGCTGAATAGATAGATATATAGAAAAAGTTACCTGTACTGAAACCACTACCTGAGCTATTACATCAATCAACAATCACAACACAACATTTTCTTGTTCTATTTTGTGGATTGTAAACGGGAAAACAGTGTCATCATGAACATAATTATTTTTCGCAAAAAAATAGGATGACCGACTTCACCCGTGTACAGAATTCGCAAATATTTCGCACGGATCGATGTTACATTATTCACGTTATGTTGTTGTATCAAAAATGACAGCCGATTTCAATAAAATTTTAATTGGACCAATTTCGAAGTATACTCTTTGCAATAAAAAAGAATTGTTGAAATTGGACTACTTCAAAAAAAAGTTATGCGTGGTTATACATAAAAATATATTTATACGCGTTGAATTGAGTACCTCCTCCGATTTGGTTCGTCGGTCAAAAACGACACAAAATCTGCTAACAAAGCGACGGTGGCGCCCAAATTACTTTTTATGTCGCACTGTACAACGTCATCTGATGGCTTGGTTTAGTTTTCATACACACTATTTACTATAGTTCAAAACTACGAGTCAGTCGAAAAACTCACACTTTCATTAATTAGAACGAACACAGATAAAAAAGAAAGTCATTAAAAAATGAGATAACAGAACTATTGACTTTCACCTACAGGGTTATTAGAAAGGGTGTACTAATCTAGAAGCTTTTATTATGTATTTGTCTAGATACCGAATTAGCTGAACAGAACGGCCCAAAAATATTACCTATGCATGGACCGTAACTTGGAGAAATGACAAGTGTGGAGCTCTCGTATTATATTGAACATTTACAACATATCTGATCGTGTTCTTCTTAATTACCTACTACGCAACAAGAGTAACAGAGAGAGAGGTATGCGATCTGCCCTGTCTTGAAATCTCAATGAAGCCAAGTACACCATCCAAAACCGTCTTATCTATGAAATGCTACACTTTTATTTTTTTCACTTTTCTTTGAACAATGGCCTATACAGCCATAAGCTACACAACTACACAAGCCACCACAAGAAAAAAAGATTCAAGTTTTCATACAGCAAAGTATTTCATAACTAAACACTTCCCGAACGTCGTTCATGATGATAGTTGCTGTATGATTACGTCTCTTTCTATCTAATGACAAACTTTTGTAAGATAAAGCAGTAGCGAGCGACTATAGTAGTAGCCGTGGTGGTCTAGTGGTTGTAACGCTGGCCTGTCATTCTCGAGGTCGTGGGTTCAATCCCGGTCCCGTACCAATGAGTTTCTTTGGAACTTAAGTACGGAATTTCACACCATTGGCTTTTCGGTGAAGGAAAACATCGTGAGGCAACCTGCATACGTCCGTAGAAGAAATTCGATGGCGTATGTGAATCCACCAACCCGCACTGGGCCAGCGTGGTGGATATGGCCCAATCACCCTTCGTGGGTAGGCCTACGTCCTGCAGTGGACTATTAAAAAGGCTGGTACAGTACAGAGCGACTATATGTTTTATCGTTCAATTGAATACAGTAGTATATTGAATATAGTCTCTGGCAGCCATATCACAAGTTATGCTTAGTTTGGGGTCAGAGACCGTGTGTTAAGCGGCGTTTAAACGGCGCGCAAACACGCGAGCCGAGCCTGGCTCCGCTCGTGGTTCGCCGCGCCACGCGCTGTGTAAACAACTGCGCTCGGCGCGGCTCAGCAAAGTTCGCACGATCCATCACTTGTCGGTTTTTTCGACACAGATCAAAGGCGCGCGCGCCATCTGCGGCTCGGCTTGTGTTAATACGCGCCGTCTAAACAGATGTCACAGACACAGAGCGCGCGACGAAGGAAAACCTATTTTGTTTTTTTAGCGAAGTTTTTAATTGGGGATTGGTTTTGTACGAGATGGAGTGGAGCAACGATTTTAAATATTCACCACCGAGCAAAATAACAGTAGCTGCTGCTGCAGCAAGGCGTTTTCTTTTATCCATATTGAAGAACGAACAAGCGGACAGCTCGGTTCAACAGCGCGATGTGTAGCCGCCACGGACGGCTCGGCTGGCGTAGGATCGTGCTACCCCGCGTCGTTTAAACGAGCAGGCTTGCGTCCGTATTTAGCCGAGCCGCATCTCCACGGACGGCTCGGCTCGCGTAGGATCGGGCTAGCCCGCGTCGTTTAATCGCGCCTTTAGATGTCCCCTAACATTTATAAAAAAAAAAAAACGAAAGCTCCAGTCTTGTCATTTCTCCAAGGACCGTAAGCTTATGAATTATTTAGACACAATATGCACGTCATAATGTCAAAGAACTAGGCCGTTTGGTTTGTGATTGATGTTAATTTGACCATCTAGACAGATATCTACATGTGTAATCCAAGACTATAACTTAGAGCTTGATTCAGACCCTCATTAAAATCAACATTTTCTACGAGGCCAACACAGAAATCGAGAAAAAAATCAGCTGTTAACATATTTTCGATTCCGAGTTGCCGTTTTTATGTGACATTTATTTTTTTTGAATTCTGTATTGAACTGTTGACCCCATAAAAATAAAAATTGTTCACAATGATAGTTTTAGTCACCTTTTTTGTACACCCTTTCAGAATAACTTTGTATAAATTCTTAAAATCTAATATTTTAACATTGTTACGTCTCCGGCTCTAATTTGATATCTAGCGTTTCATTTGACAATATTATATTTTGGTGGGTAAACATCGGTTCAGGATCCTCAGGCTCTGTTTTTATGACTGTCTCATCACTAAAAGTTATATTCGAAGGTCCAGGGTCTGGATCTTGGGCTATTGCAGACTGTCGTGTAGACGTACCAGCTATAGATGTCGTCAATGTATTGCCGAGTTGTCTAGTCACTCTCAGCTGTGATGGTCCAGCTCCGGTCGCCGCAGGCACGACGATATACCCTATCGGAGAAGCTGTTATACCTCCGGTGTTCACTACGGCAAATTCTTTTATAGGTGTTCCGATTCCTCTCGATGATCCGGCGACGTTCACGTTTGAGCTTGATTCTGTTGGGACTGGGGTAGCAATATACACTTGCGACACGGAGGGGCCTTCCGTTTGCCCGGGAACATTAACATGCGCAAAAACTGGTTGGATCACTGGCTCGGCGGCTTCTGATGGTTCAATTGAGACTGGATTCGCTGAGGTTGAGGCTTTGCCTTTCCCGCCTTTCCGTTGTGCTTTTGACGTACTCGGCTTTGTTTGCCTCTTTGTTTTATTCGCTGTAAGCCTCGTTAGTAATTCTTTTATCTCCACTTGCGCAGTTTTAGCTTCTTCCACGCTCAAACACAGCAGTTGTTCCGCGACAAATTTACCGAACTCGTACATTTCTTCTGTGTAGCTGAGATCATCTTCGACATCTCGGCGTGGTCGTTTAGCTTGACTCGGGCCTTTGGATTTTTCATCGTGTGATTTCACGAAGACTTTCTCAGAAATCAGAGGACTTGATTCTGATTCGTCGTCGTCTGAATTGTCCGCTTCGTCCGAGTCGTCTTGTTTTTCTTCCGGCCCGCCTTCAGTCGATTCATCATCGGTGGAGTCATTTGCGTATTCTTTAAACGGATCGAATTGTTCTTTCTTCACGTTATCTGTTCTCTTTTTCCTAGATGTAGGTGCGTCGACCTGAAACAATTTAGAATCACTATATTAGTTTTGTAATAGTACATTATGATATAAGTGCGGTAAGTTGAAAATTACAGCCGAGGCGATATTGTTCCTTGAAGCAGAGGCTGTAATTTTCAAAGCGCACGTATGTCATACGACGTTTCATAACATATTTGCGAGGAAATTAATAAAACTCTGGCTTTGAGTGAAAGTAGCATCGTGCGTTTTACATTACAATAACGCACAAGTGCGTAATGTCTCTCACTCTCTTGAGTAAAAGTAGGAGAAACGAGATCAGTGTTCTGCAGTCGGTGGCGGCGTGCGTTTTACATTACAATAACGCACAAGTGCGTTATGAAATATATTACGATATTGAAATTGGTGTAATTACAGCCACTTTACGAGCAAATATGTTATAAATAACTTTTACTGGCACTAGCTAGTACCTGTTCTAACATGCTAGTTAAGTTTTTATTGTAAAACCGACGCAGAAATAACGAAAAACAATCAGATGTTCCATCCATGGCATTATCCCATGGAATAGCTGATTTTATATTCACGGTTAGGTACACGGTTTTTGTGTTTTTAATAAACTGTTCAACCAGTCATTCCGCTATTACAGGATACCCATATTGACCTCGTAGGTGTAGCTACAATGTACACGAGTAATATCATTTCTCATAATTAACAACATAAAGATCTAGATTTAATTTAAAAAGTTCTTAGTGAGAGCCGAGAGGGATATGTAAATGTAATAAAAACAACAGTATTTTATTTTTAATTTATTTTTAACTTTGCTGTAATTCCGTCCCCGTAACAGCAATCAAATGGTGCTTATTTGGCTCAACCTATGAACAAACAAATTAAAAGGTTAAAAACTAGTTAAACTGGGGGCCTTATTGCTAAAATCAATTTCATTCATGAAACCTACAGTAAAAGAAAAAAAACTAGTGAAGGAGTTCGTATATTTTTATTATATTATGGAAACCAAGACCGATTGGCTATGCAGGGTTATCTGCTTAGCCTGTAGACACCGTCTGAAGGAGGTATTGAACACCTATCATTATGAACAACTTTTACTATTGGGCCAACAGCAAAAAAGTCAGCTGTTCCATACAAAATTGCAGCTCAAAATTGACAAAATGTATGAAACAGTCGATTTTTTTCTCGAATCCCAGATTGACCCCATAGAAAAAGTTGTTCGTACTGATGGTCTGAATGACCCCTTTTCGGCTAAGTACGCCAGTTATGGATAACCACGTATATCACGTCGCCGTATTTACCGCTCACTTGTATAAGAATTTACGATCGTACGGGGTCGAAATCTTGAGATGGCCGCTTTTTCTTCTTCTATGGATAAGTATAGGTCCCTGTAATATCAACAAATCTGAGGATTTAAGGAGTATGAGTTTACGTAATAAACGAAAACTTTCACCGTTTTCGTGTGGCTCCATTATCGATCAAATATACCCTAGATGCAGCTTTCCATAATGACACAATGCACAAAAACGGCTTGAGTTTACTAAACCTACCTGCCAATTGAGATACCACATCTTAGGGATAATACAAAAAAATATTACAAAGCTATTTAAATATTTCAATAACAATCAACCTTATTGCAGTAGCCTAAGGTTTAGTTTTCAACAATTACCTAACGAACTTTGGCGTTTTGGCTCCGCGGCATTGACGAAAACTCATAAAACTACTACCGTCCGTGGTGGCGTCTGGTGAAATTAAACTTTATCTTCAGAGCAATAACGCTCAAAATTCCTTAAGTCACGTACGACTTTAGGGCGTTTTTATTATCCTGACTGTAAAAACTATGATGGAACATGGAATCCAATGGAGTCGCTTACTTGTTCTCTCGTACTAAATGATTAAATTTTTCTTGATGAAATGCGTAAGTGTGATTTAACTTTATATTAATGAACTAACTTACTCGCCCTGGATTTTGAACATTTTTTGTAGTAGGCTTTGTAAGGAGTAGAAGCAGAGTAAGTAACCTCTAGGTACATTCTCTCCCTTCTTAAATCCGAAAGCTGTGTGCAAGTGAGCATGTTTGTTCTCTGTACAAACGGCAACAACGACTTAAAAAATTTAGATGAAATTACAATTTTTAATAATTCATGTCTGCGATAGGGGATATCCGGAGATGGCAAAAGGCAAAAAATAGAATTGTAAATTATTACTTTTATTACTATAATTTACAACACAAGAATGTAAGAGAATTATTTACATTATCGTAGGTACATCTGAATCATCATTAGAAATCAACACAAGCACATCGGAATCAGAATCAGAGTATAATACTCACTTTGCAGCTAAAATATATTATAACTAACTTATCATTTGTATTATAAAAATATGGTTTGAAAAAACTGCACAAATTCTAATTTAATACCTCTGTTTTTGGTACAGCATTTTTATTTATTCTCCGAAATCCTTTTTGTGTATAATACATGTCAGATTCAGCAAAATGGTCTGAACAAACCACACTGGAGTCATTAGGTTTAAAATAATCGTTACTTCTTTCTTCTTTTATTACTATCCGCCACTTTTCTCTTTGTATCTCATTTTGAGGAAATCTGTAAAAAAAATTAAACCAATTCCATTTTAAAGTCTGAGAAAAATAAAAGAAGACGGCGACTCCATTAGACTTGTTCTTAATTAGGCCTATTTTGTTCTTGTCTTGCATGTAAACTCTGTCGTCCGAGTGAAAGAGACAGCTGGGAAGCAAAAATAATGGGATTTAATTTTTTGAAATACTAATTTGGGGATGATAACTAGATTATTTCGAATGTTAATCACTGTAGGTATTATTAAAAAAACTATAACATACCGAAAATACGAAATCCCATGTTGTTTTCTCTTTGTAAGCGTGTTATTTTTGCAACTTCTCACAGAACACTTCGGCATCGTTCCACTTGACGGTCGGCGCGACACTGGCGGCAAAACAGTGCTTACTAGGAATATAAGCACTGTTTACTTTGGGTACTTTTTGCGCGCTTACGCGGAATCTAGGGTATATTTGGGTATATTTGATCGATGGGCTCCATACAATTTTGTTTGTCCTTCCTCGATTCCGCCAGGGACGCTGTAGCAAAATGTATCCAGCCACACTGCAGACTGAAAGTCACTGTTACAGAACTGTGTTGACTGAATATTTTTTATGGGTTTAAAATAACATTCTCTACCTGTAAGATTTTTTTCAGATTTTAGAAAGTAATTGCAAGATGCTTAATTTTTTACCACTTTAAGGCTCTCTGAATGGCCCTGTTGCAGGTTTGAAGTGACTGGATGTTACTAAACTTATTTTTAATTATTTCCTAACCCATGCTTGCACTTGCGACTACTTTCTGAGAGCTAAAAATACCGATTTTCAGCTCTTAGAAAGTAGTCGCAAGTTACTCCCAACTTTTGCATATTCAAACGGGTCCCTGCGCCAAACGCTAAGGAATCCAGCTGACTGAATCCGGGCTTTTATTGTACACCCTCACAATCGCCGGCGTTGGCGAGCTGCTGGACTTCCTGGAGGACACCGGGTGGCTGAACTAGCTGCAGCCGGGTGACCCACATAAAACGGGCCCATTGGAGGGCTCAATTGTGGAAAAGGCCCGCTGCAACAAGTACAAGTACAAGTACTGTACACCCTCACGGCAACGAAATATTAATGATCCAGCTTTTAGAAAGTAGTTGAAACTTTTTGCGGTTACCTCCCGGGCTATTAGTTATTCAAAGGCTCTAAATGAAAGAAAAAAATATGAAAAATTATTATCTTTATAAATTCGATAACTACCCAGGGAGTGATCCCATAGTATGTTGTCCAATGCTCAAAATAATATGTACCTACTACTATTATTCTCCAAGCTATTAACTAGAGAATGGGACCGCCTATTAATTTACGCTGGGGCCTCTGTAATTGGGCTAACTGTGGGTATAACATACTAAGACTATGATTTTTACTAAGATTCCAAAATATTTTTATATAATTAATTAATTAATAATTAATTGATTACGTATATTATTTTATTTATTTATTTATTTATAATTAATTAATTACTTACGTATATTATTTCATTATTTTATTTATGACATAAATTAATTAATTTTTTACTAACTTACTAAAAATTGTACAGAAATTAACAAAACATTAGGTTATTTTGCGATTTTCGAAAATGAATATTTCAAAATTTATTTATTTCCGCAGGTTGTGACTTTGTAAAATAATGTTTATAGGTATATTAGGTACGATCTATTTGTAAAAAAAAAATACAAACCGCGAAAGCGATTGGTGATTGTAAACGAGAGCCAAATAATCCAATAGGTAAGGTACTAACACATAAACTTCATTCAATCAATTTCACTCACATTTGTCCCCACACTACGCCTTCTACCAAAACGATGGCGTCGAAAAAAAAACTGTCGCTAATCGCAACTGGTAGTTCTTTTAAATCACAATTATACAAAACTACATACACAATTGACAAAAATAACACTTACATGTGATAGGAAATACCGTGTTCCCGTAAGTTTGATGTCGCTGATCGTCTTTTACACAAAAATACTACACACAGAATAATAACGCCGTTATTATTCTATGACTACACAGTTCACCATTATCACGGAGCACTACTTCTCGACCACCTTTAGTTTGTGTTCTCGACACGAAACGACACCTAATGGCCGCGGTCGCAAGTGAAATATACAATGGAGCTAGCCATAGAGATTTTGAGCGTGGCCACCACAGAGCTTTGAAGTCCATGCGTGTCGCCCTGTGACTAGAGGCGAATTCTTTCTTTATTCGATACAAAACAGGTGTCACCATTTACTAAAACTAACACACTTTCGGCACGCACACTACAACTCAACGAGATGTTCATGTACACAGTACGCTTCAACTTCATCGGCTGTGCAATGTCGATATTTTTTTATCGATTATTTACACATTTACTTCGAAGATGGAAATATATGTCTTTAGTATAACTATATTATTTAAGTACAAATTATAGTTAACTAGCTATGGCCCGCGGTGTTATCCGCTGTAAAAAAATTTTATCCCGTGGGATAAAAACGTATCTCTATACCAAATTTCATCAAAATCGGTTCAGCGGTTTAAGCGTGAAGAGGTAACAGACAGACAGACAGAATTACTGACAGACATACTTTCGAATTTATAATATTAGTATGGAAGTATAGATTAGCATGGATTTATCATGAAATAAAGTAATATTCAGGCATTAACTCTTGTATTTGTATATTAAATTAAAAAGTAAACACTTTAATATTGGAAAACCGAAAAATTTAAAAAGCTATTCTAAATTATCAATTTCAAGAACAAGATCAAAACTTGAAGACAGAACACATTCGCAGATATAGCCCATTGCTACAGATTGTGTGCTATTGTCCGGAGAACAGGATAGTTTTGTTGTAATGAGTGCGAAGAGATATTTGCTTAGTTTTCTTTTTACTCAGATATGATAATCTAATGTCTGCGTATTTTTCCATGACAGCTTTAATCAAATTTATTGAATGATTTTCAAGTGGCGATTGGTCAAACTGGTGAGAATCTAAATTTTTAAAAATTTCTAATCCAATACATGTATGCAAGGCTTGATTTACTAAGTACTGCTTGGTGTGTTTTGATTTAATATATCCACAGCTTAAAATATTTTTAAAGATTTTTTCAACTTTTTCGCAAATCAGGATCACATCTTTAGATGGTGTAGTAAGGCCAGTTTGATTCTTTATTTCTATTAGTCTGTGAGTCGGATTTAAATCTTCTGAATGCAGCTCATTTAAACAGTCTTCGCATTTCAGTCTAAGTGACAGGAATTTCACTACATAACCAGCAATGTAAGTTGTTATTTGTTTTGTGAATTCTGTCAAGGTGTTGTCAAAAAACATATCATTTGCTATGTATTCTGTTTCCAAGAGTTCATCTTGCTGTTCAACACATAGTAGTTTTTTTTCAGACGTGTTATTAATGGATTTTAAAGCAGATGAACAGTGAAGTATGGAAATTTCTTCCAGCGGCACACAGTTTCCTTTTTCGCTGTTTTGTAGTTCTGTGTGAACAAGTATTTTTTTGTAGATCGCTTTAAATTGGCGAGCCGTCGGATTGTTGTTGGCCCCACCGTGTGACTTTATGTTACAGAACAGCAACTCTAAGTGGTCTTGGCTTGTTTTATACATAGGGATATAAAACAAGACTTTTTCTTCCTCTACCAACTCTAGATACAGTTGCTGCGAACTTTCAATGCAAGTTAACATTCCAACGAATCCAGTCTTCCTGCCCGACCGCATAACCTTAGTACCGTCCTCTAGCATCAATGATCGGAGATATTTTTTTGCATTTTCCATAAATTCAAACTTTTCACTTTTTTCATAGGAGCATAGGGGCTTTTTGTATTTTGTTTGCAGCATGCTTTTAGAGTTTAGGATATCAAACAAGTTGTTAATTACTTTTATGAAATTTGTTGTTGCAGTGGTATTAGTAAAATAATCCAATCGTAGTTCCATTTCGCAAAATGTGATCGCATCTGCTACACTGTTACTAAACAGCTGTGTTGCCAGCTTAACCTTCATTTTATTTTTTTCGAAATCTATGTGTTCTTTGGATAGTTTGTTTGCGAGATTTAAATGTTCTTTTTGCTGAACTTCGTGAAGTTTTTCAAAGAATCTCCATTGAATTTTACCATTTGTCTCATCTGAAATTGTTTCATAATACTGTAGAGAATTTCTTATTAGCTTAACCATATGGCAGGCGTCGAGAAATGCGTAAACATTTTGTTTTGTAACTGGATGCTCAAAACTGGTTTTTGTATTTTCGGCATTTATATTACACCCTAACTTATTGAGCATGCTGATATTTGCCGGGCAACCGTCGCATGTCAGGGATACTACTCGTACGCCTGTTTCATGGAGTAGTTTCAAGCACTGGATAACTAAATTATGTTTTTGCTCTCCATTTACCCCATCTACAAAAAAATACCCAACAGGCACTTTCCAATCCGCGTTTATTGCTGTGACTAAAAATACCAGAGCATCTTTAGCCTCTCTTAGGTCATCAGTGTTTATGTTGGCGCCAATGTCGACGTAGCCGTGAAATATTTTACCATCCCATTCGATTCTTCGTCTTATAGCCATTTCGTCTATTGATAAACTGCAAATAATTCCGTAGTTAGTGTATTTTTGTTTATTAGCTATAGCAGTTAACGATTCTTTCGTGAAACCAGCATTTGCGTCTACATTCTCATACCATTTTTGTATTGTTCTAGGATGTGGAAGACAAGTATTGAATTTTTTGCGTACATAATTGTATCCTTTTGGTGAATAATAATGAAGAGTTACTGCGAAAGCTTTTACTTCTTGGGAATACACATTTTTGCGGTTGATTTTTAATCCACCATCGTGGACATTTACATTCTCCAGGACCCTTCCGTCTTCTTCACTGATAAATGATCGGTCTTTTAGGGTCTTTATGATGTCTTTTAGCTCAGCTACTTTTTTTGACAATCTCAATTTTACTTGTCTGAGGCGTCGTATTTCTTTTTGTCGTTTTTGTAAATTTTGCTGTGTTCTAATAACTGTCATCTTTAGTTTGCGCCTACGAGGTGTATCAGTAAGGGCAGGTGTATAAACGGATTCTGAAGTGCTCTGAGATCCATCGTCCGTCGACAACTGTAGCATTACGTAAATAAGATAAATAATAACACTGACAAAAAAGAAGAAGGAAAAGCAGTTTACGAAATTTACCTTCATGCGCTTTGGTGGTACTACTAAAGAGAGAAATGTATCATCATCGGTAGAAGTATTCTGAGCAAACTGTAAAAACAGGAAAAACAGTTAATTGTTTTATTTCATAATAATGTCAATAAGTTTTATAATTCAGTCTCGGAAGAGCTAACGAGAAAACCCCCGACACTATATTTTGTGGTGGAGGCCATCTTGGATTTGAATATTAACAAAGTGTATATATAGTATTCTACGAGTCAAGCCCATTCATTTGATATCCATATAGAGGTAATTGTGAAAAAATATGTAATCCACCATTTTGAAGCGGCGGCCATCTTGGACCAATTTACATGAAACATGGCTAACAAGAATACTCGGGATAAAATTAACTATGACACAAAAAAAACTAACCGAAAATCGGTTCATACGTTTGGGAGCTACGATACCACAGACAGATACCTACAGAGACAGACACGTTAAACTTATAACATCCCTCTTTTTGCGTCGGGGGTTAAAAATAATGAAATAATGAAATAAAGAAAACATAAAAATAACTTACTTCGTCCAATATGGGGTGTAAATTAAGTGTTGGTATCGCGCCTTCAGCTAATCTCGTGACTTTATTCTTGTGAATTATCAAATCATCTTCAAAATGACTGGAGCATATTCTGGCATTTTTATGAGGAAACCAGTTGTATCTACCGGTCGCCAATATCCATTTATTTTTTAACTCTGGATTTTTTGGAAATCTGTAAATTAAGTATGTAGGTATTAAATAAAAACCGTAATCCAGAAACATTTCCATACAAATCCAGAAACATCATATACATTATATCGATTATCGATAATTTGCTAGGTTCCATTTACACATCACTTTTCTATCGAGTCATACGAAGCAGCGTCGTGGGAGTGCGATGACCATAGGAGCGACTACTGTGAGAGAGTAAGATGCAAAAAACCAATCACAGAGCTTCCTTCCCGAGCGTCTCAAGACAACGAATGTGTTAATGCGCATTCAAAATGACGAAAGTTTTTTTTAATTAAAATTACGAAATTTTACTACTTACCGATGGTATTTCACGCCGGTAACACTGGAACTATTGTTTTTACAATTTTTAACTTGACACCAAGACATATTTAATAGTTTATCATGCTGTAAAACCGAGTAAAACGACCGAAAACTCTCTCTCGCTCGGACTATGTTCGACAACAGACTGACAAGCGCTGTCGTAGGTTGGCCTGTTTACTGGTCCAAACGAGAACCACGTATTATTATTCAATTCGCTTCTATGGGGGGGCGCGCGCGGGGGCGATGTGGCCCGATCGTTGTTCTGTGAGCTAGCCATAGAGATTTTGAGCGTGGCCACTTTTTGCTAGTGTGCAGTTACAGATTTGCATTAGTGTGTGTGACTAGTGATGTGACATTCCCATCAAGTCTATCGATGGAATATTGGTGAAGCGATGGAATATTGGTGAAGTGAATAAAAATGCATGTATTTTATATGAATTGTTTATTAATTATTTTCATAAGATAGGTAATCTGGCTTAAAAGGTAGGTAATCTGGCATTATTTTGAGTTATTAATATGACGGCTAATGACCCTTAAACAGTATTAATTTTCAAATATTTTCTGCTCCGCATACATCACGAAATGTATGCGGAGCTGAAAATATTTGTCACATATCGATTTTATTAAAAGTAGTTTATGATCTTCTAATAAGCTAAAATCTAGGACATGTGTATTTAAACATCGGAAAATATTTTGAAGTTTAGAGGAATCCATAAGCTGCAAGATTACGTCTCTGATCATTTTATGTACATCTTTGCTGTTGTTTTTGCTGTGGTGTGTCGTTATTAAAGTTTTGCGTAAAACTTTTTCACATATTTTACATATATAATATACGTCATCGCTAGGGTAAATTAGCCCTCTTTGTCTTTGATAGACGTCAATGAGTCTCTTTTAGTTCCTTCTAGCGCTGACAAACAGTCCTCACATATCAATTTATTTTTTATTTTTTTTACCACAAATCCCGTAATGTAGTAAATTAAAAATTTCTTCAAATTTCTTTTGTTTCCTAGGAGTAATAGCACACTGAACTTCAGCTCTATGCAGAGGCGCTTTTCTTTTCCTCACAACCTGCCCAAGGCCAAGAATAATAAAAGTAAGCTTAGATAGATACAATTTATAATAAGATATAATAAAACTCCTCTGATCAAGTTAGAGATTGTGCAAATTACAATTAAAAAAAAGAAGTTTTTTTTATACCTACACATGAACAAAAACTTACCGGTTGATAATATGATGGGTATTCTTCGAAAACGGTAGGTATTGCGTCACTTTTGAGTTTTTTTATCTGTAATCCGGTGATGAAACAGGTTTCTTCGAAATGTTTCGAACACAGTCTGGAATATTTTGTTGGCTCCCAGTTATCACGCCTAACAGCTTTGATCCACTCACTTCTCATTTCTGGACATTTTGGAAACCTAAAAATTAGTTGTACGTTAAAAGAAAAAGGAAACGATATGTACATAATTCAGTGTAAAAAAATAAATTTAGTTATGACATTACATTACATGTACTTAGGCACAATTTTATCAAGATTGGAAGATATATCTTTTATCGATTTATCGATAAAACTAAAATCTAGAATAACATCACTAGAATTGATGCTTAAATTATCTTTTAACACTTTTGCTGTTTTAAGACAGTTTTATACATTTTCTTGACCCAAATCACATGGATGTATATAACCAAGATTGTTAATATGATGGTACAATAGCATTTTGGCTAAAAACATCATCAATTATTATTTAGCATTTACAATGACAAACATTGTCACCAACTTACGAATGAAATGACAAATCCGGGTCTTTTACACCTCCTTTTGTAGTTCTTGATGAACATGACACTGCTGAGCACGACATAGTTTTACATTTAACTTTAAACAAATCTGTAACACCGTAAAATCACTTGATATTCTATAAAATTCTAAAGCACAAACGCAATGTTTTGGCCTACTAGTCGGTCATAAAAAGACACGTGCAGCGTTGCCAGCATGTAAATTTGCTATCTCTTTTACTCGTAGCTTCATTCTGAAGGAAAGACAAAGACACACTCAAGTGCTTTACACACAGACGTAAGAGCGGCAACGTCTCTATGGCTACCTCCATTGTGATATTTCCTCTGAGTGCTCGAATGTCTGTGGTTGTCTTGGCCTTGGGTTTCGCTCTCCGTCCCGCTCACTCGCGCGGCGCATATTTTTACGGTATAAAATTGGTGCGAGCAAGATAAAACACAACGTCCAAGGCGTAGACAGAGAAACCAATAGACAAAGGTACTCTGTAACCGCGACTGAGACAAAGATAGTTTGTCAACGTATGCGATGAATGTTGCCACAGTATCCGAACTCCCGGACGTTTTGGATGTTACAGGGAAAGGGTAAATATTTTAGGATCAATTAAATAAAACCAGATATGAGATTTTTCTTTTGTCTTTATAATCAATGTAGTTGATACAAAAATATAATTAATTATTGATTGCGGAACAATGTTAATTTCGTGTACAAATTTCTTACTTTTTCTTTGGGCTCCGATAGCTGTTTTGTGTACTTGTAAATTCGAATGTGTAAGTGAGAAAGGTATCGTTATTGGGTCTATTGGTTTCTCTGTCAACGTACAATAATTACTGAGATGTGCGACATTTTCGCTATGCGAAAAAGCACTTAAATAAAGATTAAAAAAAAAAAAATACTGAGATAAACCACTTTTAAGTTTGACATCTGTCATCCAAAATATAGATCTTTATGAGCTATCTCACTTTTGAAATATACTCGAATTTTGTGATATATTTTTGACGTGACAACGTCTTATAAATTGGTTTGCCGGGTGACACTTCAAGAAACTGCTATCTCACTTTTGAAATATACTCGAATTTTGTGATATATTTTTGACGTGACAACGTCTTATAAATTGGTTTGCCGGGTGACACTTCAAGAAACTTATTTTTGCCAAATGTGGTACAAGTTGAAATAAATTTAATTCTTGAAGGCAGCAAATCATATTTAATCAACGAAACTGTTTTCTTAGGAGCTGTGGTTGAATGTATGTTCTAATAAATTCTTACCGCTATTGGTACAGCATCAGGATACAGAACTGTCTTTTTGTTCTTTTTTATAAGTTGTTTTTGTGGGAAATGATTGCTACATATTTTACAATATTTTGTGGGAATCCAATCTTTTCTCACAGTTGCTTCGATCCATTTATTACGTAGGTCTGGATCAGCTGGAAACCTATCGATAAACAAAGGTTAATGATTAATACTCGCAGTTAGTTCAGCTCTCTAAAATTATAAGTGTAATTTTATGTCAATCAAAATTACTATGAGAAATAATAAATCAAAATATGTTTTCGATGCCGAAGTCTTTCCGAAACACTGGATTATTATGGTATTTCGTATTTATTCACTTTCGAGTTTCGCCATATTGTCAAATAAATATTTTTTTATCGATGATCGGGGTATTATTTTTACAAAAACTGGCAACACTTGTTGATGTTTATAGGTTATTGAATGATAAAACTCGATATTACGCTAATATTTTCCTTGTTTTAACGCGACTTGTTGTTACTCTATGCTACGAGGGTCAAACTGAAAGTTCTTAGAAAATCAAAAACTGATTACATTAGCCAGTTATTAGTTTTATTATATCTTTTCAAAATATTGTCCATTCACGTCAATACACCGCTGCATGCGATGGAACCACTGGGAAAAGCACTTTGCCCACTCGTCCTTAGGGGTCTCTTCAATGGCATCGCGATACGCAGCCACCGCTTCTTCAGCATTCATAAACCGCTTTCCTTTAAGTTTTTCTTTAATTTTTGAAAATAAATAAAAATCACAAGGCGCGAGGTCGGGGCTATACGGCGGGTGACCCAGTAATTCAACGTTTGATGTCGCCAAATAGTCGATCGTTCGCTTGGCGGTGTGCGATGAGGCGTTGTCGTGGTGAAGGAGGATCCTACTGCGAGGTCGTTTCTCTCGAACTTTTTCCAAGACAAGTGGCAAACAATTGGTAGTGTACCATTCTGCAGAAACTGTTTTTTGATCCTCTAACACAATTGTCGCGAAATGACCTATCCTTCCAAAGAACGAGGCCACCATTTTTTTCCCCGCACTTCGATCTCTCTTCACTTTAGTTGGCAACTCCTCGAAAGGAAACACCCACTGAGCAGATTGTCTTTTGGTTTCAGGATCATAACAGTAAATCCAGCTTTCGTCACCTGTTAGTATGTCGAACACAGCATTTGAGTCACCTCCGTTAAATCTTTCAATCATTTTACGGCACCAATCCACACGATGGAGTTTTTGAGCCTCAGTCAAATTATGAGGTATCCACCGGGCGCAAAGCTTCCTGACCGCTAAATGTTCGTGTAGGATTTTGTGCACTTGACTCATACCGATGCCTAAGCTTGTCCGAATCTGCTGATAGGTCACTCTTTTGTCAGTCTCTATCATACGCCGCACAACACAGATGTTATCTTCAGTCGTCGCCGTAGAAGGCCGTCCCTCACGTAAATCATCAGTGAGATTAGTGCGACCACGTTTAAACTCATTAAACCAGTTGTAAACAGTCGCACGAGATGGGGCTTCATCGTGAAAGGCCAATCGTAGTCTATCATAACTTTCTTGTTGACTTAAATGACATCGAAAGTCATAAAAAATCATTGCACGAAAATTTTCTCGTGTTAAATTCATGTTGACGTGACACAGACAATTTTCAATTTGCCGCCAAATCGTAAAACAAATGACAAATGAATGAAGTATATACTCAGTAATATTGGCAAAGAGTTCTATTTTCAAATTATAGAATTATTTTTTTATTATATTGTTTATAAGTGGCCAGTTCTAAGAACTTTCAGTTTGACCCTCGTAATATATAAATAATCATCACTGAGAAACTATAGATTAGGACAATAAAGTCGTACTTACGCGTGAAAAGACACACCGGCCATTTTCTTCTCACTGTCGCTTAAACATGAAATCACACGACAACGCACCATTATATTTACTTCGATGTCTATATTAGGATATGTAATTTCACCGTCTTTTCAATGGGCTGAAATCTATTTTTAACTAAATAACACACAAAATTCGAACACCAAACACGATGAAGGCACGAACTGTCAAAGTTTGTTTCGCAATTCAAGTTGCCGACCTTGAAAAACCGGTTACACAATAAGGGACAAAAAAAGAGTATTTGTGTCTTTGTCTTATGCATTAGTAATTGTATTATCACTCTCTTTCTTGTGTAAGTGAGAAAGGTATCGTTATTGGGTCTATTGGTTTTTCTGTCTACGGTCCAAGGTCATCGCGCGTGCTCAATAAATAAAGGGGACAGGATGAGAACTCACAGCAAGAAAACGACAATTATTACCAACAAAGGCTATCCCTTTCTAATAGGGTGACCATAAGATCTACATAATTATGTTAGGTACGCGAAATGTAATTTTTGTATACTTAGTGTAACTTTGGACGGAATATGTACGAGATTTAGGCTCAAAGCTTTCACAAAGTTTATATTTTAGATCATTGGACATATTGGATAAAAAAATGACCGAAGGAAAAATTGTGAAATCTCTAAAGGTATACAATTGTACAATACAATATAATTATATGTATTCTTACCTTAGGAAATATTGACGGAACAGCATCAGGTTTCAGCCGTTTCCTTGAGTAACCTTGATATCCTAAAATATAATCGTAAAATTCAAAATGCGCACTGCAAACAACAGACCATTTTGTGATTTTTCCTGGCACTGCATTTTCCCACTTCGATTTCAGGTTTTCATTTTTCGGAAATCTAGAATAGAATAAATTTTTAACTAGTATTATTAACAAACGTGTTTAGTGCAAGTCGAAGGACGCGGTACGAACAACAACAACAACAAAAAATGTACAATACTTGGCGGCTGTGATGTTAGCTACGAACTACGGATAATCCAATCATCACGCAGCTGTTTAGTGAAATTCAGTCATATTTTACATCACAGTTTGATTCGGTATTATACTACGAGATAGCAATAAAGTCTGATCAACAAAAAAATCATGGTTACCTTAAAGAATATGAAAGTTGAATTTACTTACCCGTGGAAAGAAAAGCGGCTACCAGGGTAAGCCTCATTTTTGCACCCTGTCACACAACAACAATTCACCATTCTTCATTTAATTGTACTGTAGGTTTAGTAAACATAAAAATAAAAAAGTAAATAATGGCATGTATCTATCCAAGCATGAGAATCAACCAAAGACGTGACCAAACTACCATCTTACATTCAGTATTACCACTTATCAGGCCCAAACAAAACTACTTATACCAACTACTAATTATTCTTACTGAGCAATCAGCATTTATAGATTATTTTTAAATTACAACGAATTGATTTTATTACTTGTAAAAACTTTAGAAAAATTTAAAACGTATAATATTTATTACAGCACAAAACAAAAAAGCATAGACAGTGACGTACTCGTAGATTGGAAGATAATTTTAAAAAACTTAGCAGGAAGTATTATACATGGACAAGAAAAGCAAGAGACTGATCAGTCGATCACTATGGAAAATCCCTGGGGAGGCCTATGCTGAAAAGCAAGACGATCAAGAATAATCAAACTAATAAAACAAGTTATTTATTAGTGTCGATACTCTCGATATAAAATAGATGTCATATTCTCTTAGTACATAAGTAATTAATTAGATATAGGTACAAAAAGGTAGTAATTGTTACTCTGTAAGTTGATTATTAATAAAGGCTATTATTATAATAGTAAACCATAATGAAGAAAAACATATATTTTCTACTATTCTACCAATCCGAATGATTAGTTGAGCTGGCAATACGTCAGACAAGGATACATTACCAATGGAAGCCCTCTCGCTCAGACCGGTTTGGCTAGGTGGCATCACGAAGCTAATACAAAGAGGAGGTGTCGTAATTAAATTTCCATATGAAACGACGCGTGATAGTTTGCGGGATGAGGGGGCACTAAGGGGGTGTTAAGCTCCGCCCACTTCTCAATATTCCATCTATCGGCTAATAGCAAAACTACTAGCTTAGGTTGATGTTGATGTTACTACATAGTTCAGCTACCTTACACTAGATGTCAAAAGTTTTAATGAGATGGGACGTACTGAGAACTTTAGTTAATATTATAAAAAAACGTCGTGTGCAAAGGCTCTAAGGGTTAAGATTTTGATTTTTTTTCTTCTTTTTTCTAGGCGAATCATTTAGTATCAGAAATTCATTTAAATCACTTGTGGTAGGGTCTACAGATGATTTTACAATTTGCTCTGCTCTGGTAATTTTCTTTTAAGCTGTAATATAAAAATAATATGAAAACTATACTTCCGCCAAATTCGATGTGAAATGTTTACCAACAAAGCGTTGCCTAGCAACCACTAACATCAGGGGTAGAGAACTTTTTTTTCTAATGCTCAATTGTTCACTCTTCTGCCCGTGGCTTCACTCGCTTTATTGAAGTTTATAATGAGATAGGGATCTAAAGATGAGAGAGGGATCTAAAGGCTCGTATACAAGAGCGCCGAATTGTATCGACTATTTGCATCTCGATTATATTTAACGCGATTTTGTATTTTAAAAAACTAGTTAAACTCGCACTCCAAGGCTTCCGTACTGGCATGTAAGTAGATAGGTACTTACATAAACTATTAAAACATTACTAAAGTAGGGACAAGATAATAGGTCACTTTTGACAGTTCATGAATGCAACGAAAAATATACCTTACACTAAAGGAATAAAACTCATGAAAACAATATTGACGACGACTGATAAGTGTTCTCGAATACGGCTTGGAGTTTTATTCCTTTAGTAAAAGGTATATTTTTCTTTGAATAAATGAAATGTCAAAAGTGACCTATTATCTTGTCCCTACTTTAGGTACTATAATTCAAACTATTAACCGACTTCAACATTGAACAAAACATTCCCAATTGTTTGAGATTTCTGCACTCAAACGAAAAAATGGCTAGGGTTGATGCAAATTTCAATGTAAGTAATTACTGAATATTGTGATTTCTTTTAAAACTCACTTCTTGGCAATTTGTTATTGCTATTGATCTATAAATATAGTAAATATGACTTTACGAAAGGTCTGGACGATTTATATGACAAACTGTAGAAATTCTGATATCCGTAACTGTCTTGAAGTGACAACCCTAAAATTGACATTTTTTGTTTGTTTACATTTATTTCACATCGAGTTTGGCTTTAGTATAGTCATTTTTCCAAAATAAATTAGGTAAAACTCGGTTACGCAAATAACATCCAAACAAACCGATAAATCCAGTTTTAAAGTAGGTAAAGTGCCCTTCTTTAATTTTTTAAGGCCTTTTTTTGTCACTATGAAGTCCGCATCATTGAAATGGCAAGAACAAATCTTTGTGTATTTTGTTGGTGTCCAATACGGTCTATTAAGTTTTGTAATCCATTGCTGTTTTAAATTATCATCGGATGGAAATCTAAAACAAACATATAAAAATAATTAAAATGACTTTTAATTAATTAGTTGGTAAAATAATTTAATTCTGAATACGGCCCTGGATATTTGTTACGTTTAAAATAGTTATTCTAGGTGACGATAGATGGCAGCCCGTTCATAATATAATAATAAAAGCTTTAAATGTACTGTTTAGCTACTAAAAGGTATTTAGGACTAAGTGTATAACAGTTTTTAGTATTTATGTAAGTATTATTATTACAATATAATACTGCAAAATTATACGTAAACTTATGTATTTTCTTCCCAAAAGTGCCGCCATCTAGTGTCAAGTAGTAGAATTTTAACACGGAAAGCTGAGAATGTTCTAGAACTTTTATATTTAATTACGTATAAAATTACTTACAAATGAAATGTGATGCCATCCATATTATCAGAACGTCTGTCTGAGTAACTTTGACATAGTAAAACACAACACTTCATCCTTTTCTTGTTAAAAACTCAAAAAAACACTTATAATGCGAGTCTCGTCTCATGTGCACCTGACGAACGCTGATAGCATACTAACTTAGGCCCCGCCCACCATGATGTGTTGAAAATCACAGTGCACAGTTGCTTAGGCCAGCTCCTCTTTGTATTAGCTTCGTGGGTGGCATATTGTATTGAATTATTGATGTCACTTGTCCCTTGGGACTACTGGGTCATAATAGTGGCAGCTGTCCCATCACGTCACGGCACAACAAGATGGGACTAGACTAGTGGTACCTATAATTTAGAAAAGACACAAATCGATTCGATTCGAGCGAACTATCCGAGTTTTGTACCTTTCTATTAAGATTTTAACTTGGACGATTAAAAGCCCGATTACAGAGGTGGGAAAATGCAGTGCCAGGAAAAATCACAAAATGGTCTGTTGTTTGCAGTGCGAATTTTGAATTTCACGATTATAATTTAGGACATCAAGGTTACTCAAGGAAACGGTTGAAACCTGATGCTGTACCGTCAATATTTCCTAAGGTAAGAATACATATAAGTATTGTACAATTGTACATACCTTTTTTCCTTTGGTCAAAAGTCACGTAAAAAGCGTTCTCTCTATCCAATGCCTAAAGTGAAAAAGAAACAGAACTAACCGCGCCGCTGTAAATTGGGCTTTAAGGCGCAGTACGAACCAAATCGGTCAAGAGCGAGTTAAGGTATAAAGGTTTAGAAAGAGTCAGTCAATTCCATACTTTATTTCCTCTTCGAGGGGATATAATGGTGGAACGACAATTTGTCCCTTTGCCATGCTACCCGTGCAGGAATAATGTACGTATTAGCTATTGTCTAAGCTGTGATAAATACTGGACTGGAGTATCCTACTAATATTATAAACGCAAAGGTTTGTGAGTATGTATGTGTATGGATATTTCTTCCACTTCCACACACAAAAACTACTGAACGGATTGAGATGAAACTATGCAAAAATAATGCTTATTCATCAAAATAATAGAAAAATAATCATAGGCTATAATTTACAGATATCGCGTGAAACGAAGTTCGCCGGGTCAGCTAGTCAAATACATAACACCCGTATTCACAAACGTTACTGTGAGGTCTCATAGCAGGCATGGACGCACAGGGGTAGCAAAATCATTTCACAAACAATACTTAAGTGGTGAAGCGCACTATGCGTTTGTTAAACTGAACGCATAGCTAAGCAAGCTCGTTAGCTACTTTAGACAACGCATAGTAGACCAAGCTTGCTTTTTTAATTCAATATTTTTAGAATTAGTAAGCTTGTCTTCAATAATGGGTCGGTCTCGTACTAAAGCCACGGTCAGTTCCCTTTCCGACGTGGTGAATGGTATTTTCTTAGAACTGGAATACAATTAGGTAGGTATATTGTTTTATTTATAAATCACTCTGCCCGGGCTTATGCTACCCTAGTGCATAGTATAAAACTAAGTAAAATCGTATAGCCGTGGTGTCCGAAAAACTTGAGTTTTCTCTTTAGAGACTTTATTTTTTTTATATTTGAGTTTTCCTTAGTTTGCCAGTCAATATGCCATTTTAAACCAAGCTAAAATTAAATACTTAATAGCAAAGTAATAACGTAACAATGTCAATAATTTGTGAAGATAGTTAAACGCTTTTTACTGACCACATCGCGTCCGTAATGTTTTAATTTTTTATTTGCTGTTTCTAAATGCTGCGACATTGATAAATAGAAAAGTGTTAGCTTATTATTACTACGCAAATAATGAGACGGCTAACGGTTTCAGGTAGTCGAACTCGACCATGAAGTTAGCAATATAAATGGGCCAATCACATGTCGCTATTTCACGCAGTGCGTTTGCTTTGCCAAGCATTACTCAAGTTTTGTCTATGAATACAAAGGCTGGATGAATGGAACGCACTGAGAAGTGTTACCCTTTGCACAGTGTTGTTGCTTTACTTAAGGAAATACCGTTTGTGAGTACGGGTGTTTGTTAAGATTTGCCGCCAAATTCGGGCTAGACGAAACGCAACCTGATTGGCTGAGCCACCTCTATGCATTGATCGAAGGTCAGACAGAGCCATAGTGATGGGACGCACGTACGACATGCGCGCTGTGAATATCGATTTTTGTACACACAACGTACTCTAGAGGCACTTGAGAAGCGGTCTTTTATTTCAGTTCCATACAGTCTGATCTCGTTTAATTGTATATGCAAAACTAGAATGAATCTTAATCTAATAGACAGCACTTTTTAGATAAGTAACACATTTTAGCCATAGTGCCGGGACGTACGTACGACATGCGCGCTGTGGATATCGATTTTTGTACAGACAATGTACTCTGGCGACTCAACGTACACATAGAGCGGTCTTTCAGTCAAGGTACTGTGTATGTGTGATGTGAGAAATCTCTGAAAAAGACGTCTTATTAGACAGCATTTACTTGACATATAAAAAAACACTAATTTTATTTTACCACATTTATCAAAAATTAATGTTTTAAAACTTGAACGACGTGATTTGGCAGATGTTTCGATGGAATTTATCACATACACGTCGTCGTCCACCACAATTAATTATGTGATGTCTAACATTATTGCGTAGTTTAATCACTAATTTATGCTTATTTTTATTATTTAGTCTTTGTTTACTATCTTATTTTTATCGTTATTTTTTATGCATATAATAAAATATTTGTAGTAATAATTTAGATTTAACTTTTAACGTATTGTATTGAATCATACCAACCTGACCCACAACTCGCCAAAGCTTTAGCGTAGGCACCGCCCAATCGAAGAGCTTTCTCTTTTTTTTTAAAGGTAGGAAACATGTCTCTTCAAAATGAACGGAGCAAATAGCCGCAGTTTTAGTGGAAAACCAGTTGGGCCCTCTTCCGCAAGCGCGTATCCATTTTCTTTTTAATTTTGGATCAGATGGGAATCTGAAAATCGATAAAATACGTAAGTTAACACTAAAACGAACTCCACGATTCTATGTCAATATTACAAACGGGAACAGGTACATCTCTATTTAAAAAAAAAAGAATAGAGTGGAGAGATTGTTCGATCGAATACCGTAAATCGAAGTCAATATTATCGACATTAACCGGCAACGGATACGTCCCTAACTTACAGAAAAACGGGCGCTTCGCTCCGATAACAAACAAAATTTCCGATAACAAACAAAATTTCCTACACAATTTTCCATTGCGCGCTACATTTTACTCGATACCATAGTCGTGTGTAAATTGACAGCAATGTATACGCTTGAAGCGTTTCATTCGAGACGTAATAACCTATCTTAGTCGTGGAATGTGTCATAACTAAACGTGTGTATTGTCAAGCTATACTAGAATTACGTCATATATTTGATACTTACACGTGATAAGAGATATTATGCTTCTTCCAGTTTGCCTGTTCACTTCTGTTTTTGCAAACTATTACCGAACAACCGGTCATTTTGTTAAAATACGCTCCGATGGCGCACGGGTCGGCGGGGTAAACGCGACTGAAGCCGATTTCACGTTTTAGAACAAATTGCTCAGACTCAGGGGGAACTCGGAGGGGAAAAATCACGCCTCCGTAGATAAATATGCTTGTTGAGAACTTGAGATACTACATGCTCTGGTGTTTTGTATTCTCGATAAAATAAAGGTAGGTATAGGACTGCCTCGGTGGCTCAGTGGTTAGTGACCCTGACTTCTGGATCATAGAAGCGTGGGTTCGATCCCAATCCAGGCAGGGCATTATGGCCAAAAAAATGTAGTAGATAATTTAAGTTCTAATAGGTATATTAGGTAGAATTATGTGATAGCTAATATAATAAGGTTAAGGTTTATTCATAAGACTTATATGCAATTGTTTAGACTGTTATAGTAGAAATATGTTTCAAATTGTTGATTATCTTATAAGTTCCTATATTTTTTAGTATTATTTTTAAGTACATAAAGTTATGAACATAATTATTTTTTTAAGTAAAGTATAAATGTAGCGTATTGGATGTTATATAATCTGTAAAGCTATATTTTACTGTAAATAAATAATAATAAATAAATAAATAATTTATGTGATGAACATAGGTGTTTGCTCTGTGTCTGGGTGTTATTTAGGTACTATCTATATAAGTATGTATTTAAAATATGTATGTGTAGTATATCAGTCTCTGGCAGCCATATCACAAGCTTTGCTTAGTTTGGGGTCAGAGACCGTGTGTAAGATGTCTCCTAATATTTATTATTATTATTCTTATACCTATTTATTTATAGTCTTAATTTTAAGTTTTTTTTTACAATGTTTGAATAAAAAAACCGAAATACTATTTTTTTTAATAATAATAATTTTTATTTGTTCCAAAACTTACTTAGTCTACTTAGGTGCGCTGCACTCTACACTAGGTCTCCGAAGAGCCTGTGTTGCAGGGTACAGATTCTTTTAACAATTAAGTGCAAATTTATACCTACGTTTATACACTATTAAGTAAATAAATATTTATATTCAATCATAAGTGCATTATTATGCATAAAAACCTAATTTATAATAATAATGGGATTAATTGTTTTAATTAAACCTAATTTATATTAATAATAATTTATTATTATAGGCCATGTACTATAGGCCGAATTAAATTTATAACTTTGTAGATGCGGATAAACCAACCCTCGTGCAGTTGTTATAAGTAAACTTCAGTTAACATTGGGTTATACTCGTACCTAAGCAGCTTGTAGCCAAGATCACAGCCGCCAAAAAGTTTTATTCTGCCTATACCATTGATGTAATTAAAAAAATATACGGTTATTTTTTAAAGTAGTATGTAAGTAAGTACATAAATATCTAATTTATGTAAACAGAAATTCGCGACGTAAAATATGTTGACTTATTCATAAAAATAAATTCGTTAAAAGAGGTGACCGACCGATAAGCACCGCACGACCTTGACTTTCATATCTCTAGCTATCACGATTCATGAGATACAGCCTGGCGACAGACAGACGGACGGACAGCGGAGTCTTAGCACAGTAATTACATAATAATTACATATTATTATGTATTTACTGTGGTCTTAGTAATAGCACAGTAATTATGTATTTACTGTGGTAATAGGGTCCCGTTTTTACCCTTTTGGTACGGATCCCTAAAAATGATCCAATTAACACTAAACTGAGATAGGTTGATAGAACGAAATGTTTAGTAAATAAAATTATTAAACACCAACAACAACACATTCTTAAAATCTTAAAACCAAATAAAAATCAAAAAGGGAGAACTTATTTTATATTTTGTGTAACTAGGTACTTACAACATTTGGAGGTAGGCATAGTTCCAGATAATATTGTACTTCCTCTGTCATATTTGGTAAAATCTGATGGACAAAACAAGTCAGTTTTGTACAAATATCATCAACATAATGAATAGACAACAGACATGATGACTGGGTAAATAACTCATTATCATACAGGTCTAAAAAAAATGTTGTTGCCCTGGATGAGTACAGTTTTTGAATAAATTGATGAAAGTACTGAATGACTGATGACACGTTAAATTGTAGGCCCCGGTTGTTTTAACCGTTTAGCCATGTCAGAGGCCTTCAGGCGGCTTAAAAACTCTACACCAGGCAGCTCTACCCGGCCTATACGAACTTACTTTTTAGTACTGAATTGGAATAGAATAGAATATCGTTTATTGCTATAAACTGGTACATAAGTTGTTAAAAATGATAAGAAAAGTATCACAGTCTTACCCTTTTCTGAGCAGTTTCTTTATAATTTCAGCTTATTTTATGTTTGTAAAGTGTTATAGTTAATGAGCACCTCGACTCTTATTTTTGCACACCCTTTCATAGTCATAGCATAGGGTAGAAACATGTTGAGATAATTTACCTAAATACCTAAGATCTATAAATGTACACATGTTTAGCAAATAAATGAATCTTTATTTCCGTTTCAGTTTCATTCAGTCAGGTGAATTTGGTTTTCCGAAAATCGGTAATAGGCTAATTGACTACGTTTTGGAAATCGTTTAAAATGATTCTTTAGTACATAATAAGCACACTATATTTATATTTCCGAGAAATCTACTGTAGGTATTAACAATAAAAATCAGTGTTAAAGAATAGATTTTCAAGATCCCGTCAAAAACGACATTCTGTAATGGCGCTGGTCACATGACACGTCTGACGTCACACGCTAGTAAATTACATTTGTTAATACTAGTAAATTTTATACGCTAGTTACATCCAAAAATTGACAAAAGATACTTTAGAAGTTACTTACAGATTCAATAATATTACCACGAAAATATAAAACAAAAATTACACAAACAACAGTCAATCGAGATATATTCTCGCTTACTAGCATGTGACTTCACTAGAGTTACCGCCCATCTTAGAGCGTTTATGCCAAAAATAAAATAAAATAAAAATATCGTATTTTATTTCGTATACCTAGTGTAGTTTAAACAAAGTGAAATATGTCTTTTTCAGGCTATTCTATATCTGTAAGGATTACCACAGTCAATAGTATATTTTCAATGTTGTCAAATACCCTATTAGTTATAGTATGGAACAGGGAGAACGCATCCACCAGGATCTAAAAGAGATGAAATAATAGTATCAGTGTACTCGTATATAGATGGGACCGTCACATTCGGTCAGATTATGGCTGGTCTTTAAAAAGAGATTTCTCCCTAAGAAAATATGGCAAGGAAGCTAACAAAATGCGTTTTTCTGAAGATTGAAACAAAATGTATGATATGTTTGTTCTCTTCTACTCTAATACATATTAACTCAGTAAAAACATTAATATTTTAAATAAAACAATATTATTTAAGTAAGTATAACCGACTTGTTATGGTTTTCTCATTTTTACTGAGTATGAAAAAATAATATGAAGATAAAAAAATAGAGCCAATCTTTCAAAACCATCCCTAGTTTCGTGAATGGGAGGCATAGAGCTACTCGGAACCACTTTTCATCCAGGGCAACAAAACCACTGTAGACCAGTTATTTAGTCAATTAGTTAGGATATTAAAAAATATTGGACACGTATTTTTTCTTTTATAAATCAAGCGATAAATGACAAAGATAAACCTTGTCACAGTTTGGGAGGGAACTCGTGACGTCACTAGTGCGACGTAGTCTGTACATTTATGTAGTCTCATAGTCTGTACATTGTTATATGTACACTCGTGACCGTGACGTCACGCGGAACTTCTACGGGCTATATCTTCATATGTTTTTGTTTAATTGACTAAAGAAAAAATACGTGTTTAATTTTTTTTTTAAATCTATCTGAAGGACTAATTTTATTTTTCTTATTTCAAAAAAAAGAATATGAAAAAAGAGTAGATAACCTTTGGATATCCAGTTTTTAACACACGACGTAACCCTTTCTTCGTGTAGTATAAATCGCTGTTTTCAAAATGTAATGAACAAACTACGCTCTTGGAAGTCGGTTGCCATGTTAGTTCGTTCCTACTTTTCCGAATAACTTCGATCCATTTCTGTTTCACTTTTTGATCTCGAATTGGAAATCTGAATAAAAAAATCAAATGAACTAGTAAACACATTTAGGCTTTGTTTGATTAATAATAAAACTACACTCAACAACTCTATGGCAAACAAAAGACTTTATTGGAAATTTGTAAAATTGACTTTAATAATTATAATGATAATTTTACATCAGTCAGAAAGGTTTTCAAACGAAAAAAATCAAATCGGTCAAAACCTATGAAAGGTTTAATTATGGCGGAGTGATGAGGTAACAAATAATAAAATTTAAAAAACATACCTAACTGATTTGAGAACCTTTACTCCTTTTGAAATCGGTTGAAAAGGGCCTAAGGTCCATTGTTTTAGGGTTCCGTAAAACGGGGTAAAAACGGGACCCTATTACTAAGACTTCAATGTCCGTCTGTCCGTCTGTCACCGGGCTGTATCTCATGAACCATGATAGCTAGGCAGCTGAAATTTTCACAGATGATGTAAGTATTTCTGTTGACGCTATAACAACAAATACTAAAAACTGAATAAAATAAATATTTAAGGGGGGCTCCCATACAATAAACGTGATTTTTGTGTGGGGCTCCCATACGGTACGGATTAGTACGGAACCCTTCATGCGCGAGCCCGACTCGCACTTGGCCGATTTTTAATTATTAGGTAAGCATTACACCACTGAACCGATTTTGATGAAGATCGCGTGAACTCGCTTGTCATGCAATATACGAGTAGGTATTAAAAATACAGTTCAATTAAAAACCTACTTTTTTATTTGAAGTCGGTTAAAACACATTGAAACTCTATTAGAAAGAAACTAACAGCAATAACGTAACGTTGCGTAAAATTACCCTCATCATCATCCTGCCCTTATCGTATACGTCTCTTTTCGCCACTTCACTCTATCATACGTCATCTCATCATGAAGTCCTTTCTCTCGCATATCATCTTTCACACAATTCATCCACGCTTTTTGTGGTAGTCCCCTCCCATAAAATTACCCTATAATAGGGTAAACCTTATAGGTATTATTATGGCAACACTTGCTATGTTTCAAGCGATAAGCTCTATTTTCATTTACCTACTAAAAATCTTGGTTTCCACGTTACTTACGTGTGAAATGTGATTCCATCTTGCTTTTTATGTTTGGAACTTTGTTTTACACACCCTTTCACAACACAATTCGGCATTATCACCGGTTTTATCTAGATGTTTTATAAACGTGTTGCTTCCACGCAATCCACACGCCGCTGTAGTTCGACTGACGAGTCAAGGCCAAGGCGTAGTTTCGTTGTACGTGTGTCTGACGTGTGTGTGTGAGTGTAATGTGTCTGTACACGGCGAGGCGCGAGGCGCAGTTTTGCCGGCCTCACAAAACTTGTTTGTTCACAATCACAACGTTCCGTTTTGATTGTTTTATTTGGCCCGAGCTTAAAATCACTACATAGTTGAAAACAAAGTCGTTTCCCTGTCTGTCTAAACTGTCCCTATTGTACTTATGTTTATATATTTAAAACTACGCAACGGATTTTGATGCGGTTTTTAGGGTTCCGTACCCAAAGGAAAAAACGGGACCCTATTACTAAGACTTGGATGTCCGTCTGTCCGTCTGTCACCGGGCTGTATCTCATGAACCATGATAGCTAGGCAGCTGAAATTTTCACAGATGATGTATTTCTGTTGCCGCTATAACAACAAATACTAAAAAGAAAATTAAATAGATATTTAAGGGGGGCTTCTATACAACAAACCTGAATTTTTAGACGTTTTTCGCTCTATATTAATAATAGTAACAGGTAGATGCTTGAAATTTTCACAGAATACTAAGTCTTATATTCACTTCAATAATAAATAATAAAATTTAAATAAAATAAATGTTTAAGGGGGGCCTCCCATACAGTACGGAACCCTCCGTGCGCGAGTCCGACTCGTACTTGGCCGATAATTTTAAATAGATAGGCTGATTCACGAGAACGGTTAATATGTATAATACATCTGCGAAGCCGGGGCGGGTCGCTTGTAATCAATAAAACATCAAATCACTACATTGTATAAAACAATGTCGCTTCCCTGTCTGTCTGTCTTTATGTATGCTTAAATTTTTTAAACTACAGATCTGATTATGACGCGGTGTTTTTTTAATAGATAGAGTGATCAAGAGGAAGGTTTATATGTATAATACACCTGTGCGAAGCCGGGGCGGGTCGCTAGTCATTAATAAAAATCAAAATCGTAAAAAATAATGTTTCATAGTTTTTTTTAGGGTTCCGTACCCGAAGGGTAAAAATGAGACCCTATTACTAAGACTCCGCCGTCCGTCTGTCCGTATGTTTGTCACCGGGCGGTATCTCATGAGCGGTGATAGTTAGAACGTTGAAATTTTCATAGATGATGTATTTCTGTTGCCGCTATAACAACAGATACTAAGAACAGAAAAATATTAATATTTAAGGAGAGCTCCCATACAACAAACCTGAATTTTTTGCCGTTTTTCGCTCGATATTAATAACGGTGAGAGGTACAGATGCTTGAAATATTCACAGAATATTTAAATAAATATTAACTTTAAAAATAAATAGATAACGACACATACTCGGAATTTTAATTCGATTCCAGATTTGACATTAGCTACTGTCATTTTTGACAGTACATACTGTCAAAAATGACAGTAGCTAATGTCAGTATTAGACGAGTATAGGTCTTTACTTACTAATCCGTACACGACACCGAACGTGACACTTTATCGTGTGTGCAGTTGGCACGCGGCGCGGGGTCGACATAAAAGACATCATTATCACGTCAAAACCTACCTACCTTCACAATCGTGGGTACTGCGTCACTTCTAAGCCGTTTAGTAATAGACGCTGCCGACGGCCTCACTTCTTTTGTAAGCAGAGTTTCGAAAAAGTCTTTTCTTTGTCGTTTGTCATATCCAGGGGGGGTGACCGTAGCCGTTTTTTTCATTTTTTGACATTCAAAATTTGTTGGTACTGCACCTTGTTTTAGTTTCAAAGTTCCGCCGCACAGTTGCCATTTTAAATGATTTTCCGTGTCTGATTCAATCTGAAATAATTATATCATAGAATAAGAACAGTAATAGAAACCGTACTAAAATAACAAGAGATATACATCACTTTGTATTGTACATGTAATATGTATTCTATGCAAATGAACTATTTGATTGATTGATTTGTCCCATTTTAAATATGAAATTTAAAAGGTGTTAGAAAAAGATGCACAAACACCCAAACCTACGTAATTTCGAAGGGTTTCATAAACTAGCATTGAGCTATCTCGGCTGTCCAAACCAAATTCAAAAAGGTAAAAAGTAGGAAGGTGAAATGATTAGAGATTTGAACCTTCTTACTGGAACTAGAGGGTTAAAATTTCCGAAAAAGACAAAAGACCAAGTTTAACCAAATTTTTAACCATTTTGACATTCCAACTGGTGCTTTTGCCGTAGGCGACAGACATTGCGTTTTTTTTGTCCCACTTACTCTCGCGTATGCTGTATAACTAGATATGAATAAGACAGCTGTACCGTAGTTTTTATTTAAGTAAAATTTAGCAATACTTCTATTACCTACTTGTAATTCTTCTGAAGTTTATATTATTTCTGCAATGAACAATTTCGTAAAGGGAGTAGGTATACAAAAAAAGAACATAACTAGTGACGTACTAAAGTACATATAATAGTCAATCGACGAATCGATCAACGAAGAAGAATGTCATAGCATTATTTTTCGTAAATATTTTGTCGTTGACTCAAACAAGTGACAACACTATCACCATAAAACAGTCGCAACAAGGGAAACAGTAGGTTGGGAGATTTTGTATTGTCTTTTAATTTTCAATACATCCAATGGACTTTTTTAGTAGGTAACACATCTGTTTTGTTACTCTGTGCCCACTGTTTAAAACAAATTGTCACTAAAATACTTAATTAATTTTTAGCATATTCTAAAAACTAAACATTTAGCAATGTAAAAATATATAGGTAGGTATTTCGTATTTAGGTACTCACATTAAAATGATCTTCGCAACAATGTCGACTGGTTTTAGTAGATAACACACTCTCCCTTCTCATCAGTTTACACCACTTATTTCTCATCTTTTTGTCGTTGGGCACATGAAAAAAGTATTTCTCTGGAGTGCTAACCGTTGTATTCGTACATAAGGGTACTATACAATATCTGTATGGTATTTTTTTCTCCATAATTCCAAAAAATATCAAGATTAGTGCACGAGTTAGTTACCGCGCGATCGAACGAGTGACCTCTCGGCCCGGCGGCGGCGGCGGACATAACCGGCGAGGTGACGTCACGCGTTGAGCGATCGAGTTCGCGCGGATTTTAACAACATCCAACTTTGAATAATCGTAGAGTATACCCTTTCGAACTAAAAAAGAATTTTTCGATTCGGTTCACAATTGGCGTCATTATCGATGTACATTCACAAAAAAATACAAACACACGAACATAGAACATCCTCCTTTTTGGAAGTCGGTTATCTTATGATCTTCTCCGAATTTACTTCTATTTAAACAATTATGCACAGAACAGTATCTATTGAAAGGTTTTCGCACACATTTCGACATTTTAGTATTGAAACACGCGATGTAACGTGCGAGCTGATCGGCAAAATGGCCGCCGACAATTTGGGTCCCGCCATTTTATCAAAATTCCGTCTTCACTCTTCATACAAACGCACAGAGATACCAGAGGGATACTGTAGTCGATCGAGAAAAGAAAGAAAGATATGCAATGATTTAATACGGCATGAGTTAGAAAGAGACATGAAAAATATCTCGATTCAGTGGCTAATTGCCGTGTTTTTCTCTCAGTAGTGTCACAGCCCGGACACTCCGCGATTTTTCATACAAAATCTGCTGTCTTACGCACACCTACACAGTACTTACTCACAGACAACACACTTACGCACGGTCGCTACACGCGCATTTGTGTGCGGAACGTCTATAGTTTGACACACACGATGCGATGATTTGATCAAATTTTCGCTTCATGCCAACTAGGCACTCATTCAGTTAAAGAAAAGGCAGGAATTGGTGGTTCACGATTTGAACCACTTCCTGAATGTTGATTAACTCTTGTAATTTTAATTTTACGCGAGAAATGGTCAGAACTAAAGTTGCTTATAATTTGATTTCCTACATTTTTGTTTCCCATTAACTTTTTCTATGATTGATATTTTTCAAATAAAACGAAAAAGGTATCTAGATGTGCAATTTTCTTTCTTCTATAACTATAACGCCCCGTCGTTTTTGCGTAGGCGGCAAACAGGGTTATCGGGAGAATAATACGGCAACAGTCACTGAAATGAGATAGGTATTTTTCATGACAATCAGATTATCCCTCTGGTTGTAATTGTAATAGCTCTATGATCTGATATAGGTACGCCAACCTATAATGGTCCGGCTACAACTACGCCCAACGGCGAAGTTATCGTCACTGGGGGCTCATTTAACTAATTCAAACGGTAGTAGTTGGTTGTTCACGATTTGAACTACTACCTGAAGCTGGGCACACACGATGCGATGATCGCATCAATTCATAAGATCAGTCCAGCGAGGTCCTAATATAGTTGCATTGCCGATAGGTAGGTAGTTACTCGTATTGAGGAATCAAAATGACACCCCTATTTTATTCGAAAATGTATTAACAAAAAATGATGGGTATCAAAGTTGCAGAAAATCAAATTTCAAACAACTTTGATTCCGATGACTTCTCGTGAAAAATTGAAATAACACAAGTTATTGAAGAAATGAAATGGTACAACCAACTATTTAAAAAAAAACTATCGATCAAACAAAAAGTTGATGGGAATCAAAGTTGTAGAAAATCTTATTTCAAACAACTTTTGTTCCCATAACTTCTGCTGTAAAATTGAAATAACACAAGTTATTGAAGAAATGAAATGGTACCACCAACTATTTAAAAAAAATATCGATCAAACAAAAAGTTGATGGGAATCAAAGTTGTAGAAAATCTTATTTCAAACAACTTTTGTTCCCATAACTTCTGCTGTAAAATTGAAATAACACAAGTTATTGAAGAAATGAAATGGTACCACCAACAGTTTAAAAAATATCGATCATACAAAAAGTTGATGGGAATCAAAGTTGTAGAAAATCTAATTTCAAACAACTTTTGTGCCTATAACTTCTGCTGTAAAATTGAAACAACACAAGTTATTGAAGAAATGAAATAGCACCACTAACTATTTAAAAAAAATATCGATCCTACAAAAAGGTGACGGGATATAAAGTTGTAGAAAATTAAATTTTAAACAACTTTTGTTCCTATAACTTCTTCTGTAAAATTGAAATAACATAAGTTATTGAAGAAATGAAATGGTACCACCAACTATTAAAAAAAATATCGATCCTACAAAAGGTTGATGGGAATCAAAGTTGTAGAAAATCAAATTCAAACAACTTTTGGTTCTAAAACTTCTGCTGTAAAATTGAAATAACACAAGTTATTGAAGAAATGAAATGGTACCACAAACTATTTAAAAAAAATATCGATCCTACAAAAAGTTGATGGGAATCAAAGTTGTAGAAAATCAAATTTTTAACATTTTGTGTTCTGAAAACATCTGATAAAAAATTGAAATAACACAAGTTATTGAAGAAACAAAATGGTACAACTTTCTAATTTAAAAATTATCTATCCAACAAAAATATGATGAGAATCAAAGTTGTAGAAAATCAAATTTTAAACAACTTTTGTTCCGACAACTTCTGATGACAATTTATGTAACCCAAGTAATTGAAGAAACAAAATGTTCCAACTATATATTTAAAAAAATATCGATCCTACAAAAAGTTGTTGGAATCAAAATTGTAGAAAATCAAATCTCTTGATTTCCTACAACTTTGATTCCCATCAACTTTTTGTATGCTCTATATTTTTCGAATAAGATGGTGGTGTCATTTTGTTTCTTATATAACTACCTACCAGCAATGTTTAAGTACATGATGATACTACATGGCCCCTGCTGCACTGATCTGATGAACAGATGCTATCATACTTTCGTGTGAGCCCAGCTTCAGGTAGTGGTTCAAATCGTGAACCACCAATTCCTGCCTTTTCTTTAACTGAATGAGCTCCCAGTTGGCATGAAGCGAAAATTTGATCAAATCATCGCATCGTGTATGGCCACCTTATGGCTGTCAGCGATCACCACAACGAACGTGACGACATGCCGCGTGAGTGAGACAGTTGCGTACTCAATTTGCAAAAATGAATATTAATCTAGTGCTTAAAAAAGTATAACAATTACTTAATTTGGAAGCATTTTAACAAAAAGTAACCGATCTACTTCTTTTGTAAGATAATATCAAGAGGAAGTTACCAAATAATGTAAAATAAGTTCCTATTATTTATCCTTAGGGAAACATTAAAATTTCTTGTTTTGTTACGTATCATTGATATTCAACCATACACAGTACAAGTGTTCCCTATTGTCACAGTCTAGGTAGTTTTTATTAGAAAATCCACCGGCCAGAGTGCAGCCCGCGCGCAGAGTACACGATGCGGTACGTAGCGCGGGGTGGAAGTGAGGAAGACTCAAACGGGTGGGGGGTAACGAGTGGCCGTTCTATACGTAGTATTATTATATATTCTTTGGTAGTGTCAAGATTTTCCATACATTTTTGTGGTTGAGAATTGCCTCAAGCGACAACAGCGCCATCTCTCTGGTTGTAATAGCTCTGTGTACAAATGTAAACGGTCGGAACACGAATCATACCTACCCGCCTCGGAGTTCGGTATACACTCCTCCACAACGGTTGCAGGGGCGCACCGCAGTAACAAACGAACATGTGGATTCAGTGGCGGCGCTAGGCGTCGGCGACGTCGGCGACCGCCGACGGCCTCGCGCTTGAGGGGGCCTCGCAAAAAAAATTTATTATTTAAAATTTAGTTATTCATTTTTATTTATTTTCATGTATAACTTGTTAAGTGAGTGAGTTTCTCGAAAACTAGAAGTTCAGTAGTTTTTGTGCTATGAGCACTTTACGGGCAGAATAGTCTGGCAACACTATGAAAGTTAAACAACTTCGTGCGCGAGACGGGGAATACCCGTGTCGTCTTTGTATTTCTTCTGTGAGCGAAACGTAAACAATCATTCCTTTTGTGAATGCAACGCAACACTCGCAGACTAGGCTCGCATGGACAAAATTTCTTTTTATTGTGTTGTAAAGTCATTTATTGTGTTGTAAAGTCAGTCAGTACCCCGGTGGTTGAGTGATGATTTAGTGGACAAAAGTGTTAATTTATATTGTGATTTCGTTCATACTTCGAAGGTTATAAGATAAGGTAAGTCAATATGAACTTTTATAACAACTTTAACGTAAAGTATTTGTCAACATCAATATAATAATTTTATAAGTCCTAATTGCAATGTATTTCTTTAAGGATATCGAAATTTTAAAAAGTGGATAGTTTATGTAGTTTTAAATTCAAACTGTGCTAGTGTTTTTTTTTTTCAAGAACTAAAATTTTTAGCTGTTCGAGTATGTTTACAAGCACGCACGTGCTTATAAAAATATTAGCCTCAAAATTGTCAACAAATTTTTATCGAGTTTTTCTATCGTTGCGCCTAGCTCTTTAGATCTAGATTACTTTGTATTAAAAGAACTCCGCACTAGAATCTGGTGTTGTTTCAGTACAAAATAACGTAAGTAAATAATTTTATTCAGTTGTCTATCAAAAGCATTGACGTATCTATAGTTTTTATAATCTGCTACACAAAAAACATCGAACTACAGATCGATAGATCTCGTATCGCATTAATATTAACTTTGACGCTATTGGGCGTCACTAATAAAAATTAGTAGTAGTAATAGTAGTTATTTATTACATACATAAATATACCTAATTTATGATTAATTAAATAAACAATACTTCTAATTGTTATTTAATTTCAATGTTGTTGTTTTTATTTTTAGGTCATCATGTCTGCAGGACCAAGTAGAGACAGAGATAAAGGGAGGAAATGGGAATCCGGAGCATTCAAAAGAAAAAGAAAGGCTGAAGCTGTTATATCCAACCAAGCTCTAAGTTCCAGTATGATGAAATTTCTCAAGAAACCTTCTTCGAGTGTCACTGCTTCAGAGTCATCTGATGAAACTTTAGTTTCTGAGCCAGCATCAGAGTCAAATGAATCTTTTTTTGGAAGTTCTGATACAGTTTTACCGGCAACATCGAGCGAACCTACTATGATCCAAATGTCGGAACCCAATAAAGAGTTAGAAAGTGAAACGTTGTGTGACTCAGAAAATCAAGTGGAAGGAGTTCATTTAAAAGAGTCATTTATAGACTTAGATCCAGGGAAGTGGGTATTTCCAGTAAACGATGCGCAGCGTCATGACCTAATTCAAAACGGACCCAATCAAGATCTAGAGAAATCTGATGACAGTTACCCAAAAGACGCAAATAAAAGACATTTTTCTAAATTTCATTTCACTCGAAAATTAAGTAACGGCGAAACGCAACATCGCCGATGGTTAGTTTACTCCATTTTTCAAGATAAAGTTTATTGCTTTCCATGTAGACTTTTTTCAAATTTGCATACACAGATGGTACAAGAAGGATGTTGTGACTGGAAAGATTTGAGTCGGATATTGCAAAGACATGAACAAAGTCAAGGACACATGGAATGCATGATTAAATGGATGGAATTCTATAAAGGAATCAAACACGGAAAAACAATAGATAAAGATAATGAGAGATCTATTAAAGAATCGCAAAAGTACTGGTATAATTTGTTTGAAAGAATGATTGATATCATAAACTACTTAGCCTCACACAATTTGGCATTTAGAGCTCATCGAGAAACCTTTAAATTGAACGATAGCAAAAACAGTGGCAACTTTATAGATTTATTTAAGTTGTTATCCAAATATGATCTGACACTACGGGAGCACATGCAACGTATTAATGAAAAGCAACTATCTCAACATTATCTGAGCCACGACGTCCAAAATGAATTGATTGCATTTATGTCTAAATCAGTTATTGAAGAAATCATACACAGCGTTAAACAAGCAAAATACTATGCCTTCTTGATCGATTGTACCAGGGATGTCAGCCGCGTTGAACAAATGTCAATAATATTAAGATTTTGCAATTCTTCAACTGGAGCAATAGAGGAAACATTTTGTTGGGTTTATTGCCGTCACAGAAACAACGGGAGAATATGTAACAAATTCCATATTACAAGAACTGGAAAGAAATGGTCTAGATATCCAAAACTGTCGAGGACAAGGATATGACAACGGCGCCAATATGGTCGGTATTAATAAAGGTGTCAGAACAAGAATACTTAATATAAACCCAAGAGCATTCTTTACGCCGTGCGGATGTCACAGTTGGAATTTGCTTTTGATGGATGCAGCTAAGTCTTCTACAACAGCCAAAACGTTTTTTGGCTTCATCAATAAAATCTATGTGCTGTTTTCAAAGTCAAGTAAGCGTTGGGATATTGTGAAAACTAAATTAAAATTGACATTAAAACCTCTGTCTGAAACACGATGGGAGAGTAGAATCGGAGCAGTAAAAGCAATATTTTTGCAATTTGATGATGTTATCGAATGCGTGAATGACCTGAAAAATAAAAGTGATGATTCTGAAACTCTCAGCGACTGTGACGCAGTTTTCAATGAAATGTTAACTTTTGAGTTTGTTGTTGCGATACACGTATGGTACGAGATTTTATTACGTGTGAACAATATAAGCAAACTATGGCAAACGGTTCAAGTCAACTTGAAAGTCGCTATTGATACTTTACGGTCATTTTGCAGCTGGATTCAAGAATTCCGTAATACAGGATTTGACAATAGTGTCGCACAAGCTCGATTGTTTGTAGAGAAGAGTACTTTCGAAATTGAGACTCAATTTAAAGAAAAAAGAACAGCCAGGAGAAAACGAATGTTCGATTATGAACATATTGATGAACCTATTCAATCTTTTGAAATGCAGTACAGAGTTACCTTTTTTAACACTATGATTGATGCTATTATAGTTGATACCGAATGTCGATTTAAAGCGCTCAATGAATATTTTGAACGATTTGGTTTTATTTATGATATCAGATATTTAAATTCTATATCAAAAGAAGATCTCCTCAAGTGCTGTAATGATTTAGGTACAATACTTCGGGAAGGCGAAAACAACGACATACAGCCTTTCGAACTGTATGAAGAACTCCAACTTTTAAAAACAAATTCACTAGACTCTATCAACGACGCGAAACAACTCATTCAATATATTTTAGAAAATAATTTGGAAGAAATATATCCAAATGTTTATATAGCAATAATTAGAATCATGCTCACAGTTCCTGTCAGTACAGCTTCCGCTGAGAGAAGCTTCTCAAAGTTAAAATTGATTAAGACCTACTTGAGAAGCACGATGAGTCAAGAGAGATTATCTTCGTTATCAGTTCTATCAATTGAAGCTGAAATAGCGTCTGGTATTAGCTATGACGTAATCCTGAAAAAGTTCAGTGAGGCCAAAAGCCGAAAAGTTCGTTTATTTTAACTTCTATTTATGTAAGTTTTGTCATCATTTGATAAGCAATAAAACTTGTTTAATAGCAATAAAATATTTAATAAAACTTGTTGTTAATATTATTTTAACTATAATTCTGCTTACGTAATTTAATATTTTCTTGATTGGGAAAAAAGGAGGCCTCGCGAACCTAATTTGCCGACGTCCACGCGAGATCTAGCGCCGCCTCTGTGTGGATTAGTTAGTAAGAGTGCGATTTACCTACCAGGCGGGCAGCCCTAGCGCATGACGTTGATATACGTTCTGCGTGGCCACGTGGGCTATTTCATGGACAGGGCCGATTCACACAGGTATATACCTGTGGAGTCATTTTATTGTAACATTTGACCATGGACGTAATAATGATATAAATAAAGGTTCATATTTACATAAGTCTAACGAACAAGGATAAAACAGTAGGTATTCTATAGTAAAATATTAGCTTACCAATGGAAAAATAGATGGTATTACATCTGTTTTTAATAGCTGCCGCGAGTTAGCTGCATAAAAGTCTTGTTTTTTGAAGTGATGACTACAAACAACGGAGTTTTTTGTAATTTTTTGTGATACTGGAACAACATCAAGCCACTTTTGTTTAGATTCTTCATCCTTCGGAAAACTGTCAAAGAAATAAAATCACGTTATTTTTCTCGCTTATGACATACACTATCATAAATACCTATGTAACGAAATTTGTGTTTTTGTAATCGTGTTGAAAAGGGTTATGTCGTAAGATATTTGTTTAGCTAACATTCACAGGTTGCCATGGTCAGTACTGTATGGATAATAACTTTAGATATAAGTAAACAATTCTGTGTAACTAAAATTATTATTATTATTATTGTCAGCAGTCACTGTAAGTAGGAAGGTACTGACTCTTATAATACAGGTTTTGACTTAGCATAAGGGCCAGGGAACCAAGAAATCAATTGTGCTTCTTAATTGGACAAATAAACGATCACCCGCATGGTCACCCTATTTGTAAAAAGTCTATCGAGTCTTGTTTTGACTTACCTGTGAAACGATATTCCACAACCAGCGTAGGATTCACTTTTACAAAATTGGATACAACACTTTTTCACCATTTTGAAGTTATAAGTCCTTTAAAACTGAGAATTATTTCGAATGAATACTAACACCACAAGATTTACGCATCTGCCGATCCACCATGACACTTTCACAGTGTTGTCAGCTTTATCAAAAAGAATAATTCCACAAAAATATATTAATTGTTTATTTTAAAGTTTAATGGATAAATTACAAAGTACTACATAAATTTTAATTAAGTAAATAACTTACGCTTTAAGTATAGATGAAAATGTTATTAATTGTCGAAAACAATCATTTTAATTTTCTACTATCTGCCAACTTTTTTTCGCGTGGCAAGTGTTAGAAAGTGACAAACAGCCTCCGTTATACCCATCCTGCTTGGACCGTTTTGCCTCTGTATATGTTGGTAGCGTAAAACTATGTCTTATATACGACGCCTTAAAGTTTGTTTTACAAAAGCAAAATATTGAGATTTTTTGCTTAGTACTCAGTCCTGCTATTATTATTACGTCCATGCATTTGACAGTTCATTTTGTGCAAAGAAAAATATACCTAACACTAAAGGAATAAAACTCATGAAAACAATATTGACGACGACCGATAAGTGTTCTCGAAGACGGCTTGGAGTTTTATTCCTTTAGTGTAAGGTATATTTTTCTTTGCATAAATTGCAATTGCATTGCCTATTAAAATGACTCCTCAGTACCATTGCCGTGATGTGCTCGAACGTTCCCAAACTGCGGAGTGACACCCTCTGTTATATTGCTCTATTGTTGTGCGAATACTGCGAATAATCTAACGCTAAACAGTCCCTAACTAAAGGATTTTTTTTGATCATTTAAAGTTCCATAAATCTTTGGTCCCGTTATATTCCGTGGTGATAACCGAAATAATCGCTTTGAGGAAATATTACTACGTATAAAGAAGCTACCCTGACCAAATATCATGCTCAATTTTGTTAAGAATATAAGTAATCTAAAGTGCGCTTCAGCACTGTAACAATAATTAGCCGTCTAATCAGCCAGTATAAACACGCAGCGCTAGAACACTTTTAAGGTATAGTTTTCTCGTGGCAAAAAGGTCGAAAGCGCCGCGATTCTTCGAAGCGCTTACGCGTTTCGTTCAACGTTCTGCATTAACTTGTCGTTTCTATAGACTAAGATGCTGACTGACTACAGAAGTGACAAAGTTTATATTACCTACACACGCTTTAATTGAATTCGTACTTTGTTTTTTCTTCTTCATAATATAATATTAGTTGAATTATTGATCAGTAGAAAATATTATATTCATCATCATCATCATCAGCCCGTAGAAGTCCACAGCTGGATATAGGCCTCCCTCAAAGATTTCCACGACGAACGTAATATTATATCATAATATAAATATTTAAGTTAAACTAATTCATTCGTTTAAGTATTTTATATAATATACCACTGTTTGCCTAATCACACTAATATTATAATTGCGAAAGTTTATGTGTAAGTGTGTTTGTTCCCAGTCAACTCGGTAACGGCTAAACAGATTTTATGAAAGTTTAGTATGGGGTAGCTTATACTAGCCCAATACTAGTAATAACCTTTCCACGTAAGCTAATTATCAATACATATAATTCATGGTTGTAACTTACATCTACACAAGGTAAAGCAGACTTCTTCAAAAAACGCCTTCCCTCTTTTGTGGTATATTTGTCCTCTTCCCGAAAATGCAAGGAACATATGTAAGCATTATTATTACATGGTAACCACGTATCTTCGCTTCGGTTGTTCTGGACAAATGAAATCCATTTTTCTCTTTCTTTTCGACCCAGACGCGGAAACCTTCAAAATTAAAATTGTATTTTTAAACGCAATGTATTATATGCATATTAGGTATTTGTCATTAATATATTTTTATCTTTTTTTGTTAAATCACTGATGTGTACTTTTTATGTGTTAGATTATTATTTTTCTCTATAAGAAGAAACTAGCTAATTTTGGTTTGTTCCCAGTGTTACTACCAGTAGTAAGAACAGTAAACGAATTACTCTTCTTACTACTACAGTTGAAAGTTGTAAGAACAGTAAAAAAAAATTACTCCAGTTACTACCGTGAAATTAAAATAACAAAACAAACAAAACATGACAGATTTGTATTTTAAACCGAATTTAAGTTGGTATTTGCTTAAAAATAAAAAAAACATGAACTGTAACCAAAACCTAAAAAGAAAAATTGCTGTAATAATCAAAACAAAATATAACGTACTTATTCGTTTTTTTAACAAAATGTAAGTATTATGCTTAAAAAATAACATGAATTAAAAAAAATAACAGTTTTAGCTGTGTGATGGACACGTATATAATAAGCGCACTCACTTGTGGCGTTAAAATTCCGGAGCATTTTGCTTTCTTGAAATATGAAGAGCATCTCCATATAACGTTCCCACTCTTATATTCATTTAGTTTATAGTACTGATGACCGCCACAAAGTAATATTTTTCCTCCCTTGTGTGATATAAATTTAATTTCGGTATCACTTTCATTGCTCATGGTAAATTAACGTTAAATTCTATTACCAATTAATTGTACTATTTATTGCTCAACTCAGATAGGCAAAAATATGACGGCTTATTTTTCCTCTATTTTATGTCATAAACTAAGAAGATGTACCTAATTTACAGGGTTAGTTCTAATCAATTAGCATTTAGCATCCTTTCAGGGGCTTATTCTGTACATCAAAACTAACAACTTTTTTTCTACGACTTTTATTAATTCTCAAAAAAAAGTGGTTGTTTCATAGAAAAATATCGTTCACCCTGGACAAAATGTATGGAACAGCTGTTTTTTTTTTTAGTTTTGACAAAAGAAACAAAAGTTGTTAATTTTGATGTTTTTAATACCTAAGCCCCTGAAAGGGTGCTAATTGATTAGAAATAACCCTGTACATCAAACCTTTTTCATTTTATTATAAAATATGCAACAAAACAATACTGGACCGACGAATACAAAGAAATTCGTTGATTTTCCATGTTTTTTTTTTTGTTATGAAAATTTTTCAAACATAATCACAGAGTTCCTATCTGTGAACATAATACTTATAATTTGTTTTAATTAGGTACTACAGCAATTTTTCTGTTTAGTTTTTGGTAACAGTTCTTGTTTTTTTTTTATAAGTATAATACCTACCAACTTAAATTCGGTTTAAATACAAATCTGTCATGTTTTGTTTGTTTTTGTTATTATAATTTTACGGTAGAAACAGGAGTATTTTTTTTACGGTTTTCAACCGTAGTAGTAAGAAGAGTAATTTTTTTCCCGTTCTTACTACTGGTAGTAAGAATGGTAGTAACACTGGAAACAAACCCTAATTTTACCTACACTTGTTACACACATCACAATGTCACATCTTCATTTTTAGTCTATGAAAAGTATCGCAAAATGGCGTCCACGCGCCATCCGATAATATTTTGTTTGCATTTAATTGTAAAATGATTATCTAATTACTCACCGATGGAAAGTTATTCCTTTGCACTTCGCCGTATTCTTTGTATTATTCTTGCAATATCTTAACACACACGAGACCATATTCAATAATTTTGAACTTTTTTCGTTTTAAAACAAACTAGACTGATGTACTCAAGAGCTAGCAAGCAACTAATTGATCTACAGCCATATGGCTGCATTTGGGCGGAACATGGTAGGGATGTGCGTCGTCCTCTCTATACGTAGTAATATGGCTCGATGAATAATCGCGGGAATTTAAAGCAGGATGTCTCGCTCCTCTGGGCAGCTTTCGACTTTACCATGTAATTTAAATAAACTACCATCTCTATAAGTACCCTAGTTTTGATTTAAAATATTAAAATATTCTATTCAATGTTTTTAATTATGTAGTTAAATAATTTCATTCATTAAGGTCATTCTACTTTAAATGTGATTACGTCATATTACACATGCTTAGAAACGTCATTACAAAAAAATAATTATAAGTATTATCAATTAATTAAATTATCAATAGTAACAAAATCAAATGTAAAGATAGTAAGGAATATACATTATACAGGGTTATTTCCAATCAATTAGCATCCTTTTAGGGCCTTGTTCTGTACATCAAAACTAACAACTTTTGTTCTACGAATATTACTAATTCTAAAAAAAAATTTATTGTTGTTTAAAAAAATCGTTCACCTACGACAAAATGTATGGATGGAACAGCTGATTTATTTTGAGTTTTGTCAAAAGTCGCTGAATAAAAGGTGTTAGTTTGATGTAACAGACAGAATAAGCCCCTAAAAGGATGCTAATTGATTAGAAATAGCCCTGTATAATTCATAAAAAGTAATTAAATAAATTTACCTGATTTTCGTAATTTGTCAAGATTGCTCGGAGTTTCAACGTTGGAACCGACCAATCAAAGAGACGCTGAACTTTTTTTAACGGCTGAAAGCACTTCAGCTCAAAATGAATCGAACAAATTCTGCTATTCTTGGTTGGGATCCAATTTGGTCCTCGTCCCGTGGCATTTATCCACATTTCTTTTAGTTTTCGATCTTTTGGATAGCTAAAAAACATTAATTTAGTTATTACTAATAAATGATAAACTCAACGAAAAATATCGACAATCATAACATCTACAGTGACTACAGTTCATCTCTACTCTACGGACTCTGCCAGCGACCGCACCATGAACAAAAGGTATCGCTGGAATGCATATTGATTGCGGCGTAAGAACAGCATTCCTATGACGTGCCTTATACTACACAAGGAATGATACGATACTTAATGTTCAATAACCAGTAGTCCAGATTATTCCTTGGCTTGTACAGATATTTTATTTTGCCGAATTTACTAAACAATAAATAAGTATTAAGATACTTACAAGTGAAATGAGATTCCATCTTTGGTATAATTCACTTTACTGCTAGACTTTTTACAAACAACTACTGAACAACTAGGCATTTTGGGAATATAACCGAACTACTCGAACGTCTTGCCAGCCGAGAACGTAAGACTCGAGTGATGGTAGATACGACTAAAATGGGCTTCTTGCTACCCCAGTGGCCCCGCCTACTTGCCATATCTCCCTTGTTCCCTGATCTGTGGTTCACAGTTATTTATGTCACCTCTGACATTGGTCGCTATCTCTGTCTAACCTATGATGGTGTGTAACTTCGATCCAACAAAAACATTTTCATGTGAAATGAAGCCAAGTCACAGTTCCCACTATCAAAAAGTTGTCAGATCTCACGTAAAGCCAAGCTTCTAACTCTACACGCCTTACTCTACAAGCCCTTACTCCACAAACTCTACAGCTTAGTCAATATATGTGACTTGGCCGTTTCGTTACAACAAGAAAATTAAACATTTAATGTTTGTATAACAGAATTAACGAATTAATCTTCACTTTACGCCCATGCGCAGTTAGCGAAACAGCCAAGCCGCATATATTGACTAAGGTGTAGAGTTTGTGAAGTAAGGACTTGTAGAGTAAGGCGTGTAGAGTTAGAAGATTGGCTTTACGTGAGATCTGACAACTTTTTGATAGTGGGAACTGTGACTTGGCTTCATTTCACATGAAAATGTTTTTGTTGGATTTCACTTCTTTTTGTATTTTATCGATTTTCACATCTCTAGCTTCAAAACTTGCGGAAGTCTCATACCAACTTTTAACCCCTAGTTTTAAAGGTTAGGGGGAGATTTACTAAAAATCTTGAAAAACGTGTTTGATTATATTTGTAATAAAGAGTCCCTCTATCAATTTTTGGACATCTAGCATAAAACTTTGCAATAGTGTCATACAAACTTTCATCCCCCAGTTTTAGGGTTTGGAGGGTGGTTTATTAAGAATTCTAAAATTGTGTTTTATTATCTATTACAACGAGTTCGTATAGATAGATAGATTAATTCTTTATTGTTCACACCATAAAATACAAACAAAGAAAGAACAACTTAAAAAAACTAGTGGCAACAACAGGCGGCCTTATCACTAAAATCCATTTTCTGACTTCTGGCATATCCATATCCATTTTCTGACTTCTGGCATCAAAAGTTTCGAAAGTGACATACAAATTTTCATCCCCCAATTTTAGGGGTTGGGGGCTGATTTATTAAAAACCCTGAAATACGTGTTTTATTATTTCTAACAGGGAGTCTTTGTATCAATTTTTAGACTTATAGCATGAACATTTGTGGAAGTCTCATACAAGATTTCATCCCCTATTATATAGGGTTGGGGGGTAAAAGTTCAAAGTTTTAGATTTTTTCCTTTGTATATACCTAATAGCCTACCTTGATGCCAAATATCAAGTTTCTAGGTCATCTGGAAGTGGGTTATGTTTTTGATCTATAAGTCAGTGAGTCAGTGAGTGAATCAGTGAGTGAATCAGTGAGTGAATCAGTGAGTGAATCAGTGAGTGAATCAGTCAATGAAACCCCGGTTTTTAAACGTTAATATTTCATTGACCGTCAAAGCAAAGTTAATGAAATTTTGTATTGTAGATAAGCTAAAGAACTTTAGTAAATTTTTTAAATTTCATATATATAGGTTAAATAGTTTTCGAGTTATGAAGGGGTCAAAAGTGGCTCGAAATGGTTCGTGTAATATTACACACGTCGCGTCGCCAGTTCCATTTTTTTTGACTTGGCTGGACACGCTTCCGCGTGTCTAGATCAGGAATACACTAGATGACGGGTCACGCTCACGTACAAAATCAAAGCTATGAGCCATAGAATAAAAACAAAGTACTAATTCTTCTGAGCTATAAGCTGTCTACGTTAACATAAACATTTAAAATTATAAAATTTTGTCTTAGTTCAATTGTAAACAGATGTAGCTGATCTGTTTACTATTGAACTAAGACAAAATTTTAAAGTTCAAACTAATCACAACCACAGCATCTGGCAATAAAGTCACAAATCCTTAGAAAACGAGAAAAAAAATATATTACATATTCTGTCACTTCAAAATGAAAGGGCGTAGATCAAATACATTTTATGGTGAAATAAACCTTAGACCCATTTGAATGAAGTACTTTTTTCCTGTCATTGCCCTGCGAGCTACATCGTTTTATTTCATTTCTGGTTGATTCTTCAAATTTCACTACAAGAGGTAGTATAGTATAGAGTCGCGATTAGCTCTAAAATAATAGTTCGTAAAAGTTTTTAAGTATGGTTTGGGTATCTCAGTACCTATGTTTGTTTATGTTTTTTACACAAAAATACAAAAGATAAGAAAAAAAAAGAAATATAGAAAACGGTACAAAACAATCAGATAAAACAAAAAACTATAAAAAAATAACTATCGCTGGATGTTTCTGGATGTTTTTTAATATGTATATGTATTTTATATACATATTACTAAATTTCACATATTCATATTATTTTGTTCCTATTAATGTAAGTTATCACTAATTATTATCTAAACTCTGACACCAGGACTAGCCACCCGGCCTATACGAACTTACTTATTATCTAAAATTTATTTATTACTTATTCTTATACATTATTATGACAATTATTTTTATGTATTATAAATAACTTTATATCTACTTAGTTTTCCTGGTTGGTACTCTGGTATACCTATAAATATATATCTATGCAACGCTTACAGAACTTTTTTAAAAAAAATACGTTTCAAGAATATTAATTTATTAATATGATGCATCTATGTTTATCTATATGTTTCAGTTTATTATTTCTTAGTCTACTTACTTATTAATTTTTCTTAAACTAATTATCTATCTCTAAGTTTATACAAAAAATAAGTTAAGCTTGTTATACAATTGTCGTTTTGATTTATTTTTGATATCTGACGTATGTTTTTTACAGATTTAGTGTAAGGAACCTTAGTGGTGGTGTTCATTTCGTTCAGGAAACATATCCTTGTCAATATAAATAATTTTAAAACTGCAGTACATATGAAGTTTCTATCATATTTTTTTTGAAAGATTTACCTCCACTTGCGCAAATTAAGTTTCCAATCATGTTTTCAGTTTTAATGCAAATATTATATACATCGGCAGAGGCATAGAATAGTCCTCCCATGTCTTGTATGTCTATTAATTTGTGAAAGAATTGTTTTTCTGTTGCACACAAGTTTTTTATATACCGGTCACACTATAGTTTCTTTACTAATTTACTAGCAACAAATCCCGAAATATAATCTACTATTGCGGACATCCAACGTGGATGAAAAATGATTTCTCCTTTTACAGATATATGTTAACAAAAGAACAATAATCAATACATATACATATAACAAACCTATCAATTGGGAACTTACCTGTAATTTTGGAACAGCTTTTTTAACCAATCGACGTCTGTTAGTGTTTCCAGTCATGTCTAATTTATCAAAGTGCTCCGAACATATCACCGAGTTCTTAGCCGGCATAAAGAACGCATCTCTTCTTTCTCTGGCGACAATCGAGATCCAGTCCGCACACGTAACACGTAAAGCCAAGCTTCTGACTCTACACGCCTTACTCTACAAGCCCTTACTCCACAAACTCTACAGCTTAGTCAATATATGTGACTTGGCCGTTTCGTTACAACAAGAACTGTTTGTATAACAGAATTAATGAATTAATCTTCACTTCACGCCCATGCGCAGTTAGTGAAACAGCCAAGCCGCATATATTGACTAGAGTGTGGAGTTTGTGAAGTAAGGACTTGTAGAGTAAGGAGTGTAGAGTTAGAAGCTTGGCTTTACGTGAGATCTGACAACTTTTTGATAGTGGGAACTGTGACTTGGCTTCATTTCACATGTAAATGTTTTTGTTGGATTTCACTTCTTTTTGTAGTTCACTACAAGGAGTAATTTTATCGATTTTCACATCTCTAGCTTCAAAACTTGCGGAAGTCTCATACTAACTTTTAACCCCTAGTTTTAAAGGTTAGGGGGAGATTTACTAAAAATCTTGAAATACGTGTTTGATTATATTATTTGTAATAAAGTACCATTGTCAATTTTTGGACATTATCAATTTTTCATCCCCCAGTTTTAGAGTTTGGGGGTGGTTTATTAAGAATCCTGAAATTGTGTTTTATTATCTACTAGACGACCCGCCCCGGCTTCGCACAGGTGTATTATACATATAAACCTTCCTCTTGAATCACTCTATCCATTAAAAAAAACCGCATCAAAATCCGTTGCGTAGTTTTAAAGATTTAAGCATACAGACAAACAGACAAAAAATAGCGACTTTATTTTATACTATGTAAGGATTACAACGAGTTCGTATATTTATTTTCTGACTTCTGGCATCAAAAGTTTCGAAAGTGACATAAAAATTTTTATCCCCCAATTTTGTGGGCTGATTTTTTAAAAACCCTGAAATACGTGTTTTATTATTTCTAACAGGGAGTCTATATATCAATTTTTAGACTTATAGCATGAAAATTTGTGAAAGTCTCATACAAGCTTTCATCCCCTATTATATAATAGGGTTGGGGGGTAAAAGTTCAAAGTTTTAGATTTTTTCCTTTGTATATGCCTGATAGCCTACCTTGATGTAAATATCAAATTTCTAGGTCATCTGGAAGTGGGTTAGGTTTTTGATCTATAAGTCAGTGAATCAGTGAGTCAGTGAGTGAATCAGTCAATGAAACCCCAGTTTTTAAACGTTAATATTTCATTAACCGTCGAAGCAAAGTTAATGAAATTTTGTATTGTAGATAAGCTAAAGAACTTTAATAAATATGCTAAATTTCATATACACCACTACTTTTTATGAACATCTAAAAAAAATTTGGGGGTATCAGTGCACGATACTAAACATATATATGCAATAAAAAGTTAATAAATCAATATCCTAAAATTATCCCTTAAAAATTGAAATAATTGGTTAAATTATTTGCTAGCCATGTTGCAAGACTTGTAGGTAATAAAATTGTGGGCGGGCTTTTGCGAGCGAGAGAGCTACTGATCTGTGGAGCTAGCAAAGGGAATGAATGCAATAGCGATACATGAAGGAAATTGACATTATGTGCATAATTTTAGGATAAAATAAAACCTAAATCAATAGGCTACCTAAGATCTTTTTTAAATTTTAACTGTACACATATGTTTTACATTTTGTACTGATACCTACATTTTTTTTTTAGATGTTCATAAAAAGTAGTGGTGTATATAGGTTAAATAGTTTTCGAGTTATGAAGGGGTCAAAAGTGGCTCGAAATGGTTCGTGTAATATTACACACGTGTCGCGTCGCCAGTTCCTTTTTTTTTTGACTTGGCTGGACACGCTTCCGCGTGTCTAGATATGTAAACGTATAAACCATTAATACTTACATTATCTGTAAAAAATATAGTTGGTTTTGCACCAGAAATTAAATTTCTTCGTTTATTCGCCATCACTAGAAATTGTGATTTTTTAAAATGCAGTGAACAAATAGTGCTTGTACGAGTAGGTTGCCATTTTCGTTTTCTATGGCAAAATTTCGTCCACTCTTCTTTTAACAGAGGATTATTTTTTGGAAACCTAAAAAAATGTGTCCAGATAATTAATATATTCAATAAAACATGTATGTATGTGATATAAATGTATTCTTAAATATAAATATACTTAGCAAACCTATCCGAAATAGAAATGCTAGGTAAATTATTTTATAATCCGCGCGCTAAGTGGATGGGATGAAATCTTGTCAAAGTGAATCGAAAAATTTAACTTTCAAATAACAAGACAAGGTTCCATCCAAATAATGATATGGACTACTGCCTTTAGGTATATTCGTAGTACGGAATTTCGTGGCCAAAAATACAAAAAGTTAGGTTAATAAAGTCGATATAATATAATATAGCTAATAATTGACAATTTCAAAGAGGTAGATTTTAAGCCTACAAGTTGTGATATTCCAATAAATAAGTGTAAATAATATAAATAAATACTTACAAGTGAAACGTTACTCCATCTTTTTTTAAACTGGAGGTATTTGACTTATTATCGCACGCACTAACTGCACAAGCCGGCATTTTTGGCGGAGCACTTCACGCGGCGGAACCGACACGGAGACTGATGAATATCGTGTAAAAATAGTTTTTATATGCGTACTAGATTGTACACTCCGTCCCTGTTTTGCCTTCAACAGCTATATGCCCCTCGCTCTAACCTGTGATGTTGTATAATGACTAGACGGAGACAGCGACAAGGTAAATAACTGGGAACATATTGTAGTGAGGTACAGGCAAGGCGGAGGGCGTTCATTTAAGGTTATTTGATAATATTGTTTTGATGTCCTCTTGCAACGGATAACCATAAATTGAAAACAAAAATAACTTAAAAATAAAGAATTTCCAAGAATAAATTTTATTTTCTTGATAGACAAAGAGCGCTCTATAGCAGACTATGACGTCACTGTCTGTAAGTGTCTTAAATTCGTCATACAATGTTTTGCTTTGTGGAAACGGGACAAGATAATCCTCTCTATAACCCTACCAAAATCTTTACAAGCTCATATCTCTGAACTTGATAAGCAAAATTCAATTAGTTTTTCAGTTTACAAATCATATTTATTTGCATTTATAGGTCGAATAAATCTTAATGACTGTCTTTGAAATCGTTCGCTACAAGCTGTGCAAGTTTCCAATAAGGAGTGGGATTTGCGCCGCTGATATACTACAGGAAAAATAGACGTTTTTTTTGGTCAACTTTGCACTAAATTTCCGATCCAAATGTATTTTTTAATAAGGTTTAAGATCACTTACTGAGCATAAAATCCCGAAATGCTGACAGATCCAGGTGGAACTTCAGTCATTAAGATTATTACTATAGAGAGAAAAAATCGCATTTAATGAAATTTCATTCATTCATTAAATGAGCCATAAATTGAAAATTTTCGATCCAATTTTTTTAAATATAAAGTTTAAGATCACTTACTGGCATAAAATCACTAAATGCTGACAGATCCAGGTGGAGCTTCAAGCGCCATCTTGAAAAAACGTTTTTGGCCGATATCTTGGAAGTTATGCACTTTAGGGCAAAAGTTATCGACACTATTATTATAGAAAATAAAATTTAGCATCTTTTGTTCCCAGTAAACTTTTTTGTAAAACTTACCGTTTACGATTTATAGCCCATTTAATGAAATTTCATTAAATAAGCCATAAATCATTAAATGGGCAATAAATCGTAAAGGGAAAGTTTTACAAAAAAGTTTACACGCAAAAAAGATGTGAAATTATATTCTCAACAATAATTATTTTAACAACTTTTGCCTTTAAATGCATAGTTTGCGAAATATCGGCCAAAAACGTTTTTCCAAGTTCGCGCTTGGAGCTCCACCAGGATCTGTCAGCATTTTTACTCAGTAAGTGATCCTAAAGGTGGACATACACGATGCGATGATTTGATCAAATTTTCGCTTCATGCCAACTGGGATCTCATTCAGTTAATTCAAAGGTAGGAATTGGTAGTTAACGATTTGTACTACTACCTGAAACTGGGCGCACAGAACGCGATGATCGCATCAATTCATCAGATCAGTCCAGTGGAAGCAAAATATAGGTAGTTAACTATAGCTGGTTAGTAGTTATTGAGGACCTTTAAATTAATTGAATGAGCTCCCAGTTGGAATGAAGCGAAAATTTGATCAAATCATCGCATCGTGTATGCCATCCTTAAGACTTATTAAAAAAATAATTTGGATCGGAAATTTAGTGCGAAGTTGACCAAAAATAACGTATATTTTTACTGTACTATAACATATCTCTCAAGTTGTATCAAACTGCACATAGTGAGCAAAATTTGGTTAAAATCGGTTATGTAGTTCAGGAGTCCATCGCGGACAACGTGACGCATAATTTGATAAAACGATAAAAATATGAGTGTGCATGTACCTGATAGGGTAAAGCAGTTTTAATTATTTTACACCTTCCTTTTTTCGTCGTATATATTTCTTCGGGTTTAAAGTGGTTAGAACACACGCGGCTGTACTCATTTGAAGCCCACTCTTTATCGAGCCTCGCCGACCGTATTATTTTTAGCCATTTCCTGTAGATGGCAACATCACTTGGAAATCTATAGAAATACAAAAAAAATATAATAAAATTAAACTAAGCACGTTGTGATTGTGAATAATAAGCATGTACAGATAGCGCGCGAGTTGAATGCAGTCGGAGTCTGAGGTAAAGAGCGGGAGCATCTCCCCCCGCTATCCGCACGCCCCACCTCACGCGCCTGGGCGGGTTGGGCGTGCGGATAGCGGGGGGAGACATTCGCATTCCTAAGCTCTGCATTCAACTCGCGCGCCTACTGTAGATAGTTGATTTTTTTTAAAACGGCAGTCTCATCGCAAACTTTCGAACTAATGAAGATACTAGCTGACTCGGTGAACTTCGTTTCAATTATAGCTTATGTGTTATTCTGATGTATAAGCATTATTATTGCAAAGTTTCATCTCAATCCGTTTAGTAGTTTTTGCGTAAAAGAGTAACAAACATCTAAACATACTCACAAACATTCGCGATTATAATATTAGTAGGATGATTTAAAAAACTACACGAGAAAAAAAATAGGTACAAAACTCTAATTTTAGTTCTGGGTAAAAAGCGGTATAAAATATTTTTAGTAAACATTTTCCACAAAATGTTTGTACAGGCTGTATTTTCAATGGTAAAAAGTAAAAATAGCGAAGTACAGTGCGACACAAAAGAGATGAAATTAATTATTCGGGAACTAAATTATCACTTTTGCTGGAACCACAATCTGAGCTGTCAATCATAGTTAACACCCTAGCATTTTACTCGTTTTGTGTTATTTTGTGGATTGTGAACAGGAAAACATTATCATTTACCAAAAAATAATGCAAAATATGCTAACAAAGCGATAGTGGCGACCTCATTAATTTTCAAGTCTTTTATGTCGCACTGTACGATTTTGTAAGGATGAAGTTAGTTTGCTAACCGTAGGTACTTCAGTTGCCAGCTCGAAGTAACCCGAACACTACCGAACAAACTGAGCTATCCTTGTCACACTGACCACTAGCATATATTTTTGTCTCATGGAAAAACAGAATTTCTACGAATGAGCATTTATTGATTTATTTATGTAAATAGGTAACAAAAGGACAAAATACAATAATAATTTAGTACTTACTTGTGAAACGTGACGCCTGAATGTTTACGTATGTTTTTTGTTGTGTTTTTACATAAAGGGAAAGCACAAGAAGGCATAAGTTTGTCGTTTTATTAATTGGTACCCGAAACGTGTTGCGCTCCTTACGTCTTGTGAAAGAATAAGACGTAACGCGAGTCCGTAGCCCATTTCATCACTAGTGATCTTTAAAAACTCTCATTAGACACTGTTCCATGGAAAAATACACCGTTCATACAATATTATGAACTTCAGTTGTTGGATAAAAGCATTGTACTACCTACTTACCTATTTCATTTCTGTCAATCTTGTTTCTGCTAAGTCCTATACAGGGTTATTTGCGTGTACTATCTCGAAAGAGGATAATTAATTTAAACCACGTAATTTAAATTAATATGCTTTACGCTGCTGTTCTTTTTTAAATGTGTATGTCATAGATAATTAAAGTAGATAAATTAAATTAAGAATAAGTAACGCTTTACTATTAAACACTGTCATGTTACTTAGTTTTATATCAATAAAGAATTGAATTGAATTATTACATTTTAACTAAAATTAAATCGATGTATACCTAGTCAGGTCATAAGTATTGTCACACAGTAAAAACTTTTCTTTTAGAATGCTGGCCACAAAAAAGTTTATTGAATTCGAATTTCGAATTGTTCATGAAAATAAAAATGTAAGTATACTTTTTAGAATTTTACTCATTTTTAAATATGGAGTGGACGCTTAAAGAAGACCGTGTTGTAGTTATTGCGTTGCATCGTTGCGGTTACGCGCCAATTCAAATTTTTGACATACTGAAAAATTTGAATATAACCAAAAGATTCGTTTATCGTACCATCAAACGATACAATGAAGACTCTAATGTAGATGACAGGTCAAGAAGTGGTCGCCCTCGGTCTGTTAGGACTCCAGAAGTGATAAAAGCTGTGAAGGCGCGAATTCAAAGAAATCCTAAAAGTAAGCAGAAACTGTTGGCCCTTCAGATGGGGTTAAGCAGAACCACGGTGAAAAGGGTGTTAAATGAAGACTTAGGGCTTCGGGCATATCAAAGAAAAACAGGACATCGTTTAAATGCTCGTCTAATGGATCTGAGACTGAAGAGATGCCGCGCTTTGTTGAAGCGGTACCTACGCGGGAAAAAATAACGGTAAATTCTTTTTTCGGATGAAAAAATTTTTACCGTAGAAGAGAGCTACAACAAACAAAATGATAAGGTGTACCTACGCACACAGTAGTGAAGAAGCGAGCAACCGTATTCCGCGTGTCCAACGAAGTCATTTTCCATCCTCGCTCATGGTATGGTTGGGAGTTTCTTATTGGGGCTTAACAGAGGTATATTTTTGTGAGAAAGGTGTAAAAACGAATGCAGTTTTGTATCAAAATACAGTCCTGACGAACCTTGTGGAACCTGTTTCTCATACCATGTTCAATAACAGGCACTGGGTATTCCAACAAGATTCGGCGCCAGCTCATAGAGCGAAGAGCACACATGACTGGCTGGCGGCGCGTGAAATCGACTTCATCCGGCACGAAGACTGGCCCTCCTCCAGTCCTGATTTGAGTCCGTTAGATTACAAGATATGGCAACACTTGGAGGAAAAGGCGTGCTCAAATCCTCATCCCAATTTGGAGTCACTCAAGACATCCTTGCTTAAGGCAGCCGCCAATATTGACATGGACCTCGTTCGTGCTGCGATAGACGACTGGCCGCGCAGATTGAAGGCCTGTATTCAAAATCACGGAGGTCATTTTGAATAAACATTATTGTCATAAGAATCTATGTTTTGTTAAGTTCATTTTGGTATATAAATGGTTACATAATGAATAAACTTGTTTCAATTATTTTATATTAAACATGTGACAGAATTTATGACCTGACTGTGTACTTAGTAAATGCCACTTTTATATCACCATCACAAAGTAACCAACCAATTTTGATAAAAAGAGATGATACAAAAATATATCGTGCTTAGGCTATTACCTTGTACCTACAGTATTCAATTACATAGGTATGTGCTTTATTTGTTTTGGAAACTTAATTTTCTATTATTATCTTTTCGGATCTAATTATCTTTTGACATTGCTTGTAAAATATAGCACCGTCATGGCGTCCTTGAACAATAATCAGATACGAAATTCCATTCAAATTTTAAGCATTCCAAGCGATTGTTTTACTCTGCGCATTTTGATGGATTTTTTGAGCTATTGTATATAGTCTAATACCACTTTGTTTAAGTAGGTACCTATATGGGACATCAGTGTATAACTTTTCAGTAAAAAGAAGAAAAATTAAGGTTAAAAAAAAAACAAAAAGAATTACCAAAATACGGACTACTCTGTAAACAGTTATCCGTACTTACTCATATACAATCACTATCACATCACTAATTAGTATAAAACAAAGTCGCTTCCCGCTGTCTGTCCCCATGTAAGTATGCTTATATCTTTAAAACTACGTAACGGATTTTGATGCGGTTTTTTAATAGATACAGTGATTCAAGAGGAAGCTTTATGTGTATAATACACCTGTGCGAAGCCAGGGCGGGTCGCTAGTACATAATAAATATTTTAAAAAATACAAGCGGCCTATTGAGTACCTCCTGACTCCAGTTACTGACCTTTACAACAGGAATTGCTGTCTTTCTCAATCTTCGAACATTCTTTTCAGTAACATATATGTCACCCCGGGGAAAATGTTCAGAGCATATTGTTGAATATGTGTTGGGCGTCCAATCGTCCTCTCGCCTCTGGGTCCTGATGACTTCTGTCCATTGCTGCAGCATAATACGATCTTTTGGAAATCTAAAACAAGTATGAAATAGTGCCTAAAAAACTTAACCCTCGCAAATCCAGAACTGGGCCTTATTGTGTAAGCATTCCTGATCGAAGGTGTAAGTGCTCTGACGTTCGGCTTCGATTTTTCTCCTGCTCGCGCCAGTTACTCACGCCACGAGAGCGAGTGGGAGGAAAAGCGAAGCCGAACGTCAGAGCCTCAGAGCGCTTACAGAGTAAGGTGGACTTAACCAAAAGTGGGTGATTCAGACTCAGAGCCCTTAATCACAGTAAATACACATTGCCATTAAATCCTCATTGACCTGTGTAGTTTTAGGAATGTACAGCTTATTTAACGTAGTTTTACATGGCATGTAAAGAGTTTCTTGTAATAAACGGTACGTTGGGGGCTTACGTAATACAAACTCAAGCAAAACATTTTATAAGCCAGAGTGTATCTGTTGCCTTTATAACTTGACTTTTGGTCTACTTGCGCTTTTACAATATCGGCAAATAATTCTGATAAAAACGGTCACATAGCTTAAAAAATAAGTTTTTTTGCGAATCATCCGAAGTCTGTTGTTTCATTTACTTTTAACCTTTTTTTAGGGTACCCAAAGGGAAAAACGGGTCCCTATTACTAAGACTTCGATGTCCGTCTGGCCGTCTGTCTGTCTGTCACCGGGATGTATCTCATGAACCATGATAGCTAGGCAGCTGAAATTTTCACAGATGGTGTATTTCTGTTGCCGCTATAACAACAAATACTAAAAACAAAATAAAATAAATATTTAAGGGGGGCTCCTATACAACAAACCTGAATTTTTAGACGTTTTTCGCTCTATATTAATAATGGTAATAGGTAGATGCTTGAAATTTTTTACAAAATATTTAGTTTTATATTCACTTCAATAATAAAATTAAAATAAAATAAATATTTGAGGGGGGCTCCCATACAGTACGGAACCCTTCGTGCGCGAGTCCTACTCGTACTTGGCCGATTATTTCCTGCTCGCTAGTTACCCGCGCCACGAGAGCGAAAGGAAAAGCAAAGACGAACGCCAGAACGCAAAGACAAACGGGGGCAGGACAGAACATGCCAGTCTGTGATTCATGGTAATTACCAGTAAAAAGCAAAATACAACTCATTCTAGTCATATTGTTAGGTTTGTTGTTTCAGATGTTTATTTTTAGGGTTCCGTGCCCAAAGGGTAAAAACGGGACCCTATTACTAAGACTCCGCTGTCCATCCGTCTGTCCGTCTGTCACCGGGCTGTTTCTCAAGAAGCGCGAAAGCTAGAACTTTGAAATTTTCACAGATGACATATTTTGTCGCTATAAAACAAATACTAAAAACAGAAAAAAAAAATTGAAGGGGGGCTCCCACACAACAAACCTCAATTTTTAGTTGTTTTTCGCTCGATGGTGACAGGTAGATGCTCGAAATATTCACACAATATTTAGTTAAATATTCACTTTAAAAATAAATACATAGTTGAATTAACATAAAATAAATATTTAAGGGGGGCTACCATACAAAAAACGTGATTTTTTTGTACGGCAACAGGAAAATGCTTAGAATATTATAAGTTGTATATTCTTTTAAAAAATAAATAATTAAATTAAAATAAAATATATAATGGGGGCTTCCAAACGGTACGGAACACTTCGTGCACGAGTCCAACTCGCACTTGGCCAATTATTTACACTAGACAAATCCGATTTTAATTTTCTTTTGCGCGGAGTATTAGCAGAGAGCGAAGCAGCAGTTTGGACTTCTGTGTTGCTAGATGTACCTACTGATCTTCTCTGTTTGGCATGAAACACTGCATGATGGTAGATTAATTTGGGTTGAAGTGGTGACTGACGTTTCTTCAATTTGAGTTCCTTTATCTTCTTTAATTTTAGGCAAACGTAAACACGGTAAACAATTCTTCTGTAATCGTTTTCGTTGAGAGTTCATAGAAATGTCTTCTGATTTAAAATGTACTTCACATATTCGTTCATTATGGTTTGACTTGTTAGATAAGTCTTCGCGATTAATTAACCGTAGCCACTGTAAGCGTCTGAAACAATTAAACAAATTTGTCAAGTGAAATAAATAGAGAGTTCCATACGTATTTTCGCGAATATGTAAAAAATATTTATCACCTATTATTTTCAATACATGATACCTTACTTTAATAAAACCGCAAAACTTTTTAGCCTCATTAGTTTCTGAGATACAATTATAATTAATGTTTATATGGGTACTGTGTAATAATTATTTATATAGGTAATCGGATAGCGTCAAGTAGCTCAAATACAGCAAAGGCGCCGCTCGCTATTAAGAGTCTACACTCGCGCGCACCTCGTGTTGCTGTTGTCGCGCGCGTCGGAGGGGTTAATAAATAAAATTCTACGCAACCATTTAGCTAAAAGTAAAAGTGGTGGCAACCCTAAGCGTTAGTCGGTCACATCTTACTATAATTTTATTAAGTTAATATTATGATTAAGACACCATATTTGGATCGAACAACACATAAGACAATAGAAAAAAAAAACAATAGTAATTTGCAATATTAATTATTGTGAAATTGCCCTTATAACACTAAATGCGACAAATACGTTTACCTAAACGATGTGATACTCAATCCTCTGTTTTATAGTAAAACTAGACTTCTTAAAATAAACTTTAGCTCTAAACATAGTCTTCAGGAAGTAAATTTGGGAATACATTTACCTATATGGAAAAATGCGACTCGGCTACGCTCTTAATAAAGCAAATAAACAATACAATACCACATTTTCTAATAGGATTTAAGTATAAGTAGGTACTTACATTTCTGGTTCAGTAGGAACTGTGAAGAATGATAAGTCCGGGTTTGCGAAATCGGTATTGAGGCACCCGAAAACACTACAATATTTTTTTCCCCTTTTTGAAGTCATGATACTCGTAATAATTAGTATTATGGTAAGTGGCCGGTGGTATGTCGAGTTGATAAACGCAAGCGGTCCAGTAACGTACGCACGTGCTCACAGTCGCGTTGCACAGCCCGTACTGCCGCCACCTTATCTTATTCCCCCATATATTTTGCTAGCGTGTGCGTGAAATCGCGTGCCGACACGGCGCGCGGCGCGCACGCACACATTCAAACCGAGAGCGGCACGTTTGTATGACGATATTTTACTGTATGTATTACTGTGGTGTAAGTGCTCTGACGTTCGGCTTCGCTTTTTCTCCTGCTCGCGCCAGTTACTCACGCCACGAGAGCGAGTGGGAGGAAAGGCGAAGCCGAACGTCAGAGCGCTTACAGAGTAAGGTGGACTTAACCAAAAGTGGGTGATTCAGAGCCGTTAATCCAGGTTTTGCAAAGTTTAAAGGAGGAGGTGATTTTATTTTCTGATCTTAAGGTTGGCTCTATAGTAATTGTTAATAATGATAGTTTTAATCACCACCTTTTGGCTTAGTAAGAGGCAAGCAGATAACCCTGTATAATAAACAACATTTTAAAGGATTATAGCGCCACGTGTTGGCCTGGAGTTACATATTATTGTACAGTTGGATATGTAGGTATACATTTCCATACAAATTGTACTTTACGCTAACTCTATCGAGTGCGTAAAAAACTTGACAATCTCGTAGACTCGATACCTACTGTAGGTACTGAACTACTGACGTCTTCCATCCGCTTCTCTGCCCCTTGGCATTTACGTATAGTACCTACGACCTAGCTACGCGGATACATCGTACGGGAATAAACAATTTCCTATACCTACTCAGTACTTAACTTACCCATGAAACGAAATATTCTTCCTATCTTTTACAGTTACAGTGTAATTTGAACAGTATCTGAACACACAAGAAGGCATTTTAGCAACAGAATATTATTTTTCCGTTGTGTTACAGGGAAGTATCGATCGACGTACCGCCGCGACGCGGTGACACGCGAGACTGAGGAAATATCAGGCACTTACCTTACTTGACGTCGTTGCTTTTAGATCGCGAAAATAACATCTTATTGGTAAGTGGTGCTAGCTAAAATTAAGTAAAGTTAAGTTACTATATAAATACAATAATCAATATCTCAGTCTTAATACTTCCACCGCCAGTCGGGCTAGGATGCGCACGAAATAATATTTCTTTCGACGTGTTAGAACGACACAGCGCGCAGCGTTATGACAAAGTATAAATGTAATATCTGTCACTTATTCACACGTCGAACACAGATCTTTTCGTGGTTTTTCGTGGTTGCATACTAGACTAGCTGGCCTCATTTATGAACTTTCGATAAAACCGGTTTGCCTCTAGCTTGTTCGTGCGGAATCGTGCGTATTTCATTAGTCAGATCGACATTTTACCCTCCTCTCCCATGTGATGCTACGCTTGCCTGTACGTGATCTCCATTCGAGAACGTTATGGCTGTTGCAGCTCGATGGAATGTTTTAGATAAGTATAGCGTGATTATCTAGTTCGTGATTTGGATGTTTTACGTGACATAGATAGATCACTATGTGTAGATATAATTTAGTATATAAGCTGTTGTTATTCGTATTAAATAAATAGAATACAGCGAGATCGAGAAACAGACTCTAGTGTCTTACTTTAATCCCTTGGCGCCCCGGCATATTGGTGACCCCGAGTGCAGTATCAGTTTGGGGTCCCACTGCCATACCGGCACAGTGGTGACCCCCGACCCAAGTGACGCGAAATGTAGTGAGCACGCAAAAATATTTGGGGGTTGACGATAAATCCGCTGGATGACGTCATACCTATACCTCCACATCACAACATCAACCATAGACCTGGCCAACGACAAGGAAAACTTATGGAAGCTTTGATTGATTTCGAGAATTTGAAGAAATTTTATGAACAACTCACTTCGCAAGACTGAGACGGCAAATACGCATAATTCAGCAAGCAAGATGTACAAATCACATGGTTGACGAGAAGCAGTTTGTCACGCAATTATTGAAGTTATGAGTAAACGCCAAATCCAGGGTTCTGTAGCTGCAATGAAACGCGAATAACCCTTGGTATTTTGTTTACGGGTGAATTTATGAAATCGAATCAGCAGTCGCCAGCAGCCGAGTATAGGACCACAGGAACTTGAGATGCCAATGCTGCCGCCGAAAATTCAGGTTGGATCTGCAAGTATTTTTTCGAAGTTGACACCACCGTACGAGGACAAATCGAAGGTGGCGGAAAGGTTGCGTAGTACTGGAGGATTTGCCCAGACTCGTTTCCATTGCCAAACGACTGGTCAGTGATATAATAGAGAATATGTGAAATGGAAATATGGCTGAAGCTGCGAACGCGTGAAGGTATTTGAAATGTTCAGATATTACGGAAAAAGTGTGTTGTGTCAACATTGTTTTAGTCTTTTGTGCAAATTCAGGATAAAATCAGTGAAATCGGTATATAGGAACGTGAAATTAAACGGAAATTGTGTATTGCCCAAAAATGTCGAAGTCCAAGTTCATAGATTAAGTGATAAGATAGTATTTTTGTGCGAATTGTGTCAAATATTTTTGCTTTCAACTATAGGCATATCTGTATAATTTGTATTGTTACATTCAGTTTAATTGTTTTGAAAACTATATTTTACTAGGTAATTAGATCAATAGTGGTAGTATTTGCTTAGTTAGAGCTTTGTCATCACATTTCGAGTAGCGTCATACTGCAAATCGTGTAATTATGCGGAATGTTTAGAATATTTTATTTAATAGAGTTATGTCAATTGATAAGTTAAGGTTAAGGTTCATCAGTGAATGTACTTAAAGACAGTAGAAACACGTACCTACGGAGCTGACGCAAGCACGTTTCACACTGCAATGATAAGCAGACTATGAATTGCAACTGTACGCAAACAGACGTAAGCAAGATCGCTGCAACATGAATGATAGGATTTTTGTTTGACTAGTTTTAGGTAATATTTGTTTGTGAATATATATTACATTTTTTCCAAGGGGGAAGTACTGTTGCAGCTCGATGGAATGTTTTAGATAAGTATAGCGTGATTATCTAGTTCGTGATTTGGATGTTTTACGTGACATAGATAGATCACTATGTGTAGATATAATTTAGTATATAAGCTGTTGTTATTCGTATTAAATAAATAGAATACAGCGAGATCGAGAAACAGACTCTAGTGTCTTACTTTAATCCCTTGGCGCCCCGGCATATGGCCATTTCCGATAAAATACCTCTAGGTACAATAGCTTCGTCTGGGTAAGTACCAATGAATATTATCACAATGGAATCTATTGAATAACTAGGTAGAGCGGGTGGATAGGTATGGGTACATGGGAAGATAAGTGATTCAGTCGTAACATATGGCCCTATTCGACTGGGTCCAGGTCATTCAGGAAAGTAACATCGTAAGCCGGGCTGACCCGAACCATAACAGATCCATACTTAATGGGTATTAATGTTTGAACGTCTTTTATTACACGTCTTTTATTTCATCCCACAAAAATCGCATACTCGTTTATAAAACCATGTAGGTATATATTGCTCAACTTATAGTTTTGCATAAATCGCAACATGAACATGATGCAATCAATGATGTTAATATTCTTCAATAGATGCAATAGTGTTTGTTGCTCCAACACAAGTGGGAGACGTAGTCTTACGAACATACAAAAAAAATGTTTGAACGTCTTTCCAATTTCAAACTGTCTTTGGATGTACGACGTACCATCGTAAAATATAACAAAAAAATCGTTTTGCTAAAGGTAGTAAAATTATTGTAGGTACATTTTATTCATTCCTTAGTTTACCGGGTCTTATTTAACGTTTAGCTCTTATACCTATACCTCTATCATCTCATCCACAATGACGTTACTAGAAGTTGTAAATGTCCTGAATAGCTACGAAAAAAGAATGTACGAGCCTCAGACTACAATAAAAAATCGGCCAAGTGCGAGTCGGGCTCGCGCACGAAGGGTTCCGTAGCGTGTTGGCAAAGATATAATAATACTACGTGTTGGTGCTCCCCTTAGCCCTTTTCCTCTTGCCGTATAATGCTTGTTTGGTGTATATGGGAGCCCCCCTATTACCGTTATTACAATAAGTAGATACAAACAAATAAAGGACTAAGTTTTCTTTCCGTAATTTTGTCCTATTTATAATACCTACCTTTATTTTTTTAAGGAAGCATTCTTTTTTTTTTCTCTAGCCGCCTTACTCTTTGTTGCACATTCTGTTTTTTTTAATTCATAACGTTTACCAACCTCGGTCTTCGTAATTCCTGAGAATCTGTAATGTCATTGTCAAAATTGTCGCTATCCGTATTTCTTTCAGGAGATAGTTTTATCTCTTGTAGACCGATTTTATCATCCGTAGTCTTTTCATGTGATGGTCCAGCCTCTTGAATCTCTTGTTGTCTAGATGTTTCACGAATTTCTGCACATTTTACAATGAAATGTGGCTTTGCATTTGTTTTGAGACATCTGTGGCCTTTTTTTCCTTTTAGGTAGATGTCTTCTTCTTTGAAGTGTGCAGAACAGATAACGCAAAATTTTGATGCGGTCCATGTTTCGTCTTTTCGATTTTGGCGAACTATGGAGATCCAATGTCTGCGCAAATCAGGATCAACTGGAAATCTTAAAAAAGTACTACTTTAAAGGCTTAAACTATGTACATATTATTTTCTATAATTATTGTAACAACACTGTTCAACATTAATTGATAAAATATTATTCATGAAATTATTTTCATTACCAAATGAGTTATTACACAATTTTTAATATCAAATCAAAATCAAAATCAAAATATATTTATTTACAGACACAAAAGATCCATAACACACTCAAATTACAAATAGATTATAAAATTAAATTAAAAACATAAATCAAATTAAATTAAAAACATAAATCAAGTTAAATTAAAAACATAAATCAAATTAAATTAATACACTAAATTGGGCATGTCACAAGTTATTAAATCAAATTTGACATGTCACAGTTATTTATTGTAACAGCACCTTAATGTGGTGAAGCAAGATAGGACAGCTGAAGTTGTCTGTGATAGCTATCAGAATGCTGTTGCCGCTCGCTCGCGTCCTACTCAACAGCGAGGCAATTTTTTTGCGCATGATAGCTGCGAAGCCATCAGTGCGTGCCTCTGCAAACATAGATGACGCGCTGCAAAACGGCGGAAGCCGCATCAGCACTCTGAAAGCGTTGTTATATTGGACGCGCAGGACGCCAAGAGATTTTTGAGTGTATGCTGTCCATAAGCTACTTCCATAGAACGATTGGCAATAAGCCTTGAAGAGTGTGATTTTAACCTCGTTAGAGCAGGAAGCAAATCTTCTAGACAGCATATTCGCTCTCACCGTCAGCGCCCTGCGCTCCCTGTCCATATCTGCCTCATCCCTCAAATCCTCACAAACAATGTGTCCTAAATATTTAAATTGTTTGACTCTGCTGAGAGGAGAGTCGTTCAGTTTCAAGGGGGGCACAGTATATCTTAAGTATTTTAAATTTAAATCTATACTAGACTTATTTCATACAATTTGGCTCAGAAATACGGGAGTTATGAGTTAGTGTCATGCGTATGAACCGACGGACGGACGGGCACAACGGTCTAATTCTTTGTTTTACTACGGAAGTAGTAGAAACTTCCGAGCCTTTTTACTGATTAGTTTAATAAAACACTTTATAATACCTATTGCAAACAATTTGAAAAACTATATTAGCAAAATTACCCCAGAATTTCGTATAAAATAATTAGATGCATACTTGTCACACTGACTAATTTGCCCGAGTTTGTGAAGGTTTTGTGTTCCAAGCAGTAAAATAATTCAACGATTAATAAGGTTAAACACATAGAATAATAACGCCGAGAATGATAATTTCATGTCAAAAAAATCTCGAGACTGAAGCATCAACACGATTGATGTATGCGCGAGTCATACGTATTTACGCGCGGCAACACGCACACTACGAAACAAGTAATGTTACTATCAGAATCAGATTACCCCAAAAAGTTGGGAAATTTGATCAGAGCCTTTAGTACAGATTTTGCATAACTTATACTTGTGCCTTTGAGTGTGGCTCCAAACATTTCTGTTAATAACTTTTTTTTTTAAATTCCATTAGTATGGGTATAATATGAAAGGGCTTTTCGTGTGGAACACAGTTTGTGAAATTGGTATTTTTTTAACTAAACGGTTTTAAGTACTAAAAGATAAAAAAATAATAATTCTAAAATAAAATCGTGGGGCGCATCATACATAATGAAATCTTTCAGGCTCAGACCTCACGATTTTATTGTTGAGTTATTATTTTTTATCTTTTAGTACATAAAACCGTTTAATTAGAATAAAATTTTGACCAATTTAATTATTGTTTTTTTAGTTTTACTTTGTTACTACGAACTGTTTTCCAAACGAAAAGCCCTTTCATGTATTACCCAGTTTAATTTAAAAAAAAGTTGTGGTGCACTAGGCCGAAAAGATGTGATTCAGGTCATCATTTTGAACAAAATTTACTATGAGGCCAACCAGGGATTCGCGAAATTCAATTCAATTCAATTATCAATTGCAACATATGTAATTTTTACATGCGGTTATTAGATTACATGTCATAATAATGTCAAATACTCGTACATATGACCCTTTAAGGGTATGACAAATTATTAATTACATTGGGAAGGCTCATTGCTAAATTATCATGTCATAAGCTAAGGTCATAACCATCTAATTATGATGATAATGTCTCGCTTTGGTACTTATCAAGTAGGATGTATGAAAACATAATAATATGTACTGATAATCCCGTGTCAAGGCAATGGAAGTATATTTCATTGCTAATTTCAATAACAAAATGTGGGGGAAAAGTTTTACCCTTTACTTGCAACTTTTAGTCCTTATGGCGTCTGTCGAAATTTTGTGAATTTATATTTAGATTGGAAGGCGTTTTACATCAAATTATTAGATAATTTGTAATACTTACATGTGGAATGTGATGTTGCATTGTTTGTTTGGTTTTGCCGATTCACTGTGGCACCCGTTTACCACACAAACCGTCATTTTAAAATATAAATTACGGGAGCTGTTTTTATCACGGTACGACTGTGAGTACTGCCGCGCGCCGTTCGCGTACCAAGCTTTTCAAGCTTGGTATTTCTTGCTTCACTTAGCGTGCTTGTTCTCGGTTTCTCGGCGTTATTATTCTATGGTTAAACAACAAACCTCACCTGTGAAAAGATATTCCATCATGACTCTTTTGTTTTTGGGAACTATTTTTGCAATCCCGAAAGACGCAATACGGCATTATTTAATTAATTTAGATGAAAACTACGGTGCGAAAAAATACCACGAAAGTATAAAAATGAACTAGCGGAAAGGGAAACGTATTACTCGAGCGCATTACTGAACTTGCAGTCACATGCGTGTTCGACGCGGCTCTGTCTGCCTTTTTAGTTGAAGAATCCTGAGTCTGAGGTACGAGGGTGCTTTCGCTCAACTTGGTGAGCGACGGAGATATGTGATGAGCGGCATTTAACGGCAACAACGCGTGCCCCCAGCTATTCCACCACAGATCAAGGATCCTTGTTCCCTGATCTGTGTATTCCACGATTCCTCAAGTTTCGAGTTGGCAACGCCGCGCCCCGCCGCAACATGCGAGCTTGCGATACACTCGACTCGTCACAAAAGGACTCTAGCAGCGAGTTGGCAACGTCGCACCCCACTGCAACGCACACACAGTACGCGCACCCGGATTAACTTTTTTTTAGTAGGTACCTAGGTACATTTAGGGTAGAAAGTAGAAACAATGAGATTTCACAAAGTATAGACCTAAACAGGGTTATTTCTAATCAATTAGCATCCTTTTAGGGGCTTGTTCTACATCAAAACTAACAACACATAGATTATGTCGGACTTACGATTCTTCAACTATTTTCAAAAATAAACTAAGCACCTATTTAAGTCTCTATCTAATGATGCTTAACGTTCATATTTTGTAAGTTTTAGTTATTTTAGTTAATAGTTTATAATTATAATAGTCTAATGGAGAATGTTGTATACGCCTATAATTGGTGATCATATCAGTCCTGTGTATTACTGTATTTTAAATTTATATAAGCGTGTTCAATATGTTCTATAAGCCCGATTACAGAGGCGCCAGCGTAAATTAAATAGCAACGTAAAAAGCGTTCTATCTATCGAACGCCTAAAGTGAAAAAGAAACATAACTATGCTATTTAGCTAGTATAATTACGCTGGCTGGCGCCTCTGTAATCGAGCTTACTGTTGGCGTAAAAAAACTTAAATAAAATAAACAACTTTTGTTCTGTGACTTTCGTCAAAACTCAAAAAAAGATCAGTTTAACTAAAGGTTGGTTGAACGACATTTATCTATGGAACAACCATGGAACAACTTTTTTTTTAGTTTCGCAGAACAATAGTTGTTAGTTTTGATGTACAGAATAAGCCCCTAAAAGGATGCTAATTGACTAGGAATAACCCTGTACTTATGCGCAGAACTATGCTATTTAGCTATTATAATTACGATGGCGCCTCTGTCTGTAATAGGGCTTAATATAAACACACAAATTAAATAATGTTGAAAACTCAAGGCACGGCTTGAACTGGAGAGTCGCAAGGTGTAATTTTTTGGTCACATTTCTAAAATTGGCCATTTGTCTCAAAAACCAATAAGGTGCGGTTTCCAATCTTTCCGGTTTCAGAGCCCATATAAATGTACAGGGTGTTCCAGCATTTCCGGCTTGACGTTGTATTTGGGGACAACCTGTATATGAATGTATATGCAGCACTGTTCCCATTATCTTTTAATAGAGTTTAAAACCCAGTTGTTAGAAGGTTCACAGCTATGTGAGCAGCAAATCGCATCGCAGCATTGTGTTCTCTTTGTCACTCTTTTACGAATCGCGTTTTTTCTCTCGTTAGGTAACGAAGTGGCAACTTCGGACGAGTCGATTAAATCGACTTTGCAAATTTTGCAGTAAAATGATATTTTTTGTAGGTATTTGCATTTATACACGAATAACAGTATTGTACTTACAAATGAAAAGATACATCCTTCTTGCCTTTGGCACTCGTCCCTGTGTAATTATAGCACTTTCTAAACACACACGACGGCATTTTGTGCTATTTGTCACTGCTATGAAGTTTCGCCTTGTACGTGTGACGTATAACGTCGGCGCAAGACAAGGCGCGACTGACTTGACTCAAGCTAATTAGCTTGACTTGAGGTCGCCACGCTAAGCAGAGTATAACGCATCTACCTCAGTTAAAATAATATAATATATAATTATAAGATCACTGCATTTGTACCATGTCATACGTCCACAACTCTATTTGGAGTCATAATTTGAAGGTAAAATTGATGATTTTTATTTGATTTGATGAATGTAACAGCAAAAAGATTCTCGTGGACATACGTCCATGAGAAAACCGTATGGTTAAGTAAAGGTGGGCATACACGATGCGATGATTTGATCAAATTTTCGCTTCATGCCAACTGGGAGCTTATTCAGTTAATTCTAAGGTAGGAATTGGAAGTTAACGATTTGTACTACTACCTGAAACTGGGCGCACAGAACGCGATGATCGCATCAATTCATCAGATCAGTCCAGTGGAGGCCAAATATAGGTAGTTAACTATACCTGGTTAGTAGTTATTGAGGAAACAAAATGGTACACCTCCTACCTTTGAATTAATTGAATGAGCTCCCAGTTGGAATGAAGCGAAAATTTGATCAAATCATCGCATCGTGTATACCCACCTTAAGATCACTGCATTTGAACCATGTCATACGTCCACAACTCTAGTTGGAGTCATAATTTGAAGGTAAAATTGATGATTTTGTTTGATTGGTTGTATGAACAACAAGCAAAAAGATAGCAGACGTAGGAATACAGTTCATAACTTTGAACTGGGAGTAACTTTCTACTCACATCAAATAAAAAAATGGGTTTAATTGTAAAAATAAATAATTATTTTTCACAAAAAATGGCAAAACCGCCTTCCATCGTGTACAAAATTCAAATATTTCGCTCGAATTGTTTACATTATTGTTGATTTATCAAAAACGGCTCAGCCAATTTTTGTAAAATTTAAATGGAACCACTTTGAAAGTATACTCTTTCGAACTAAAAAATAATTTTTCGATTCGGCTCACAATTGGCGAAATTATCGATGTTCATCGTGTACAAAATTCGGATATTTCGCTCGAATTGCTTATATTATTCTTGGTTTTCTCAAAAAAGGCTCAGCCGATTTCTATAAAATTTAAATGGAACCACTCCGGGAGTATACTCTTTCGAACTAAAAAAGAATTTTTCGATTCGATTCATAATTGGCGAAATTATCGATGAACATACACAAAAAAAAAATACATACACACGAACATAGAACCTCCTCCTTTTTGGAAGTCGGTTAAAATAAAATGTTTGGTCTAAACTGGGACAGTGAAAGTTTAAAGCTACCTAATCAAGATAGGTACTGTACTATAATTACCCTGTATATGCCAACATGTAATTATAACCCTGTACATGCGTACAGCCAATAAATAATTTCTTAGGTACCTACTTAAAACTGTCAATTTAATTATTCCTATGACTTGTTGTATCATGTAAAAATAAGTGAACTTTATAATCTTTCTTTACTATCGTGTCTATAATAAACTGTGTTCTAAAATAACCTTGGTTTTAAAATCACTTCGTATCCAAAAACCCGTGCGCCTGAATAGGTACGATTCGCGTCGTTCATGCATCTTCGACACAAGTTGTTATTTACTCACAGAGCACCACAAATGACTTATTATTCATATGCGCTCACAATGCTCAGCGAATGCTCGTCTGCCGCATTCTGCAATGGCTGCATTGTTTCGTAAACATTCATTTTGCGGTGATGATTTATTTTGCAGCTAGGTACATAATGCATAATTATTTAGTGTCCCGCTTGTCGGGGAAAGAGGTCTATACATCGCATGACGCATCACATAATATTTTGTGCTGTTTGCCGTAGTCAGCAGTCACAGAAGTCTAGAGAGAGCAAAGATCGAAACATGTGAGACAGTTACATGATTGTACGCTTCATGCAACGAAAAATAAGCGAAATACTCCACCAGTCGTTGACCGGGCGCGGTTGGATCAGACGTGAACGTGCGAGCGATTTTATCAAAATGCCGTGTTGTTGTGTCACTGTTTGCAAAAATCAGAGCAAGTATGTAAACTACAACAATAGAGGAGTCACTTATCACTTGTAAGTATCAATATTCTCGCTTATTTGTTGTGATAATCACAATATTATTCCATTTAGAGCACCACCGAGACCTATCAAACAAATGCTACAGTCGCGCATACATTGCCGTTTTGTTGTAGTAGAATGTAAGCTCTACGTGTATACGCGCAATGGAAATCGTGTCAAGCGATTCGTCCACATAGGAATGGCATCGTGATGCGGTCGCTGACAGAGTGCGCGCAAGATGGAGAATGGAGTACGATGTTGCCAGCGTATCGCCTTTCACCAAAGGCGGGAAATTCAAATTTTAAATAGAATTTTGGTTTTGTAGCTAGTTAGAACTGCTATTATTACAATGATATAAGTTTTACTATGGGACCAATCCCAAACAAAAAAAACTACAGCAATACTATATTATTCGATATTTCATTCGAAAACAAATCAGTGGTTCCTCATTTCTTAAAAAATAATTGTAATTTGGAACATAGCTGCCATTTTAAATGGAACTAGTGTTGTAGAATATTAAAAGTAGTTCCATCATGGAACCGATAATGGTACTAGTGGAGACGAACCGTTTTTTAAAACTTATTCATATTTTTTTTTTAAATATAATTTATGTCTCTGAATCAACTCCTAGTAGCTTAATAAGAAGACCTTTTCTCAGTAACCCTGTATAGTATATGGAAGTAACTCTAATATAACTGAAATATTTTTAGATTTCCTTCAGAGCCAAAAAGAAAGAATAAATGGATCAACGCATGTGGAAAGGGTCCAAACTGGTTTCCCGCCAAAACGTCCGTGATATGCTCCGATCACTTCGAGGAGAACTGTTTCCAACCCCTGAAACGCAGGAGGCTCTACGATTGGGCAGTTCCTTCTAAAAAACTAAGAGTTGTTTATGCACCGGTACGTATTAATTTTAGAATGTTTTTAGGGTTCCGTACCCAAAGGGTAAAAACAGGACCCTATTACTAAGACTCCGCTGTCCGTTTGTCTCCAGGCTGTATCTCATGAACCGCTTTAGCTAGAAAGCTGAAATTTTCATAGATGATGTATTTTTGTTGCCGCTATAACAATAAATAAGTACTAAAAACAGAATAAAATTAATAATTAAGGGGGGCTCCGATACAACAAACCTAATTTTATTTGCCGTTTTTCGCTCTATATTAACAATGGTAACAGGTTGCTACATTAACAATGGTAACAGGTTGCAGGTTGCAGGTAACATGCTTAAAATTTTCACAGAATATTTATTTGTATATTCACTTCAATAATAAATAATTAAATTAAAACAAAATAAATATTTAACGGGGGCTCCCATACAGTACGGAACCCTCCGTGCGCGAGTCCGACTCGTACTTGGCCGATTATTATTAAACATTAGGGTACATCTTACACACGGCCTCTGACCACAAACTAAGCGAAGCTTGTGATATGGCTGCCAGAGATTGATATACATACCACATAAACGAGTACATATTTTTTAAAATACACTGTTATAGATAATACCTAAATAACACCCAGACACAGAGAAAACACCCATGTTAATCGCATAAATATTTGAGAGGGAATCGAACCCACGCCTCTTTGACCCAGGAGTCAGGGTCACTAACCACTGAGCCACCGAGGCAGTCAAATTAGGTAATACACTACTAAACTAGTATATAGTTCTCGCATCTGTTCTGAATCTTCATAAGTCTTCATCGGTATATCTTGACTCGTTCTTTGCTGATTTTTGTTCATACTTGCAAATCTTATTTCATAATTTGAGTAGGTACTAAACGACGTTACCATTACCAAATAGGTATTATCGAAATCGGCTAGATAAATAAATATACAGGGTTATTTGCTTCCTGTGCTGAGCCGAAAGGGAGTGATTTAGACCATCGTTACCAACAAAAAATTTGAGAAAAATAATCAGCTGTGTCATACATTTTGTCGATTCCCGAGTTGCAATTTTGTATGAAACATCAGTTTTTTTTTCTTATTTTGGGTTGGCCCCATAGTAAAAGTTGTTCCTAATGATGGTCTGAATCACCCCCTTTCGGCTAAGTACAGGTTAAACAAATAACCCTGTGTAGTGCTAATAACAAACACCGCTACAGCTTTTTTCAAAAGCCCTACCCCTCTTTTTGAAGGAAACAACCTTCCAAATCAAAAATAATCGACGACAAAAAAAATACAAAAATATATTAAAGAACCCATGTACCTAGTACCTACTAAGTTTTGTCAAAATTCGTTCCGTTGAATAATGCGACATTTAAAGGAGAATCAACATCAGGAGTAGGATAGAAGAAAGCAAAATTGTTAAGTCATAACTGAGACGCTTCGCTTACTTCGGTCGCTCAGTCAAAAAGTTTTATCAATTGTATGAATTTATTTCAGATGTCAGAAAACTCTTTAGAAAATGAACCCGGTTGGATGTCCAGGACTTCAAATGAAGAACGTCAGGTTTGCAAAAATAATTATTACATAGGTACCTATTGAGTTTCTTGCGTAAGGCAGGTTTCCGAATCCGTAAACCTAAATGTTCTGAAAGAGTGATAAGTATATGTGATAAGCATTTCAAAAATCTAAACCGAACGCAAGATTTGAACCTGGCCCTTCGGATCACTAGCCCGACGCACTCCCACGCAAGCGCCAAATTTTTAAAGCGCTTACCATTACCACCACCACCAACTTATAGCGTTGGTGGCGCCACCTGTGATACCCGTATTAGACAGGTAATTCAACTAGAAGTTAGGCCGAATGTTAGAGCTATTGTTTAGAATAATTGTTTATAAGAAGTTGTGGAATAAGTTGCGAGCAGGGAGGCCGGGATTCGCCCGCCACCGCTAGAATAAGACGGACGATTGTAAAGCTCTAGTACTTAAATAAATAGGAATTTCTAAGTACATATAGTTTGATTATTAGATTAATCCTCAACTAGAAATTCTGAAGATTGACGAGAGATGGCGCACTACTAAATCAATGATATGATTTTTGTTTAGAGTGCTTCCCATAATTATTAGGTTTTTATATCAGAGATTTAAAGGGCTTCTGATTTTTGAAATGATAGCTCTTTGATATATGTATACATAACCTAGTGTAGTTCTGCTTTTTTTTTTTAATGCAAACTTGGGCACTACATTTGGCCTCCACCTCGCCTGATGGAAAGCGAAGTTGTAGCCGAAGATGGAGTGTGTAGACCTAGAAGATACCTATTCACTCTTGACGTGAAGACGCTAGACTTCACATCTTTTTTTTCCAAAGGGAAAACCTTATGTGGCACATTATTTTAAAATTTTCTTCATGTTTTCGGGTTACAAGAACGGGAAAAACCTAATACGTCTGAAGCGTTCCGTTGCGTTGTGAAATGTAGAGCTTTATTTGTCTTTTTCTTGTTCGAAAAATACAGTACCTACAAAGCACAATAAACATGTTACAATACATAAATTCTATTGAATAAAGTACATCAATCACTCTTTGTGGGAAGGCCTACGTCCTGCATTGGACTAATAAAAAGGCTGGCACAGTACAGTACAATATTACCTACATAAATGTAATAACTTCCTATTTGGAAGTCGCTTGAAATGTTTAATACGAGTATCGAACTAGTTCGCTTGCCGCACGGAATACCGGTTCTGAATTCCAAATAAGCAAACCTAATATAAAAAAACCGAACGTGTGCGACCAGCCGCATACCTACTCCGCAAGTCCGCATAGGTCGCGTCATGTAATGATGCCGCCACACACGCCACGAGGCGACACGACCACCGCAACTAACTTCACATCGTATACAAGTCGGCGATGTGAAGTTAGCTACAGAAGTTTCTAGAAACTACAGCTGCGGTGCTCGTGTTGCCTCGTGAAGTGTGTGGCGGAATCATTGGAGTATCCACACTCTCGCGCGGCGCCACGCCACGAGCACTGCAGCTTGTAGCTAACTTCACATCCGCTGACTTGTATATCATTGCAATACAAGTTGGCGATGTGAAATGCGTGGAGAATGTGGATACTCCATAACAAGAATGCTGGATCTTCAAACTGCGCACAAGGAAATTTAACTCCTACGTCGTATGCAATTGGAGTTAAATCTCCTTGACACTCCAGCGTTCTTTTTACGTGACGTATGCGTGTATACGGAAATTTCCTTTCGGAAATCGGAATCTCGCAGAGCCCGGCTGACATCGGCTGCGGTGAACAGGCGCGACGCTTACGATTACGCGACGTGTTTTCTGTCTAATTCAACGTATTAAGATCAAAATGTACGAGGCAGAAGATTTGATAACGACAGTGGAGAAATATCCATGCATTTGGGATGTGAACCATACGGATTACTACAACAGAGAGGAGAAAGAACTAGCTTGGGACCAGATTTGCAAGGAGGTATTACACGACTGGGAAACGTCCACAGACAAAGCAAACAAATGTAAGTATTTCATAGGTAGGTATATCTCTTCTTTTTATTTTTAACAGCGTTGCGCTATTGTGCACCACATTCTATCCATCCATCCATCAGCCGTAGGACGTCCACTGCTGGACATAGGCCTCCCCCATGGATTTCCAATAAGGCCGGTTGGAAGCGGCCTGCATCCAGCGCGTTCCTCTGCGAATTCTGCGATCTTTATTATATCATCAGTCCACCTAGTCAGTGGACGTCCTACGCTGCGCTTGCTGGTCCGTGGTCTTCATTCGAGAACTTTACGGCCCCATCGGCCATCCGTTCTTCGAACTATGTGCCATAACACATAGCACCACATTATCTGTTTTTAATTCTACTAAATTACAGCCAGTTGCCAGGAATCCGTAAACCATATAATTATATTACTAACATTTTTAGGTACCGAATTGAAGAAAAAGTGGACCAACATCAGAGACTACTACCGGAGAGAAGTCCAAGGAACCAAGAATACCCCTGGCAGTGCTGCAAAAAAATCCAAAACATACATTTATAGTTCACTACTACACTTCCTTACGCCAATATTTTCTAAAAGTAAATCTGAACGGAATCGTCAAAAAGATGAACAAGACTGTACTGAATTAGAATTAGAACCACTTTCAGAAGACGAAGAAGAAATTAGAGAATCAGAAGATATCAAACCTAATACTGATTTATCCGTAGAATCTATACCAGCTTCACCTGTAGTGGACCAAAAAAGGAAAAAAGCCCCTCAGAAATTGCAAGAAAGACACAACAATAATAAATCAGAATATGCTGAAGAAGATGACGACGCTAAATTCTTACTAAGTTTCAGAAGTTACATGAGGAAAATGACTTTTAATCAAAAGCTAGATTTTAAAGTGGGGATGCTAAAATTGGTCAAAGAAGTCAGTTTGGGAAAGGATCCGACGTCATCGCAGTTTTCGTTCGCGCACTGTGACATTTCGTCAGAATCATCAGAATGAGAGCTTGTCTCTCTAATCTATATTACCTACATACCTAAACAGGGTTATCCAGAACTGGTGTACTAAGCCGAAAGGAGGTGATTCAGACCATCATTATGAGCAACTTTTACTATGGGGCCAAACCGAAATTCGAGAAAAAAATCAGTCATGTCATACATTTTGTCAATTCCTAATTGCAGTTTAGTATGGAACAGCTGTTTTTTTCTCGAATTTTGGGTAGGCCCCAAGTTGTTCACAAAATGGTCTTAATCACCCTCTTTTGGCCTAATTGTTTTAGTTAGAAATCTAAATTGTATTGTTTTGTCCCTGTAATTTATTCTTTATGTAATGTGGTTGTCTAATAAAGTGCTATTGTTTGTTTGGCTTAGTACAGGCTACAGGGCACAGGGCAAGCAGATAACTCTTTATTTGCTAAGATAACATTTTACTATGGGATCAATTCTAAAAAAAAAAACAATTATTCCTTCCTAAATGTTCAATGACTTTCAACAAAATGTGAAAATGGAACACTTGATTTTGTTGAGCTGTTTCCAACTTTTTCTCTGTTTTTCAACAAAGAGTTGGTTATAATGATTAGTAGATTTTGTGCAAAAAGAGAAGCGTCGTAGCGTAGCTGAGGCCGCCCGTGTGCCATTTTACTAATTTTGTTACTTTGACAGCACTTCTCTGTCATTGCTAGTACAACTAAAAGTGTTTGATACTTGGTAGACACCAATTTGGGTTTAATCAGTACTCGCGTCTACCAAGTAGTCGGTACCTTGGCTGCTGATTAAAATCTTATTGTTAGTTCGCCGTAACGCCACGGCAGTTCTCTTTTTGCACAAACTCTAGACGACGATGTTCTAATCTAATTAGGTATGTTGTTTTATGATCACCTGGCGCGTTGAAAATCTGTATTTATTTGTAAATGACTCGAAATAAATAATGAGTATTTATTTTTTCTAAAATTAATAAAATGTTTATGTGCCTATCAATAAAGTTTGTACCATAACATAACATAACATGTAGTTCATCTACCTACACTAAGTCTTGCTCTTTATTTCTGTCCTCTCAACCATGCCACTCCACTTATTTCTCGTTAGCACATTTTTGGAAGTTCAATGCCTCTATATTCAAACAAACAATAATATTTTGAATATGCAGGCATTGAACTTCAAAAAAACATAAGTGGGTATGTTGACTGTTATTTCTTAATTGGATATGCAGTAATAAGTAATAATTTTTTGCTAAAAATGACAACCGTTTTCAATCGTAGCAAACTTTGAGCAAACTACGTACAAAATTCCATTAATTCGCTCGAATAGTATACATATAAATGTAATAGTGTGCCATTTTTAGATTATTTTTGATGTTTAAATAAACACTCAACCTATTTCGAAAAAATAATTAATTAATAAATAAACATAAGTATAAAAACATTAGGGGACATCTTACACACGGTCTCTGACACCAAACCAAAGAAGATATAATAGTACTACGTAACCAAACTAAGCAAAGCTTGTCATATGGCTGCCAGAGACTGATACGAGTATACTACATGTATTTTTAAATAAATACTTATACAGATATTACCTAAATATCACCCTGACCAAGAGGCCAGAGCAAACAAACACTTATGTTCATCACATAAATACTTGACCTGGGTGGTATCCTATATATCTACATATCCCTTATAATCGAACCCAAACGCCTCTTTGATCCCGGAGTCAGGGTCACTAACCATTGAGCCACCGTGACAGTCAACCATATACCATACCAACCTCTAAAGTATGATCTATCAAACAAAATAAGAATCATCTAAATAGGTTTATAATTGGCGGAATAATTGCGTAACATTACGCAGTAAAAAAAACTCAAGGTAATTGAGAATCTCGATTAGTCGAATAGTAATTGAAGTCGATCGAAAAAAAAATCTTGGATCACTTATTGACCGTTAATCGTACACCTATGAAAACATCTAAAATTAAGAAAATACATAAATATTTCATAATTGTTTCAGGCCACCAACCCCCGCCGTACTTCCGACGAAAAACCGGCTCGTATAAAGAAAGAAGACTCAGACGACGAGAACACTTCAGATGACGACGAAACAAAACCAGAAGAACTTATTATCGAGGAAGTTTATGTGAAATCAGGAAACCAGAAACCTAAAGATGGCCCGAGAAAAAAACGCGCTCGCCAAGATATCGACGATACAGACAGCGACTACTCAGAAGAGATATACGAATTTGGTAAATTCGTAGCGGAACAACTGCTATGCTTAAATGTGGAAGATGCTAAAATAGCGCAAAAAGAGATAAAGAAAATATTACAAACGATGACAAAGACGAATAAAACGCGCCGCAAGCCAAAGCCGAGCAATCAAAGCCCATCAAAAGAAAAGCCTAAAGCTAAATCTCCTACACGTGTAGTGTCTAAAGCAGTAAAGAAACCTTTAGTAGCAAAAACTCAGTCAAATGTAAACTCTATCAGGCCAGTAGTCCAATTAGTATTTCCCCAAGTAAATATTCTCGGGAAAACGGGGAGTCAATTAAAAACTAAATCTAGTGCTACTCCAGTGGTAAACTCAAGCTCAAAGTTAAACAATGAAAGCTCAAGAATACAATCTGGCCTTGAGTCGTCGTTGAAAGAGATTGCAGTGGTAAACTTAGATAATATAGGTCCAACATCGGCTCCTATTAATTATGTTGTCGTGCCGACAGTGACGGATCGTGTGGCAACGCCAATTGAAAACATCCTGGAGCCATCTAAAGATACGAGGATATCTGTAGTAGCCCAAGATCCTGAACATATGGTATTTGACGAGATACCAATAAAAATAGAGCCAGTTGATGCTGACAGGATGCCGGATAGAGAGAGAATAGTGGTTTTCGATTACGACACGGAACACAGAGATGACGAGACGTAAAAATGACTTTGAATTAGGTACTAGATATTGTGGCTTAGAATGAGATTATCATAATACGGAAACTCGGGTAGTTTCTGAATACCATCATAAATCTTATTAGGTACATCGTATACTTCTAAACGAGCAATTATTGTATAGTAATTATTTGCTTGTTAGCATACCTATTCGTTTGTAATATTATGTTTGTTAATAAAATTGGGATTGCTTCCTTGAGATAGAGCTTTTCTTTACAAGTTCACAGGTTTGTTCAGGAACTATGTTAATACACAGTACCTCTCTTCCTCTCCGGTCCAAAGAAAACCTTACCCTCATGACTCCTTCTGCCCGCTCTGAATTATTTTACGGCAGGTCCTTTGCTTTCCAAGCTGTTCAGTTATGGAACGCGCTACCTGTTCCTATTCGACGTGCTCCTTCTCTTGCTGTGTGGAGCAAGTCATAAAATTTTATTTATCGCAGTTGCCTCCATGTTAGAAAGTCATTTCTAGTTAATTTATCATATTTATTCATTATTAAATTTATTAATTTGAATGTAGCATTTTTCTTATTTATTTTTATTTTAGTATTAGTATGTGTATGTAGGTTGTATTATTGTAGTATTTGAATGTACATGTGTATATTGATATGTATGTATATATTTTGTACAAGTATTTATGACTCTTTATTCAAGTATTCTTTTTTTTTTTGTTTCAATTTCGCTATTATTGTACACCCCGTCCTTTACCTTCCTCTATAATCCTGGTTCAGGTTGCCTGGAAGAGATCGCTCTAAGCGATAAGGCCGCCGATTGTCGCACTATTATAGTTATATTGTACTCTTTTATTGTAATAATTTCGATTGTGTGAACAATAAAGCGTTTCTATTCTATTCTACCTAGGCATAATAGCCTAGAGAGATCTCAAATTAGCTGTTTTTCATTTCAGACATTTCGTCTTTTCAGAGTTGCAACTTTGAGACAGGTGATTTTGTTTTTCGAATTGTGCTAGCTTCATAGACAAAGTGGTTAATGAAGACGGTCTGAACCTGACCCGGCTCAATACACCCTTTCTGAATAGCCCTATATGATTAATGTAGATAGGTACATTAAAATCAGGTAGTCATACCATACAAAACATCAGTGTTTCATTTCAACATTACTAAATTACCTAACTAATGAAAAAGAACATAAAAATCATCAGCAATATAACAAGCCTATCATGATGAGTATGTTTAGTCTATATAGAGCACTTCAAGGATATCAGTGTCAGTGTGTTTATCAGTGGACTATAATTAAAAGCCGATAATTATATGGTTGAGGTTCGAAAGTATAATTTCTCTTAAACATCATCATCAACCATCATTCATATCACATGTATCACTTTGTCCATTTCGATCAAATTTTTACCAAAACTAAAACCTGTCAAGATTTTAGGGCACTCCCTCTTCCTCGTCACTCTGTGGCTCATACTTCAGTATTAATTCTTCAGGTTCTATTTTTAAACTACTCGGTATTGTGCAATGTATTTGCGGCATCTGGAAAGGAGGCCCTGAAGTCTCCAAACTGTTCTGGCTTGAAGAAATCCCTCCGGGAGTTTGTGAAGACCCTGTTTGAGATCCGACGATTTCCAGACGTGCTAACCCTGATCCAGACTCAGCAGATTCAGACTGTTGCTTGGTTAGTGAAATATCCAAACCTAGTAGATTCACTGCTTGGCTCGTTGAAGACCCAGGTTGATACAATGATGTCCCCACTGAAGATCTTGACTGAGTAACTGAAGTCCCTGCTGGAATTGCGGCCGTCCCTGTTAAGTTAGCCGGTATCGCAGACGCTATTTGTAAAGATTCCGGAGACACTAACGATCCAGTGGAATTGACTTGCTGATTATTTTGATGAGACCCTGGAGCGGCCGTAGTTGGAACAATGACAAATCCTGTCGAAGTAGTATCAGTTGAATAACTCGTACTCATCATCTCTAATTCGTTCAAACATGGCACGACTGATACAATCTGGGGCAGTCCAGATTGGTGTATCGAAGGTCCGTGATTTGGAGACTGTTCATTTACTATTATTTTCAGTTTGGACATTATCCTAGTTTTCTTTGGCAGATTTGTTCCTACATTATTTGTATTTGGCCCAGTTTCTCCGTTATTTGGTTTTATGGTGTTCATTACCTTGTACTTCAGTCTATATTTAGTGAGCACCTCGTTGATTTCTGTTTTAGCTGACTGGATATCTTTCTTGACGAAACACATCAGTTGTTCCGCGATGTATTTACCGTATTCGTACAGCTGTTCCATTTGATTGAATTCGATATCAGTCTCCTTTGTCTCCTTTGGATTTTTGCTTGCGGTTTTTTCGACTGCAACGATTTCCTCTCTTACTGATTTCTCTATTTCTTGTTCGATAACTACGCGCCGCTTTGGGTTTCTTTTCAGTTTTACGGGTTTAGTACGCCTGGCTGTTTTCTTCTGAGTTTTTATTTCAACTAATAAATTATCTGTTTTTGGTTCGTCCTGTTCAGTATCCGCATACATATATTTTTCTGGAAATACCTCCATATTTAAAGCTTCATCCACAGTATTATTCTCTTCCTCAGAGTCCGCTTCACCGGCATCGAGGCGACGGAGTTTTTTCATGTTATTCTTAGTTTGGGAATATAGATTTTGGTCCTTGGTTGGTCCGGGGCCTTCTTGCTCTTCCTGAAACCCGTAAGATTCACAGTCAATAGTCAATAAACATGGATTAATAGCGTTTATTAAGAAATATTAATTATTAATAAGTCGTGGTGGTTTAGTGGCAATGACACCCGCCTTACAATTGTGAGGTCGTGGGTTCAAATCCTAGTCCCGTTTCAATGAATTATTTAGAATTTATGTACTGAATTTCATACCACTGCACTGGCTTTTCGGTGAAGGAAAACATCGTGAGGCCTGCATATGTCTGTAGAAGAAATTCGATGGCGTGTGTGAATTCACCAACTCGCACTGGGAAAGCGTGGTGGATATGGCTCAGTCACCCTTCGTACCCACGAACTACCTACTACCGGCCTACCGTCCTGCAGTGGACTATTAATAGGCTGGTACAGTACAGTACCTACAGTAATAGCGTTTAATTGACGCGTGCAAAATACCTAAGGCTGATTTTAGTCTTACGCTGACGGCCGGCACGCGCACCGTCGGCGCTGATGGCCGAGATATATGAACTTCTAGGAAGCGTTTTTGAATGACGCGTAGCTATCAGCGCACACGGTGGTCGGCGCCGACAGCTACGCGGCCGTACGCGTCGCGCGTCGTCGCCGCGTAGCTGTCGGCGCCGACAATCGCACGAGCGCCTCTGCTTTCAACGAGCGTTCTTATATCAAGCGGAGCGGACGTCATCAGCGTGTACAGTCATGGCACATCGCGAAGTGTATACAGGTCGAGTTATAGCCCTCAAAGTGCCATATTAACAAGACAAAGTCTTCTGCAACGGCTCTCTGCTCAAACAATGGATGAACATGGAGTCTTCGGCGTCGCCGGTTTTTATTTTTTTGGGATAGGTAGTACAAAGCAGCAATAATTAATACATTCCGCATTTTTGTCGTCGTCTGTATACTTAAGGCGGTCAGTACGATACTGAAACGAGCCACGCTGAGCCTCAGCGCTGATGAACTACGTGCTGAGCTATGAGCGCCGACGGTGAGCGTGAGACTAAAACCAGCCTTAGAAAGTAACTGTAGACATGTTGTATTGTAATATTACGGCGATTGAATACTTTACTTCATTTTAGATATAGTATAGGCCGAATCCAACCAGGCGGCGAATGGGAAGTTAGCTACAAGCTGACTGAAGCTCACACGAAGCTGGCGTTCCCTGGATATTAATCGCGCCGACTTGTATGATTCGGCCTAAAATGCCTAAATGTTTGTATACTAACCATTTCCACTGATTCAGTTTCAGATGTATCTATATCTTTCCGAACACTTCGCTTTTTCATTCTAAAAAAAATGAAATTAAAATTAATGCATCTTATTTTATGAATGACGAATCTTGAAAAATAATAATTACTGTGCTGCTCTTGCTTTCTTTAACTGTTCAATGTTTCGTCTTTTACGTTTGCGAATACATTGGTGTAGATATTTCTGTTTTCCCATTTTGACCTGTAATAAGAATAACAATCAATTAAAATAAATAAACTTGTACAGAGTTATCTACAACTGATGTATACTCCGCGCCACAGAAGTTGATGGATGTGAAGTTAGCCATTAGCTGCGCAATAGCCAATCCTGACGAGACGTGACGTGGAAGCCGCACGTTGATTGGCTATTGCGCAGCTAGTGGTTAACTTCACACCCATCAACTTGTGTGGCGCGGAGTATACTAAGCCAAAAGGAGGTTATTCAAACCATCATAATTAATAAGTTGATGGATGTGCAGTTAGCCATTAGCTGCGCAATAGCCAATCCTGACGAGACGTGACGTGGAAGGCGCACGTTGATTGGCTATTGCGCAGCTAGTGGCTAACTTCACATCCATCAACTTGTGTGACGCGGAGTATACTAAGCCAAAAGGAGGTGATTCAAACCATCACAATTAATAACTTATCCGTTCAACCCAGAATTCGAGAAAAAACTAAAAGCTGTTTCATACATTTTGTCGTTTCCGACAAAACGAAACGAGATTCGAGATCAGCGGGGCAATTCTGTTAACCGATTTCGTTGCTGAGGTGACGCGTTTTTGAGCTTCTCTAGTTTTTTTGACAGCTTTGAGCCATTAAAACTGTCAGAAAAGCGAGAGGGGTTCGGGAAGCGTATCACTTCGGTGACGAGATCGGTTGACAGAATTGCCCCGCTGCTAACACAATGGCTGATCTCGAATTTTGGGCTGGCCTCATAGTAAAAGTTGTTCGTAATGATGGTCTGAATCACCCCCTGTCAGCTTAGTACAGGCACAGCCCGGACACTCCGCGATTTTTCATACAAAATCTGCTGTCTTACGCACACTAACACAGTACTTACTCACAGACAACACACATACGCACGGTCGCTACACGCGCATTTGTGTGTGGAACGTCTATGGATATCAGCGATCACCACAACGTGACGACATGCCGCGTGAGTGAGACAGTTGCGTATTCAATTTGCAAAAATGAATATAAATCTGGTGCTTAAAAAAGTATATCAATTACTTAATTTGGAAGTATTTTAGCAAAAATTAACCGATGTAATTCATTTGAAAGAAAATATCAAGAGGAAGTTACCGAATACTGTAAAAAAAAAATCTTTTTATTTATCCTTAAGAAAACATTAAAATTTCTTGTTATGTTACGTAACATTGATATTCAACCATACACAGTATAAATCTTCCCTATTATCACAGTCTAGGTAGTTTTTATTAGAAAATCCACCGGCCAGTGCAGGCCGCGCGCGGTGTACAAGCCGTGTCCGTGGACGCGGGGTGGAAGTGAGGAAGACTCAAACGGGTGGGGGGTAACGAGTGGCCGTTCTATACGTAGTATTATTATATATTCTTTGGTACAGGGTTAGCAGGTAACCCTGTGTAGGGTCACCGCTGACGATAGGTAAGATACTTCCTAATGGAATGTGCCCATTGAATGTTACTAATTTAGTGACTTTATCGCTACAAATTACAACTTATTCATAGGCGAAGAATTTTTTCTTATTTTGGAAATTCTTATTTACATGTAACATACCTATTTGAAATCATCTATAAATATAGGTCTACTCTATTTTTGGTTACTCATATCTTAAAACAGAGACAGACAGACAGGTGGACGGACAACGGAGTCTTAGTAATAGGGTCCCGTTTTTACCCTTTGGGTACAGAACCCTAAAAATAATGTTGTACAGCACAGAGATACCAGAGGGAGTGGATAATGTGGTCAATCGAGAAAAGAAAGAAAGAGATGCAATGATTAAATAAGGCATGAGTTAGAAAGAGACATGAAAAATATCTCGATTCAGTGGCTAGTTGCCGTGTTTTTCTCTCCATCCATCATCCATCCATCCATCAGCCATAAGAAGTCCACTGCTGGACATAGGCCTCCCCTATGGATCTCCAATAAGACCGGTTGGAAGCGGCTTGCATCCAGCGCGATCCTGCGGTCTTAATGAGGTCATCCGTCCACCTTGTGGGTGGACGTCCTACGCTGCGCTTGCCGGTACGTGGTCTCCACTCGAGAACTTTCCGACCCCATCGGTCATCAGTCCTCCGCGCTATGTGCCCTGCCCATTGCCATTTCAACTTGCCAATCCGTTGGGCTATGTCGGTAACTTTGGTTCTTCTACGGATCTCCTCATTCTTGATTCGATCTCGCAGAGAGACTCCGAGCATAGCCCTCTCCATAGCTCGTTGGGCTACTTGGAGCTTACTAATAAGGTTTTTCTCTCAGTAGTGTCAAATTCCAATACATACTCGTACTTGACAATTTTGACAGATCTGAGCAAGACTTTCCATACACTTTTGTGGTTGAGAATTGCCTCAGGCAACAACAGCGCTATCTCTCTAGTTGTAATAGCCCTGTGGTGTACAGGTACAGTCCTGTCCTCTGACATTTGTAGCTGTCTCTGTCTAATCTGTGATGATGACTAGACAGAGACAACGAAAAGACAGCTAAAATTGCCAGAAGTAAAATAACTGTGAACGAACTGTAGGCACGTCAGTGTTGCGCTGAGCGAAGTGTCATCATCATCTGGTTTCATCTTGCTCCTTGAGGGGGGAGCGAGGTTGCAGCCCCGAGGATACCCTCATTACTGCGGCTGGACGCTGCGGGAGAGCGAAGTGTGGAATGCAAGAGACGTCACTAGCCTAGGTCAAAAGGTAATTGAAATAACACTAAGAATTACCTGTTCACTGATGGACAAGTTTTCAGGTGGATCTGAATCTGAAAGATCCGGGTATTGTCCTGGGGCTGCAAAAAATAAATGCACAGCATTATTATTGTGGGTTTATTAACTTTTCAAAAAATTATAATATTGTAGATGGTTGACGAACAAGGTTAACAAAATTTTTGGTATTTTTTTAATAACATTAATTTATACTGCAATGTTTTTAGGGTTCCATACCCAAAGGGTAAAAACGGGACCCTATTACTAAGACTCCTCTGTTCGTCCATCTCTCTGTCTGTTACCAGGCTGTATCTCATAAACTGTGATAGCTAGAACGTTGAAATTTCACAGATGACATATTTATATTGCTGCTATAACAACAAATACTATAAACAGACAAAAATATAGGGGAACCCTTCTTAAAAATTTATTTTTGTATACTTATTTATGCCTGGAAGAAATCACTTTCAGTGATAAGGCCGCCGGTTCCTTCACATATTGTAGCATCCAATTTTCTCTATTTTTCTGTTTTATGTGTGTGTGAATCAATAAAGAGTTTATCTATCTATCTATCTTATTTGAGATCTTTTTTTTTGCTCAATATTAATTACAGCAAAGGGGAGATGCATGAAATATTTATAGAATATTAAGTTATATATTCTCTATTAAAATAAATAGTTACATTAAGGTGAGTATAGACTGCAACATTTTCTCGAGCATTTGTATGTAATGTAACGTTCTTACGAATGGTACAATACTCAGTGTCCAAAGCATTTAAATGTACTGTAACGTTCCTGCGAATGCTCGGCGCTCTGTTCGGCGTAATGTTCACAGCCCGTGTGCATTTACCCGTAACATTTCGTTGTACCTTGCGTTCACTTAAATATCGGACGTACAATGTCGCACCCGTGCATCGCCCGCGCCGGCGCTCGTGCAAAGGCTCTACGGAACGTTGCACCAATGTTAATCGGTGTTTTGTACAATTGCCTCTAGTTCGTGAAAGGTGATACATTAGAATATATCACAGAGCGGCTCTATGTTTTGTTACAAGTAAATGTTGTAGTCTATACTCACCTTTAAAATAAAATATATTAAGGGTACATATGGTACGGAAGTCGGAATTCTTTGTGTGCAAGTCCGACTCACACTTGGCTGATTATTTATAAATATATATGTAACAAACCTTCAACAATTATTTGTGTGATTTCTTTACTTTTCTCTTCCTCTGATCTGTTATCCTCTCTTTTTATGCTTTCAGCATGGGTTTCAGTAGCAATTTGACTTTGATAACATTCTGCAACACGTTCAGTTCTCTTCCTCTTAACAAACACTGCTGGAGAGTGTTCACCATAAGACAGATGTCTTATACGATCCTCTTGACAATAAAATTTAGATGGCACAGCTGCATCTGTCAAAAGTATTTTCTGACTGAAGCCCATTTTATACTTCAAATAGTTCTTTGTATCATTTTCCATCTGTAATTCCATTTTTTCCATTAAAACAAGTAATATAGATAAGTTTCATCCATCAGCCATAGGAAGTCCACTGCTGGACATAGGCCTTCCCTATGGATCTCCAATAAGACCGGTTGGTAGCGGCTTGCATCCAGCGTGATCCTGCAGTCTTAATGAGGTCATCCATCCACCTTGTGGGTGGACATCCTATGCTGTGCTTGCCGGTATGTGGTCTGCACTCGAGAACTTTTCGACCCCATCGATCATCAGTCCTCCGCGCTATGTGCCCTGCCCATTGCCATTTCAACTTGCCAATCCGCTGGGCTATGTCGGTAACTTTGGTTCTTCTACAAATCTCCTTATTCCTGATTCGATCTCGCAGAGAGACTCCGAGCATAGCCCTCTCCATTGCTCATTGGGCTACTTGGAGATTATTAATAAGGCCCATAGTAAGAGCCCATAGATAAGAATATAGATAAGTTTAACGACACATTATTGCAATGTTTGCATTTTAAATCATTCAGTAGTTTTTGTGAAAGAGTAACAATCATCCATACTCCCAAACTTTCGCGATTATAGGTAATATTACTACTAGCTGCCCTGGCTTCGCCCGGATAGGAATGAATTATAGCTATAAGCCTTACGGAAGAAATATTCTAAAAGATGAAGTGAAAACTGCATTGAAATCTGTTGTGCAGTTTGGAAGATTTAAAATATATCTGTGTATCCGACACAAACACATAAATAACGGTTTTGCTTTATACTATGTACTTAGTGATTATGGTATTAAGTTAAATATGACTTACCTACCTCAAAGTGATCTTCACACATAAATACATTTGAATTCATTGCAATACTCTTTGGGTCTCTTTGAGCTAATTGTAACCACATCTGTCGTCTTTTGGGATTCGTTGGAACAGAAAGGAATAGTTTGTTTGGACTATATTTTGAGGTATTTCTACACTGTGGAACTACACACCATTTATATGCCGGGGCCATTATATTTCTGTTGAAAAACTTCGGAGTAAATCGATGATTTTCTTTAGTTATTTAATTTTATTTACTAACACTTCAACCGCTACAAAAAACAACAAACAAAGTACTCTGTTCTGTGAAAGTGTGAAATGTGAATGTCTGTTGTTGTGGCTGCTGGCTGATAAGGAATCTAGCGATCAGTGCTGCCAACTCTCTTTGTCAAAAACGCGCTATCAACACGTCAAAAACGCGCCAAAAGCGCTCAATGGTAACTTCAACAAAAAAAAAAACGTTCAAAATAATTGACTCGAACAGTGATTGTCATTCTGAGCGTCTGGTGAACGCGACTCGTGACCAAAATGCTGGCGTTTATTTGGCTCAACGCATAAGCATTGCCATTCAGCGTGGCAATGCAGCCAGTTGCTGGGCACGCTGCCAACTGGCAGTGGGCTTGAGCATTTGGACTATCTTTAGACCTTCAAGGGTCTGTGGATGATCCAATGCTTTTTATGTATAGGTAGTAGTAGTGTAGGTAGTTTTAGCATATAGTACCTATTGTATTATGTTGTATAGTAAATAAGAGGATGACATCATGTCGTACCTATATTCCCCTCAAAATGTGATCCGGAAGTTTTTAAATAAGTGCAGTGACTTTTTTTTAAAGATAAGTCTTTATCGAAAATGAAGAATGGCATTTATGGTGTCCAAGCTCAAATAAAAAATGTTTCTTAAGTTTAATCACAATCATGGCGCAGCCACTTTAAGTCAACCCCAGAGTGTGGTAATAGTAATGAAGAATTTCAGTATTATTGTTTATAAAAAATAAAAATGCGTTCTGTTTTACGCTACTGCACTTCGAGCATATACCAATGGTTGGTATTGGTATATGCTCAAAGCTACTGCAATATTGTTTCAAAAATGCGCCAGATTTGGCGCTAGGTGCTAAAACGCGCTTTAGTGGCCAAAAAAGCCTCAGATCTGGCGCCGAAAGCGCTAAGTTGCTAAAATCAGAATTTCTTAATTGCATAAAACTGAGTAAACAAGATCTTAAAACTAAAACGTCCTTACAGCTTACCTACCCATTACGGGCGTGCAACAAATAGATTTATTATATAGGTACCTACTTAACTTATTACCTACTTAAGGTTCAAACACATAGGATATGATTTTTTAGCTAAGTGCACTGCAGGATGTAAAACAAAATAATATATAAGCGTGTGACAAATATTATATAAATAATCTTCGTGATATAAATAATAAGCCATACTTAGACCAAAGAATATATAATAACACTACGTATATGAATACGTGTATGATCAGCAATATAAAAAGGCTATCGTGATGGGTGTGTTTAATTTATATAGTAGCGCACTTTAAGGATAGGGCTGTGTTCATCAGTGGACTATAAACTATAATTAAAAGCCGATATATTTGAGTCGAAAGCATTATTTCTCTCCATTTACACATATCACTTGTTTCACTTTGTCCACTTAATTTTTTTTAATCAAAAGTATTGACAACCTATCAAAGCTTTAGGGGACTCTCTCCTCCTCGTCACTTTCTGGCTCATACTTCACTATTAATTCTTCAGGTTCCATTTCTAAACTACTCGGCATGAAGTAATGTATTTGCGGCATCTGGAAAGGAGGCCCTGAAGTCTCCATACTGTTCAGGCTTGGAGAAATCCCGCCGGGAATTTCCAGACGTGCTAACCCTGATCCAGACTCAGCAGATTCAGACTGTTGCAGTGAAATATCCAAACCTAGTGGATTTACTGCTTGGCTCGTTGAAGACCCTGGTTGATACAATGATGTCCCCACTGAAGATCTTGACTGAGTAACTGAAGTCCCTGCTGGAATTGCGGCCGTCCCTGTTAGGTTAGTCGGTATCGCAGACGCTATTTGTAAAGATTCCGGAGACACTAAAGATCCAGTGGAATTGACTTGCTGAATCTTTTGATGAGACTCTGAAGCAGTCGTAGTTGGAATAATGACAAATCCTATCGGAGTAACACCAATTGAATAACTCGTATTCATCATCGCTAATTCGTTTAAAGATGGCACGACTGATACAATCTGGGGCAGTCCAGATTGGTGAATCGAAGGTCCGTGATTTGGAGACTGATCAGTCACTATTATTTTCACTGGTTTGGGCGTATTTGGTTTAGGCTTCACTTGTAATTTTGACATTATCTTAGTTTTCGTTGGCAGATTCTTTCCTACATTATTTGTATTCGGCCCCGTCTCTCCATTTTTTGATTTTATGGTGTTCATTATCTTGTACTTCAGTCTATATTTAGTGAGCACCTCGTTGATTTCAGTTTTAGCTGACTGGATATCTTTATCGTCGAAACACATCAGTTGTTCCGCGATGTATTTACCGTATTCGTACAGCTGTTCCATTAGATTGAATTCGATATTGGTCTCCTTTGTCTCCTTAGCCTTTTTGCTTGCAGTTTTTTCGTATGCACTGAGGGCCTCTTTTACTGACTTCTCTATTTCTTGTTCGATAACTACGCGCCGCTTTGGGTTTCTTTTCAGTTTTACGGGTTTAGTACGCCTGGCTGTTATCTTCTGAGTTTTTATTTCAACTAATAAATTATCTGTTTTTGGTTCGTCCTGCTCAGTATCCGCATACATATATTTTTCTGGAAATTCCTCCATATTTAAAGCTTCATCCACAGTATTATTCTCTTCCTCAGAGTCCGCTTCACCGGCATCGAGGCGACGGAGTTTTTTCATGTTATTCTTAGTTTGGGAATATAGATTTTGGTCCTTGGTTGGTCCGGGGGCTTCTTGCTCTGCCTGAAACCCGTAAGATTCGCAGTTAATAGTCAATAAACATGGATTAATAGCGTTTATTAAATAATTTTAATTATTAAAACGCCGTGGTGGTTTAGTGGCAATGCCACCTGCTTTACAATCTACGGGTACGCATTGCGCATTCGTCCGCAGTCCCGCAGTGAGGCCTCCTTCGACGCCCAATACTCCGGCGGCACATCGGGAGATCTATTGTAATCTCCTGTTCACGTTCCGCTATTTCCTTCTGGAGTATAACATGCTCACAGAAGGAAACTGTCGCCTCTCATGACGTCTCACTTCCCAGCATTGAAATTTAATCAAAGCTGTGAACGAGAGGTCACCCCCCATTGCAGCGATGAGGTCACGGCGCTCGCTGGCCCATGCAGGGCACTCCTCCAGTGTATGCTGTGCCGTGTCCTCATCGCAGCTGCAGTGGTGGCACGCGGTCGTTGGTTCTCTGGTGGCAAGCGCTCGGTCTGTACTGACTAGTGTTTCCAGTTTTCCACTCAAGATACTTTCCCTATTATTTTCAAAAATGACCCCTAAAAATCCCTAACTTTCTCTATAGGCCGAATCATGCCAAGTCGGCGGATGTGAAGTTATCAGCGAAATATCCAATCAACGCAGTTTTATGTGAGCTTCAGTCAGGAATGCGCAGCTTGTAGCTAACTTCACATCCGCCGACTTGTATGATTCGGCCTATACAATGAAGTTATATTACATGGGGTCGAAAATTACTTTGAGAAGAGGATGTTACTACTAGTTAGCATTTACCCGCTGCTTCGCCCGCTTTCTTTAATTTTTTCCGGACAAAAATCTATGACACTGCAACCTTGAAACCATAACCTGGGCAAAGTACTTCCACTATTGTTACCTATTCAGTTCATGCTTCTATGATGCAGCTCTTCAATTAGAGTCCGTTCACAGTTATTTTACCTCTGACATTTCTAGCTCTATTTTAGCTGTCTCTGTCTAGTCTTTAAACACAATCACAGGTTAAACAGAGACACTAACAAAAATGTCAGCGGTACATAACTGTTAACGGAGTATACTTTGGTATATTTTATGCGTCATGTAACTAACATTTATGGTTTTAGGGCAAAACATTGAACAGATGTATTTTTCTACTTTTTACGAGTTAATTTAACTTCAAAACGCATGGACGCGTAAAGCATATTGTAGATCAAGAGACCTCGCTAGCCTAGATCAAAAGGTAATTGAAATAAAACTGTAAGAATTACCTGTTCACTGATAGACAAGTTTTATGGTGGGTCTGAATCTAAAAGATCCGGATGGGGTCCCGCGAGCCGGCTGCAAAAAAATAATTAAACTGTATTAGTATAGTGGTTCTTTTTTATATTTAAATTAATGACCCACAGGGTCTGCGCCCATTGTTAAGTAAGTTACCTACTTTTGAAAGAATGCGACTGTACAATAGAGAGGGGTTAGTTTAAATATTTTAGTTAGTAGTTTCATTGCATTGCGTGAATGCACTAAAATTAACTGAACGTGAAGATTGTGGGTGTGATAACTCTTTAAACAATGGTTATCGAATAAGATTAAAATTACTTTTGGTAAATAAATAAAAAGCTTAAGTATATCTACCTACCTTGCAAGTTCAATTCTTGAAGTTGTTTGTTGCTCGGTTTCTGTACATTGCGATTTGTCGTGACGACGGTTCCTGAAAATTGTAAGGATAATTTAATTAATCAAATCAATTCTTTTACAAAAATAATGCTACATTATCACTAAAACATTGTTTACATAAATAACGGTTGCAATCATTACTGCACAATTTTCGTCTTTTTCTGTAAAAAAAATGATAAAATCGTTAAATTAAATAATATTGAAGCATATACTACAATTTGTTTTTAAATAAATAAATTAAAAATATTATTACTAAATCAACTTACATATCCATGTAAGATTTTTCTGCAATACGTTGACGAAATTTCCTTTGACGTTCAGCATTTGATTTTGGTACTTTTTCTATTATTTCTGCATTTTTCTTCAAATTTTTCTGACGTTGATAATATGCCCTTTGACGTGCATTCGTTTTTATTCTTTTTAGCTCTTTACGCTTTTCTTCTCTATAAAACGAAAATATCTAGGTATAAATAATAGGTATAAATAATTAGGTATAAATAGTGTAATGACACACCAAAACAATATTCATTTATAAAAAAATAACAATATTAAGAAGTGATTATCGAAAGTAGTAAGAAATCTATTCCTTTATTTATTTCTATGGTTCAAAATAATGCTCTTTTTACTTTCTACTCTTTTAAAGGATATGGCGCGAAAATCGTATGAGCGGTGTAAATACCTATTTACATAGGTATCCGGCGTTGCTTAGCAACGTGGCCTTGTGGCGGCGGCGCACAGCCGCGGGCGCTCGCGAATTATATTAAAATATAAGTAGGTACCTAACTGCTGAAGATTCGAATTCGAATATTTCGCTCGATTTTTTTACAAAAATACATACACACAAACAAAGAACCTCCTCCTTTTTGGAAGTCGGTTAAAAAGGCACGCCTACTCTCGACACGTAGCTATTTATGCCCATAAAAAAAAACTCTCCCTTACTCGTATTCCTGTATTTATTTCTATGACGGTAAGGTTCAAAATAGCGCTTGAAAAAATCAACCATAATTTACGTATACCTATAGTCATAGAATAATAACGCCGGTATAATAACGGCGTTATTATTATATTCTATGCCTATAGTGATCAGCAGGCCGACCGCCGATATCGAAGCTATCGCGATTGCTATTGCCATTGCTATTGCAATTAGCTACTAATTGCAATAGCTTTTTGGCACCGCCCAACATAGAAGTAATTGCTTTGGTAAGAATTGCTATTAGCTTTCACAGATAACCTGTGTTTTTGTAATCTGTGCTCTAACACATTCTGCGTTTTGTTTCCGCTAATTACAATTGATTTGCAGAATGTTTGTTTATTTGTTATTTACTCAATAATATGATTAAAAAAATATTAAGGATAAGAAAATAATATTTCAAATGAATTTCTTCTATGAACTTATAATCAAAGTATCAAACATGCGAATGGGATTTTTTTTTTAACTCCATGGCATATTTGCATAAATGAAACGCATTGACATTTTTCACATTTTGACTTATTTGGAGGGAAACATAGACGTCAATATCTTTGACGTTTATTGTACAACGCGCCCTCTAGCCAATGATGCCAACTTAGCTATTTTATAGCTAGATCTAGCTATTTTTGCACGCCTGTCAGCTACAATTTCTAAAAATTGTAGCTAAAAAATCTAGCCACTTTTAGCTATTTTTCAATACATCGACTTCGTCCACACTTTGTTAATTTTTAGGGTTCCGTACCCAAAGGGTAAAAACGGGTCCCTATTACTAAGACTCCGTTGTCCGTCTGTCTGTCTCCAAATGTATCTCATGAACTGCTATAGCTATAAAGCTGAAATTTTCACAGATGATGTATTTCTGTTGCCGCTATAACAACAAATACTAAAAACAGAATAAAATTAATAATGCTTGAAATTTTCACAGAATAATTAGTTGTATATTAATTTCAATAATAAATAATACAACTAAAATAAAATTAATATTTAAGGGGGGCTCCCATACAGTACAGAACCCACCGTGCGCGAGTCCGACTCGTACTTGGCCAATTGTTGAATGAATAAACGACCTACGACAATAGACAAAACTATTGTCGTAGGTCGTTTATTCACACATTGATTCTGCTTAGTTATTATTTTTACCGTTTGAGTTCGCTAGTCATCAATTTGTGTCGTAACTATTGTAATGAGAAAAATTAAGTAACTAAAGTACCTAACTAGAAAATATTAGGACTGCTAACTTTAAGAAATTTCATATTAAATATTTTGTTTTCCTCTTTTATTTCTGTAATAATTACAGAGACAAAATAAGGAAATGTCTATGTCGTTTGTATAACTTATTTGATCACATTAAAAACAAAACGACAACGTAAAACACCGGTACGAAAGTAAAGCCGTGTATTTTTTAAATTCACATTGTGGCAACACTGGCACCAACAATATTTTACAAAACAAAATTGTTTGGTTTTTGGTTTTTATTTCTATTTCGTTTTGCTACTTATTAACTGACGGTAAATAATAGTCCTGCCAGCCAGCGTAAAACATAAATATAGAGGATCCAAAGGCCTTATCACACATAATACCTAATGCTGCGGCGGACAAGAAATGTACAACGAATTGATCATAACAAGCAAAATAGTACACGGCTTTTTGAGCAGTTACTAAGCTAAACAGTCTGTAAATAGGTAGGTATTCGCTTATTACAGGAAAATACAGACTCCTATTGTCATCTTGTTTCAAGGAAAATAAACTTTTCTCAAAACTCAAAAAGTTGTAAGTATATTAATGTTGTTTTTATTTTCAGATCAGCAGCGGCTAAAATTTCGTCTGCAGGTGGTCTACAGCAATTTCCAAGCTTACTAATAAAGATTGAAGCATTGAAAACACCAACAACAGTACTCAGACAAACGCATTTGTACATAATGCAAGAAATGAATAAATACTAAATACTAAACACCCTAAAAATGTGAAATTGTGTAAAATATCAGTGTGTGTGTGTGTTAGTGCTAGATGCAGGTTGCTTAAAGGTTCAATTGTACATTGTAAGTTGTATGATTCGGTTTGTAAGTTGATTTAGCCTATAAAAGTCCTTAACCCTTTCACTGCTGAGGTACTTTTTTTAAGGTGCCTGCTAATTCTAAAACGCACACGCAAGGCGCGGGAAGACGCTACCGCACACGCCTGGTGTGTGTAGTAGCCGCGGGGCGTGAGAATCGAAAACACAGACGTGTGTGTTTTCAGCAGTGAAAGGGTTAAATATTGTATAAATAGACCAAGTCACACAACTAGGTAGCTGTTATGTTCGGCTGGTACACTTCCCTACATCCCTACCAACCTACGTTAGATAAGAGTTGTGGATAACCAAAATCCTCACACAGATGCTATGTGAGCTTCAGTAAGGATTGGGAGCCTGTAGCTAACATCACTGCTGCCAAGTTTTATGATTCGGCCTATATGATGCTATAGTTTACATTTTATATTTTCTTCCATAAATATAATCCATGATTAGTCATTACTACTATTTTTAACACAAGTTCTAAATCATTAACTGTAAATAAGAGGTTGTTTTGTTACATTCTACTTATTGATATAAATATTGTAACCTGACTTGTACATAAATAAGACACAAAATAAATGAATTTGAATATTATAGAAGAAAGCATTTTATATTATAATTGACATGGCGTTCTTGTGATCTTTTATTGGACAGTTATTTGTTAAGCTGAAGCTTACTGAATACTAATATATATTTAGTAATTAACTACCTTAATCAAGTAATAGGTAAAATAAAGCTGATGGGTAATAAAAAGTGATTGATATTAAAAACTGCCTGGTAATTGAATGACTGTAGCGAATAATTATTTTTGTATTGAATTAAATCTTTTCTTATTTCTTACTGTAGTTTTGCTTTGCCCTGCCAAGGAAAAATACAAACTACAATATAATCAATAGTCTATCATTTATTTCACCTTGATTGTAATATGTATCATACATGCACTTGGTGGCAATTTGATATCAACTAATTTAGCCGATATAACAATCTGTTTCTTCCTCATCTTGTTATGGCTCCTGGTTGAAGTTGTGACACGATGATCAATTTAGGGTGATGATTACATATTAGTGCCATTACTATACATCGAACTGGTTCACAACTTCCTAGTCTTGTTTCTAAAGTTGGTCATCGAGAGGTATCTGGAAATTAAATTAATCTATAAAATGTGTATAACTACTACATAATTATTTGAAACGTAGAGTCAATAACAAAAATACCAAAATGTACAACACCTGATAGCGTTCTCTACATATATGTAGAACAAACAAGCAACCAGAACATGGGTACTGAATAACAACTTATAAAATGTAAGCAATAAATAATTTTCAAATTACAATTATTATGTACCCTAGTGCAATATTTCACTATTCTCGCTGGTATAGGCCGAATCAAACTTGTTAGCGACTGTGGATGTAGCTGCGAGCTGTGTGAACGCAGTCCTCATGCTGCTTGTAGGCTGACTGATGTCAGGATTGGGTTTTGCGCTCCTTGTAGCATATTTCACAGCGGCCAAGAAGTTTGAGATCCGCCCATAATGCCAGATACATATGCATGTTTTAGCAAATAGAGTTTTAAGTTTGTTTAGAGCACATTTATACTGTCATAGGCTAGCCCACAAAAGAATTATTAATGACATAGGCCTCCACTAGAGATGTCCAATAAGACTAGATGGAAGCGGCTTACATTTAGTACAATCATGCGGTCTTGATAACATCTGTACACTTTGACATCTACATACTCTGCACTTGCCGCATTGTGATCTTCATTTGAGAACTTCTTGACTCCGTCGGTTGCCCAAATATGGGCCCTGCCGACAGCTAATTCAACTTGTCAATCCACGGAGCTATATTAATTACTTTGGTTCTTCTATGCATATCCTCATCCCAATTAGATGTAATGGATAGCTTATTATAATGAGATAGCTACTATTAATACATTCCATCCATCCATCATATGACGTCCACTGCTGGACATAGGTCTCCCCTATGGATCTCCAATAAGATCAGTTGGAAGCGGCTTGCATCCAGTTTGATCCTACGGATTAATAAATTGCATGTGTGTACAAATGTACTTCTTACCTTTGCTTTCCACAAATGGCAATCCTTTGTTTGTTTCAACAAAAAAGTTTGCATCATTATCCATGGCCTTTGTGCATAGCCAGAATCACCTGTAATAATTTAACATTTTTAAAATACTTGTTGTTGTTAGGTTAGAGGACTCCTCTGGCTGTAACCAGTGATAGCTAGTATAAGTATGTCATAGGCATTAGGTATATTATATTAGCAAACATGAGTTTATTCTTCCGCAAGACAATCAGACACAGATGTCTGTGACAATCCTAAGCTGAAGTCATTGCCTACACATTTTTGGTAGGTAGCTACCACTAGCATAAAATTGTAATGCCGCCAATATCTATAAAACAGTATGTACAGTGGGTAAATGTTTGTTATTAGCACTATTTAACACATCATGTAAGTTGCACTGAATTCATAAACACCTTGATCTCCGGCCTAATAGCCGTTGTCCTCTGTGAAGAATTCAAAAGAGGAATTACATCATCGCAAAGTTGCAAAAAATTGTTCTTCGTAAGGCGAAAATTCTCGATAAACGTCCTCTCCGGCAGCAGCATGGGCTCGCTTTCTTCTCGCAGCTGTCTCCTCCGTAGAGTCAGCATCTTTCTCAGCCTTTCTTCTTCAGCTTCAACCAGCAACAACATTCGCGCCATTTCTCACATAAAACAGAAAAATTAAACACAAGCAGTATCTATAACATGTGATGCTGAATTAATGAATACTGAATTACATAAATAACGTCACAAAATCGATAATAGCCAAGTAATTATCCAAAAAATACCAAAGCATTTATTAAAACAGTTGGTTCGTGGTGATTGTTTTCATTGAATAGCTAATAGCTGTCAATGAAAGCAATTACGCCATCTTGAATATTTGGGCGGTACGAAATTTAGCTGTCGATAGTACATTTTTTTAAAGTTGTTCATTCAACGATTGCTTTCGCAATCGGCGCAAAGCAATTGATAGCTATCGTCACATCGGCGGTGCCAAATGGCTAAAATGACGTCATAAACTATTGCTACTACGATTGCTATGCCATCGGCGGTCGGCCCGCAGTCTTGTCGAGGCACAGAATAGGTTACAGTTGGTACTAACGCGCGTCGCGTATTTTTTATTGCGTTGTGTTTTTAATATTGCCATATCTTTTAAAGTACGCGTTGGATTGATTTGTTGTGAAAGACAATTTTGTTCTCCTTGAAATGAACAAGCTAACAAAAGGATTCAATTGGATAAGGATTAATACAGTGTTTGTCAAAACAGTTTTGAAAATTACCTACAATTTCGCGTTCACTTTAAAGTGACAAAAGTTGATATACTGAAAAAACCTGAAGAGATAGATATATGCTGTCGCGGACTTTTATGTAGACCTAATAAAGCCGGTTATTTTTGTCAGACATCATTTTCATGTAGGACGTACTATGTAGTCAGCGCACGCGCTTAAAAAGTCTCAAAATTTAATTTTTTGCCGACTTTTTTTGCAATTTTCAATATTTTACGCTATAAACTTAATATACTGAAATAAAATATACCTAATGTGTTTGAGTGGTAAAGTACAATTCTAATGGTGTAAGAATTTTCGAAATCGTTTCAGTAAATTGTCTACAACTTTAGTTCAAACATTTCATTCCTAAGTAAAACGTCTAATTTGTATGGCAGACATGTTGTTTTGTATGGGAGTCATGTTTTTTTTTTTAAACTTTTCAAAAAGGACCAAGGTAGTACTCAATATGTTGTGAAGAAAGTACATCTCTAAACCCCACCGTTTTCGAGATCCGTCGGGAGTCCAATGCCAGGAGTTGACCTTCGGAAGTTTACCACTTTTTTCTCAAACTATTATTTCATCTTTATACAAATCTGCATTTAGTTTTATATCATTGCTAATAGTTTCCTCAAAACAACTGTCTAAAGATGAAAAAGATGCAATGTATGGCGGCCATCTTTAAAATAAAGGTATTTCTGGATTCGGTCCCCGCGCTCAAGGCCCGCGATAGAAGCTATGCAATGGCTTAATAATAAAATATATGTATATAGAGTACTCACTCATTTTCTTTCACTATTTTTTCGTGACTTTCTTCTTTAATAATAAATGCACTTTGTTCATTCATATTCAAAACACTTTATACACAAATTTTACAAGTACAGCTATTCCACAAACTAAAGGATACTGAGCTATTCACTGTTGTACATAAATACCTATACACCTTATACACCTATATACTTTCTCATAAACAGCTGCTTATGTATTCGTCCGATTTCGGAGCAGCTCGTCTCGATTCGTGCGAGTTTCGTAGAGTCGTACAATACGTCTCTAAGGTCTAATCGCACACAACGCCGTGTCGAAGACTGCCGAACCGAAACGAGTTCAAACGACGTTAGACGATGCACGGCCTTCAAGCCACACCTCCTTGCCCGTCGGAGTGGGGAGCGTGAGGTTTTTTCGTTACGGAATTTCTGGATTCGGTCCCCGCGCTCAAGGCCCGCGATAGAAACTATGCAATAGCTTATAATATTTATTTGAGTTGTGTACCGTATTGTTATGAACTGTAAATATTTAGGAAATGTAAACTTTTGTCATAAACACATTTAATAAAACAATAAAAATCTAAAAGATATTTTGACCAACTCGCGTAGCTTGCACTTCCAACAACAGCAATCAGTGTGACCAGTTGAAATTTCATAAAAATGCCGCCGAAGCGCCTAGAAAAATAAACTTTTCCGTGTATTTCATTTCACTAATTTCCACCAAAAGATTGGATATTGCAAAGTAAAGGCCACTGCATACGTGACGGGTTTTTTCACGGACGGGACGGAACGGAAAATTTTAAGGCCGCTGCATACGTGACGGGTTTTTTCACGGACGGGACGGAACGGGAAATTTTAGAAATATCGTTTCATACAAAATGTATGTGGAAGCGCATATGTCACGGAGACACGGACGGGACGGGAACGTGGCACTGACGGGGCGGGAAAAATATCGTCGCAAACGATGTTTAGCACGTCCCGCCTGGCACGTGCTCCGTCCCGTCCGTGTTTCCGCTACGTATGCACAGTCACTCCGTTCGTTCCGGAGAGAAAAATAGTGTTAGACGTTTGTAACTACTTCGTCATCTAGAACAATTTAAAGCCAATTTTCGAAATTATAAATCTATCTTTCCTTCTTCACAATAGTTAGATCCGAATCACTGTTAGTTTAGTTACTGTACGTATGCATTAAAAACACGTTCCCGTCTCGATCGAGGCAGTCACGTCCCGTTCCCGTTCACGCCCCGTCCGAGGTATCTCGTTACGTATGCAGCGGCCTTTATTGTATAGCTGCGCAATACATTGAACTTCATATCCAGCTACTTGTATGATTCGGCCTATTGTAGGAGAAAGAAGCCAATGGCTTTTAGGTAACTTTGTAAACCAATAAAGTAGCTGCAAGTTGTTTCGTGAAAAAAAAGCTGTTCCAAAATTGTCACTCAGAGAGATGTATCTACGAAACAGGACTTTTCCTCTCGAATTCCGGGTTGGGTCCATAGTAAAAGTTGTTCATAATGATGGTCTGAATTATCTCCTTTTGGCTTAGTATTGCCAGGTGGCAGGCACGATGTCGCATAAATATCAATTAGTACCTATCTTTTTAGGGGCTTATTCTGTAGGTACATCAAAACTTATATTCTGCGACTTTTATCAAAACAACAAAAACAGCTGTTCCATACATTTTGTCGAGGGTGAACGATATTTTTCTATGGAACAGCAACGTTCAACTAAAGTTGTTAGGTTTGATGACAGAATAATCCCTTAAAAGGATGCTAATTGATCCACCAATAACCCTGTATATTTGGTTATAGAACAGAGAGGATTATGGAGTCGCAGGATTGAGCACTCGTGCTCGCAGATCTAATTGGACTCTCATGTTAAAGTGATTTTGAATTAAATGTATGAATAAATGATAATGCATGCGTGGAGTTAAATTATTTTTAATTACCTTATCAACTCTTATTACACACTTGATGTTTTTAAATAAGATAAAAAACAATAATCAACTGTAAAAACGTTAACATTTACCCTTTCTGGGTTATGTAAGCACAACTAGACAAAATTAGATTGATTAAAATCACACTTAAATTTTAAAGTTACACTTATAATTATATTGAAATAGATAATTGAGTATTTATTGGATAATGGTTTGTATTTTTATTGATTTATTTCTCCCTTGAAGGGCAGATTTTACAATGAACACATTTGTAAACGGTTGCCTGAAAGAAAAAGCTTAATAGCGATAAGACCGCCGGTTGTAACACTAGCTTTAAGTTTCACTAAACTTGTTTTTCAAGTTTATTTGAATTTTGGTATGACAATAAAGAATTGATCTATCTATCTATACAAATCTATATTTAATTTTAATACAAAAAATATTATTTATATTCAGTGAGTAGTCACTTTCTGTAGCTAATATACTTTTCTTTACCTTATCAACTGTTATTACAGACTTGATGTTTTTAAATAACATAAAAAACAATAGTAAACTGTACTGTATGTGTCAGTGTCAGCCTTTATAATAGTCTACTGAAGGATGTAGGCCTACTCACGAAGGGTGACTGGGCCATATCCACCACGCTGGCCCAGTGCGAGTTAGTGGATTCACATAATTCGAATTTCTTCTACGGATGTATGCAGGATGCCTCACTAGTGGTGTTAAATTCCGTACATCAATTCCGGAGAACTCATTGGTACAGGACCGGGATTTGAACACACGACCTGACGATTGTAAGGCGGGTGTCACTACCACTAGACCACCACGGCTTAAATAAACTAAAGAAAATGTACTTAAGAACAGTAAAATGGACCCTTTCTGGGTTATGTAAGCACAACTAGACAAAATTAGATATAATTTAATGTTACACTTATACTGTAATGATTTGTATTTTTTTATAACTATTTCTATATTGAATATAAATTTAATACAAAAAAATATTCTTTATACTACACCTGCTCGGAAAGTACCTTGATACTTTATCAAATTTACGGTAGAAAGTACGTCATTGCATATCGAACATATATGCGGGGAGAAAACGCATCTGAGCGGGAGAGAAAAGTGTATGAAAATCCATTTCTTACGTGGTATTTCTTTTTTAATTTTGGGTAAGACTATGCGCTGGTAACCTAAATATCAAAAGCCAAAAAGTTTTTACAGTGAGTTTTTATCTCCAAGTTCGCAAAATGACACTGGCCACCAGCTGTGTGTTGGATGGTGTCAAACAATTTGAAAAAAGAACATGTGAAAATTGCAGACGCCATTGGCGCCATTTTCAAGTGTTACATTAAGCTTCACTAACTGCAACAATTTCAATATGAATTTCAATTAGTAAAGATTTAGTTTTTTATTTTCCTCGTAGGTGTAGTATAAAGCACTATGTATCACTCGAGAGAAAGTGCGATTCCCGATCTCGGGTGTTTTAAAGCCCTCGCCTACGGCTCAGGCTTCAAACGACACCCTCGACGGTAATCGATCACTTTCTCCTCTCGGTGAACAATGTACTATTACATTCAGTGAGTAGTTACTTTCTGTAGCTGATATTCTTAAGTCAGTTACATAAGATATTTTAGTAATAAGTAAGCATCTTTACAAATAACATCCTAACTAAAGATTTAGAACAATTATCACAATGAGTAAAGGCAAGTATAGGCGGAATCATACAAATTGGCGGATGTGAAGTCAGCTACAAGCTGCACAAAACCCAGTTAACGCGCAGCTTTATGTGAGCTTTAGTTAGGATTGGGTATTGCAGTTTGTAGCTAACTTCACATCCGCCGACTAGTATGATTCGGCGTATAATATTCTTTACATTCAGTCAAAACTTAGGTATTCTAAAACCCCGATTACAGAGGCTCCAGCGTAATTATATTAGCTAAATAGCATAGTTCTGTTTCTTTTTCACTTTAGGCATTCGATAGAGAGAACGCGTTTTACGTTGCTATTTAATTTACGCTGGCGCCTCTGTAATCAGGCTTTAAGTCACTCTGTAACTTAGAATACCTAAGGCAATTAATTATAAAATAGATATACCTATTTTAGTAGTCAGGTTTTTTTTTTACAAATAACATAACGGATTATACACTATAGGTCAAGAACGCTTTTGGTCAAACACGGAAAATGACAAAGGGATGCAAGTTTTAGCGAAATGTCAAACACGCGTTTAGTCAAACTCGTATATTGTCAAGAACGCGATATGTCAATCTCGTCATTGGTCAATATTGTCAAGCACGCGTATCGTCAAGCACGCAATATGTCAAAATCATAAATGCTAACAAGAATATAAGTCCCACTGTTGGGCTTGGGTCTCCCCTAAGCGAGCCAAGTGCGAGTTAGGGGCTGCACTCAAATTCGGAGGGTAGACACACACACAAACACAACACATGTAACACACACACACACCAACACACACACCCACACACACACACACACACACACACACACACACACACACACACAAAGGAAGAGAGGGTGGAGAGAGTGAGAGAGATGCAGACCGACAGACAGACACACACACACGCTTATACACAAATTACATTGTATATACTCGTATTACTAGAAGACCCGCCCCGGCTTCGCACAGGTGTATTATACATATAAACCTTCCTCTTGAATCACTCTATCCATTAAAAAAAACCGCATCAAAATCCGTTGCGTAGTTTTAAAGATTACAGACAAACAAACAAACAAAAATAGCGACTTTATTTTATACTTTGTAAGGATTCCTAATCAATGGACAACATTTTACTTTTGCAAACAGTCCAAAATTCGAAAACCATTTGGAGATTATCCATTGAAAACCCCATAAAAAAAATATAAAATAATCTATCCACTATTTTTCAACACATTTGTTCAAAAATTTTAAATTAATAATAGTCATTAATGGCATAACGTCGTGTTCTATCTACTTATGAAATATTAAAAGCCAAGGCGATAAACAATTTTTTTTTTAGTTTTGGCAAAAGTCGCAGAATAAAAAGTTGTTAGATTTTGTGTACAGAATAAGCCCGATTACAGAGGCGCCAGCGTAAATTTATTAGCAACGTAAAAAGCGTTCTCTCTATCGAATGCCTATACGTTGGTACATCTGCTATAATATGCGTGCTTAGGTAATGTGACTAATCGAAAGTGGGTAGATCTAAAATGTTTTCATAAAAAAAACTGCCGTGTAGTGAACGGGTGAACGCTGTTTCTGGACACAACACTTGTTTAAAAAATGGATAAACCTGAGGAATCACTCAATTTTGTCCGAAATAAAAAGGGAAACTTCACTTTGTTGCACCGCGGATATCGTTACAACTGTAATTTAAAAAATAAACATTCTTCTAATTGGCTCTGTGTCAATCGTTCTAAGTGCTGTGGTTCTGTAACTGTAGACAGTGCAAGAAAATGTATTTTACGCCAAAGTTCTCACACTTGTCAAGCAGACGAAAAAAGCAACGAAGTTTACATAGCGAAATCAAAGTGTAAAAGTGACGTATGCGAAGATATGGGCCCCGTGCAGAAAACTTTGGCAAAATACACCAATAAGTTGACAAACAAAGAAATTAGTCCAATGCAATTTCTGAAGAAATTTATATATTTTAATGTTTTCAAAAAATAATTATGAAAATATTATAAGTTAAGGTGAAGGGCGCGAAATTATTGTTTTATTTTGAGATTTTAGCATTTTTTTCCTTGAATTTACGAAAACTGTTTTTGCAACAATAATAAGCTTCTATTTTAATTATTACGACCGCAAATTATCACTTAAATTGGTTTATTTTAGAGAAAAGTTTGAATTGGTTGAATTTCATCATAATTTTGGTTAAATCAATATTTATAATTACACGACTTATTTACTGTCGCAAAATCAGTCTTTTGTAAATCCAAGGTGAGTAGTTAAGTACTTAATACATTGCAAAAAAAACGATTAAATTGAAATTCGCGCGCTGCTTCTAGTGTTTCACCTTAACAGGCTATCAAATTGTTGATTTGATTTTAATTGGTGAAGCATTATGAAAATAATTATGTAACTAAGATTTTTAGTTTTAGTTTAGTTTTAGTAAAATAAAAATAATTTATTTTGTTTGGATTTACATGATTTTAACAGCCTCCTTTTTAGGGTTCCGTACCCAAAGGGAAAACGGGACCCTATTACTAAGGCTTCGATGTCCGTCTGTCCGTCTGTCTGTCACCGGGCTGTATCTCATGAACCATGATAGCTAGGCAGCTGAAATTTTCACAGAGGTTGTATTTCTATTGCCGATTTAACAACAAATACTAAAAAGAAAATAAAATAAATATTTAAGGGGGGCCATACAACAAACCTGATTTTTCAGACATTTTTCGCTCTAAATTAATAATGGTAATAGGTAGATGCTTGAAATTTTCACAGAATATTTAGTTTTATTCACTTCAATAGTAAATAATAAAATTAAAATAAAATAAATATTTAAGGGGGGGCTCCCCTCCCATACAGTACGGAACCCTCCGTGCGCGAGTCCGACTCGTACTTCGCCGATTATTAGGATTCTGTACACAAAGGTTAAAAAAGACGGGACCTTGTCTTTTTGCGTGTTTGACTTATCGCGTGTTTGACCTTATGCGAGTTTGACTTTTGACTTAATGCGTGTTTGACGTTATGCGTATTTGACCATTTGTGTGTTTGACCTTTTGCGTATTTGACGTTTTGAGTGTTTGTCTTTGTATGGATTTTGACTTAACGCGTATTTGACCTATACCGTATGAGCCATTCTAACTAAAGATTAAGAAACAATTATGTATATCACAATGAGTATAGACCAAATCATACAAGTCGGCGGATGTGAAGTTAGCTATAAGTTGCGCAATATCCAATCCCGACTGAAGCTCACATAAAGCTGCACGTTGATTGGATATTACGCAGCATGTAGCTAACTTCACATCCGCCGACTTGTATGATTCGGCCTATGAAGGCAAGTAATATTATTTATACTACACCTGCTCGGAAAGTACCTTGATACTTTATCAAATTTACGGTAGAAAGTACGTCATTGCATATCGAACAAATATGCGGGGAGAAAACGCATCTGAGCGGGAGAGAAAAGTGTATGAAAATCCATTTCTTACGTGGTTTTTCTTTTTTAATTTTGGGTAAGACTATGCGCTGGTAACCTAAATATCAAAAGCCTAAAAGTTTTTACAGTGAGTTTTTATTTTCAAGTTCGCAAAATGACACTGGCTACTAGCTGTGTGTTGGATGGTGTCAAACAATTTGAAAAAAGAACATGTGAAAATTGCAGACGCCATTGGCGCCATTTTCAAGTGTTACATTAAGCTTCACTAACTGCAACAATTTCAATATAAATTTCAATTACTAAAGATTTAGTTTTTTATTTTCCTTGTAAGTAGGTGTAGTATAAAGCACTATGTATCACTCGAGAGAAAGTGCGATTCCCGATCTCGGGTGTTTTAAAGGCCTCGCCTACGGCTCGGGCTTCAAACGACACCCTCGACGGTAATCGGTCACTTTCTCCTCTCGGTGAACAATGTACTATTACATTTAGTCAGCAGTTACCCTCTGTAACTTAGAATACCTAAAGCAGTTAATTGCTAAATAGGTATATGTTAGTAGTCAGTAAAAACCTTTACAAATAACATCCTTACTAAAGATTTAGAACAATAGGCATAATGACTGGGTAATGAAATTATTGTCATTTGTCATAATTAGTCCGTGAGTTAGATTATCAAAATATATTGGACATGTATTTTTTCTTTTGTCAATAAAACAATAAATGACAATGATAAACCTTGTCACAGTTTGGGAGTGGGGGTCGTGACGTCACCTCTGTCACAGAATCTACACATTTGTATGGCACTTGTGACGTCACGCGGAACTTTAACGGCCTATATCTTCATAAATTTTTGTTTAATTGACAAAAGAATAAATACGTGTCTAATATTTTTGATAGTCTATCTGACGGACTACATAATTATATGTATACAGGGTCATAGGTATTAAACGCAAAACCTTTTAAGGACGGATCTAGTACATCTAGACAAAAAAAAATTGTACTAAATTCGCAAAAAAACTTTTCTTCTCTATACATTTGCCGCGCGTTGACGAACTTTTTGTATGAAAAAACTGATTTTTAGGGTTTCGTACCCAAAGGGTAAAAACGGGACACTATTACTAAGACTCCGATGTCCGTCTGTCTGCCTGTCACCAGGCTTTATCTCATGAACCGTGATAGCTAGACAGCTGAAATTTTCACAGATGATGTATTTCTGATGCAGCTATAACAACAAATACTAAAAACAGAATAAAATAAATATTTAAGGGCCCATACAACAAACGTGATTTTTAGGAGTTTTTTGCTCGCTATTAATAACGGCAAGAGGAAAGGCGCTAAGGGAGCTCCAACACGGTACGGAACCATTCATGCGCGAGTCCGACTCGCACTTGGCCGATTTTATTTCTTCGTGATTTTCCGAATGTCCTAGAACAAAAGTTGTTTGTCTAGATGTACTATACCCGTCCTTAAAAGGTTTTGCGTTTAATACCTATGACCCTGTATATATTTTTTAGTTACTATGTCTATTCTGGAGTACTGCAGCAAGTGCTCTCAGAGCATCCGCTACAGCCATTAGTCCATCGTGGATGAGGCGTCCATTTTCCCGCACGGCTGCTATAGTGGCTGCCGTATCTTGACGCTCAACTGGAAAATAAAAATAAAAACACAATATTAATCAATTACCGCCTTACTGTACCAGCCTTTTTGATAGTTCACTGCAGGACGTAGGCACAAAGGGTGATTGGGCCATATCCATCACGCTGGTCCATTGCGGGTTGGTGGATTCACATACGCCATTGAATTTCTTCTACGGACGCATGCAGGTTGCCTCACGATGTTTTCCTTCACCGAAAAGCCAGTGGTGTTAAACTCCGTACATAAATAAATAACAATAATAAATAAATAAATATTAGGGGACATCTTACACACGGTCTCTGACCCCAAACTAAGCAAAGCTTGTGATATGGCTGCCAGAGACTGATATACTACATATATATATTTTAAATACATACTTATATAGATAGTACCTAAATAACACCCAGACACAGAGCAAACACCTATGTTCATCACACAAATGTTTGCCCTGGGTGGGGATCGAACCCACGCCTCTTTGACCCAGAAGTCAGGGTCACTAACCACTGAGCCACCGAGGCAGTCATACATTACACATACATTCCGATTTCCAAGGAATTCATTGGTACGGGACGGGGATTTAAACCCACGACCACCACGGCTCTTCACCACCTAACCAACGGATTAGTTTATTTTTCTTGCAAATAATAATAAGATGACAAAAATTTTTTTGGAACTAGTCTTTGCGCTATCTCCATAGAGCAAGTTATAGAGTCACAATCATGCAAAAAAAGTGTCCGAGCCAAAACCCTGCCCAAGCTACGTAGTGGGCAAGCTTTTTAGTTAGTCGTAAGGCAATTGCAAGCCGACTACAACGCCGCTCGATGACAAATTGCTCGATTACAAGCACTAATTAGGTGACATAACGTCGAGATTCGAGAAAATGGGTCATTGAGAATTATTTAGCACATAATATTATCTAAGTAGGTATGTAATGTATGACGGCGCTCGGACATTTTTTTTACTACTTTCAATTAGGGACTGTGGCTCTGTAGATATTTGCTCGAAGGCTATCATTATTTAGTATATAATATTATCTAAGTAGGTATGTAATGTATGACGGCGCTCGGACATTTTTTTTACTACTTTCAATTAGGGACTGTAGCTCTGTAGATATTTGCTCGAAGGCTATCATTATTTAGCATATAATATTATCTAAGTAGGTATGTAATGTATGACGGCGCTCGGACATTTTTTTTACTACTTTCAATTAGGGACTGTATATATTTGCTCGAAGGCATCTCTGAACCTTTCATTTCGGAATTCTGGAATAAATGTAGCCTATTTGTTTATCAAGCTTTGAAATATAACCATGCCGAAAATCAAGCGTATCCATTGCTGATGGGTGACCGCGGGTGGCATTTTCCGACTGAGCGCTATCGTGGCTCCGATGACACGTTAAATTGTAGTTCCCGGTTGTATTAACCGTTTAGCCATGGTAGAGGCCTTAAGGCGGACTAAAAACTCTGACACCAGGGCTAGCTAGCCACCCGGCCTATACAAACTTACTTATATACTTGTTTCCCTGCTACTGCGTGAGAGAGTAAGAAACTATCATTACAGTTTTTAAGGTTCCGCAGTAAAACGATCAACCCTTATAACTTTAAAATGTTTACTGAGACAGATTGATATTGATTAATTGTTTTTTTTTATTTATTTCGTTTTGTTTTTGTGAATATGTTCTCTCAAGAAGGATTTTCTTTTTTTCCGGGTAACATTTATAGTTAGGTATTTTTTCTATTCTTTTAAGATTGTATTCTATTTTTTGTAAAAGCAGGTAAATATATATTTTATTAGTTTCACTGTGTAAGTTAGGTTCGTTTTTGAGGCGTTATGCTTGTAAATAAGGAAATAATGTTTTACTTCACCTGTGTAAGATTTAGGCATAAGGCTGTTTACGAACTTCCAATAAAAAAAAAAAAAAAAAAAAAACTTCGTTGTGTCCATCCGTCTGTCTGTCCATCAGTATAATACAAAGCCATATAACTTCCACATTTATGAACCAAATTGAATAAAATTTAACGATATGAATTATTTAAAGGGCATGAAATTTTTATTTCAACCAACCTTGTGTGCGGTATTGTTGAATAGGGTTTCTAAAATGAGTATTAATTAGGTTTCTTAAACTATTTTTTTGTCATGTGTACCATTTGTGAGAAAGAGGTCGCTAAAGTTGAAAATAGTGTTCTAAAAAAAATTCTAAAGTACCTAGGTACTATACAAGATAGAATGTGCAAACGAGTTTATAGAATATATTAAAATCTTTCTTTGAAAATTATTTTAGCACTGTGGCATTAAAATTTTTTGATTTATAAAGGAAAATTGAAATTCTTAAACTTGCACATAGCTCAGAGGTCATTGACTTCACAATCATAATTTATTAGCTAATTCTGCTTTTCTACCACTCAAGAATCTAATGAAATCATATAATTTGGGTTTTATCTACAATAGCCTATCATACTAATTATTAATTCGAGTGAACTATTCGAATTTTGTACAAGATAGAAGTCGGTTTTGCTATTTTTTGCGAAAAATAATTACATAAATAAATATTTGGGGACATCTTACATACGCGCTGTGACCCCAAACTAAGCAAAGCTTGTGATATGGCTGCCAAAGACAGATATACTATATGTATATATTTTTAAATATATACTTATACAGATAATACCTAAATAACACCCAGACACAGAGCAAACACCTAAGTTCATCAAAAAAATATTTGCCCTGGGTGGGGATCGAACCCACGCCTCTTTGACCCAGGAGTGTCAGGGTCACTAACCACTGAGCCACCGAGGCAGTCAAATTATAGCTAAGCATTTTCTTGCACAAATCAATAAATCTAAATATTGACTTCGAGATTCGCAGAAGAACCAAAGTTACCGACATAGCCCAGCGGATTGGCAAGTTGAAATGGCAATGGGCAGGGCACATAGCGCGGAGGACTGGTGACCGATGGGGTCGAAAAGTTCTCGAGTGGAGACCACGTACCGGCAATCGTAGTGTAGGACGTCCACCCACAAGGTGGACGGATGACCTCATTAAGACAGCAGGATCACGCTGTATGCAAGCCGCTACCAACCGGTCTTATTGGAGATTCATAGGGGAGGCCTATGTCCAACAGTGGACGTCCTATGGATGATGGATGAAAATATTGACTCACCTCTGCTAGAGCGGGACCTGGTGCGAGCATACGGGTGAGGTCGGCTTCCAGAGCCAGAAAGATTGTCTGTGGATCCAGAACCAACATTATCACTGTCTGGGGTGGGTGTTACTCCTACTGTGTCGGGAGATGGTGTTAATCTCGCTCCTGGATCCTCAATCAATCTTCCTGGAGATACATTGATTCCTGGCAGATCCCCCATTTCAGGTGCTGTTGGTGGTGGTGGTGTTATTGATGCCGTCTGAAAGATATCAACCAAACATTTTCTTAATAATCGGCCAAGCGCGAGTCGAACTTGACCACGAATGGTTCTATACTGTATGGGAGCCCCCCTTAAATATTTATTTATTTTAATAATTAATTATTGAAGTAAACATACAATTAAATATTCTGTGAATATTCTTAAGGTTAAGCGTCTCCTGTTACCGTTATTAATATCGAGCGAAAAACGGCTAAAAATTCAGGTTTGTTGTACGGAAGCCCTCTTTAAATATTTATTTTATTTGTTTTTAGTATTTGTTGTTATAGCGGCAACAGAAATATAGTAACTGTGAAAATTTCAATTTTAGCTATCACGGTTCATGACATACAGTCTGGTGACAGACAGACAGACGGACGGACAGCTGAGTCTTAGTAATAGGGTCCCGTTTTTACCCTTTGGGTACGGAACCCTAAAAATCATCAATCATACATAGTATAGGCTGAATCACACAAGTCGACGGATGTGAATTTAGCTGCAAGCTTTGCAATATCCAATCCTGACTGCTTCCTGATCGCAGCTTTATGTGAGCTTCACATGAAGCTGCGCGTCAATTGGATATTGCGCAGCTTGTAGCTAACGTCACATCCGCCGACTTGTATGATTCGGGCTATACATGGTTTTTAGAAGAGCGCCTTTATTTCACATGATTACGATTGAGATTCTACTAAAGCTACAAATTCTAGATTATCAAAACTACTATTAAAATTGAAAGGATAGTGACCACTTCTGTTTCCAGCGCAGCAAATCCATACACCGCTGCCCGACCAGATATTTCTAGGATTTTTTCTTCCAGATCAGACAGCGGTGCGATAGAGGGGCCTCCCGCTGTGCCTATGATGGAGGCCCGCACTTTTTGGGCCTTCCCCCGAACCTTGGTGACACCAGAAGTCCAGATCTGGTTAAGCCATAAAGATTGTTAGGATGAACATAGGTATAGGTCGAAACTAGAATCATACAAGTCTGCGCGTATGAAGTTGGCAACAAGCTGCGCCACATTAAATTCTGACTGAAGGTCACTTACAGCTTCATGTTGATTGGATATTGCGCAGCTTGGAGCTAATTTCACATCCGCCAACTTGTAAGATTCGGTCTATACAACAATAATGAATGATTAAATATAATTATGTTGACAGACATACATTATGCCATTCTTCGGCCGTCCTGGCACACCCCAGACTATTGAGCTCGTCTGCCAGCGAGACCCACTCGGCTTTGATCGATGGATCGTCCCAATTTCCTGAAAACATAAACATTTTGCTAGTTGTGTAGATTGTCTATTAGTTTTTTTCCATTTGAAGGAAGTTGCCCACAATCTCGGCGCTGCTGGGCAGGCGTGCGCGAATTTTCTTGACGTTAAAAACGCGAAAACACTGGTCAATTCACGATCCTCTTTAGACTGCAAAATCGCGCTGGATGCATTGGAGATCCATAGGAGACACCTATGTCTAACAGTGGACATCCTGTGGCTGCTGGATGGATTTTGGGTCTCGTCTTGGTCGGGCACTTCTGTGCCTCTGTAAAGGTCGAACAAATCATACAAGTCAGCGGATGTGAAGTTAGCTACAAGCTGCGCAATATCCAATTAACGTGCAGCTTCATGTGAGTTTCAGTCAGGATTGTATATTGCGCAGCTTGGATCTAACTTCACATCCGCCAACTTACATGATTTGGCCATAACAGTAGTCACAATATGGACTTGACAAGGAGACTAGGTGAGATTCTGCAGTTAAATAAAAGTTGGTCTATTATGTACTGAATAGTAGATAGTTCCTAAAACAATTCGAGCAAAGCTTCTCTTGCAGCCTACACCATAACAAACCAACATTGCATACCATATCCTCTGCAAGTTGTCTACAATTGGAATAGGATAGGTTGCCTGAGGATGTAACAAGAACTAAACACATTTAAGAATAGACTGGACCTTTGGATAAAGAAGGAAAAAATAAAAAATAAGAAACAGATAAATTCTAAATTTATTCGACTCTGCTTGATACAGGCACATCAGTTGGGCCACCGAGATACAGGCCTAGCCTAGTTCGGGGCCCACTAGTACCACAAAGACTATGTACCAAATAGGTTTAATGTTGTAAACGCTGCTACTTATAATATTAATAACTTGTTCCTTATAATGTAACATATTAAAACTTGGTACTATACCTACAAATATGTTAAATAATTTGTGTAATACATCGCTGCAAATTGTTGGATGCGAAATAAACTTTATCTTATCTTTATCTAGTTTATACTGCTAGCCTATAAACAAATAAATATCTATAGTCACAATCATATAAAAAAGTGTCCGAGCCAAAACTCTGTCCAAGCTACGTAGTGGGCAAGCTGTTTAGTTTGTTGTATGGCTCTGTAGATATTTGCTAGAAGCTATAACACCAGTATTAACAATTAAACAACACTGACTTACCCAGAGCCAATGCTCTATTGGCGCTAAGTTTCTCTACCATATACTCCATTTGAGCAGCGTTTATAGGCTTGACTTGCATCGGCGTTGCGTCCATTGTCTGAAAAGCACATATTTCTAATAGGATGTCTGTTTGCTTAAATAAAATAAAAACAAAACATTACTCTTATTTCTATTTCTTAAATACTAGGTTGTCCACCCTGGACATAGGCCTCCTCTAGAATTTGCCAGAGCTCCCTATCTTTGGTTTTCCTGCGCCACCCTGGCAGCTGGTCGTCGTCCCACCTTTTTTGAGGTCGTCCCCTGAACCGCTTCCCGTCTCTTGGGTACCAGAGTACCTGTCCTGTCTGTTTGCTTATCTTTATTTAAATAATTCTACTGTACGTGTGTATGACACTGAACTCCTCCTAAACGGCTGGACCGATTTGAATGTTTGTTTTGTATGCGTTTGGGTGGCGCCCTGGATGGTTTAGATTCACAAATCAGCCCCCGGCATGTGAAACGAAGTTTGCCGGATCAGCTAGTACCTAGTATTATAAACAGGTAACTGTTGCACTTACTATTCGAAATCTTGAAAGAAATTGAAGAAAATATTTTACGACCACTTATCATAAGGCAGAAGTGTTGCCAATACATATAAAGTAGCAAAGAGAATGTAAAGTAGTATTAAAACCGCTTCTTCAACACGACAGGCTAAAGTAGTAATATTATTTTCTATAAATCAATCAATCATTATAATGTATTTCACAAAAATTAAATTACATCAAGTGTACCTACATAAGTGGTACCTACATAAACATTTTTATCTAAATTTTAAATTAGAGTTATTATAAATCTTAGTGAAAAGTTAGAGTTATTAAAAAATCGGAATAATGAATTAATGACTTCTCTTTTGCGTTAACATTTCTGTATTGGTATTTATTGTGTTTGAGGGAGTCTAAATATTGAGATGGCTCGCAAAATATATTTAAAGCCTGAAACCATTTTTACAAATTAGTTTTTAAAATAAACTAATTAGGATAATTGGCAATAAGTTGGTAGCACTCTCATTTTTTCCAAATCGATAATGACACAGATAATAATTACAAAATGACATAAAAAGTTGAAAACCTCTCTGTGCCTCTTATTTTTACTGCTAACAACTTTCAACTAGCGAAACTAATAATATTTGACTTTGTATGTATACACTGGTAATAAACTTTGATTTACGGTAACACGGGTAATTTATTTTTACTGCTGTAACAACTTTCAACTTTAGTAGTAATAACGGTAATTCATTTACGTTCCCTGGTAGTAAGATTGGTAGTAACACTGGTAATAAACCTAAATTGGTTATGAGCTTGAGTTGAAAACAAATGAGAAAGCCACCATCGCTTGTAAGCATATTTTGTCTATATCAAAGCCATAAATGGCTGTCTGGACATTGGCTTCTCCTATGGATCTCCAATAAGATTGGTTGGAAGCGGCTAGCATCCAGCGAGCCTGCGGTCTTGATTAGGACATCTGTCCATCTCGTAGATGAACGTCCTACGCTGCGCTTGCCGGCCGTGGTCTGCACCTGAGAACTTTTCGACCCCATCGGTCATCTGAGCCCTTAGTCCAGGCATAGATTAATTATATAATTTCTCTATGGTCCAGGTTATGCGGAGTTTACTTTAATTTCGCGTCGCACGCGTTCGCGTGTGGCTCCATACATACTGGTTAGTTCTTCCTCGTTTCCGCCAGGGGCGCTGTACAAAAATGTATAGAGTCATACGGAAACATCTGTAGCTTCAATTTACGTGTAAACCTAGACTAACCCCTCAATAACGTCCGTGTGCTATGTGCCCTGCTCACTGCAGCATTTAAAATGGCAGTGGCCATTTTAACTCTGGATATATGAGTCAGGATTATGATCCTGACCGAAGCTTACATTCAGCTGCGCGTTGTATGGATATTGCACAGCTTGCAGATAACTTCACATCCGCCGACTTGTATGATTCAGCCTATAGGTACCTTACTTTGGTTCTTCTACGGATTTCCTTACATAACTATTTATTTATTTTCGTTTTATTCGTTTCGATTTCGCAAAGAAAATCTGAGCATAGCCCTCTTCGTAACACGTATGGTGGGTGAGGCTTTTGAGTTTAGATGACCTATTTATCAAAACTTATCCGTTTTAGTGTGGCTCCTAGTCCATACGTAGTATTATTATAATAATAAGCCCGATTACAGAGGCGCCATCGTAATTATATTAGCTAAATAGCATAGTTCTGTTTCTTTTTCACTTTAGGCATTCGATAGAGAGAACGCTTTTTACGTTGCTATTAAATTTACGCTGGCGCCTCTGTAATCGGGCTTAATATATTCTGCCCGATTACAGAGGCGCCAGCGTATTTATAATAGCTAAATATCATAATCCTGTTTCTTTTTCACTTTAGGCATTCGATAGAGAGAAACGTATAGTACGTTGCTAGTAAATTAACGCTGGCGCCTCTGTAATCGGGCTTTTTGTCCATACACATTTGCTAGTTCTTCCATGTTTCCGCTGCTAGGGGCGCTATTCAAATTGTACGGAGACGCGACACAAAACTACTGCAGTTTAAAAAAAAAACTCTTGCTAAGCATCGTTCGTATCAGTTATAGGACGTCCACTGCTGGACATAGGCCTCCCCTAAAGATCTCCAATAAGACCGGTTGGTAGTGGTTTGCATCCAGCGCGATCCTGCGGTTATAATGTCATCCGTCCACCTTGTGGGTAGACGTCCTACGCTGCGCTTGTCGGTACGTGGTCTCCACTCGAAAACTTTCCGACCGCATCAGTCCTCCGAGCTATGTGTCCTGCCCATACATCATTTGACTGCCTCGGTGGCTCAATGTTAGTGAACCTAACTTCTGGATCAAAGAGGCGTGGGTTCGGTCTCCACCTATTTGGCAATCATTTATGTGATGAACATTGGTGTTTGCTCTGTGTCTCGATGTTATTTAGGTACTATCTATACATATAAGTATTTAAAAATATGTATATATGTAGTATATCAGTCTCTGTCAGTCATAAGACAAGCTTTGCTTAGTTTGGGTCAGAGACCGTGTGTAAGATGTCCCCTAATATTTATTTATTCATTACCAAGAATAATAAATTGGTGTGATCTAAATAATTACGATTACTACTTACTTTACAAGTCTGTTGTAACTGTTGTAACCCTTATGATTTATTTTTCTGCAACTAATAATAAAACGACGGAAAATATAAATCAATTTGTTGACTTTAATGTAATCTTACATTGTAATGTCAAACAATTTTCACTTATAAACTATTATTAAAATTACAAAGACGATTGACGATTTACAGAATTTGAACCTTCATATTATCATATTAATTATCTGCCTAAAGTAGTCAACATGAGATTTACTCTCTATGTATATTTCTAGAAGACGGATTACAGGCTTATCCAGAACTGGTATAAGTACTTAATACTAAGCCAAAAAGGGGTTGTTCAGACTATCATTAAAACTACTTTTACTATGAGGCTAACCCGGAACAAAAAAAAAAGTCCAAGTGGACTCCCTACGCGCAGAAGAAGTTTTCACTTCGATCTTCGCCATGGGTGATAAGGCCGCCACTTTGTAATCATAATTTTGTCATATGAGTGTTTATTTTTAAATTGTGGTTGTTAATAGTTTTGTCTGTCTGACTGTTGTTTCACACAATTTGCCGCTTCTGAAAAGCAATGTTATATGGACATCCAACAAGGTTGCGTTATGGGTGCTACCATGGGGGGGCTGGGGTTATGAAAGCACTGAATGTTGCGTCGAAGTTTCAATTTCTTTCGCGCGGAGGGACTCCACTTGAATTTTTTTTTGGTATTCCGGGTTCCCTTGTAAAAGGTCTCCATAATGATAGTTTTAATCTCCCCCTTTCGGCATTGCATACAGGGTTATTGATAAAATCAATTAGCATCCTTTTAGGGGCATATTCTGTACATCAAAACAAACAAATTTTGTACTTTTCTCAAATCTCAAAAAATAGTGTGGTAGTTTTGATGTGGCTATATAAATTTATTATTTCTGGAGCAGCTATAACGAATGAATAATATAATATAAAATATTTTTCAATCAGTAAAAAATGATTTCCTGTCGGCACCCCCTCTGCCGGGCTAGCATAGGGACCACGTAATAATTCTGTCGAAGTGTCACAATGAGGCCGTGTTATGGCAAGTATATCTGTCACCTTTTCACACAGCATCGACAAAACCCGTTTCGTGGTCGTGTGCTAAACTAGCTGGTGCTACCTCTATGGCAATGTTACGAATTTGCATCATCACTACATAGTATAAAACAACGTCGCTTCCCGCTGTCTGTCCCCATGTATGCTTATATCTTTAAAACTACGCAACGGATTTTGATGCGATTTTTTTGAGTGATTCAAGAGGAAGGTTTATATGTATAATACACCTGTGCCATATATATTCTTTGCCTGTGCGAAACCGGGGCGGGTCGCTAGCTATTTATATTTTTCTCTAGACCACCGTTTTGAATGATAGTTTACTATTGGTTGTTTTAATACTTACGGATTTGAACAATTGGAACTTTTTCACCGCTGATAGAAATCTTTAGGTTTGCCAGGGTGTGTAATACGTAATAACACATTAGAAACACTTTTACATAATAAAACAAAGGGGTTTGAACATTTTTGTATGGAAGCTAGCATATCCACCCGCCGCCATTATGATTTTTTTCAAAGTTTCCGCGCACAAAGACCGTAGTATATATGGGTAGGGGACACTTATACAAACAATAGATGTTCAGTACTATGATACCCTAAAGTGTCACGTTTTCGAGATATTTGGACTTTGACGTGGAGGTAGCGATATGTGAAAAAATATATACATAATCAGATTTATTTGACAACACCAAAATGTTATTTCTTTCTCGAGTCTACCACAGTTCAATTTTTAATTCGACGAAGCTTTGACACGATAATTTGGTAAATAATGCTACCAGCTTCAATACCATAGTTACCGTTGCTTCGTTGCTGTGCGAACACGAGTAACAAACACACCAACAAATATTTTTGTATTTATATCAGTAACTGGCGGCCCGCCCTGGCTTCGCACGGGTGTATTATACATATAAACCTTCCTCTTGAATCACTCTATATGTTTAAAAAAAAACCGCATCAAAATCCGTTGCGTAGTTTTAAAGATATAAGCATACATCGGGACAGACAGCGGAAAGCGACGTTGTTTTATATTATGTTGTGAAGAAGGAATGTAAAGATGTTATTGAATCATTGAACAACTGATTTGTTCTACTGAATCTTTTTACCACGCAACTATTATTTCGTCAAAAATTAGCAAAATCATCGTTGTCATTTTGCTTCGTTTAATTTAAAATTTGACTATGACAAATAACAGCAACTAATCAGATTTTTTGATTTAAGTAAAACACAGGTGTTAAGGACGAATCAAACAATTTGGCGGCTGTGATGTTAGCTCCACGCTGCAGATAACCTAATCTTGGGCTTGTTATTTTTATACTAAGCGCCACACAAATCGGCGGATGGGAAGTTATGCGCAGAATGCTGCGCAACTGCCGAAATATAGGTATGCGCGGGAGCCAGAGAGACTCGCGCCGGGGCACACCAGCCCGCCAACCTCATGCCTCCCGCGCGCTCCCTACGCATTGTGCACACATGTGTAATAGTTAGCGGGAGCCAGAGAGACTCGCGCCGGGGCACACCCGCCCGCCAACCTCATGCCTCCCGCGCGCTCCCTACGCATTGTGCACACATGTGTAATAGTTAGCGGGAGCCAGAGAGACTCGCGCCGGGGCACACCCGCCCGCCAACCTCATGCCTCCCGCGCGCTCCCTACGCATTGTGCACACATGTGTAATAGTTAGCGGGAGCCAGAGAGACTCGCGCCGGGGCACACCCGCCCGCCAACCTCATGCCTCCCGCGCGCTCCCTACGCATTGTGCACACATGTGTAATAGTTAGCGGGAGCCAGAGAGACTCGCGCCGGGGCACACCCGCCCGCCAACCTCATGCCTCCCGCGCGCTCCCTACGCATTGTGCACACATGTGTAATAGTTAGCGGGAGCCAGAGAGACTCGCGCCGGGGCACACCCGCCCGCCAACCTCATGCCTCCCGCGCGCTCCCTACGCATTGTGCACACATGTGTAATAGTTAGCGGGAGCCAGAGAGACTCGCGCCGGGGCACACCCACCCGCCAACCTCATGCCTCCCGCGCGCTCCCTACGCATTGTGCACACATGTGTAATAGTTAGCGGGAGCCAGAGAGACTCGCGCCGGGGCACACCCGCCCGCCAACCTCATGCCTCCCGCGCGCTCCCTACGCATTGTGCACACATGTGTAATAGTTAGCGGGAGCCAGAGAGACTCGCGCCGGGGCACACCCGCCCGCCAACCTCATGCCTCCCGCGCGCTCCCTACGCATTGTGCACACATGTGTAATAGTTAGCGGGAGCCAGAGAGACTCGCGCCGGGGCACACCCGCCCGCCAACCTCATGCCTCCCGCGCGCTCCCTACGCATTGTGCACACATGTGTAATAGTTAGCGGGAGCCAGAGAGACTCGCGCCGGGGCACACCCGCCCGCCAACCTCATGCCTCCCGCGCGCTCCCTACGCATTGTGCACACATGTGTAATAGTTAGCGGGAGCCAGAGAGACTCGCGCCGGGGCACACCCGCCCGCCAACCTCATGCCTCCCGCGCGCTCCCTACGCATTGTGCACACATGTGTAATAGTTAGCGGGAGCCAGAGAGACTCGCGCCGGGGCACACCCGCCCGCCAACCTCATGCCTCCCGCGCGCTCCCTACGCATTGTGCACACATGTGTACTAGTTAGCGGGAGCCAGAGAGACTCGCGCCGGGGCACACCCGCCCGCCAACCTCATGCCTCCCGCGCGCTCCCTTCGCATTATGCACACATGCGCAATAATTAGCCAATCACGGCGAAGTGTCATCTGCGGCTAACTTCTCATCCGCCGATTTGTGTGGCGCTCAGTATAAGTGAACTTCAGTCTGGATTGGGTTATCCGCATCTTGTAGCTAACATCACTGCCGTCAAGCTGTTAGATTCCACCTTTACTCACGAGTTATTTCTATGCCAGACACTAATTCTACTATAGTTTCAACAACATATGACGAAAACGCGTAACACCTGTGTTATACTACAATTAAAATGTACAAAAACCACGCTATAGTTTTCATAATCAAAGAGCAACTAAGTAAACTCAAAATACGTAATAAAACAAAGGCATATACCTAATATGGTAGATGGTAGTAGATGCCCCGGTTGTGGCCACTTCCACGCTTTTGGATATTTTATGTCAAAATTATTTCATATACAGGGTCATAGGTATTAAACGCAAAACCTTTTAAGGGCGGGTCTAGTACATCTAGACAAACAACTTTTGTACTACGACTTTTGATAATTCGCAATTTAAAAAAATCGCATTCATTTTGCCGCGCGTTGACGAACTTTTTGTATGAAAAAGCTGATTTTTTCTTAGAGATTTTCCAAAAGTTTTAGAACAAAAGATGTTTGTCTAGATGTATTAAGTAGACCCGCCCTTAAAAGGTTTTGCGTTTAATACCTATGACCCTGTTTAGATTATAAACAATGTAACACCATAAATTTTGCTAATGTGTACGACAAAAATGCTAAAAAATCTTGAAAATTATTACTTTAACATTACCAATGTCTACAAAATCAATAAAATTGAAAGTGGTAAATAATAACACAAAGATGGCCACAACCGGTGCATTTACCCTATATTAACAAAACGAAAATAACGGGATACCGGATAATCCAAAACCTTGCCCATTCGCATTTCGCATTCCCATGTGTACAGCTGTGGACTATTTAAGGCCAATTTGGTTTAAGTCCAATTTTTTTTTAATCACTTCACTTTGTCCTTTTAGATTTTTACAAAACAATAAAACCTATTAGCTTTAAGTGTCTCCCTCCTCGTCACTGTCTGCCTCAGCCTTCACTATTAACTCTTCAGGCTCCATATTACTCGGTATTATGTTTATAAAATGTGTGTGCGGCATCTGGAAAGGAGGCCCTGAAGTCTCCGAAACCGGTTGAGGCAAAGTCCCTCCGGGAGATATTTGTAAAGACCCTGTTTGAGACTCGACGATTTTCACATGTGCTAAAGATGGTACAGACTCCGTAGATTCAGAATTTTGTTGCATAATTTGTGCCTCGGTTCGTGAATTGCCCAAGCAGAGCTGATTTGGCAGAGTCATTGATGGCCCCAGTGAAATATTCGAAGACCCCGGTTGTTGACCTGTCAGGCTCACTGATGAAATACTCGACGACCCCGGTTGAGACACTGAAGTCCCCACTGAAGACCCTGACTGAGTAATTGTCCCTGCCGGTATAGCGACACTCCCCGTCACAACAACCTTCGAAGACCCCGACAGATTCACCGGTCCCGATATCTGTGAAGCCCCCGGTGGCATCAGGGACGTCCCCGGTAAGTTCACCGGCTGAGACACTAAAGTCCCCGTGGCGTCGACACGCTGAGTCGTTATATGGAACCCTGCAGCGTTCAGGTTTGGCACGATGACGAATCCTAAAGGAGTACGACCAGTTGTAGATCCCACTTGCATTATCCCTAATTTGTTTAGAGATGGTACCACGGATACCACTTGGGGTAGTTGATTAGATTGTTGATTAGTTGTAGATTGAGGGGCCGGAAGTCTGGGAGTATTTGATTGTACAGTTGCCACTTTTTTAACTCGTTTGGGCGTATTTGGATTAGGTTGCACACGTGGCCTGGTCATCGTCCCTAATTTCCGCCCAGTGTTCGTTGGCGGACTCTTTTCTACACTATTCGTATTCGCCCCCGCGTCTCCATTGATTGGTTTTAAGCAGTTCATTATCTTGTACTTCAGTCTATATTTAGTGAGCACCTCGTTGATTTCTGTTTTAGCTGACTGGATATCTTTATCGTCGAAACTCATCAGTTGTTCCGCGATGTATTTACCGTATTCGTACAGCTGTTCCATTTGATTGTATTCTACATCTGTCTCCTCAAGAGATCGCTTTTTAGAACCCATTGTCGGGTTTTCGTCTTTATCAATGGAATTGACAAACACTTTCTCGACTGCAGGCGCGCTTCTCGCGGCTTCTATCGACTTCTTTATTTCTTGTTCGACAACTACGCGTCGCTTTGGGTTTCTTTTTGGTTTCACGCGTTTGATAATTTGAGACTTGGCTTTCTTAGTTTTAGACTCTACTAAGAGCTGGTTTGGTTTGTCTTCTGCATCGCTATCGCTGTTCGCATCTTTACTTTTTATTTTTTTCTCTTCTGTTTCTTCTGAAAATACTTCCATGTTCAAAGAAGGTGCTTCGTCCGCAGTAATTTTTTCTTCTTCAGAGTCTGATTCACCGGCTTCGAGGCGACGGAGTTTTTTCAAGCTATTCTTAATTTGGGCACATAGATCTTGGTTGTTCGGTCCGGTGGCTCCTTGCTCCACCTGAAACACGTTAGATTAGCTATTAATAAACAAGAATTGATAAGAATACGATTTCCTCTTCTCTGACATCTGTGTGCGCGATCCAAAATTAGTCGTTCCTAAAAAGTGACATAATATAAATGGGAACAATTTAAGCGCTGACCAAAATACATTTCCAGACTCCAACATTAATTACCAAACAAAATATAATGCTTGCCGATATCGATAATGTTGTTTGTTTCCACTCATAGAAAACACTACATTTTCGGTAGGTTGTTAGGTTGAGTTTTATATAAGCCTAAATAGCCTTCCACTCAGAAAAAAAATACATTTTCGATTAGATAAATGGTTTATTCTTTTAGTAACCCAACTTGGTGAGCATTTATCCATTGTGGCAGGTATTTTTTTTTTAAAGCCAAATAAGAGCATTTCTGGTAGGCGTTTAAACAAAAGCCTATATAAACTGAAGGTAGTAGAAAGAAAATAAGACAAATGATTTGGAACCGCTTGATATGATCGCTTTGGATGCTAGCTATCTCAATCGAGATTATCTAAGACCAAGTAGTTCGTTTAACAGATGATGTCTTACGACTGAGATGATGTTAAACCAGGCAATTTAAACATGTTTTGACTTTGAATAATTGGCCACATGCGAGTTGGACTCGCGCACGAAGGGTTCCGTACCCTATAGAACCTCCTTAGCCCCATTTCAAGCGTCTACCTGTTGCCGTTATTAATATGGAGCAAAAAACGGCAAAAAATTACGTTTGTTGTATAGGAGCCCTCTTTAAATATTTATTTTATTCTGTTTTTAGTATGTTTGTTGTTATAGCGGCAACAGAAATACATCATCTGTGAAAATTTCAGCTGCCTAGGTATCACGGTTCATGAGATACAGCCTGGTGACAGACAGACGGACGGACAGCGGAGTCTTAGTAATAGGGTCCCGTTTTTACCCTTTGGGTACGGAACCCTACAAAACAGCTGTTCCATACATTTTGTCGCGGATGAACGATATTTTACTATGGAACAATATTTTTTTTAGTTTTGACAATAAGTCGCAGAACAAAAGTTGTTTGTTTTGATGTACAGAAGAAGCCCCTAAAAGGATGCTAATTGATTAGGAATAACCCTGTATATGAGATCATAGCTGCCAGCATGCTGCACGCTGCCAACCTCAAAGATATCTGGTTGATCCTATGTAGTTTTAGCATAAGTAGTGTTGTAGGTAAGTATTTTAATGTAGTTACTCGTAATAAAGGTTTATTCTAAAAATACTTACCGCAGAAATATCGGCGCTACTCGACGCTCCATCTTGTTGCAGTCTGCGTTGCTCTTGTAGCTTCGCTGCTCTGAAATGAAAGAGAGAACAGTTTTACCAATTGATATTGAGCTGAATTCTTAGTATTAAGGCGGGATACGAAGCGAATGACCTTGAGCGTTTCGCGGCGAAACACGCGCCATCTATCGAAAATATCGTGCGTTAGCTCGTACGAGTACGCTAGTCGTAGTAACCTTTAACTAATCTGTGGCGCTAGCTCGATTGCAGAGTAGTGAAAAACAGAGAGCACACCATTTACTTCTTAAGTATGTTTTTTCGTTGGAATAGACATGAATTCGTTAAAAACATTTTCTTTTTATTATTAGTATAGATTATTATAAGTTTTGCAAAGGAATAGGAAATAAGAAAATAATGTAAATTCCTATGAAAATTTCCACATAATCACAAAAAAAACATACTTTGTAAAAATGTTTTTAAATTTATTTTATTTAAATGAGAGGGAAAAATAATGCGAATTTAAATTATTATGGATGTAATTGAAAAAAAAAAAACGATTTGAATTCTTACTTGTTACTATGTTTATTCATAGCCTCAAATAACTGAATGATAAATAAATAAATAAACTACATCACGTGGGCAAATTATTAAATAAACAAGTTATTACGTCGTACATTTTTATAATTTTATTTTTTTAGTTTCAGCTTCAATTGGCTCTGCTTTTCGTTTTTTTTCTTGTTTTTCATTTTTCGCCTTGATTGCATCTGTTATATATTTTGGGTCTCTAATAGGCATTTTTCTTGGAAACCTAGGATCTATTAGCTCCGGAAGTAAGCAATCTAAATAAAAATCTTTTAGTTTTTTTTCCATTTTTTTGGACCAAAACAGGTCATTTAAAAACCCTCCACTAAAACTTCTGACTCCATTCCAGTAGATGGACCTGAAAATAATTATAAACAATAATATAAAACCTATTATATTATTTCAAATAGTGAACCGAAAACCGGGCCGTCATAAAAGGAGACATGAGAGACCTCCTACGGTGGCAGTAAGATAAAATAGGTTAAGAATGTTATGAAATGAATGTCCAATTAGTATAATAAGAAAATGTACATATCTAAAAACTATAAATAAGTACATTTTATACAACAATTAATGATACGTAACATACCTGTATAATTTTTGTAACAAACGTGATCTTTCGTCTCTACTCCTTTACTTTGTGACACCGCACAAAAATGGCAATATTTATTTTTGATTCCTAAAAATAATATTTTATTTGTTCTTCTCCCAATAATGGCAGCGGCTCCGGACAGCGAAGAATAGTTTTTTTTGTAGGATCTTTTGCCATAACATCCATCTGCAATAACGTCAATAACCGGAATTCCGTCAGAGTTGACTCTCCCTTCTTTGACTGCCATATCATGCTCTTCTTTAGCTGCTTCGCCCAAAGATTTCATTAGTTCTTCTTCCCATTTCTTGTTTACAAGGTCCATTTTAGTCGTATATAATTTATCGCTCATAGGAGCGAGACCAATAGCACAAGTTAATTCTTTCAATTGCGAATATCCACAACCAATGGTTATAGAACCAGCAACTGCGCTGGTGTTGATATCCATTTCATCTCTGGGATTATCAGTTGCTATAATGAAGGCCATATTGCACATCATGCATTTTAATTTAAGTTTAGAAATAAGGCCAACACGAACTTCTGACACAATTTTTACTGGTGTTAAGCCACAATTTAGAGGACCGTGAGCAGATATTTCTTGAAGCTTTTCAAAAAATTGTGTTACGTGAGTAATCCGTCTACCAACTTGTTTTTCTTCGCATATTTCACTGTAACAATGTAGATAATAGAGTGTGCAAAGTTATCATAAGTGCAGTTGGAACCATTGAAATTACGATCAGCTGCATAATTATATAAATAACATTTGTATAAGTTCATTAAAATCTTTGAAACCACCAAATCGATTTTTGACGACTACTTGGACAACACATGATTAAAAAATACACACGGTTTGTGAAATATATGCATATTTGTTTTTATGTTCTTTGTTTTGTACAGTTACAATTGATGTAGGTTTACATACATACATATTTTTGTTTATTGCAACCTCATTGTAAGTCAATCGGAACATGTGTACATCATTAATATGTCGACTCACCTTGTACTTTCTGGCACTACATTGAATTCGATATTATCTATTATATCTGTGCCCGAAAAACTTTGGTCGTCAATATTTTAGGTTAACGCAAAATTAAAATTTCTGTTGTTTACTTACCCCGTACTATCGGACAATACATTGACTGAATTATCATTTGCGGTCTCTGTACTTGCACTACTCTGTGCATTAGTGTTTGGCGACTCAGTCGTATTTGCTTTTTTGGAGTTTATCACTTGCCTAGAAATATATAAATTACGATGAGTATGGCATAATGTAAACTAGCAGCACCCCGCGGTTTCACCCGCGTTAATTCCGGATTAAAATAGCTTATTATTATTCATCAGAAATAATCTAGGATTTCAATGGTAAAAGAATTTTTAAATCGATACAAAGACACGAAACTAATAAAAATCATCTTCTTTATAATATTATTACTGTAGATTTGTAAAATGCAGGCTATTATTAGCAGCTTCCCAACAAAAAATACCTACCTTTCATATCAAAATAAGTAACCTAAAAATGGAACTCACCACATTCTCCCAGCATTTTCGCGATACTGTCTCTTTGTTTTACCACTTCGGTAATATTTATTCCTTTTTCTACCCATCTGTCACTGTTATATAGTCTCTTAAATACAAAATAATCGATTTTAAATATTATTAACACCACTGACTGTTGTCACCTCACGATAAACCACAGACTGTCGAAGTGCCTGATTATTTATACATAGCATACGTTCTATCTGCAATACTAAATATTGGTAGGCGTGAACTAAAAAAAACGATTTATCTCTACAATTGTATTTTTGTATCTAAAACGAAGAAGGGCGGTACTTTCGAATCCATAATACGAATATCTTTGATCAAACATATTTTCTCTTAAACTTATATTTAGAGACTTATGGAAGAAAAATGTTTTGCTTTGTTGTCATTTCCTAATATTTTTTTTAACGTTCTATTAATTTAGTTTAGAATTCAAATAAAGCGGGCACCTTGTGAAGGAACTGAATAAACCTAAAAAAAATGTTTTAACACTTAGAATCATGTCAGGTCAACGTTCTAGTGATCAGAACTACATGAAATTTAGCCTGTTCTCTTCATATGGCGCCTTAACGTAAAACGTTAGGGTCAGCTAAGAAACAAATTCCACTAGATGGCGCTGTTTTCTTGATAATTGCATAATAATTTATTTTAATGAAATATGGGAGGATTAAATAAGAAAGCTTGATTTTGCGCCCTTTATCTTTATTTATTAACACACTACAAACATAACTGAAACTATTTACTACTCGGATTTCGAGAAAATGGATAATAATTTCTCAACTCTTGTTATACCACATATTACGTAATAGTACATAATCCTTAGGCACGCACACATACAAATTAAGAATTTGTAGTAGCTATTTAACAAATTCGTCCGTCTCACAGAGTTCCTATTAGCCTATCCGTACTACGGATAGGCTAACGTTACTACGGATTCCGTAGTAACGTTTTCGCATAGGAACAAAGGTGCATGGTTCGAACCTGGGCTTATCGTGTTATTTTTGGCATTTATGTTTTAGTTTTTTGAGAAACCTTTATTCGTCATTTTAGATAACGATATGAATAGATACTAATATTATCAGTGACATTCTAATATACCTAAGCCTCAACCTGAATTAGATACCTATACTTTATTATCCTATGTCTTTTCTGCTGCTGTAACAGAACGAAGGATCGTCTTGATTTTGAGTAGTATAGGGTTCCGAGGGTGACTAAGGTTACTTTTTATACAGACGTAACACGGGCGAAGCCGCGGGCAGACACTTGTGTAATAAATAAAAGTCTACATCATTTCAATAGTGTATATTCATAGATCTAAGCACTTAGCATTTTTTTTAACCCTTCTTAGAATAATTTCTGGTAAAACACATTTTTTAAAAAATGCTACCAGTTTCGGGACCATTCCAGCAATAAAATCTTCATCTCGTTCTATTTCTATTACTTTTATGGGTTGTTCTGGTGAGATGTAGCACACAAAGTAACATTTTTTCATGTTGGTTACCCGCAGCTGACCTTGCACCTGCAAAAATATTGTTACGCAGTAGGCCACGCCGTCAGTAACTATTTATTAATCTGTGGCCGCGCGCGGTACGACGGCTAGTTGTTTACACTTAACCGCGAGATTTATGGCTTTATGACTCAGGCGGCACCGGCCTTTGTGTCGCGTCTATTGTTTGTTGTTTGTTAGATTTTTTTGTGGTGTTTTTGTAATAATTAGGAACAATAGGGTTTCTCGAACTTTACACTTGTTTACTTTGTCAGTCACAATGGCACCGAATATTCTACAGATTTCTAGAGAACCCTTATTCCGATATAAATAGGGCGATGGTTTTCGTTTGTGGCAGTTATCGCGTTTTATACCGGAGCGAAAACATCTCGTGTTCAAGTGCGGTACCAGTGATTGTGAAGTGACTAGTTGTGTGAATTTCAGTGCCAGTGTGACGTGTTTGTGCGAACCAGTTGTGTCGTGTGTACTGTGATTTTGTGCAATAAAGTGCAAAGTGAACAATCGGCGTTTTAACTGATTATCCAAGAACCCATCTCGTAACATTTGGTGTCAGAAGTGGGATAATTGAAAATGCCGATTACTCCGTACGACGACGAGACGCCCCGTACACGGAGTCAGCGCCGACAGGAGGAAGCGCGCCGACTAGAGGAGCAGGAGCGCCGCCAGGAGGAGGTTGACCAGCGACGCTTCGGAAATAATTCGCTGTTAATGGAAGCCAGCGAGTCCGAAGCAACCAACGACGACTCCAGGAACTCGGAAGCACCTGCTGCGACACCAGCTGCCCCTGCGGCAATTGACATGGCTGCAATGATGTCGATGTTGCAGTCGATGTTTGATCGCAACAAAGAAGAACTGGCCCGTAACAACGAGAACCATATACGCCAGCTCGAAGAAAAATTGGACCGCAACAGAGAAGAACAGGCTCGTCAAAAAGAAGAACTGCTTTCAAGCTTGCAGACGACTTTGGGCAAAGAAATAAAAGAGGTCAAGGACACGGTCAAGCAGCTTGATACCAGCGTAAAGGAGCACGAATCCCGTATTGTCGAAGCGGAAACACAAATCGCCGATGTGAGGAGGACCTTGAACGTTATCAAGTCTGGAGGCGGAACCGTTGCACCTACAATCTTCTCGCCAGCTTCACAGAAGCTTAAAGTGACGCCTTTCGACGGGACATCATCATGGTCAGCCTACAAAATTCAATTTGACGCTGCCGTTCAAACCAATGGATGGAACAAGGACCAAGCCAAGAACGCCCTCATCATGAGCCTTCGCGATGAAGCTCTGAGTATTCTTGATGCTGTGGGCAAGGAAGTGACCTACGATAAATTAATGGAAATGTTGGAGAGTCGCTACGGCGATGAGCACCTAGAGCGTGTGTACAGAGCGCAGTTAAAGAACAGGGTGCAACGTCGCAACGAAAGTCTTCAGCAGTGGGCTGTCGAAGTGGAGAAACTGTTCCGGAAGGCTTATCAGTCAGCACCATTACCCAACGACGAACATTTGGTGGAAGCATTTTCTAACGGCATAGCAGACTTCGAAGTTAGAACTGCAGTGAAACTCGGGCATCATAAAACCCTAAAGGAAGCTTTGGCCCAAGCCTTGGAAGTGGAAGCTGTACGAAATTCAGCGAGAGATGTTCAACACTTAAGGGAAGTTAAAGAAGCGTCACATCGTACGAGGTTTGGCCCAAGATGCTACAACTGTGCCGAGAGAGGCCATTTATGGCGAAGTTGCCCGAAGCCTCGCCGAACAAGGGACGATCGACCACTACAGGAACAGACAAACCATGAAACCACACAGCAGCAGGGAAACGAGTAAGCGCCAGGGCCAAGGGGCGGGTGCTGGCCGGTCTAGAAAAGGCCCCAAAGATTTTGATCTCACAAGCTCACGATGGGAACAGCCTGATCATCAATGGTGCTATCAATGGAACTTCTTGCAAGCTGACATTGGATACTGGAGCTTCTCGTACTGTCATCAGTTCCCGATTGGCTAAGCGCTTTCTTCCGAACTTCGAAAGCTGCAAAACAGTTCAACTTCTGACAGCGACCGGTCAGCACATATCCGTCCGAGGAGAGAAGCTGGTGCAGTTAAGGTTGGGTGAGAAAACTTTCCAACACAAAGTCATTGTGGCTGATATAGTCGACGATTGCATTCTGGGTCTTGACTTCATGCGAGAACATCATTGTGAGATAGACTTCAACCAAGGAATCTTGAAGTGTGGAAGAGAAGAAATCTTCATGGAAGGCGCCACATCAGGAAAGGTTTATTGTCTGCAGAGAACAGTTCTGCCACCTAGATCGGAGACCATTGTGGCAGTTAGATTACCGCCGAAGTTGGGACATCAACGACGATGTGTGCTAATAGAACAGTCGGAAGGTGATCAACCATGGTTATTGGCCCGAACTCTGGTGAGGACTACTAATACCGCTGTGGTGCGTGTTCTCAACACAAGTAACGAGGAACAACTCATCAAAGGAGGAACCCCAATTGGTACTTGTGAAGAAGTAGACTGGATGCGCAGATGCCAAGAACAACCAAAGGAGAAATACAATTGCGCTGGGAGTTACAACGTGTCAACGCTATTGGAAGATTCCCGTGAAGACCTGTCCGAAAAAGAACGTCTGATGGCAAAGAAGATGCTGCAGCGCTACACTGACATATTTGCTCTCGATGATGCTGTCAACGGGAAGACTGGATTAGTGAAGCACACAATAAATACAGGAAGCGTGCCACCGATACGACAGCGGCCAAGAAGAATACCAGTTGCCAGAGAAAAAGAAGTTGAGTCAATGATCGAAGACATGGCACGCACCGGTGTGATAGAACCGTCATCCAGCCCGTGGTGTTCTCCAGTGGTTCTGGTGAAAAAGAAGGACGGCAGTATGAGGTTTTGTGTTGACTATCGACGACTCAACGACGTAACGAAGAAGGACAGCTACCCTTTGCCGAGAATCGATGACACGTTAGATACACTGACGGGCATGAAGTGGTTCACTACGCTGGACTTGAAGAGCGGATACTGGCAAGTGGAAATAGATCCTAAAGATAAAGAGAAGACCGCATTTTCGACGGGAAAAGGCCTGTGGCAATTCAACGTGATGCCGTTTGGATTGTGCAACGCGCCCGCTACGTTCGAAAGACTAATGGAGTTAGTGCTCGCGGGACTGATTGGAGATGCATGCCTAGTCTATTTGGACGACATCATAATTGTGGGAAAAACCTTCGAAGACCATCTGCAAAACCTGGAACGAGTATTGACTAAGATTCGCGCAGCCAATCTCAAGCTGAGTCCGAAGAAATGTTCCTTCTTCAAGAGGCAAGTGAATTTCCTGGGACATGTGATTTCCGAAGCTGGCGTACAGACGGATCCAGGAAAAGTCAGTGCTGTCAAGGATTGGCCTGTGCCAAAAGACAAGACGGAAGTTAGAGCATTCTTGGGTTTATGCTCCTACTACAGGCGATTCGTGAAGAACTTTGCTGACATAGCCAAGCCGTTGCATAGACTGACTGAGGAAAAACGACCCTTCCTCTGGGATGAAAATTGCGACGCAGCTTTTCAAGAGCTAAAGAAGCGACTTTGTAATACGCCTATTCTTGGCTTCCCGGACACAGAGAACGAGTTCATCGTGGACACTGACGCCAGCAACACCGGCATTGGAGGAGTACTGTCACAAAGGAAAGGAGACCAAGAAGTGGTGATTGCGTATTTCAGCAAATCCCTGTCCAAGCCGGAAAGGAACTACTGTGTGACCAGAAAAGAGTTACTTGCAGTGGTGAAGACATTGCGACATTTTAGCAAGTACCTGCTCGGGCGAAAATTCCATCTGAGGACCGACCACGCTGCTCTTAAGTGGCTACTACAGTTTAAGGATCCCGAAGGCCAAGTGGCAAGATGGATTGAGCAACTACAAGAGTTTGACTTCACCACGGAGCATCGCAGTGGAAAATCTCATGGCAACGCGGACGCACTGTCAAGAAGGCCATGCTCAGAGGACTGCAAGCATTGCTCAAGACATGAGTCGAAAGATTCAGTGCCCGTCAGAATGCTCAAGGCTGACATCGGTGACGAATGGAAAGAAACCCTTCAGGTTGCACAAGAAGAAGACGCCGACATCAAGCCGATTCTTGAATGGATGGAATCAGATGCCCCTAAGCCAGACTGGAGTGCTATTGCTTCAATGAGTGTTACGACAAAGAGCTATTGGGCGCAATGGGATAGTCTGGTGCTTCAGGAGGGAGTACTTTGTCGAAAATGGGAAAATGCTCGTGGCAATCAGTGCCATCTCCAAATGGTTGTACCCAGAGCAAAGATACCTGAAGTTTTGAAGCTGTACCACGAAGGGTTTTCGGGAGGACATCTGGGTGTGAAACGGACACTCTTGAAAATTCGAGAAAGGTTTTACTGGATCAACTGCAGAGATGACGTAGAAGACTGGGTACGGAAATGTACGAGCTGTGCATCAGTGAAAGGTCCGCATACCCGCAGCAGAGGAGCATTAAAGCTATATAATGTTGGAGCACCATGGGAGCGAATCGCACTGGATGTGGCCGGACCATTTCCTGTGAGTGAAAGTGGCAACAAGTACTTCCTTGTCGTCATGGATTACTTCACCAAGTGGCCGGAAGTCTTCGCAATTCCGAACCAAGAGGCATCGACGATAGCAGACAAATTGGTGCATGAAGTATTCTGTCGATTTGGAGTACCATTGGAAATCCACAGTGACCAAGGAAGAAATTTTGAATCTCAGCTGTTTCAAGAGACGTGCCGAATAATGGGTGCACACAAAACAAGGACAACGTCTTACCACCCGCAATCAGATGGAATGGTGGAGCGATTCAACCAAACTCTGGAGAGATACCTGGCAAAAGTAGTCGGAAGCAAACAACGGGATTGGGACAAGCATATCCAGCCATTTTTGTTGTCATACCGAAGTGCTGTTCATGAGAGCACCAATGTCACTCCCGCTTTTGCCAATTTTGGACGGGAATTACGGCTACCAGCCGACTTAATAACTGGCATTCCACCGGATTCTCCACAACCCATAACTGAGTACGCCAGTGACCTCCGGAACAAGATGAACGACATCTATGAGCACATTAGAGAGCATGGCCAGCAAGCATCTGAAAGAATGAAGACTCGATACGACAGACGGGCTAACAATCCTGGGTTCGAGGAAGGCTCGATGGTATGGCTGCACAATCCCATACGCAGCAAAGGAAAGTCTCCAAAGCTACAAGCCAAATGGGATGGACCGTACCGAGTGGTGACCAAGATCAACGACGTGACGTTCCGCATACAGAAAGGACCTCGAGGTGCCCCCAAAATAGTTCACGTGGATCGATTGGCGCGATATCACGGATGCAACGATGCTCGGGACGAGCATGTCTGGGAGGAGGTGGTGTTACGCAGTAGGCCACGCCGTCAGTAACTATTTATTAATCTGTGGCCGCGCGCGGTACGACGGCTAGTTGTTTACACTTAACCGCGAGATTTATGGCTTTATGACTCAGGCGGCACCGGCCTTTGTGTCGCGTCTATTGTTTGTTGTTTGTTAGATTTTTTTGTGGTGTTTTTGTAATAATTAGGAACAATAGGGTTTCTCGAACTTTACACTTGTTTACTTTGTCAGTCACAATGGCACCGAATATTCTACAGATTTCTAGAGAACCCTTATTCCGATATAAATAGGGCGATGGTTTTCGTTTGTGGCAGTTATCGCGTTTTATACCGGAGCGAAAACATCTCGTGTTCAAGTGCGGTACCAGTGATTGTGAAGTGACTAGTTGTGTGAATTTCAGTGCCAGTGTGACGTGTTTGTGCGAACCAGTTGTGTCGTGTGTACTGTGATTTTGTGCAATAAAGTGCAAAGTGAACAATCGGCGTTTTAACTGATTATCCAAGAACCCATCTCGTAACAATATATTAGTTTCCAGAATTGCAATAAATACTGTACATACTTTACTTATACAAAAGCTACTATTTATCCTGAAACAACTTGGGCAGCCAGTAGTTTCTAATTTTATATTCATGGTTAACACGTTCATCGCCATGGTGGGTCAAAATGACCGGCACTTGATCTACCCATTGGGGCCATGGGGGGTCAAAATGACCGGCACGCCAGACCCTACTTTGCGAAGCCCGTTCGCGCCGCAGAATGCAAAAGCTGTGTATTTAATCATACAATATGACCGGCGCGGCCCCAATGAACACCTGTAACCACTTGGTTTTTTGATTTTTTGATGGCATACCTATTTTTAGGACTAAGAGAAAAAAGTTAAAGAATTAGTAATATGGTCCCGTTTTTACCCTCTGTGTACGGAACCCTAAAAATCACAGGATTTCGAATCAAACATTTTATTTATGTTATCAGTTGCATTTATGCAAAAAAACGAAAGGACAAAATTAAAGAAAAAAAAAGAAAGACAATAAAACAAAAAAAATGTTAGGAATGTTTTTTATTAAAACTTTAGCATTACAAATCGTCATACGAACAACACTCAAACTAAAGATTAACTCAAAATGGTTATTGAAACTTTTTAGGGGCATTTGTAAAAACATTGACGACGTATAACGCACGATGTCTCATCGATCGAACATTACGCGTACGTAAGTACGCTGACCGGCATTGTGACCGGCACGGCCTGAATCTAATAATTATTCCGTTTAGGCCACGCCGGGTCGTTATGACCGGCACTTAAACAAAACCTAAAATAAAGCCAAAAAACCAAATGTCACTGTAAAACTTGTATATATGAACAAATAGAACTGAAAATAATCATAAAAACCAATGTCATTTTTTTATGATTTTGTAAAATATTAGTCGGCGATGAACGTGTTAAGTATATCCAATTTCACAATTTGATACTTTATTATTTGATACTTTATTTCTCCATTCCTTTTTATTTCTTCAGTCAAATGGTCTTCCCAAACATCACCTAATGAATTTTCAATGTCCCTAAACATATTTGGAGACATGGTTGGTATGTCCATTAGGTTTGTTATATGTGATGCCTGTGTGTAATAACTCCCTGAAGTAACTGTGCCCCAAACAAAAGCTTTGTTCACATTCGGCTCTGATTCACTGCTCTTGCGGAATTCCTTGTCACACATTGTGCATTTAAAATTGAATATACTGCTGAAGCCAGATCTCGTTTCTTTTACAAATTCTATTGTACTGCTTGGGCAATTTTTGCGATGATTCTCCAGTTCAAATGCCCAGTAAAGGACATGCTGTATATTAACAATTCTGTAGCCGGAGAGGTTTTGCAGGTTATCTCTTTGCACTATTTCAACAGTTAGCTGGTGACTATCTAGCGTAGGATCAAGGATTGGCCTCTTCAACTTTTTCTGGCTTGGTCTGTTGTGGTGGTGGTGTGTTTTGTGTGTAGTCAGCCTCAACAAGGATCTGTCGTTGCTTTCTCGCATATGTTTTTATTTGTGACGATGATAAGTCAGAACTAAAAAAATATATATGATTACACTATTGACACCATAGGAATTGAGATAGCAATAAAATGAGAAAAGAGTAGGTAACTAACCTTGTACTGGGTATGGGTTCGTTTTCGATGGGTTCATTAGGCTTTGTTTTTTTTCTCCATAAATCTTCATGTCTGTAATCAAAAAGAAGCATTGGTTTAGTAGGTAAGTACCTAGGTATATTGAAAAGTTTGAACCTCGTAAAAAATGTCGTGAATAATAATAAACTCAATACATTATGTAGTAGGTACATAATATATAATGGAATAGTTTCAATTACTTACGTGGTATTAGTATCACCATGAAACCTCTTGAGTTGAGCACGGGATGCTTTACGGCCTCTCTTAGGCCCAGAATATCTGTGAGCTCTATAGCTCGCTTTGGATCTCTGAGATTGCATTTTGCACAATATTTGACAATATGATATCGCATAAAAGTTTTTGCAAAAACAACGTAATAACAACAAATACTTACTACAAACAAATAACACATGGAATATTACTCGAGAAGTCAGTCACACGGAATAAAATAAAATATCAGCAATTCAGCATCACCACTGCAACTCCAGTAATAATGACATAATTATGAAAAATATGAAACTGAAAACTATCAAAACGTCCGAACCAGTGTTGCTAGTGGCAGATAGTCAAAAGTAACTCGAGTCATCTAATAGGTACCTATATCAGGCAAAAAACTCACTATTTTAGCACTCTCTTATTTGGGTTTTTATGTTTCAAGGTCATTAATTAATGTAAGTAATTTTGGAATAAGCATAACAAGAGTCGATAATGTCGCTGGAAACAAAAAAAATCTAAGCATTAGGTAGCTTCCATTTTTTTACATCAACAGTAAAATGATATACATAATGAAGGTTATGGTAATTACTAATTTTGTGCAAAAACACTCAACTAATACATTTCGATCGGAAGTAGTGCACAAACGTAAAAAATAACTAAAATAGCTAACAGCTCAAGTCTGGTAACACAAAGACAGCAGAACTGAGTGGAAGAAAATGAATTTATTTTATGTCGCACAGAGTGGCAACGTCGCGTTCAAGCCGTGATATAGCGTGGTCCTACTCTCGCAGAAAATGTACTCTACTAGCACGCACCATCTGACAACGTAGCTTACTTGCACTGTCAAGATAACAACGTACAATAATAATGTAGCTATATGTAAAAAATTGAACCACACAAACGTAAAATCAGACGATTTGGCGATGGTAAAACAATAAGATAACACGCTGATTGCGCAAATATAAGTACAAATTAGGACAATGTTAACTCACAATAACTTTAAATTCGCTCCAGAGAACTCAAAAATGCGTAGTTTAATTTGTATGGAAAACGTTTAACCTTAACTACACTTTTACTACTATAGTTCGGCCGTTCAGAGAATGCGTTCATGACACGTCATCTCGAAAAAAATCGTAAACGGTAAGTTTTACAAAAAAGTTTGCTGGAAACAAAAGATGCGAAATTTTATTTTCCACAATAATGATCTTAATGTTTTTTGCCCTTAAGTACATAGTTTCCGAGATATCGGCCAAAAACATTTTTTCGAGATGACGTGTCAGGAACGCATTCTCTGAACGGCCGAACTATAGTTCTGCCTATCGTCTATTCTGCCCCCTATAGTTGAAAAGACGCACTTTATTTTATTTTGAATATTTCGGTCATTTTATCAGAAAAAAATAATGTAAGGGACATGTCAATTCCTAAACTACAGGGATATCTCAAATAATGATATCTTAAACGTAAACAGTTCAAAATTCTATGCAATTTCGCCGTAGAAGTCATTTAAATCAGACAAGAAACAAAAAAGATATAAAGAAATGAAAAAAATTGCGATCGTTTTTTGGCTCTCCTGAAAAATGGCCTTTTGTCCCTTACATTAATTCATATTTCCGTAGTCGATATGAGCCTCATTTATGTCCAAGGTTGGGATCTCGTCAAGAAAAATAGAGCTAAAATAGTTGGCAAAAGCATCAGCTGCAGCCTGTCCTGTTAAGCTTTCCCCCTGATACTTAAATTCGACACATTCATTACGTTCTGCATGTTGCTGCTTCATATATGACCAAAAAGATTTAGGATCTTTCGTCATATCCAATTCTATTTTATTTATGTAAGAGTTGTGAGCTACCCTCACTATAGGTTAGACACAACACTCATCAATTAATTCTTTAACCAAAGTCCCATAGTATTTAAACATATTGAAATTAAATTCGAAATTGTTAATTTTGTATCTCGATGAAAATGCTTATTTTTAATATTATGAATAATTTCACTCATAATCCATGGGGGATACGAGTATTTACTAGATATAGTTATTTATTTTTTTCGCGGAACACATAGATCCAAACATTCATATATTTTTTGATACAATTCACTAACAGCCAAATTGACACAATTAAAAGAGGTAATGTTATCCCAATTCAAATCGGCGAGAGATGCATACAATGCGTGAGAATCCGTTTTAAAGAAATTCCAGCAAAACCGGTTTGGACTAGATGCCTCCTGCGGAGGGGGCTGCGATAAGGAACTAGCGCTGCACATTCCAGCAGGCATCAGTTTGACCGTGAATTCGATGGGCGGGTGATGTAAATCAATGTCAACTAGTGGCTCCGCCACATCTGATATACATATTATGTATTTACACGATCAAAGGAAATGTTGCTCAAAACCTGATCTAAGATATTTCCGTATACATTAGGCTTACAATAATGTTGTTTAAGTTTACAAAAATCTAAAAACATAGTAAAATGATTATTAACAGTGCTTCCAAAAGAACATAAATTAAAATCACCGAGTAACAAAAAATCTAACCTTTTTATCTAATTCTTTCCCACACATGCTACATTTGAAATTAAATACACTATTGAACCCATCTTTTAATTCACCATCAAATATGATACTGCTCCCTTGACATTGTGAGCGGTGTCGCTCAAGTTTGAATGCCCATTGTAGGACATGTGGGAGGTCCACAATTCTGTTTCCTGAGAGGCCAGCCAAAGCGTCAATTGGAACATTCTCAACAACCAACTCATGACTGTTAACAGTTGGATCGATTAATGGCCAATTTATGTCCAAAGGTTCTGATGTCATAAGCTCTTCCTTAGATTTTTGCTGTTCATTTTGTGTATAGTTGGCTTCTGTGTGATACTTATTTTTATTTCCGCTGTATGTTTTCACAGGGTTATTCGGTCAGCTGGAAATAAGTGTAATTTTAGTGTGTGCTCCATTAGTCAATTTCTATGGAATGCTTTGCTGTTTTGTATTGGCGAAAATGAGACAATACACATTTCAGCTAAATCAGTATGTGATGTCATAGTTGGATGAATGCTTGTTTTCCAAGAAGAAAGGAGACAACAAGTTCAGTACTCACCCCTGGTCTTTCACATCTAAGTCCGTAACCCACAAGTATTGTAATCAAGACCCTTAGAAATCATTTCAACATATGTGTTTGAAAATTGTAGTTTCACTTACACAGAATTTGATGGAACACTGGAATCGTCTGTTTTCATCTTTTTGCACCACACATCATTTCGACTGCAACAAGCAATAATGTTATAGCGACAAGTAAATTAGAAACTTTAGAGAGGTTATGTTTTCGATAGTAGCCGAAAATAATCAACTGCGATAACTTTGTGTATGATACTAATAGAGTACCGAGTAGGTACGTATTTGTACTAAAAGTACTAACCTTTTGATTTCTCCATGATATCGTTTCATTTGCGCACGAATTCGTTTGCGATTTTTCCTGGGACCAGAGTATTGGTGGTTTTTGTAATCTTTTTGCGAAGTGCGTGGTGCCATGGTTTATTTTGGGTGACTGATTGCATGTATAAAACACCGATAAAATCTTTATAGAATAGCACTCTGATATAGGTATCAAACAAAACACTGAAAACAAGAATTCAAGAAAAACCGAACCGTTGTAATTGTTTGTAAACGCACGTACGTACGCAGTGTTGCCAACGCCATGAGTTGAAATTATCCATGAAAATTATCGCATTTTCAAATAATGTTTTCCTTCTATCTTCCAAGCTTTCATTCCAAAAAATCTAAGTAGGAGTATATTACCATTAAAAAAATTACCAAGTCAGTCCAGCGGGGCAATTCTGTTAGCCGATCTCTTTACTGAAGTGATACGTTCTTGAACCTCTCTCGTTTTTCTGACAGTTCCGACAGCTCAAAACTGTCATAAAACCGAGACAGATTCAAGAACGTGTCACCTTAGAAACGAGATCGGTTGACAGAATTGCCCCGCTGATGTTCCCAAATGATGCGCTTACCAACGAACATTACTTGACGATTGACGTTTGTAAAAAAAAAATGACAAATTGTGTGTTGTAGGTATATTTCAATAATAGTATTATAATTATTTATTGTTTGTAATATAATTTATCCAAATTCTAATACTGGCAATACATTGCCCATATATTTTTCAATAATTGATTTTTGAGCTGAGCGTATTATGGACCGGCCACATCTGCGCCCTACGGCGAAGTTATCGTCACTGGGGGCTCATTCATCTCATTCAAACGGTAGTAATTGGTTGTTCACGATTTGAACTACTACCTGAAGCTGGGCACACACGCTGCGATGATCGCATCTATTCATCAGATCAGTCCAGCGAGGTCCTAATATAGTTGCATTGCCAGTAGGTAGTTATTGAGGAATCAAAATGACACCCCTATTTTAATCGAAAAATATTGATTTAACAAAAAAATTATTGGCATCAAAGTTGTAGAAAATCAAATTTTAAACAACTTTTGTTCCCATCAACTTTTTGTAGGGTATTGGGTATAGGGTATTGTATTTTTTTTAAATAGTTGTACCATTTCATTTCTTCAATAACTTGTGTTATTTTAATTTTTCAGCAGAAGTTATGGGAACAAAAGTTGTTTAAAATTTGATTTTCTGCAACTTTGATTCCCATCAACTTTTTGTAGGATCGATATTTTTTTTAAATAGTTGGTTGTACCATTTTGTTTCTTCAATAACTTGTGTTATTTCAATTTTTCGGCAGAAGTTATGGGAACAAAAATTTTTTAAAATTTGATTTTCTACAACTTTGATTCCCATCAACTTTTTGTAGGATCGATATTTTTTTAAATAGTTGGTTGTACCATTTCATTTCTTCAATAACTTATGTTATTTCAATTTAACAGCAGAAGTTATAGGAACAAAAGTTGTTTAAAATTTGATTTTCTACAACTTTGATGCCAATTTTTTTTTGTTAAATCAATGTTTTTCGATTAAAATAGGGGTGTCATTTTGATTCCTCAATAACTACCTACTGGCAATGCAACTATATTAGGACCTCGCTGGACTGATCTGATGAATAGATGCGATCATCGCAGCGTGTGTGCCCAGCTTCAGGTAGTAGGTAGTTCAAATCGTGAACAACCAATTACTACCGTTTGAATGAGATGAATGAGCCCCCAGTGACGATAACTTCGCCGTAGGGCGCAGATGTGGCCGGTCCATTATGTATTCTGTGCCGCTACTAAACAACTATAAATTGTAATGTAGGCACCTTAGTAGAGGGAGTACTAAATTTTACTCAAATAAAAACTGTGTAACAGCTGTCTTATTCATATCTGGTTATACAGCATACGCAAGAGTGAATGAAACAAAACAAAACGCAACGTCTGCCGTCTAACGTCAAAATCACAAGTTGGAATGTCAAAATGGTTAAAAGTTGGTTCTAATTTGTCACAGAATAAATAATAGTATAAAACTTAGTGCTACTAAATAAAAAATAATACATCCCGGAGCTGCGATCTTCTTCGTAAAGATCAACTGTCAATGGTTGCGTAGCTATGGTTTGTCAACACCGATTGCCGGTTGTCGAGTTTTAATATAATTTATTAAAAATAACTGTTCTAAAGTGCTAAAACTATGATGTTTTGTATAAATTCTTTATGAATGGTGTATTATATTTCACATGGCGTGTCTTATAATAAAAGGGTGCACATCGCATTCATCCCGATAAAATAATAAGAATGAAGAAGAGACTTTTCATCGGTGAGTTTTGTTGGAATATTTACACTTTTTGTGATTTAAAAACAGCTACGTATAACAGAAATTGTTTTAAATTATATCATTACTAAATTTTCATATACATTTTGGACTAATTTATGTAATTTTCATACAATATTTTACAAAAAATAATAGTTCAGGTTATCACGTCTTAGTGTTGTGGTAAAATGACTGTATCGATGTTTTTTTTAGATTTCCTAGAGATGAAGTAGTTAAAAATCAAAGGATTACACTAATTTCAAGACCAAACTGGACACCAAAACCACATAGCCTCATTTGTTCTTATCACTTTCGGAAGATTGCTTTGTGGTTGAAAATATCAAACATCGACGACTACAGCCATATGCTGTGCCTACATTAACCTTGCCTACAAAACTAAATCAAACAATGTTTCACTTCGAAGCAACTCCTCAAAAATGTAAGGTACCTACATTATTGTTATTACAGGTATTACACTGTAGAGTGAGAGCTTTGTCGAAACTATTGATAAAACAATGTGTAGGCTAATAATGAAATAATTTATACAAATTAGGTATGAATGTCAGACTGAATTTTGGGAATCTTACAGAGTGCCACTATAAGACTATAATTTTCGTAGGACTATTGAGACTTCGTCCAGGCCCTTATTACACTATGGGTCTTGTAACCACCCTATGAAATACTTTAATAGTAAACTACAAGCCAATTATATTAGTAAATATGCTCTTGATAGTAAATAATCGGCCTAGTACGAGTCTGACTCGCGCACGGAGGGTTCCGTACTGTGTGGGAGACAACCTTATTTTTTTTTTTTTTTTTTTTATTATTGGAGTAAGTATAAAACTAAATATTCTGTGAATATTTCAAGCATCTACCTATTACCATTATTAAAATAGAGCGAAAAACGTCTAAAAATTCAGGTTTGTTGTATGAGAGCCCCCCTTAACAGACGGACAGACGGACAGACGGACATCGAAGTCTTAGTAATAGGGTCCTGTTTTTCCCTTTGGGTACGGAACCCTAAAAATAAAAGAGTGAAAATGATAATTATTTCCAACAATGATGAAATATAGATTAGACTACTCCCGATCGATTAACCTTTAGAAAAATTAATTAATGTCAGTTTATCTGTTCGGTAACTACAATGCCACAGATAGACACACAGACACGTAAACTTAAGACAGTTCATCGTTTTTGCGACGTTAAAATAAATATATTTTCTTATCGATATTTTAATCGACACAGTTACAACACTAGCATGTTGCTTATGGCATGACAATCTCATGTCACCTCCGATAGCTCAATGCAAGTTTGTGATACCCTTTAAAATTACGTAAGTTCGAGTTTATGTGCATCTTTTTCTAACACCTTTTAAATTTAATAATTAAAATGAGACAAAGATATGTATTCTCTTGCTATTTTAGTACTCCCTCTAAAGGTAGGCACCGTACGACACTATCTGTGTTCACTCACACATTGACAAAATTGAACTAAAATTCGATGTTATTTCTACTATTAATCTACTGTTTTCATCAACTAAAGATGAAATGCCGCAAATAAAGACCAATTTAAAAGCCAACTATAGTCATGTAAAATTATACTCTCATCGCCCATGAATAGTCAAATAGATTAGTATGAAAATCGAACCACCATAAGATTGTTTTCGTTTTCGGAACAAATCTTCCCGTAGGATTATGAAATACATTTTTTACGATCACTTAATATGTTTTATTAATTATCCTTACATAGTATAAAATAAAGTCGCTATTTTTGTCTGTTTGTTTGTCTGTATGCTTAAATCTTTAAAACTACGCAACGGATTTTGATGCGGTTTTTTTAATGGATAGAGTGATTCAAGAGGAAGGTTTCTATGTTTAATACACCTGTGCGAAGCCGGGGCGGGTCGTCTAGTACTAAATAATTTACGTATTTTCTATAACACTACACTACCACCAACTAAAAATATTATACACTACAGGTGCGAGCGGCGGGTCCCGCCGCTCGCACCTGTCTCTGTCCCTGTCTCGCGAGGTTCTCAGTTAAACGGTCAGACTATAGTAAAGTCAAGAGTCACTATCTTACAAAGTACGAGTAACTGACACATATTCACTAAGTTCCTGAATTTAAATGTTTTATGCAAGACACACGATAGGTAGGTATTATTCACAATAAAATAAAAAAATAAAAATACCCGACTGCGTAAAAAACAAACCGAACTACAAAACAACTGAAAAGAATAAAAACAAGCACTTGGACAATGGAACATTATTGAATAATGGATCCCGAATGTTCAGTTGTTATGTTCCATTGTCCAAGTGCTTGTTTTTTTCTTTTCAGTTGTTTTGTAGTTCGGTTTACTTTTTGCGCAGTCGGGTGTTTTATTTTTTAATTTTTTTATTTTATTTTATACTTTTTAGTTATGATTACCTAGCTAGCTATTTACTAGGCTGGACTTCCTATCAGCATCAGAGTTCCTACTAAATCGTTTGAAGTTGGAGGTGGGCGACCGTGTCAGACATTACACATTAGATACTTTAGGTAGTCCAATACACCTAGATGCTTTATTATTATGTCCATCCACATTCACACGCACAGTCATACGAAGTTTTAGTCTTTTCATGGTAAATTTCTACTGTCTATAAACCTATATGTGAGAATGGTTGTTACGCAAATTTAAATCGATATAGATCCTAAACGGTCAGTCAAATCGAAAAATGTTATGAGAAAGTTAAAAATGATTTTTAAATACCTATTTAACGATACCCCACTTGACATAGATTGTTAACTTTCATTGTTTTTTCATTATCACAATATTATTATGGCGTCTAGTAGTCGCCATTTTAATTTTCACTTACGTCACGTAGTATTATTATATATTCTTTGCTTACGTCTTGTCTTTAGTGACACTCACCGATTTAAGAGGAATCGATTGACATGTGAATCGTAGAAATCGGCCCAGGCGGTTAGGATTAGGCCCTAGGTCTGTATAGTGCTTCAAAGGAACATACCTACAAACATACATAGGCTGATAAATTTATAACCACTCCTTTGCGTCGCGCAGTTGGGTAAAAATAAATTGAGGTACCTACTGGGCTCGCGGAGAGTGACACAGGTCCGTCTAGCAACACTATTCACCTCACCCCGCACTCATTTTTAGGGCGTATGCGGGGGATGCTTTTGTTTCGATTCGGGTTAGATGTATTTTTATTGATTTACAAAAATAATATTTTGTATAACAAAAATACATCATGATGAATGAATAATTTTGTAAGAAAACAAAATTTCGCTCTGTTATCGTAAAAACTGTCGGATTAATATGGTTTCAACTATTAAGTTTAAAAGAACTTTGGAGATTTTTTTGTGCATAATAAAAGAAGAAAAATAATAACATAAAATCACTTATCATGTCTCATAAATGGTAACATTATTTTTTTCTTAAAGTTTAATGGTTTTGATCTGACGCAACTTTTTCGATTTCTCAGAATAGCAGCCTTGATACTGTGGAACACAGCTTTACCTCGCTTCATGTGCTTTTCTCAGTGATGCTGGATACCTTCTCTTTCTCACGCATCTGTACACTGGATCTTTTCGACCCATTCTAGAAATATAAAAAAAAAAACTCATTAATTCATTGTTCTACTGCTTCTCTGTTGTTCTTAGAAATACACCAGAATATTTGGGATATCTTTCTAAGAAATTCACTTGAAGTCATAAATAGCAAGATCAGTTTGCTTCAAATACGTGCTACTATTGTATTGAATTGATTTTTCTACTTGCATCACACCAAATAATTATGAATCAAGATTTACATTATTTTAGTTACATTAAACATTTAAATAAATACCTACCATCTATCAGTTGTACTAATTAATTAAGTCTTTCATTTAAGATCAATGTGTAATGAATAAAAGAACTGTTCACAATCTCAGAATATAGCAGGATTAGCAGGTGCCCCGGTTGTGGCCATTTTGGTGTCAAAATTATTGCATAAATGGTAATTATAAACAATGTAACAACATTAATATTGTTTGTGTGAATCTTAAATTATAATTATATTTTTTTAAATATTATTCGAACACTAAGTAGTCTAATTAATCGTTTAAATTCGAAGTGACCACAAATGATACTAAGATGGCCGCAACCGGGGCACCTGCCCTACATACATTATAAGTATTTTATAGTTAAAATGTTACTTACACGATCAATATTTGTTGAGCACACTATAAGTAACGTTCACGCACTATCGTTTGGGATTCAGTCCGACCTCGACGAGAGCTCGCGTTGTACTGACTTTTTAGTACTGAATGCGAAAATGTTAGTCCCCTTAAAACGTGGTCCGGAAGTTTATAAATAGTACAATGCCTTTTTTTTAATTAACTCCTTATCGAAAATGCAGAATGGCGTTTATGGTGTCCAAGTTCAAAATATTTAGTTAGCTTATTTTTAATTGCAATCATGGCACAGACACTCTGTCAGCGTCAGAGTGTGACAATAATAACACTGTTGTTGCTACGATACGTAGTATAAGCATTTCAATGATTTGTTTATAAAGATTGGTAATGCGTTCTGTTTTACGCTAGATACTGTAATGTCATTTAATGTTATTTCAAAAATGCGCCAGATTTTGCGCTAGGCGCTAAAACGCACTTTAGGTAAAAAAAGCGCTAGACTTGGCGCCGAATGCGCTAAGTTGGCAGCACTGGAACGGCCAACGCGTTTTGTAGTATTTTGGCGGTTGTAAATGGTTTTATTCAAAGTTTTTTTGTTATTTTACAAAATAATACAGAAATACTAATTATTATAAACGAGTTACACTTTATTTAGTTTAAATTACTTATCATCACAATAAAAACGTTAAAAAGTGATAGGTCAGTGAAAATAGAATTTAATTTTGCACTAAACCGATTCAATTTTTTTTAATAAGGTTTAGGATCCCTTACTGAGCATAAAATCACAAAATGCTGACAGATCCAAGTAAAGCTTCAAGCGCCGTATTGAAAAAATGTTTTTGGCCGATATCTCGGAAACTATGCACAGTTGGCCAAAATCGCGGTTACGCTTGATATGGCCCTTGACTTTTCGGTCCAACGTTCAACGTTCAGAACGTAAAAACGTTCTCTACGTGTCCGAGACGCGGGCGGTGACAAAAGATCTCATGCTGAAGCTCCAAGTGTTTGTCAATCGGTTGCCCAACAAAATCTCTAACATAGACTTATATCGGAGATGTCACTAAAATTCAATCGAAGACCAGGTAAAACGTATATGGAAATGGATCGGTCACACGCTGCGTAGGACTCCAGACCAAATTTCAAAACAAGCTTCGGACTGGAACCCGCAAGGCAAGAGAAGACCGGGCCGACCAAACCACGCCTGGCGGCGTTTTATCATGGCGGACATCCGGAAAATTGGCAAAACATGGCCGAAGGTGAAGCATTAAAGCTTAAGGCGAGTATCTACTGGCGCTTTCGATATTTGAGGGGGTGAAGCAGAAGAAAAAGTATAGTAGCGGCAGTACGTAGTATTATTATATATTCTTTGGTAGCGGGGAGGTCGCGTCGCTGTCATAGCTTAGGAAATAGTAGTCGCAACCGCGACGTGAAATATCACAACTACTGTTACCTATTCTGTGTACGGGCTTGCGTCCGCGCGCTCCGCATGACGTACCTACCTATGTACCTATTTGGTTTTTACAATTATTTATCGACAAACAAGTATTAGGTAGATACCTAAAATAATGTATTATTACGATTATTATAAACTCTTATGACTTGATTTAGAATAAGTTTGTTTTCTGTTATGTAATCTTCATTTAGTAGGTATCTTGGAATAAGAAATAATCTCAGTCTTCATTATCAAGACAAAACAAAACAGAGCTCACACTGCGGGATTGCAATCCCTACGACTACTAATACCCTTTTCAATTATTTATTGTCTGGAAGAGATCACTCCAAGTGATAAGGCCGCCCAATGGCAATACCTAAATTACTTACGTATGTGACGGAATATTTTCTGAATTATTTTCCAATTGCTTCCTTTTTCTGTAAAGAAATAAAATAATAAGTAAATGATAAATTGCGGTAGGTAGGTACATACTAATGTTCAATTTTATTTTTACGACTTGATAATAGAGCTAGATAATTCTGCGAGTAATAATAACTAAAAAGTTCAAACCGTAATGGTTTCCTGGATGTCAGACAAGCTACCTATTCCTAGCGATCTAGGTATAGATATACACTACTTTTTTTTTAATGAGCAAAATTTTAATAGCTATAAGTACATTCGTTACTGAATCGAACTGCATTAAAAAAGTTAAAATATCTTAGCTAAAAACAAAATATTACTGGACGCTAAAGTCTAATTTACGCACTGTTTACATTTTTCCACTGCCTTTCATTCATAAGGAAAAGACAAGTACCTAATCTGTGCCGCGCGAGATCCAAAGAGCCAAAAATCAATCGAAAAGCCGCACACATCTACCTACTGTGTATATAGGTATAGTCAAACCGCTAAACTCAGACTTCGCCTGCGCGGTACAGGGGCGCCGGGGGAGACGACACAGGGGACTGAGACAGGTGCGGGCGCCGGGGACCCGCTGCCCGCGCCTGTCTCAGTCCCCTGTGTCGTCTCCCCCGGCGCCCCTGTACCCGCGCAGGCGATGTCTGAGTTTAGCGGTTTGACTATAGGTAGGTATTATCTGTGCAACAAAATCGATACCTACCTAGTGTGCTGCGAACTTTATCTACGTAAGTAAGCATAATAATATTATATGCAGCAAATTTTATGTCAGTACAAAATCCAAATAGGTAGAAAATATCCTTACATAGTCCTTACATAGTATAAAATAAAGTCGCTATTTTCGTTTGTTTGTTTGTTTGTCTGTATGCTTAAATCTTTAAAACTACGCAACGGATTTTGATGCGGTTTTTTTTAATGGATAGAGTGATTCAAGAGGAAGGTTTATATGTATAATACACCTGTGCGAAGCCGGGGCGGGTCGTCTAGTATAAAATAAAGTCGCTATTTTTGTTTGTTTGTTTGTTTGTTTGTTTGTCTGTATGCTTAAATCGTTAAAACTACGCAACGGATTTTGATGCAGTTTTTTTTAATGGATAGAGTGATTCAAGAGGAAGGTTTATATGTATAAAAATTCCCGAAATTCCCACGGGAACGGGCACAACGCGGGTAAAACCGCGGGGCGCTGCTAGTAATAAAATATACCTAGATAAGAAGGTAAATAAGATCTACAATATAGATTTTTGTTTCTTACCTTACAACTTCTATCAAGTGTTTTTGTTTTCTTCGATATGTTCTCTTCACCGACAATTGACTTCTTTTTGTTTTATTTCCCATTTTTTTTCACTTCATAAAGTATGTATAATTATAGGTATAGTGAAACCGCTAAACTCAGACTTCGCCTGCGCGGGTACGGGGGCGCGGGGGTAGACGACAAAGAGGACTGAGACAGGTGCGGGCGCCGGGGACCCGCTGCCCGCGCCTGTCTCAGTCCCCTGTGTCGTCTCCCCCGGCGCCCCTGTACCGCGCAGGCGAAGTCTGAGTTTAGCGGTTTCACTATGGATACCTAACTAATGTCTTTTATAAAAGTTATTCAAAAAAAAGCAAGTTGTCACACAACAAGTTAGGTACGCATTTGGAAAAAACACAGTAGCATAAAACAATATTAATAGTTGGAAATTATTCGAGAATTATTTGTTAAAATGGATGACGCAGCGACGCACGTCCACCTAGCAAGGCGCATCAGCGGTCACTGTCTCTCGACATAGAAATGAGCGAGAAGTACTACGACGCCGAAACTACGATTGCATGAGTTTTTGAGATTCTTGATAATTTTGGTGTAAATAATTAATATCTTTTAAATGTGACGTTAAATTAAAAATTTACAGCAATACTGACAAACTTCAATATATTTTTTATCAGCCCAATTAATTTCACAATTTATTTTTCAAATTTGTTTAACTAACTATGGCACCAAAATATCCATGGAAACTTTATTTTGGACCTTACTTTGTGATTTTTTTCTATCGAGTAAAGTAATTAGAAGAGTGTTTTGGAAATAACATTAGAATTCAAAATATGATCAAGAGTTACATGTATTTTTTTGACGGTCATCATTTGCAAACTTGTGCTGAAAATTGTCTTTAAAGACGCCCGTTTTCAGCTCTAGGACCCCCTTAAGACAGGCTGCGATGGAGAGAATAGAATAGAATATTATTTATTTGCATAATATACAGAGCTAAGAGATTAAAAGCTAAGTATACACCCTGCCTAGTAGGGCATAGCAAAACATCATAATATTAGGTAAGTGAATATCTTAAAAATTACTTACTAAGCTAATCTTATTTTAAATGACTATGCATAGACATAGTATAATTCTACATAGTACACAATTCCAGTTACAAAACATAATATAGACAGAACTAGTTTGACATAAATTCTAGAGCATACTACAAGCTACTTTAAATGTTATTATTATTTAGTTTTATCAGTGAGATAATCGTCTAAACTGTAATAACATTTATTTATTAACAATTTTTTGAGATTTTTATAAAAAGATTTTTCATCAAGTTCGTCTTTTAAGTGGGTAGGTAGAGCATTGTATATTTTTATGAGCATGTATTCTGGACCTCTTTTTATAATTTCAAGTTTTGGTTCTGGTGCTATAAGCTGAGTTTGTCTTCGGACATTTGTGTTAAAAGTGAAAAGTTTTAGGTGTTTTTTAACAAACATTGCTGCTTCTAAGATGTATATACAAGGCAGTGGTAAAATTTTTTGCTGTTTAAAATGGGGCTTACAGCTGTTACGTCGGCGAATATTTACCAAGATACGGATGCATTTTTTCTGCATAATAAAAAGGCCCATGGCATTTGTACTATTGCCCCATATAATAATACCGTATTTTAGCCAGGCATTTGCGTAGGCGTAGTATGCACTGGTCGCTGTTTTTATATTAGTGTTAGCTTTTAGGATCGATAAGGCGTAGACAAATTGAGATTGCTTAGTTTTGATTTTTTTAATATGGCTTTTTAAATTCAAATGTGAGTCTATGTCTACTACCCAAGAGTGTGAAATTATTATTTATGTCAATATTTAGGATTTTGATACAGTTGTTAAGTTTAAAGGATTTTTTTGATAAGGGTGAAATTGTATTAGTTTAGACTTCTTTATATTCAATTCAAGGTTATTTGATTCCAGCCCAGCCAAAATAAAAGACAAAATACAAATTATCAAAAAAAGAAATTGCGATCTTCGGTACTGATACTCTTAAACTATGGTACGACAATCGTAAGTTTTAGTTATATCCTAATAAATTACCAATCAGAGATTAAAGTAAAATAAAATAAAATTTTAATAATTTAAGACCGAACATCATTACAATACAAAATATAAAACATTTAGTTTACTTACTTTTTCACATATCTTTGGAGTGCATTATTTTTATTTGTCACTTTTATTGCTTTAGAAGACTTATTTCGCTTGCGTTGTTTATTGCCCATTATGACTAGCAACAATTATTATAATAAATTCGTCAAAAACAGATGGTATGGTGCGCGGAATTGTCGCGGAAAAAATTGACACAGGTCCGTCCTCCGTAAGCGCCAGCGCGCGACTGAACGGGCGTGTCCGGGCCACCACGGGCTTATTTAAACATAGTAATTAAGAAAATCATTTTATAAAGTCAAACTCTGCGAATTTGTCTATAACACATTAGTTTCTTTAATTTAGTACAAAAATTTAATGTAAAACATTAGTAATGTAGTCATAATATTGTAAAAACGTTTTAAAAAGGGGTATCTTTGCGATTTTTTTCTATCGAGTAAAACTCATCAGGTCTTGCAACTAAATACGATTTTGACTAGACAAAACCCTTATCTAGCACATATATTTTTATTGAAAGTTAAAGAACTATAGTCTTTGTCTCAGATGGTTTAAAAAACACTTAAATGCGCGACCACCTAGCCTTAAGCAACGTTCAGCACGGTCAGTCTTCGGATGGGTGACCATGAGTGGCATATACAACTACCGTGAGAGCTATCGCGGCTCGGATGACACGTTAAATTGCAGGCCCCAGTTGTTTTAACCGATTAGCCATGTCAAAGGCCTTCAGGCGACTAGAAAACTCTGACATCAGGCCTAGCCACCCGTCAACTTTAAACTTATCACAGTAAAATCTTTTTAGTATAACATTAGCTATTCTACTTTTAAGGGTTCCGTACCCAGAGGGTAAAAACGGGACCCTATTACTAAGACTCCGCTGTCCGTCTGTCTCCAAGCTGTATCTCATGAACCGCTATAGCTAGAAAGCTGAAATTTTCACACTTGATGTATTTCTGTTGCCGTTATAACAACATATACTCGTACTAATATACTAAAAACAGAATAAAGTTATTAATGAATCCCATAGAACAAACCTGTTTTTTTTTTTTGCCGTTTTTCGCTCTCTATATTAATAATGGTAACAGGTAGATGTACGAAATTTTCACAGAATACTCGTATTAAGTAGTATATTCACTTCAATAATAAATAATAAAATTAAAATAAATATTTGAGGGGGGCTCCAATACAGTACGGAACCCTCCGTGCGCGAGTCCGACTCGTACTTGGCAGATTATTATTTACAGCTACTTACTCTGCGGGATCTTCAGTATCACGTGTCTGCTGATTTTCCCAAATTTTTGCTCTGGCAGCCACCGCAAGGCGCGCTAACCGTTTTCGCATCAATCCCGATAATTTTCGTCTTTTGCATCTCTTGTTTCCCATTTTTATTTTACTGAAGTCGTCGGTCACAAGTCACAAACTCACAACATAACACAATTTATCTTTTAGGTTTCAATAAATAAATAGTGTTGTTGCGATAGCGAAAGTCTATCGATAGTGTTGTAATGCTATCGTGGCCTTGAAGATTAGTTATACTATCGATAGTGCTATCGAAACTATTGACAATACTATGGACAATATCGATAGCGTAATTTTCGATAGTATCGACTTGCGACGATAGTTTTGAACAATACTATGATGGTATCGATAGTATTGTTCAAAATAATCAATAAGTACTTAATACTAATCGATGGTATCATTTTTCTATACTATCGATAGAATCTAACATCCTAAAGTATTACATTATTTTTACTAGGTACCTACACGTATAGATAGTATTCGATACTACTGAGATAGTATTGCCGAATAGTTATTTTCGATAGAACTATCGATAGGTAACTGATTTTAAAGATTCATATCGATAGCTAAACTATCGCCTACCGCAACAACGCCTATGCACATAAGCAACAAAAGTATCAAATTGTCGGCAGAGTTTCTTTTTAACCCCCGACGCAAAAGAGGGGTGTTATAAGTTTGACGTGTCTGTTTGTCTGTCTGTCTGTCTGTCTGTGGCATCATAGCGCCCGAACCACTGAACCTATTTCAGTTTAGTTTTTTTTTTTGGATGAAAGGAGACTTAATCGAGAGTGTTCTTAGCTATGTTTTATAAAAATCGATTGAGCCGTTTAAGAGTTATGGTGGGTTAAAGTGGGGATGGAAGAACCAAAATTCTACAAATGTTTGTTGAAGTGTTTTTGTGTCGGGGGTTTCTTAAATTTTTAATTTAATTATTGTTATTAATATTTTTTTCGCAAATCACAGTTGTAGGACCTTACTCCACAACCACGACTGTTTTAGCTCGTAACAGGAATATTTCGGCCATTTTCCAATAAGAACAATTTAAATACGGACCAAAATATACTTACTTCTCGATCCTAAAGAAAACGTACCGAACAAAATATTCTGTTTGCCGAAATGGATGAATGCTCACCAAATATTGTTTCACTGTAACACTTTGGTGGGTTTTTAGTTATTTTTTTGCCCCTGGGAAATTTTCCACTCACAGATATACGATATTACAGTAGGTTGTTAGGTTTTCACTACATAGTATAAAACAAAGTCGCTTTCTCTGTCCCTATATCCCTTTGTATGATTAAATCTTTAAAACTACGCAACGGATTTTGAAGCGGGTTTTTTAATAGATAGAGTGATTCAAGAGGAAGGTTTATTTGCACCTGCCTATGCGAAGCCGGGGCGGGTCGCTAGTCCTTATCCTTACATAGTATAAAATAAAGTCGCTATTTTTGTCTGTTTGTCTGTTTGCTTAAATCTTTAAATCTACGCAACGGATTTTGATGCGGTTTTTTTAATGGATAGAGTGATTCAAGAGGAAGGTTTATATGTATAATACACCTGTGCGAAGCCGGGGCGGGTCGCTAGTTTATTATAAAAGCTTAAAACACTATATTTTCGGTAGGTTAGGTTGGGTTTTATTACAGCTTGAAAATCCTTCTAAATACTTTACATAAGAAAAAACATATTTTCGATTAGGTATGTGTAAAATAATAAGCAGTAACACTTTTTTTACATTTTTTAGCGACATTTAATTCGAAATCTAGCGTCTATGTCAGAGGCCTTTTAGGCGGCCTAAAAACTGACACCAGGGCTAGGCTAGCTAACTTACTTGCTTAATGAAAATATAAATAGTAGCATATATAAGAAAAAATAGAGTAGGTATAGCATACAATGAAAATAAAAATAGCTCTTTACTTCTTTAATATTTCTGGAAACACAATTTGGTGAGCATTTATCCTACTATGTTATGAAAGCACATTTACCTTCGTTTTTGTCTCTCTTGGAAATTTCTGCGAACAGCCAACTTAGACGGTTTTCTTTTTTTATTTTTTTTATCGCCCATTCTTGTACAAAAAACGTATATAATTTGGAAACAATATATTTTGTAGCCACATATATCTCTATATATTTAGTATAATAGAAAATAAGTAAATTATACGCCATCCATTATTTTATTTGTACGCCGTCCATAATTTATACGCTTTCTGTCCTCTTCATCCGAAGGTTGCCTGGCAGAGATCGTTAAGCGATAAGGCCGCCCGTAGCTATATCGCTGTTTCTTCTTTTACTTGGTGTGCAATAAAGAGTTTATCTAATCTAATTTAATTAAGGACTGTTATTTTGCCTCTACTCGTAGGTACTTTAAAAAAACGCCTGCGTGCAAAAAATATTCGCCGATTTTTCTTTAATGGGCAACTATATTAATAATAATAGTAAAATTGCAAATTTTAAAAACTCCTCTACACAAAATATATAATACTAGCAGCCTCTCTATTTTTTTTAAATATAATGTAGCCTATGACACCCGGGGATTGTGTAGCTTCCCAACAGTGAAAGAATTTTTCAAATCGGTTCAGTAGTTTCGGAGCCTATTCAATGCAAACAAACAAAAAAATCAAATCTTTCCTCTTTATTATATGATATAGATATCGACTATGTCAAATTTCTAATCGATAGGACATTATGGAAGGTAGTCAGATCCCCTCATCAACTAGAAAAGAGCTGATAATCTTCAAACGACTGAACAGATTTTCATGAAACATGGCTAAGAACACTTGGGATAAAATTATCTACGACACAAAAAAATTAAACGAAAATCGGTTCCTCCGTTTGGGAGCTACGATACCACAGACAGATACACTGACACGTTAAACTTAAACACCCCTCTCTTTGTCAGTGGTTAAAAATGTATGTTATAGTAGTTTATGCAACTGCACTGTCATATAATGAAGGGTATTAAAACACGAGTGTGAGTTTATGAAACGAGCGTAGCGATTTTCTTAATAGTAACGAGTGTTTTAATACCCGTGTTAAATGCAGTTGCATACACTACTTTATCTTCACTAATAAAAATAAAAAAAAACATATTGCGAAACATTAAATTCACGCGTACGTGTATTGTCACAGTGAATTTGGCGCCATTAAAATCTAACCAATGAGAGCGCAGCTGCGCGCGCAGGGCCAATCAGGAGCGAGCGCGCGATGTTATAATGAGATTTTACGATATCGAAGTGGATATTATAACATCATGTGAAATTGCTTAAATTGAGTGTTTTGTTGTCTGCGCTATAACAGTAGTCATTATAAGTCAAGTATTGGAAACATAAGTAGAATGTTACAACATTAGTGTAGATAAAATTGTTTATGTATGTTGGAATGGGATAGAATAAATAATATTGCATTATGTGTATATAGGCCAAATCACACTTCTTTGCGTCTAGGAACACGATAACTTGTGTTATTTCAATTTTTCAGCAGAAGTTATGGGAACAAAAGTTGTGTAAAATTTGATTTTCTACAACTTTGATACCAATAATTTTTTTGTTAAATCAATATTTTTCGATTAAAATAGGGGTGTTATTTTGAACTATGCAATGCAACTATGTATTTATCATTCTTCACGTATGTATAGGTAGATACATACAAACCAATGGACCAATGGACCAACGTACAAATTATACGTATTTTTTAACCTCTATAAGAGAGAATTAGATGGCGGTCCCTCCAACTCTCTCTTATCCAGGATTGACTGTACATTAGGACCTCGCTGGACTGATCTGATGAATAGATGCGATCATCGCAGCGTGTGTGCCCAGCTTCAGGTAGTAGTTCAAATCGTGAACAACCAATTACTACCGTTTGAATTAATGAATGAGCCCCCAGTGACGATAACTTCGCCGCAGGGCGCAGATGTAGCCATGGCATTACAAGAAGACATTAAAAATATTGTCAACTGGCCTATTGCGTAATAGCATTTACTCATATGTTAGCAGAGCAAGAAAGGAAACATGCGCAGCTTATAGCCAACTTTACAGACGTAAAGAAGTTTTAATCACCTCCAGCTCGAATAAAACTTCTTGGCGGCTACGATGTTAGCCACAAGCTGCGGATAACCCAATCCCGACTGAAGCTCACTTAACAGCTGCGCGAGGCTTGGGTTATCCTAGGGTTGCCAACCGTACTCTAAAATAGAGTATTGTACTCTATATCATGTAAGTGTACTCTATAATCTATAACACTAATAGAGTACGCTAAAATACTCTTTTTTACACAATTTTTACTAAACTAGTGCCAGTCATATAATATTATGCAAAAACCCATAATCAAAACCATCAAAACAATCAAAAGACCACTATTTACTATGTTGATATGATATGTTGGTATCCCCAATTCCTCAAACCACATTCGGACGTTCGTGAACGCAGCCATTAATGTCATTATGTCAAACGTGTCAATGTCATTGTTCTGAGTTGAGGCTTTGTTCTGAGCTTAGAAATATACTCTCTGTTCCCGCCACTTCAGCATTTACTGAAAGAGTCTTTTCGATCATGAATGTGAAGTGGCGAGAAGAGAGAAACAGAGCTTCATTTTTTATTTAGGGAGGTTGCTACCTATTTTATGATTTTGCATAAAATTACCATCCATTCCATCCACTACCACCTACATACAACTTTATATTGTAATTTACAATTCAATTTTTTCTTTTTTTTTGTTCTGATTTGGTTCGTTTGATTTGGTTTGAAGCGTTTAGGTAGGTGGTAGGTGGTAGTGGTTGGAACCTTGTCAAAGTTGTGAATGTACAGTAACTAATGTACTTTGACTGTACTGTAGGTAGGTATGTAACGCTAATTTCATTTCAACAAGATATACTTACTCTCTATCTATTGGCTCTGCTGAGGTGCCAGGTTCTGCACCAAGTTTGCGCTTCTTTGATCTGAAATAAATAAGTATTTATATTGTGTGATGATATTTATATAATATGAATATTGAGTTATACCATTAACTAGCGACCCGCCCTCGCTTTGCTCGGTCGTTGATAGTTATTCAATAACTACCCTTCTCGGAAAAATCACCTAGCCAATGGTGAAAACCGTATTAAAATCCGTTGAGTGGATAAGGAGATCGCGGGGAAAAAAAAACAAGTAAAAAAACAGCGTTTCATACTCATAGCTCCTCACTAGGATGAATTGTTTGATTTTTTTGCATGTACTACAAGAAATTTCCGTGGAGCAACCCGCCCGACAGAGCTTAGCCCACATTTTATTTGACTTAGTACTCTCAAAAATAGACTCTATTTCTAGCGAGATAGGGTGTATACATTGTGTTAGTTGATCCGATCTGAAGTAAACAAAAAGATCCGATCTGAAGTAAAACAAAAACAGCGTTTCATACTCATAGCTCCCCACTAGGATGAATTGTTTGATTTTTTTGCATGTACTACAAGAAATTTCCGTGGAGCAACCCGCCCGACAGAGCTTAGCCCACATTTTATTTGACTTAGTACTCTCAAAAATAGACTCTATTTCTAGCAAGATAGGGTGTATACATTGTGTTAGTTGATCCGATCTGTACGAGGCAGCTGTTTATTTATGTTTTAAGAAATATAAAAAATCATAGGTAAAAATTAGTGTCTAAGCTGAAAAAATTTACTAAATTAAGATTTAATTAACAACAGTTTGACAATATTCCAAAGCAAAATTCTACTTACCCAAACATTCCATCATTTCTTTTAGTTCTCTTTTTTCGCAAAAAAGTTGTTTCACGCTTTTTATTTTTTTGTCCCATTTTTAAAATTCACTTTACACACTATTTAGTTTTTTAAATAGTTGCCAGTCAGAGCGTCCGTAACCAACCTCACGCGTCGAGCGCTGCCCGACAACTGACGGAACATGACGATCTATTTTATCATCTAGTAGATTTGTATAAAGTCGAGAATTGCATGACATAGTCAAAGAATATATAATAATACTACGTATAGAACGGCCACTCGTTACCCCCCACCCGTTTGAGTCTTCCTCACTTCCACCCCGCGTCTACGTACCGCATCGTGCACTCTGCGCGCGGGCTGCACTGGTCGGTGGAATTTCTAATAAAAACTACCTAGACTGTGACAATAGGGAAGACTTGTACTGTGTATGGTTGTATATCAATGATACGTAACAAAACAAGAAATTTTAATGTTTCCCTAAGGATAAATAATAGGAACTTATTTTACATTATTTGGTAACTTCCTCTTGATATTATCTTACAAAAGAAGTAGATCGGTTACTTTTTGTTAATATGCTTCCAAATTAAGTAATTGTTATACTATTTTAAGCACTAGATTAATATTCATTTTTGCAAATTATGTACGCAACTGTCTCACTCACGCGGCATGACGTCACGATGTGGTGATCGCTGACAGCCATAGACGTTCCGCACACAAATGCGCGTGTAGCGACCGTGCGTATGTGTGTTGCCTGTGAGTAAGTACTGTGTAGGTGTGCGTAAGACAGCAGATTTTGTATGAAAAATCGCGGAGTGTCCGGGCTGTGACATAGTTGAGAATAAAAATGGATTTGAAATCCGCGGTGTATTTTTGACCGAGTTTTAATTAATTACTCAAAGTTTTTACATTAAATTGAAAAAGTACTAGGTGACTTTACTAAAATATAAGTGTAGCTATTTTTTACAGAAAAAATAATGTGAGGTCATGACTGATTTTTTCGAGTATTTGAATTAAAATAGATTTTTTCTGCGGCATTCGTAGTTTTTTTTTTTGTGAAAAACTCCGATAATTTTTTTAAATTCTATACGGCTATTATACTTCTTCACGATTATATCCATACTTCAATATTTTTTTTGTTGTAATGTTAATGTTTCTTAGCATCAAACAGTGGCATCGAAAATACCCCTTTTTACGATTTTCTGGCATTAGGCGCCCTCTTAAAAACGAGCTCTTGATCTATATAAATTTAGAGTTAGAATGTTCGGACTCATACAATTCTTTTAAAAACAATGAAAAATTGTTATGTGCTGCAAAAAGTACAAAAAAATACCTTTTTAAAAATTTAAAATAAATGATACTCTTTTTTTTATGTCCATACTCTTTATTTACCTCCTTTGAAGTCAGATATACTCTATTTCTTCTACAAAAAGTTGGCAACCCTAGGTTATCCACACCTCGTAGCTAACTTCACAGCCGCCAAGTAATTTGATTCGGTCTGTACTTAACTATAAGCCGAATCATACAAGTCGGCGGATGTGAAGTTAGCTATAAGCTGCGCAATAACCAATCAACGCACAGCTTGTATACTCCGCGCCAGACAAGTTAATGGATGTGAAGTTAGCCACTAGCTGCGCAATAGCCAATCAACGTGCGGCTTCCACGTCACGTGAAGTCAGGATTGGCTATTGCGCAGCTAGTGGCTAACTTCATATCCATCAACTTGTGTGGCGCGGAGTATACACCACTAGTCAATCAACGTGCGGCTTCCACGTCACGTCTCGTCAGGATTGGCTATTGCGCAGCTAGTGGCTAACTTCATATCCATCAACTTGTGTGGCGCGGAGTATACACCACTAGTCAATCAACGTGCGGCTTCCACGTCACGTCTCGTCAGGATTGGCTATTGCGCAGCTAGTGGCTAACTTCACATCCATCAACTTGTGTGGCGCGGAGTATAATTATATGCGTTTCAGTCAGGATAGGATATTGCGCAGCTAACTTGATATCCGCCAACTTGTATGATTATGCCTATAATCATTAATTAATCAATCAAAATATGATAGGAACTTACTTGGATTGTTCGACTGTCTTTGGTGCATTATGGATCTTCCGCTTTATACGTAAATGATGTTTTTTCCTTTTTGCACTCAAAAATAAACGCGATTTATTTCCTTTTCGTTTACCCATTATAATTTTTACTATATCTACTGCTTTTATAAATTATTAAAAAATACTTTTGAATTTTATTAGCGTTCCTTATTTTCTTTTCGAAAGATCTGTACCCCTCTAGTATCTCGGTGTTTAGAAGCAAATAGGTATGGTATACTCACGATTTTTCTAGGGAGTTGCCAAAATATAAAACAGCCAAATATGTAATTCATTCATTCATTTCGTGTCAATGGCTAGACTTTTTTATACTTATGTAATGGAATTTGACATGTATTTCCGTGGAGAAAAATCCGAGAATCGAGATATTTTTCCTGTCTCTTTCTATCTTGTTCCATAACAAAATCAATGCATCTCTTTTAGATTTTCATCGTCGACTATATTACCCCTCTGGAATGGAATCTTTGTACATATAATTACGTCTGGCGTCTTTTAAGGCTCAGAATAAACGACTTCAATGTTCCTAAAAATACAAGTTAGTTTAGTAAAAGTTAATCAGTTTTTTTTTAATATACACGTTGAGCATTCGTGATAATTAATTAGGGCCTACCTAGAATAGCATTCCCGATAAAATAAGACTTCAAACAAAGACCTTAATAATTAACACCTTCTCTCACTACGCTCGTTAAAATGTAGGTCCCGGTTGTATTAACCGTTTAGCCATGTCAGAGGCCTACAGGCGGCCTAAAAACTTTGACACCAGGGCTACCTACTCGGTCTATACGAACTTACTTTTAATTAGTACCTACTAACATTCCTAGAAACAATGCAACCCATGAGTAATCCTTTCTTGTTTTAGAGTTTTACCATTCACAATAGCAAAGGCAAGGTTTACGGTCCCAGGTGCCTTTCTTAGAAATGACGCAAAGGTTTAGCTTTAGCCGAAGCCTTTTGTAAACCGGTAAAATAAGTATGTATAAGAATAGCAACATCGATAAAATACGAGATACTATAGAGAGATACTGATTGACAACGACACCTTGACTATGTCAAGCTGTAAAGTCTCGAGCATAGACGTAAGGTAGCGTGTTTATCAGCCTTTTACCGGATTCACTTCGGAGAGTGCTCCCAGGAGTTGCACAATCTGGTCCCACCTGCCCCTTTCTTCTATCGTACAGCTAGACAGACGCGACCAAAGCGCCACCCTTTTATGGTGGACATTCCGCGCGTTAGAACCAAGCCTTTCGAATCCTCATTCCTCATACGAACAGCCAGAATGTAGAACGTTTTGCCTGGGTCTGTCTTCCCGCTAAAGTACAACGTGGGCGTCTTCAAATCCCGAGTAAATAGGTATCTTCTAGGTAAGCGTGCTACAACCTAGACCGCTTATCTGCTCAACATCAGGCAGTATGTGGTCAAACGCAAATCTATTCAGAATAATAAAAAAATGAGTTAAAACGGAGACCAACTCTCACTAAGTTCGGTCGGTCAAAAATTATTACTAAATAATTATTATTGGGTAATTGGTTATGAGATAAATAACAATAAAATAATGCATTGCCAGAAATTGTATTTCTTTAACACTCCATACTAAAATATTTGTGTATAAAAGCTCGTGTTGTTCGGGAAAAAGGCATGATGACTGGGTAAAAAAAATCAATAACATAATTAGTCCGTGAGTTATATTATCAAAAAATATTGGACACGTATTTTTTCTTTTGTCAATCAAACAACAAATGACAAAGATAAACCTTGTCAAAGTTTGGGAGTGGGGGTCGTGCGTGACGTAGCCCTCTTAGCCTCTTACAGAAGTCTATACATTTGTATGGCACTTATGACGTCACGCGGAACTTCGACGGGTTATATCTTCATCAATTTATGTTACTAATTATTTTTTAGTCATTATGTTATTGTTTTATTCCTTATCCTATTGTCGAAAAAAAAAAGATAACTGCAAAAGAGGAAAGCGTCAAATGGAACGTCAAAAAGTCGTCGTTTCAAACCGCGGTTTGAAGACTTTATGTGATCAGCGGCTTATGTGATTTTTTTATGGTATATCGCATACCAAAAGGCTGAATTTGTCACATTATCCAAATTATTATTTCCTTCCTGTTCTGTGTAAGTAAACCCATGTTATACAATAATAATAACGAAATATAAAATTAAATGAAGTTAAAAACATCGAGCTATATTACTACGTATAGAGAGGACGACGCACATCCCTACCATGTTCCGCCCAAATGCAGCCATATGGCTGCACATCAATTAGTTGCTTGCTAGCTCTTGAGTACATCAGTCTAGTTTGTTTTAAAACGAAAAAAGTTCAAAATTATTGAATATGGTCTCGTGTGTGTTAAGATATTGCACAAATAATACAAAGAATACGGCGAAGTGCAAAGGAATAACTTTCCATCGGTGAGTAATTGGATAATCATTTTACAATTAAATGCAAACAAAATATTATCGGATGGCGCGTGGACGCCATGTTGCGATACTTTTCATAGACTAAAAATGAAGATGTGACGTTGTGTGTGTAACAAGTGTAGGTAAAATTAGGGTTTGTTCCCAGTGTTACTACCATTCTTACTACCAGTAGTAAGAACGGGAAACGAATTACTCTTCTTAAAACTACGGTTGAAAGTTGTTAGAACAGTAAAAAAAAATAACTCCTGTTACTACCGTAAAATTATAATAACAAAATCAAACGAAACATGACAAATTTGTACTTAAACCGAATTTAAGTTGGTAGGTATTATAATTATAAAAAAAAAAAAAACAAGAACTGTTATCAAAAACTGCTGTAGTACCTAATCAAAACAAATTATAAGTATTATGTTCACAGATAGGAACTCTGTGATTATGTTTGAAAAATTTGCATAACATTAAAAAACATGGAAAATCGACGAATTTCTTTGTATTCGTCGGTCCAGTATTGTTGTGTTGCATATTTTATAATAAAATGAAAAAGGTTTGATGTACAGGGTTATTTCTAATCAATTAGCACCCTTTCAGGGGCTTAGGTATTATAAACATCAAAATTATCAACTTTTGTTCTGCGACTTTTGTCAAAACTAAAAAAAAAATAGCTTACGTGGAAAGGTTATTACTAGTATTGGGCTAGTATAAGCTACCCCATACTAAACTTTCATAGAAATCTGTTTAGCCGTTAGCGAGTTGACTGGGAACAAACACACTTACACATAAACTTTCGCAATTATAATATTAGTGTGATTAGGCAAACAGTGGTATATTATATAAAATACTTAAACGAATGAATTAGTTTAACTTTAATATTTATATTATGATATAATATTACGTTTGTCGTGCAAATCTTTGAGGGAGGCCTATATCCAGCAGTGGACTTCTACGGGCTGATGATGATGATGATGAATATAATATTTTCTACTGATCAATAATTCCACTAATATTATATTATGAAGAAGAAAAAACAAAGTACGAATTCAATTGAAGCGTGTGTAGGTAATATAAACTTTGTCACTTCTGTAGTTAGTCAGCATTTTAGTCTATAGAAACGACAAGTTCATGCAGAACGTTGAACGAAACGCGTAAGCGCTTCGAAGAATCGCGGCGCTTTCGACCTTTTTGCCACGAGAAAACTATACCTTAAAAGTGTTCTAGCGCTGCGTGTTTATACTGGCTGATTAGACGGCTAATTATTGTTACAGTGCTGAAGCGCACTTTAGTTATATTCTTAACAAAATTGAGCATGATATTTGGTCAGGGTAGCTCCTCTATACGTAGTAATATTTCCTCAAAGGTTAAAAAGATGCTTACTCTCCATGTCTTGCTTCTGTTGGTTTATTTTTGGCGTCGTTGGCTTTACGCTTCTGAGATCTAAAACAATATAAACATAAATAAACGACAATATTTATACTTTTTACGATACTAAATTTAAGACGCGGACCGATTCCGTTTTCAAATAAATTTTGCGCCCGCTCACCCCGCAGTGGGCGGCACGCAACAGCCAATCACAGTTCAAAATGTGATTCACAGTACACTCTAAAACATTAGAAAATTGAAATATTTCTGAAGCCATAAAACTGGTTTACCGTTATGAACTGTTGTTAAGAAGTGGTAATATATTCTTTTTACCCCTCTAAATCGATAGTCTATTTATAATCTCTAGTGTGTAACGTTCGTAATCGTTACTTATTTTTGTTCTTTTTACCTGCTTCTCAATACTACCGTCAAATAGACATAAATATTATTATATTTATGTCTATTTGACATAAATATTATTATTTTTATGTCTATTTGACATAAATATTATTATATTTATGTCTATTTGACGGAACGAGTGAATTAAGCTAAACGCTGTATTAATGGATTTTTCGTTGTGGGATATTCTTAATTAGAGGGGGTATTTCTTTAAGAAAAGGGAAACGCTGTCCATTTAGTGGACGGCAAGACACTCTACGAAATTTTGAAATGGGGCATATATGGCGGGTGCCGAAGTAGCGTTGTGGTCTTGTTGTGATGAAGTGCATTCGATCAGCTAAACAATGCTTCTCTTATCAAATATAGACTCTATTCTTAGGGTATTAGAGTGTAACTATTTATTGTGTTTATTTGACAAGTTTCCTTTGTTATAAACTACTGTATAATACTCGGACATTATAGTGAAAGAAAAAAAAACAACTTACCCAAACATTCCGTCATTTTTTCTTTTTCGTTTTTGTAAAAATAATTCTTTCCGCTTATCTTTTCTCCCCATTGTCTATGAATACTTGTTAACTATTTATACTCACATTCAATTCCAAATAAAAATATAACCTAACCTACTACCTAAATGAGACCCCTGACTCCTTTCTTGCCTTAACCGGCCGGCTTGGAGTGGAAACCGCAATAGCTAAGATATATTTATAATAATGGTCTGGAGCTACAATATAACATATACTAAAGTGTAATTTGTTTATTGAAGTGAAACTTCTAATGCGATTTCCAACATTAACGCTACCATGGAGGGGCTATGAAGGAATGTTGCGTCGAAGTTTCGCTTCTTCCGCGCGGAGGGACTCCACCCCTCATTTTTTTATATATTTAAAAAATTCTTAAATAAATCGTCCGGCTGTCGTTGCACAGAGCACACACCTAGAATAATCAAAACAACACGCGTCTTGCGCCGTCCGCACGTTGCGGCGTTGCCAGACCAAAGCTGAACGCACAGGCAACCGTGCGTTCGTCGGACTCGCAACGTCGCACCGCGTGCTGCGTGCGGCGGCCGATCTAAAGCTAATCTACAATAGGCGCAAATGGAGTTGATTGAGTTTTTCATTAATTACTCATAACATACACATGAAATAAAATAACTTCTCGATCTATGAAATAGAATAGCGGTCTGGCTATTTTATTCGTAAAAAATAATCGGGTGTTGTCGCTGATAATTCTGAGCATTCGAATTATTAAACTTTTTTTTGGTGAGAAGTTTGTTTGTTTTTTTTTTAAATAAGACAATATTATTCAGAAGTTAGTCCGGTTTATGAAATTGTACAGTTTTCCTTTAACTATATCTATTTTTATATTTTTTAAATTTGAATTACATATATCATTCGTCTCTCACGTTTTAGTGTTTCTCGGCCTAATGCGTCATCTTAATCCACAAGGTTCTATGGTAACATTTTCTTGTAGAGCAATCTGTTCTAAGCGAGCTGCTCCCTGTCCACGCCATGTGCTATCGCCGTCAAATGATTTAGGTTGGATTTTTTCAAAATGTTTTTCACTAATTTGGCCTTGCTACTGTTATCTCGTCGTTTGGCTACAGTCCCAAAATTTGATGCCGTGATCATATTCTTTCTTAATTGGAACCAATTACTGCTATCCCGCTGATTTAAGGTACATTTTTAGGGTTCCGTACCCAAAGAGTAAAAACGGGACCTTATTACTAAGACTCCGCCGTCCGTCTGTCTGTCACCGGGCTGTATCACATGAACGGTGATAGCTAGAACGTTGAAATTTTCACAGATGATGTATTTCTGTTGCCGCTATAACAACAAATACTAAAAACAGAAAAATATTAGTATTTAAGGGGGGGTCCCATACAAGAAACCTAAATTTTTAGCCGTATTTCGCTCGACATTAATAACGGTGACAGGTAGATGCTTGAAATATTCCCAGAATATTTAAATAAATATTCACTTCAAAAATAATTATAGTTACCTTAATTAAAATAAAATAAATCGGGGCTCCCATACAAGAAACGTGATTTTTTGCTCGATATTAATGACGGCAACAGGAAGATGCTTGTAATATTCACAGAATATTTAGTTGTATATTTACTTCATAAATAAATTAAAATAAAATGTCTGAAGGGGGCTTCTATAATAAAATGTCTGAAGGGGGCTTCTATACGGTACGGAACCCATCGCGCGCGAGTCCAACTCGCACTTGACCGATTATTGAATTTTATCCCTGTCGGCACCGTACCTATCAAAAATATAAATATAAATTCTATTTAGGTACGTTTTATCGTAGGTATCTACGTATTTATTGGAATCTATTTCATAATTATATAACTTTTTTTAGGGTTCCGTACCCAAAGGGAAAAACGGGACCCTATTACTAAGACTTCGATGTCCGTCTGTCTGTCACCGGGCTGTATCTCATGAACCATGATAGCTAGGCAGCTTAAATTTTCACAGATGATTTATTTCTGTTGCCGCTATAACAACAAATACTAAAAACAAAATAAAATAAGATGAGATGAGGAGACGAGATGAGGTACCATCGTCCAACGCTGGTTGCAAATATCACCCAGGAGTTGCTCTGCACACACAGAAATCCAATAGATGTCGCCTATGCGTTGAGGGAAATATACTCAGGTATATATTCCTCAGTTCCTCGTATTAGGTCTCTTGAGCAGAAAAGGTTCAAGGGGGCCCAAATATCCAAAGCCCTCCCTAACACCCTTTTCTTAGTGCATACACAGGAAGAAAAGGAGGCCCCAAGGTTATGGGGGAGGCTCAGGATCACGCACCCTTACCATTCACGAAGCTCAGAGACTAACGTACGAGTCGGTAATCGTTATAAAAACAAAGCCGAAAATGAGACTACACGAGAGCGTCTCACACGCGGTCGTTGCACTATCGCGGCACACTGGGACCTTCATCTATTACGCCGACGACATCGAAAATGATGCCATCAGTCGATTCGTGCGGCGCGCATCGTCTGCGTCATCGGAGACCATCAAGGAATACAACCTGCAGATGGCCGTCAGAGATCGGAACGAGGCGGTGATGAAGGCTTTGGGCCAGGAGAAAGCAACAAAATTGGCATAGGACGTAAAAAATGTGTATTTGTAATTTATAAGAAATAAGCATTGTGTGCATGCCCCAAGCATTCATGCTCGCCATCGAAGGCTCCTTCTTGCGGCGGCATCATGTGTCGGGTCGTTCTCCTCCCTCAAATATGGTCGAGGAGAATGATGGCTGGCTCATGTGTCACACTCGTGATTTAAGACGCGGACCGATTCCGTTTTCAAATAAATTTTGCGCCCGCTCACCCCGCAGTGGGCAGTACGCAACAGCCAATCACAGTTCAAAATGTGATTCACAGTACACTCTAAAACATTAGACAATTGAAATATTTCTGAAGCCATAAAACTGGTTTGCCGTTATGAACTATTGAGGAGTGATAATATTATATTTTTTACCCCTCGAAATCGATAGTCAAGTATGTAACGTTCGTAATCGTTACTTATTTTTGTTCTTTTTACCTGCTTCTCAATAAATTATTATATTTGTGTCTATTTGACGGAGCGAGTGAATTAAGCGAAACGCTGTATTCATGTATTTTACGTTGTGGGATATTCTTAATTAGAGGGGGTATTTTCTTTAAGATAAGGGAAACGCTGTCGTACTATGTACTTTATCAGCCGATTTTGATAATATTGCGGACTGAGGCTCTCTCGCTTGGCCATAAGATTTGAACTCGACGTAATCAAATATAGCATTTATTGGTTAAAGCAGAAAGTACCAATAAATATGCCTGCATCAATGTTGTCTCAAGTTTTATAAATGTAAAAATATAATAATAATCGCAGGGGCGGCTTTGTGGCGAGTCGTCGGTGAGTGGCGACACCGCGAAACCCGTTTCCCTAGGGCTAAATGAGACCCCTGACTCCTCTCTTGCCTTAACCGGCCAGCTTGGAGTGGAAACCGCAAGAGCTAAGAACCTAAGCTCCAGGGTGTAAGTGTTAAAGGGCATAACGCCGCGAGTAGCGTCTAGTAAAAGCGTAGCACACCGCTCGACACCCTAAGGCGTTCACACCAATGTTGCCCCTCCGGCGCCAATCTTAAGGTAGCCTTTATGGGGGCCATTTAGTGGACGGCAAGTCACCACCCGGTACGAAATTTTGAAATGGGGCATATAATATAGCGGGTGCCGAAGTAGCGTTGTATAGTTCGGCCGTTCAGAGAATGCGAAAGTAGAAAGTTTTCGACAAGTGTGTGGCAACACACACTGGTCGAAAACTTTCTACATTAAATGGTCCATAAATCGTAAACGGTAAGCTTTACAAAAAAGTTTAGTGGCAACTAAAGATGCGAAATTTAATTTCTACAATAATGATCTTAATGTTTTTTGGCCCTTAAGTACATAGTTTCCGAGATATCGGCCAAAAACATTTTTTCAAGATGACGTGTCAGGAACGCATTCTCTGAACGGCCGAACTATAGTGATGTAGTGCATTCGATCAGCTAAACAATGCTTCTCTTATTAAATATAGACTCTTTTTTTAAGGTTTTAGAGTGTAACTATTTATTGTGTTTATATGACAAGTTTACTTTGTTAGACACGAAAAGCTATTTAACCCCAACGCGATATCGCGATTTAGTCTTAAAGCGATCTAGTCATATCTGCTTCCTAGTCAAATAGAGATGTAGTCGTAAAGCTCCTAACCCTTATAAACTATTGTATAATACTCGGACATTATGGTGAAAGAAAAAAAAAACAACTTACCCAAACATTCCATCATTTTTTTTTGGTTTTCTTTTTCGTTTTTGTAAAAATAATTCTTTCCTCTTATCTTTTCTCCCCATTGTCTATGAATACTTGTTTACTATTTATACTCTCATTCAATTCCAAATAAAAATATAACCTAACTTACTACCTACTTTATGAGAGCCCTGACTCCTTTCTTGCCTTAACCGGCCGGATTGGAGTGGGAACCTCAAGAGCTAAGATATATTTATAATAATGTTCTGGTGCTACAATATAATATACACTAAAGTATAATTTGTTTATTGAAGTGACACTTGTAATGCGACTTCCAACAAGGTTGCGTTAAACGTTTAACGCTACCATGGAGGGGGTATGAAGGAATGTTGCGTCGAAGTTTCACTTCTTCCGTGCGGAGGGACTCCACCCCTCATTTTTTTATATATTTAAAATAATTCTTAAATAAATCGTTCGGCTGTCGTCGCACAGAGCACACACCTAGAATAACCAAAACAACACGCGTCTTGCGCCGTCCGCACGTTGCGGCGTTGCCAGACCGAAGCTGAACGCACAGGCAACCGTGCGTTCGTCGGACTCGCAACGTCGCACCGCGTGCTGCGTGCGGCGGCCGATCTAAAGCTAATCTACAATGGGCGCAAATGGAGTTGATTGAGTTTTTCATTAATTACTCATAACATACACATAAAATAAAATAACTTCTCGGTCTATGAAATAGAATAGCGATCTGGCTATTTTATTCGTAAAAAATAATCGGGTGTTGTCGCTGATAATTTTGAGCATTCGAATTATCAAACTTTTGTTTGGTGAGAAGTTTGTATGTTTTTTTTTTAAATATGACAATACTATTCAGAAGTTAGTCCGGTTTATGAAATTGTACAGTTTTCCTTTAACTATATCTATTTTTATATTTTTAAATTTGAATTACATATATCATTCGTCTCTCACGTTTTAGTGTTTCTCGGCCTAATGCGTCATCTTAATCCACAAGGTTCTAACGGTAACATTTTCTTGTAGAGCAATCTGTTCTAAGCGAGCTGCTCCCTGTCCACGCCATGTGCTATCGCCGTCAAATGATTTAGGTTGGATTTTTTCAAATTACATTACAATTATAGTTTACAATTTTAGTACATTTTTAGGGTTCCGTACCCAAAGAGTAAAAACGGGACCCTATTACTAAGACTCCGCCGTCCGTCTGTCTGTCACCGGGCTGTATTTCATGAACGGTGATAGCTAGAACGTTGAAATTTTTACAGATGATGTATATCTGTTGCCGCTATAACAACAAAACAACAGAAAAATATTAGTATCATCACTTACCACCAGGTGAGATGGTGGCAAAACTCTAGCCTTTCAGAAATTTAAAAAACAAAATAAGATTTATTTTCAAAATTACTTATGGTTCAGTACTTACCGATTATGCCTTATCATTTTCATGTGTTCTCTAAGCTGACGTAAGCGTTCCTTTGTTTTACCCTTTACTTTCCTGCGATTGCCCATTCTTGCTGTGATTTGCGTAAAACTGCTGTTGCGTGTCCACGTGCGCGAGCGTAGAACAAACTAGCACAGTACCGACGTTGACAGTGGTCGCGGGCGTACTGGCGAGGTAGGCGCTAGGCGCCTAAGCAATGTCAGCATAGAGATCGCGCGTGAGTGGGGTTTTAACGATATAAATTCATATAAAAATATAGATAAATCATATCGAAAAAATGGCAAGTACTACCTCAGATTTGTTCAAACACTATCGAACCAAACAAATTTCGCGTTGATATTCGTATTAGTTTTTTAGATATCGATATTTTAAAATTTGAGAAAGCATATTTTAGAAAAATAAATCTATCGAGATTTTTTTTAGTTATTGTGTTTCGGTCGAAATACAACCTTTACCAAAGAACCAAAGATATTAATTATAATAAAATTTCAGTTAATTTGTAAGTAGAACAATTTTTTGCAGATTTTCAAAAATGCTGCTTTTTAGGAATATAGCGTCTTAAGGGTCCCATACAACAACCCTGAATTTTTAGCCGTATTTCGCTCGACATTAATAACGGTGACAGGTAGATGCTTGAAGTGAAATATTCACAGAATATTTATATAAATATTCACTTCTAAATATATAGAGGGCTATGCTCGGAGTCTCTCTGCGAAACTGAATTAGGAACGAGATCTGCAGATGATCCAAAGTTACCGACATAGCCCAGCAGATTAGCAAATTGAAATAGTAGTGGGCAGGGCACATATTCATTTTTATTTATGTGCTAAAAATGTTTTTCGAAAATTTTACCAGTGTCCTTACCTACATGCTTGTCTTGTCTGCTCGTTGAATTTTGGTCAGAATTAGGGAAGTCTTCTTTCGTTGAAATAAGTTCAACTTTTTAGTATCCAAAGTATTGATGTTTGATGTAAGTCTTATAGGAACTCAACCTTTTGGCAAATTCCATTTTACGGGCCTGGAGGCATTAATGGTACTAGTCACATATAGGTATGTGAATAGTACCATCAGTGGTACTGATCAATGGTACTAGCGACGTAGAGAATATACATTCTACGTCGCTAGTACCATGATGGTACTAGCGAAGTATACATACGTGACTAGTACCATCAATGGAACTAATCAATGATACTACTGACAGAAAACAAAAAAAAAGTTATTGTACCATACATATTGTTACGAGATGGGTTCTTGGATAATCAGTTAAAACGCTGATTGTTCACTTTGCACTTTATTGCACAAAATCACAGTACACACGACACAACTGGTTCGCACAAACACTTCACACTGGCACTGAAATTCACACAACTATTCACTTTACAATCACTGGTACCGCACTTGAACACGAGATGTTTTCACTCCGGTATAAAACGCGATAACTGCCACGAACGAAAACCATCGCCCTATTTATATCGGAATAAGGGTTCTCTAGAAATCTGTAGAATATTCGGTGCCATTGTGACTGACAAAGTAAACAAGTGTAAAGTTCGAGAAACCCTATTGTTCTTAATTATTACAAAAACACCACAAAAAATCTAACAAACAACAAACAATAGACGCGACACAAAGGCCGGTGCCGCCTGAGTCATAAAACCATAAATCTCGCGATTAGGTGTAAACAACTAGCCGTCGTACCGCGCGCTGCTTACTGCGTAACACCACCTCCTCCCAAGACATGCTCGTCCCGAGCATCGTTGCATCCGTGATATCGCGCCAATCGATCCACGTGAACTATTTTGGGGGCACCTCGAGATCCTTTCTGTATGCGGAACGTCACGTCGTTGATCTTGGTCACCACTCGGTACGGTCCATCCCATTTGGCTTGTAGCTTTGGAGACTTCCCTTTGCTGCGTATGGGATTGTGCAGCCATACCGTCGAGCCTTCCTCGAACCCAGGATTGTTAGCCCTTCTGTCGTATCGAGTCTTCATTCTTTCAGATGCTTGCTGGCCATGCTCTCTAATGTGCTCATAGATGTCGTTCATCTTGTTCCGGAGGTCGCTGGCGTACTCAGTTATGGGTTGTGGGGAATCCGGTGGAATGCCAGTTATTAAGTCGGCTGGTAGCCGTAATTCACGTCCAAAATTGGCAAAAGCGGGAGTGACATTTGTGCTCTCATGAACAGCACTTCGGTATGACAACAAAAATGGCTGGATATGCTTGTCCCAATCTCGTTGTTTGCTTCCGACTACTTTTGCCAGGTACCTCTCCAGAGTTTGGTTGAATCGCTCCACCATTCCATCTGATTGCGGGTGGTAAGACGTAGTCCTGGTTTTGTGTGCACCCATTAACCGGCACGTCTCTTGAAACAGCTGAGATTCAAAATTTCTTCCTTGGTCACTGTGGATTTCCAATGGTACTCCAAATCGACAGAATACTTCATGCACCAATTTGTCTGCTATCGTCGATGCCTCTTGGTTCGGAATTGCGAAGACTTCCGGCCACTTGGTGAAGTAATCCATGACGACAAGGAAGTACTTGTTGCCACTTTCACTCACAGGAAATGGTCCGGCCACATCCAGTGCGATTCGCTCCCATGGTGCTCCAACATTATACAGCTTTAATGCTCCTCTGCTGCGGGTATGCGGACCTTTCACTGATGCACAGCTCGTACATTTCCGTACCCAGTCTTCTACGTCATCTCTGCAGTTGATCCAGTAAAACCTTTCTCGAATTTTCAAGAGTGTCCGTTTCACACCCAGATGTCCTCCCGAAAACCCTTCGTGGTACAGCTTCAAAACTTCAGGTATCTTTGCTCTGGGTACAACCATTTGGAGATGGCACTGATTGCCACGAGCATTTTCCCATTTTCGGCAAAGTACTCCCTCATGAAGCACCAGACTATCCCATTGCGCCCAATAGCTCTTTGTCGTAACACTCATTGAAGCAATAGCACTCCAGTCTGGCTTAGGGGCATCTGATTCCATCCATTCAAGAATCGGCTTGATGTCGGCGTCTTCTTCTTGTGCAACCTGAAGGGTTTCTTTCCATTCGTCACCGATGTCTGCTTTGAGCATTCTGACGGGCACTGAATCTTTCGACTCATGTCTTGAGCAATGCTTGCAGTCCTCTGAGCATGGCCTTCTTGACAGTGCGTCCGCGTTGCCATGAGATTTTCCACTGCGATGCTCCGTGGTGAAGTCAAACTCTTGTAGTTGCTCAATCCATCTTGCCACTTGGCCTTCGGGATCCTTAAACTGTAGTAGCCACTTCAGAGCAGCGTGGTCGGTCCTCAGATGGAATTTTCGCCCGAGCAGGTACTTGCTAAAATGTCGCAATGTCTTCACCACTGCAAGTAACTCTTTTCTGGTCACACAGTAGTTCCTTTCCGGCTTGGACAGGGATTTGCTGAAATACGCAATCACCACTTCTTGGTCTCCTTTCCTTTGTGACAGTACTCCTCCAATGCCGGTGTTGCTGGCGTCAGTGTCCACGATGAACTCGTTCTCTGTGTCCGGGAAGCCAAGAATAGGCGTATTACAAAGTCGCTTCTTTAGCTCTTGAAAAGCTGCGTCGCAATTTTCATCCCAGAGGAAGGGTCGTTTTTCCTCAGTCAGTCTATGCAGCGGCTTGGCTATGTCAGCAAAGTTCTTCACGAATCGCCTGTAGTAGGAGCATAAACCCAAGAATGCTCTAACTTCCGTCTTGTCTTTTGGCACAGGCCAATCCTTGACAGCACTGACTTTTCCTGGATCCGTCTGTACGCCAGCTTCGGAAATCACATGTCCCAGGAAATTCACTTGCCTCTTGAAGAAGGAACATTTCTTCGGACTCAGCTTGAGATTGGCTGCGCGAATCTTAGTCAATACTCGTTCTAGGTTTTGCAGATGGTCTTCGAAGGTTTTTCCCACTATTATGATGTCGTCCAAATAGACTAGGCATGCATCTCCAATCAGTCCCGCGAGCACTAACTCCATTAGTCTTTCGAACGTAGCGGGCGCGTTGCACAATCCAAACGGCATCACGTTGAATTGCCACAGGCCTTTTCCCGTCGAAAACGCGGTCTTCTCTTTATCTTTAGGATCTATTTCCACTTGCCAGTATCCGCTCTTCAAGTCCAGCGTAGTGAACCACTTCATGCCTGTCAGTGTTTCTAACGTGTCATCAATCCTCGGCAAAGGATAGCTGTCTTTCTTCGTTACGTCGTTGAGTCGTCGATAATCAACGCAGAACCGCATACTGCCATCCTTCTTTTTCACTAGAACCACTGGCGAGCACCACGGACTGGATGAAGGTTCTATCACACCATTGCGTGCCATGTCTTCGATCATTGACTCAACTTCTTTTTCTCGAGCCACTGGTATCCTTCTTGGCCGCTGTCGAATCGGTGACACGCTTCCTGTATTTATTGTGTGCTTCACTAATCCAGTCTTCCCGTTGACAGCATCATCGAGAGCAAATATGTCGGTGTAGCGCTGCAGCATCTTCTTTGCCATCAGAAGTTCTCTTTCGGTCAGGTCTTTACGGGAGTCTTCCAATAGCGTTGACACTGTGTAACTCCCAGCACAGTTGTATTTCTCCTTTGGTTGTTCTTGGCATCTGCGCATCCAGTCTACTTCTTCACAAGTACCAATTGGGGTTCCTCCTTTGATGAGTTGTTCCTCGTTACTTGTGTTGAGAACACGCACCACAGCGGTATTAGTAGTCCTCACCAGAGTTCGGGCCAATGATGGTTGATGGTTGATCACCTTCCGACTGTTCTATTAGCACACATCGTCGTTGATGTCCCAACTTCCGCGGTAATCTAACTGCCACAATGGTCTCCGATCTAGGTGGAAGAACTGTTCTCTGCAGACAATAAACCTTTCCTGATGTGGCGCCTTCCATGAAGATTTCTTCTCTTCCACACTTCAAGATTCCTTGGTTGACGTCTATCTCGCAATGATGTTTTCGCATGAAGTCAAGACCCAGAATGCAATCGTCGACTATATCAGCCACAATGACTTTGTGTTGGAAAGTTTTCTCACCCAACTTTAACTCCACCAGCTTCTCTCCTCGGACGGATATGTGCTGACCGGTCGCTGTCAGAAGTTGAACTGTTTTGCAGCTTTCGAAGTTCGGAAGAAAGCGCTTAGCCAGTCGGGAACTGATGACAGTGCGAGAAGCTCCTGTATCCAATGTCAGCTTGCAAGAAGTTCCATTGATGGCACCATTGATGATCAGGCTGTTCCCATCGTGAGCTTGTGAGACTAATATCTTTGGGGCCTTTTCCAGACCCGCCAGCACCCGCCCCTTGGTCCTGGCGCTTACTCGTTTCCCTGCTGCTGTGTGGTTTCACGGTTTGTCTGGTCTTGTAGTGGTCGATCGTCCCTTGTTCGGCGTGGCTTCGGGCAACTCCGCCATAAATGGCCTCTCTCTTCACAGTTGTAGCATCTTGGGCCAAACCTCGTACGATGTGACGCTTCTTTAACTTCCCTTAAGTGTTGAACATCTCTCGCTGGATTTCGTACTGCTTCCACTTCCAAGGCTTGAGCCAAAGCTTCCTTTATTGTTTTATGATGCCCGAGTTTCACTGCAGTTCTAACTTCGAAGTCTGCTATACCGTTAGAAAACGCCTCCACTAGATGCTCGTCGTTGGGTAACGGTGCTGACTGATAAGCCTTCCGGAACAGTTTCTCCACTTCGACAGCCCACTGCTGAAGACTTTCATTGCGACGTTGCACCCTGTTCTTTAACTGCGCTCTGTACACACGCTCCAGGTGCTCATCACCGTAGCGACTCTCTAACATTTCCATTAATTTATCGTAGGTCACTTCCTTGCCCACGGCATCAAGAATACTCAGGGCTTCATCGCGAAGGCTCATTATGAGGGCGTTCTTGGCTTGGTCCTTGTTCCATCCATTGGTTTGAACGGCAGCGTCAAATTGAATTTTGTAGGCTGACCATGATGATGTCCTGTCGAAAGGCGTCACTTTAAGCTTCTGTGAAGCTGGCGAGAAGATTGTAGGTGCAACGGTTCCGCCTCCAGACTTGATAACGTTCAAGGTCCTCCTCACATCGGCGATTTGTGTTTCCGCTTCGACAATACGGGATTCGTGCTCCTTTACGCTGGTATCAAGCTGCTTGACCGTGTCCTTGACCTCTTTTATTTCTTTGCCCAAAGTCGTCTGCAAGCTTGAAATCAGATCTTCTTTTTGGCGGTCCAATTTTTCTTCCAGCTGGCGAGTCTGCCTTTCATTGTTGCGGGCCTGTTCTTCCAGTAGACGAGCCTGTTCTTCTTTGTTGCGATCAAACATCGACTGCATCATCGACATCATTGCAGCCATGTCAAATGCCGCAGGGGTAGCTGGTGCAGCAGCAGGTGCCGCAGCAGGTGCCACAGCAGGTGCTCCCGGGATCCTGGAGTCGTCATTGGTTGCCTCGGACTCGCTGCCTTCCATTAACAGCGAATTATTTCCGAAGCGTCGCTGGTCAACCTCCTCCTGGCGGCGCTCCTGCTCCTCTAGTCGGCGCGCGTCCTCCTGACGGCGCTGACTCCGTGTACGGGGCGTCTCGTCGTCGTACGGAGTAACCGGCATTTTCAATTATCCCACTTCTGACACCAAATGTTACGAGATGGGTTCTTGGATAATCAGTTAAAACGCTGATTGTTCACTTTGCACTTTATTGCACAAAATCACAGTACACACGACACAACTGGTTCGCACAAACACTTCACACTGGCACTGAAATTCACACAACTATTCACTTTACAATCACTGGTACCGCACTTGAACACGAGATGTTTTCACTCCGGTATAAAACGCGATAACTGCCACGAACGAAAACCATCGCCCTATTTATATCGGAATAAGGGTTCTCTAGAAATCTGTAGAATATTCGGTGCCATTGTGACTGACAAAGTAAACAAGTGTAAAGTTCGAGAAACCCTATTGTTCTTAATTATTACAAAAACACCACAAAAAATCTAACAAACAACAAACAATAGACGCGACACAAAGGCCGGTGCCGCCTGAGTCATAAAACCATAAATCTCGCGATTAGGTGTAAACAACTAGCCGTCGTACCGCGCGCTGCTTACTGCGTAACAATATCCTGTAGGTATAGAAAGCGCGCGTGTCAATTCTAGCGCTCTTTTGCGCATTAATCAGTGCAGAATTGATTTACCTTTAGGTACTTGAACGATGCCATTATGAAGATTTGTGAAATACAAGAAAAAGTAATTAGCTAAATATATTTACCGGAACAGGTTCAATGATTTCTTGCTGTTTAATATTCTTTTGTCTCGTTTTTTCATCTTCTTATACATCGTTTTGTTTCCCATTATGCACTGCACAGAATTACTTTCGATAGGTAATATTATTTGGGAATCAAACACAGCTCTATGCCTACACAAACAGTCGTCGCGACATGCCGGAGCATAAAAGAATTAGGACGCGACGCGAATGACTAGAGTGATATTCGATGTATCGTCAGTAGGTAGGGACTAAAAAAAGAGGCAAAAAATACGATGACAAATATAAGATTAAAAAATACAGGAAAATAACGTAACAAAAAATAGGGTGAAAACAAAATAAAATTTTTCATCTTTTATTTCACCCCACGAAAATTGCATACACGATAATAAATCAGTATTGCTTGACTTATACAGTCGCAGAACAAAAGTTGTTAGTTTTGATGTACAAAATAAGCTTCTAAAAGGATGCTAACTCATTAGAAATAACCCTGTATACATAAAGAGTAGACGAACTTAGTACCTCCTCCTTTTTGGAAGTCTGTAAAAATGAACGTTAGTTACTAACAATCTGTCGATTCTTAATTGGTTTATTGAATCAGGCGTTACTTTGCGGAAGTTCATCTTCAAATTCTTGTTTTGAATAAATATTTAGTGTATTTCCGCTCTGTCGTAGTCATATAAGTTAAGGGTACTATTCAAAATCCAAATTAAATCACAAACAAAATTAGTAATTAATCATCAAACTGTATCATGGTTCGACTATGGTTAGGTCAGGTTAGAAAAGTTAGGCTTAGGTATGTTTACAAAATATGAATGAACCTGAAACAAAATTTTCTAATTAATCCGTTTAAAATAATAAAAAATAATTAAACCTAAGATCTATGTTATACTCCTGCCCACCTGTGAGAGTAAATAAATATGTGGGTAGTTTGACATATTTAGGGACTACGTCAGAAAAAATTGCAAAAATACTGCGGAGAAATGATGTACATGTGGCATTTCGAACGAATCACAACATGAGACGAATGTGCAATGGGAAAGACTCCTTAGAAAAAAGCAAGAAATCGGGGGTATACAAGTTAACCTGCGACACATGTAACGCAGTTTATGTTGGACAAACTGGAAGGAGTTTTCAAACCCGCTACAAAGAACACTTAGCTGCATCTAGAAACAATCACCCAGAGAAGTCGAATTTTGCGAAACATTTATTAGAAACTGGACACGATTTGGATAACAACAACACTTTTGAAATTCTACATGTATGTGAAAAAGGTTTTCGCTTAAATGTTTTGGAGCATTTAGAAATAATGAAACATCAAAACACACACAACGAGTTGCTGAACGATCAAACTACCGTCACATCGCCTTTACTGCGGTGCGTCACGACGAGTATATAAGAAGCGCCGGCGCGGCGAGCCGTCATTCTTGCGAGTGAGCTCGAAGAGTCAACACGTCCTGAAGATGCCTCGTTTAGAGGCGAAACACGTGTCGAATAGAGTACAGTAAGAATAGGGGTGCTATTTATTGACCAAGTATTTTTTCAATTATTTTATACCATTTTTTATAAATAAATTATATTTGTAATTTTAACATATTAATTAAATATTATTTTCAGGTTTACTACATTTTTTAAATAGATAACTAATCACTATTTTTGTTACAGGTTTAATTATTTTTTATTATTTTAAACGGATTAATTAGAAAATTTTGTTTCAGGTTCATTCATATTTTGTAAACATACCTAAGCCTAACTTTTCTAACCTGACCTAACCATAGTCGAACCATGATACAGTTTGATGATTAATTACTAATTTTGTTTGTGATTTAATTTGGATTTTGAATAGTACCCTTAACTTATATGACTACGACAGAGCGGAAATACACTAAATATTTATTCAAAACAAGATTCTTAATTGCATTTTTCAAAATGGTTAAAGTTTGGTTACATTTCGTAATTTGTCTTTTCGGAAATTTGAAATTTGTTCCAGTATGAAGGTTCAAATCTCTGATCATATAACCTTCCTACTTTTTACCTTTTTGAATTTGGACACCCGATGTAGTGTTTGTGTGTTAGACGTAACCTAATACATACACAGTCTCGGGCAAGCGAGTAGGTAAAGCGGCACGGGCGGTGTTACGAGAGCCGAGGGCGAGTGTAGACGTGCCGCTTGTACATACCGCCTGTTGTCGAGCCTGTGATCATCTCCTTACTCAGAGGCTGTGTTGGCCTCTTTCTTACCATCGGCCTGCGAGTACTACACCCGAGATAGCTCAATGCTAGTTTGTGAAACCCTTCGAAATTACGTAAGTTCGTGTGTGTGTGCATCTTTTTCTACGTCTTTTAAATTTCATATTTAAAATTATACCAATATTGTACCTAACTATACATAGAAATCAACAGTGGGTCCCAAACTCGGCTAGGCCGGTCTCTTGGGAGCCTTTATACAAGTGGAGTTATCCTAATCTCATCAAAAACATAAATGTGAAATGGGAGCCAAAGTGTCGCCACCAAAAGAATTGAGATCTAACACGGGGGCCAAGTGTTCTGTAGAAAATCCTAAAGTTTAAGCTACAAAAATATACCTACAACATATAAAAGAAATTTACTTATGTAATTCAAGCTCAAGATTTGATTTGGCTAGTTTACACGTACAGACAAATGCTTATTTGCACTGTACTTATTCTTAAACTAGCCAAGTCAAATCACGAGCTTGAATTGCATAAGTAAATCCCTTTAGAATGTTGTAGGTATGATCTTGTAGCTTAAACTTTAGGATTTTCTACAGAACACTTGGCCCCCGTGTTAGATCTCAATTCTTTTGGTGGCGACACTTTGGCTCCCATTTCACATTTATGTTTTTGATGAGATTTCATAACTTTTTGTTCAGAAATAATTATTAGTTACATCATGATTATCATAGTACACTTTTCTCTGAAAAAGTTATCTAGTATTTATTATATTACTATCACAAATGGCATGGTTCATCTATCGAAAATCTCAGTGCTTCACGACGCTACCGCCATTTATTGGAGTATTGGTTAGGTAAATTTTACAAATACTTTGTTAATAGTACTAATTATCAATAATTTTCAGTTTTTAGATTTTTTCCTTTATTTATGCCCGATAGTCTACCTTGGTGCCAAATATCAAGATTCTGGGTCATCTGGAAGTGGGTTAGGTTTTTGATCTATAAGTCAGTGAATCAGTGAGTGAATCAGAGTGAATCAGTCAATGAAACACGAGTTTTTAAACGTTAATTTATCAATAACTGACTGAGCAAAATTTATTAAAGTTTGTGATTCCTGATAAGCTAAAAGACTTTAGTAAATGTGCCAAATTTCATGTATTTAGGCTAAATAGTTTTTGAGTTGTGAGGGGGTCAAAAGTAGCTCCAAATGGTTCGTGTAATATTACACACGGCCGCTGCGTCGCCAGTTTTTTTGAACACTTTGGCTGGACACGCTGCCGCGTGTCTAGATCAAAATTCGCGCTTTAACATGTAAAAAGGGTCTTTAAGAATTATACTATAGTAGTTTATGCAACTGTCATAATATAATGAAGTTTATACACTCGTTACTATTATGAAACTCGCTGCGCTCGTTTCATAAACTCGCACTCGTGTTTTAATACCCGTGCCGTGTTATATGCAGTTGCATACACTACTTTATCTTCACTAATAAAAATAAAAAATAAACATATTGCGAAACATTAAATTCACGCGTACGTATGTTACGTATTGTCACAGTGAACTTAGCGCCATTAAATCTAACCAATGATCTATGCTGCGCGCGCAGGGCCAATCAGGAGCGAGCGCGCGCTGTTCTTTTTTTATTTCATTGGCACAAGATCTTACCAAAGAGTTTTGTGTATGTAAGTTTAGTAGTTTCGACGAAGTTTTCACGTATAACCCAACTGTTTTCAAAAGCCAGCCTAATATCAAAATTTTATACAACTTGTGTATGAGGATTTTGACATAAGGCTCGCCAGGTTAATTGGTAGCGTTTTATTGATGTTATAATGAGATTTTACGATATCGATGTGGATATTATAACATCATGTGAAATTGCTTAAATTGAGTGTTTTGTTGTCTGCGCTATAACAGTAGTCATTATAAGTCAAGTATTGGAAACATAAGTAGAATGTTACAACATTAGTGTAGATAATAGTACATTATAATATAAGTGCGGTAAGTTGAAAATTAAGCACAGACCCTGGTGTCTGTGGAGTGTAACATTCAAACAAAAAAAAAAAAAGACTGAGTGAAAGTAGCATCGTGCGGAGTGAAAGTCGTGCATCAGTCGAAGCATCGTGCGTTTTACATTACATTACCGCAAAAGTGCCGTAATGTCTCTCACTCTCTTGAGTAGGAGAAACGAGACCACAGAGTTCTGCAGTCGGTGGCGGCGTGCGTTTTACATTTTTCTATCTATCAGCCGTAGGACGTCCACTGCTGGACATAGGCCTCCCCCATGGATTTCCAATAAGGCCGGTTGGAAGCGGCCTGCATCCAGCGCGTTCCTGCGATTTTTATTATATCGTCAGTCCACCTAGTCGGTGGACGTCCTACGCTGCGCTTGCTGGTCCGTGGTCTCCATTCGAGAACTTTACGGCCCCATCGGCCATCCGTTCTTCGAACTATGTGTCCTGCCCATTGCCACTTTAATTTGCTAATCCGCTGGGCTATGTCGGTAACTTTGGTTCGTCTGCGGATCTCCTCATTTCTGATTCGATCTGTAATTTTTCTGGAGGTCTTATTTTAATTAGTGTAGCAAGAATCCACTATATTTTTGAAGCACATATCATTATTAGAAAAGATGTTTTGTTCATTGATTGCAAAAAAATTAAATGTTATGACAGGTCAAGTCTCTGCATCCTTCTTTACGTTTTTAATATTAAATTCTTAATTTATATTGCTATTTTGAGAATTAGGCATTCCTGAATTAGCCATTGTCAGAATTTGGGCATTCAATAGCCGTGTTCAGAGTAAAATATGTATTTTACTTACTCTTCAGAATTTGCAGCATCGGGCATTAGATGATTTCCCTGAGCTCTTGATTTTTTTGCAGCCTGCGCAAGGCGCGATACCCGTTTCCGCGTCTGCTTCAACGATAATTTAGGTTTTCGTCCTTTTATGTTTCCCATTTTTAGGTCACTGAAGCCTTTCACTACTTCACAATAGTCACAACAAAACACAAAAGTTTTTAAAGGTACCCCTAAAGTACCTCTCCTCTTTCTCCCATTTTTCTACAGAATTTCAAGTTTTCAACAAAGAAAAGTTTTATTTTGGGACAAATTCTACCTAATTCCAAGTGTTCAGCGAGTCGAGGTATAACGAAGTTATCATTATGGGTCATTTCTGCCCACGTAGGTACCTTCCTAATAGTATACTATTTATAGTTTGAAACCTTAAAATATTGTCATACCAATTTTGAGGAATTGTTCCCAGTGTCCCTAGCCCTGTCCCCCGGGGTGACAGCTGGGAATTGTCTTCCCGGTTGTCACTGGGGTGACAATTCGTGCCGACTGTTCCCTTTGAAAGCTGACTAGAGGGGACAAATGGGAAGTCTGTTTCTAAGTTGTCACCGGGGGGTGGCAATTGCTACGATTCATTCCCAGAAAAAAACATGTAGGTAGTTACCATAGATTTCAGCTTTTTAGGGTTCCGTACCCAAAGGGAAAAACGGGACCCTATTACTAAGACTTCGATGTCCGTCTGTCTGTCTGTCCGTCTGTCACCGGGCTGTATCTCATGAACCATGATAGCTAGGCAGCTGAATTTTCAGAGATGATGTATTTCTGTTGCCGCTATAACAACAAATACTAAAAACAAAATAAAATAAATATATAAGGGGGGCTCCCATACAACAAACCTGAATTTTTAGACGTTTTTCGCTCTATATTAAAAATGGTAACAGGTAGATGCTTGAAATTTTCACAGAATATTTAGTTTTATATTCACTTCAATAATAAAATTAAAATAAAATAAATATTTAAGGGGGGCTCTCATACAGTACAGAACCCTCCGTGCGCGAGTCCGACTCGTACTTGGCCGATTATTTATTAGTTGTACTATTTATAATGAAATAAAAAAAAAACAATCTATTGATATTTCTTGGTAGTTATACCGATATTGCATTTTTCATTCGCGACCACTGGCTCGAGTGGAAATAGTATAGGTACGTACCACCATATAAAGATTCTGAATTATCTGAATATTGCGCTAAAAATACTGAAAGAGTACTGCCCGTCACTGCAAATTCTGCAGCGTAAGTACCTACCTAAACGTTTTTGGGTCGGCAACACACCCCAGCTATATGGATACAGTGGAATCTCGATAACTCGAATGTCAAGGAAATGCAACAAAGGTGATGTTCTCAAACCTGGCCCATACCTGGCTCGTTTTTATCTTATAGACAAAAATATGACGAATCACGAAAAAATACTGAAAAAAAATCAAAACGCTTTAGAAAAAAAGCAAAACATTTATCATTATCGCAGGCCTAGCAACCCATGATTTTAATTTCCGCCATCTAGTGTACCTAGAGAATGAAAAAGTTAACTTCAGCGTTGCTGCTTTTTGGGAAATCACCCGAATCACGGGAAATTTTAACTCGATTGGTAATTGAATTTAATCGCAGGGATTTTTTTATATTATTTTATCGATCATGGGGCATTATTATTTAAAAATGATAAAGGGTCTTCATGCTAAATATGAGTGTCGTAGTATGATTTGATAAATAGTTTTGTCGCGAATATCTAAGGAATTTCGCGAAAACACGCATAATTGTTGATTAGATGAGCTACGATATTTTTCAATCTTAGTGATTTCGAAAACACAATGTAGGTATCAAATCTACATTATATTACTATTTGTTATTGGAGAATTTCGCCTCATTTTTCTGGGAACTAAGAAAATAGAAACTGGTAATACTGTTTACGGTATGCTATTGTTTTAATGTTTTATCTCATTCGGCTTTAAATGTACGAATGCATTGTGATATCTTTGCGTTTGCGACAATTCGATTCTTGTTATTTATGACATGGTTACGATAATGGACTTCGATGTATTACAAACCTGACAGGTCTGGCGATGACTTTTTTGGACAACCGTGACATTTAAATCTGCAGATTTTGAATATTGTTGCCGATTGACTCCTTTCTTACATCCATGATCCACAACATGGTGTATGACTTTAATGGCGGTTAATATGGCAATAACGCAAAGCAAAAAAAATTGTTTGCTTTTTAATTGACTGTTCGATTAAGAAACATTATGCCTCGTCGAATTAAGTTGATTTTTCTCCCTATTATAGTTTATAGCCCGTCATTGAGCCAAAGTCCCATACAAAAAAGAACATGTCCTTTCGACTTATTGAGTCTTCCTGCGGGCCGAGAAACACGAAAACGAGTATGTACTTTTGAATGCTCGATGTGAGGGGACGAATGTTTTTGATTCAAATTTAAAAAATATCATAGATAAGGAAACATCTTGAAAAATTTTATGAACCAGACAAAATTTTGAAAAGTAACCGTCTTTATTAAAAAAAAACTTACAAATTTCTCACCAAAAAAAAGTTTAATAATTCGAATGCTAAAAATTATCAGCGACAATATCCCATTATTTTTACGAATAAAATAGCCTGATCATTTTTCTATTTTATAGACCGAGAAGTTATGTTTTTTAATGTGTACATTATGAGTAATTAATTAAAAATTCACTGCCGCCCGCCGCTCTGGCGCGATCCTGTCGAGCGCGATCGCGTAAAATTTGTCCGAGTGAAGGGGCGCGCGCGGTAGGTACTCAATTTTTGAAACATTGTAGTTTATCAATGCGTCAAGAAGTTCGATATATGAAGTATTTGATGGCTAAAATTTCGACTTATGAAGGCGTGATTTTGGAGTATAGGTATATTATGAGGTGTTGAGTCAAAAATAAAAATTCAATTTAGGTACGTTTTATCGTACGTATTTATTAACCGACTTCCTAAAAGGAGGAGGTTCTATGTTCGTGTATTTTTTTTGTGTATGTTCATCTCTAATTTTGCCAATTGTTAACCAAATCGAACAAGTCTTTTTTTAGTTCGAAAGGGTATACACTCGAGGTGGTCCCATTTAAATTTTACAGAAATCGGCTGAGCCGTTTCCAACAATAATGTAAGCAATTCGAGCGAAATATCCGAATTTTGTACACGATGGAAGGCGGTTTTACTATTTTTTGTGAAAAATAATTATTGGAATCAATTTCATAATTAAAGAACTTTTTTCTTCATGCCACTATTTACCGCTTTCATGACGTCAAATTGTTATGTAGAGTTAAAGTTGTTAGCTTTCTTTTAAGACTCATGTTGTTACTAGTGTCATGATTTTTTAATCAGTACCACGAATTTTGATCTGGTTTATAAATATATGTCGAATGATATTTTCTACTTCCTGTAATGGTAATATTTTTCTAGTTTATTGGCCGATTTAATAACCAGCCGGCATTTTAACCAATAAGAACTGCACTCGGGTGGTTTTAAAACAGCCAATCAAGAAACGACAAAAGAAACGGAATCGATGCAAAAAAAATACTCGTGGCGAGAGCAGATAGGTATTCTTCATGGGCTGGAATCTTAAAAGAAAAAAAAAATGCCCTTATTTTCCACCATAGACAAATGGTAATTTCCATTTTGACTTTCCCAATTACATTCTCTATGTCCATTCAAGGCTGCTCGAGTTGCAAAATGTCAAAGTCAATCAATCTTTTCCGTTAAAATTTTCAGCAGTTTTTGTGCTTTTTTAATGTTTTATTAAAGTTATTGTGTTAGTTATGTAAAGTGTTCGTGCTTATCGTCTCCACTGAACTGTTACAAAACCACACATTCATTGTGTTTTATGCGTTGGTGTTCATACATTGGTCTTTAACCCTAGAAGCCCAATGTACGTCGTTTTGACGTACACGCCGAAAAAAAACCGCTATATCTTGGGCACACATTGTTGAATCGTCACGACCTTCCAAACCAACCTAATACCCGTCGAGACCTAACAGGAGAACGCTGTATCGCTTCGGTAAGTGCCTCTATTTAATTGTAATCACAATGATGCACGTCAATCTGACGTATGATTGGGCTTTGTGTAAGTTTTACAACTATTATAAGTTTGCGGTATTGATGATTTTTTTTTGGTTTTCGTTTTGTTTTGTTTGATATTATTACTAAATATGTTATTTTTTTGGGAAAAAGATACAATGGCGTCCTCTAGATACCTAAATCCAGACGAAATTGCGTCACTTGGAACATGAAGATGATTTTTCTCCCGCTGATAGTGACTCTCAAGATGATATCAGGAGTGATATTGAAGAAGAGATGGTGGACTTTATTGGAAATGCGAGTACGGAAACGAGGAACTTGCCCTGTCCCGTCTCCAGAGTCAGCAAATCTTGAAGAAACACTTTGGACTTCACTTCACAGAATCATTACGTTGAATCAGGCTTCTATTCGGTTAGGCAGTTTTTATGGGATGTTAAACGTGGCTTTTGTGACTTCATAAGTCACTGCCACAACAAGCTTACAAAATATAAACAAAAACATTGAGCCGTAAGGAGTTAATGCAAAAGTTGAGCACAGAATTGACAACCATGTATGCAAAAACGTCTGGAAACACCAACTTTGACAAAACTTTACGTGAAAACATAGCATATGTGTTGATAACCGTGCCAGAAACATCAGCAGCAGTTACATGTGATGATCCAGAACCAAAAAAACGACGCTATTGTGGGTGTTGTATCTGTAGAAAAGGTGGATGACAACAGCACTGTGCTTCATATGTAAAAAAAGCAAGGTGCAGAGAACACTATATTGACACATGTCAAAACTGTGTATAATTACTGAATAATTATTTTTGACTATTTTTATATTGAAGAGAGTTAATTTATTTTCTAAAATCTGTTTAAATAAGGTTGATTTTTGCATTAATTTTATTTGTATCAAAAAATAACTAAGACGATAACAATTTTTGTGTAATTTTACTATAGTTCCTAATATATGATTATAAAAGTATCAATAAACAACTATTTTATTTAATTTTACGTTTTTATATTTTATTGAACTATACTTAAGCCCTTTAATTTAGAAATTTGGTATATACTATATAAAATAAACAAATATGTTGACTTTTAATAGTACACGTCAAATTGACGCATGATTGGGCTTTATGGGTAGAAAAATATGATTGGGCTTCTAGGGTTAAGTGTATTTTTGCATCCTGTAAACTATTGTGTCGTATGCCGAACTACAACTGCAGCCGAAGCATAATTAGGATACAACGTATTCTGAAATAGTTTTAAATAAGACTCAAGTGGGTGTCTAATATCAATAATAACTGTGCAAAACTGAAAAAAACTTTATCTTACGAAAGTTAACCTAAAAATGTCCTTATAAATTGATGTGAATGATGAATAAACATGAAGTAGCACAATTTTTTTAGTCTTATTTATTAACTTCCTATAGATACATAGGTTTTAAAAATGGTAAAATAATAATAATATTTTAATTGGAGAATTGAATACTATGCATACAGGAATTAATAAATATTTATGAAGCCAAAAAAATTACTGTCGCCATTTCGGTCGCCATGTTTTAAAAAGTAAATAAATGTCAAACTCAAAATTACCGGTCCGCTATTGGTTGTTCACAGATTCCTGTCTGATACGTAGTATATATAGTAGTCTGTAGTATTCTTATTCAACACGCGCTGTAATCATTATTTTAAGAAAGTTGTGTAAAATAGTATAAAGTGATAAATAAATACATACAGTAAAAGTTGCATATATCTTTGATTTATTAGCTAGCGGCATAATAAGTAACGATCGAAAAAACAAAATTTAGGTTTCTTCATCACCTTATGACATACAGCTGTGTACCATAAACTTTTAAGTAAGTAACACAGCTGTGCTACTTAGAAAGTTTAATGAATAGATTTGTCACTACACACACGTTACATTAGACAATGTAACGTGTCATCCGAGCCTAGGTAGCGCTCAGTTGTGAATCCCACCCGCGGTCACCCATCCCAAAACTGACCGTTGCTTAACTTCGATGATTGCTAAGGAACACTACGGTATGAGCAATTCAGTCAAAACAGTCATACTACGGTATGAGCGCTATTAATATTAAAAACAAACAACTTGTAATGTAATATATTATTATGGTACTAAAGTAAGTAAGTTCGTATAGGGCGAGTGGCTAGCCCTGGTATCAGAGTTTTTATAAGGCACTGATTTCACATAAAACCACGTTAGATAATCTCGCATAAATTTGCTATCCCTGAATAAGGGGGCTTAAAGTTTACTTTAATTGATTATTATGAATGGTCTGAATCACTCATTTTCGGCTATTCTTTTTTTTATATGTTTCTATGTTTAATGGACAATCTAAACTTTCATCGGTTTAGAGATCCACCTACCCCTTTCTTCTATCATACGGCTAGACAGATGCGACCAAAGCGCCACCCTTTTATGGTGGACATTCCGCGCGTTAGAAGTTTAGAACCAAGCGCTTCGAATCCTCATTCCTCATACGAACAGCCAGAATATGGAACGCTTCTGTCTGGGCAAAGAATATATAATAATACTACGTATAGAACGGCCACTCGTTACCCCCCACCCGTTTGAGTCTTCCTCACTTCCACCCCGCGCTACGTACCGCATCGTGTACTCTGCGCGCGGGCTGCACTGGCCGGTGGATTTTTTAGTAAAAACTACCTAGACTGTGACAATAGGGAACACTTGTAATGTGTATGGTTGAATATCAATGATACGTAACAAAACAAGAAATTTTAATGTTTCCCTAAGGATAAATAATAGGAACTTATTTTACATTAGGTATTTGGTAACTTCCTCTTGATATTATCTTACAAAAGAAGTAGATCGGTTACTTTTTGTTAAAATGCTTCCAAATTAAGTAATTGTTACACTTTTTTAAGCACTAGATTAATATTCATTTTTGCAAATTAAGTACGCAACTGTCTCACTCACGCGGCATGTCGTCACGTTGTGGTGATCGCTGACAGCCATAGACGTTCTGCACACAAATGCGCGTGTAGCGACCGTGCGTAAGTGTGTTGTCTGTGAGTAAGTACTGTGTAGGTGTGCGTAAGACAGCAGATTTTGTATGAAAAATCGCGGAGTGTCCGGGCTGTGGTCTGGGTCTGTCTTCCCGCTAAAGTACGACGTGGGTGTCTTCAAATCCCGAGTAAATAGGTATCTTCTAGGTAAGCGTGTTTCACCTTAGACCCCATATCTGCTTAAGACTGTACCGAACCACAGCCCGGACACTCCGCGATTTTTCATACAAAATCTGCTGTCTTACGCACACCAACACAGTACTTACTCACAGACAACACACATACGCACGGTCGCTACACGCGCATTTGTGTGCGGAACGTCTATGGCTGTCAGCGATCACTACATCGTGACGTCATGCCGCGTGAGTGAGACAGTTGCGTACTTAATTTGCAAAAATGAATATTAATCTAGTGCTTAAAATAGTATAACAATTACTTAATTTGGAAGCATATTAACAAAAAGTAACCGATCTACTTCTTTTGTAAGATAATATCAAGAGGAAGTTACCAAATAATGTAAAATAAGTTCCTATTATTTATCCTTAGGGAAACATTAAAATTTCTTGTTTTGTTACGTATCATTGATATTCAACCATACACAGTATAAGTCTTCCCTATTGTCACAGTCTAGGTAGTTTTTATTAGAAAATCCACCGACCATTGCAGCCCGCGCGCAGAGTGCACGATGCGGTACGTAGACGCGGGGTGGAAGTGAGGAAGACTCAAACGGGTGGGGGGTAACGAGTGGCCGTTCTATACGTAGTATTATTATATATTCTATGACCGAACGAAAGATGCCGGCGCAAATTAGGTACTCGTATTTACCGCGATCGAGCGGCCCGCTAACGGTGTGTGCGTCACACGCACACATTGACAAGTTCGCGTGGCGCGCGGCAGTCACATTGTGTCGTGATCCAAGCAAAACTGCGAATTCCGTAATTGCAATATTTTTAATAATAATATTCTATTTCGGGAATTTAAACTTTTGAGTATGATTTAAATATTTGCAGGGATATTTGCTCGCCCTATACTAAGCCAAAAGGAATTAATTAAGACCATCGTAATGAACAACTTTTAATATGGGGCTAACCCGGAATTTGAGCAAATAAATCAGCTGTGCCATATAAAGTCGGAATCGAAAATAAAAAATAAACAGATTTTTTTTTGGTTCCGACTTTACATGGGACAGCTAGTAATATTATTTTTCACACTTTTCTCGAATTCTGAGTTGGCTCCATATTAAATGTTGTCCATAAAGATGACTTTTGACCTCTCCCCTTTTCAGTTTAGAACAAGGCAAGCAAATAAATATGTATACTTTTGTGTAAAAGTTGTTTTTTTAGTTTTATACAGGGTTATTTTTATAAACATCAAACACTTTCAGTGTACCTAACTAACATACGTTTACGTGTAGAATGTAAAAATTCTACTACATTTTGATGATATTATCAATACCTACATATAAAATCAAATGATAATTTTGCATGCCCTGATGCTAGAGCATGGTGCACATAATAATGTATCTTATTTAACACCTGCATGTTACCCATGTCTCCGCAAAATAAATATTTTGACTTTGACTTTGAGGGTTATGTGATTGCCTTGTGCTAAGGCGAAAGGGGGGTGATTGAGACCATCATTATGAACCACTTCCACTATGAGACCAACCTAGAATTTGATAAGTATAAACTGTATTGAGCTTAAATAATGCTATGTGTATGTATACAGTCTCGGTTATAACCCGATTTTGAGAAGGCGTTTTCCCTAGTCAGAACTAGATTTAACGGAATGCCATTGATACAACTAGTAATTAAATAATGGAACAACTACATATTTATAAAATAATGGAAATTTGAACTATAAATATAAAGAGAAACACATTTTACGCTTTCTGAATTTTTATTTTCACTTCAGTTTCATAATTTGATGGGCGCTTTTTTTTTTTTCCTATGGAGTCAAGTATGTACTGAGGTTCTCTTATTTCCATGTTCCTATCGAGTCTTGAGTCAATGATTTCTGGCAGCAAACAATCAAAATAAATGTTTCGTAGCTTTTCTTCCATTTTTTTCTGCCAAAATTCGTCGTCTTTCTCTATCCATTCTATTTTTATATCTTTTTCTGTCCAAACAGCGAATACACACTTTTTTTTTTGGTTATATGTAATTGACCTTGAACCTGATAATACCAATCATGATTTTTATCGAGGTTAATTTCGCCTTTTTTTTTCATTTTCCATAATGTGATTTTTTTTTCTATAATTCCCTCGTCTATTCTCATTTCTCTTGTCGAGGGCACTTTATTTCGATAATTTTGTCTTCTACAAGACCATCAGGGCTTGCTCCCAAAAAGGGCAAATTTTCGTCAATAAATAGACCACAGGGTATTATATCCTGTTTCAGTAAATCTTTGAGTAGATCCCGTGCATGGTTTTCATGTGTTTGTCCATGTCGAATTGATTTCACATCATCTATATTTTTTTCTGTCAATATATTTTTGACCAAAGTTCCACATTTTATTAAGCCTCTTTTACACACTTTTCCAAAAACAGAAGCCGTGAGCCGCAATTTTCGCTCTTGACGCCATTCTATTGACTCTGATTGTAAAATAGTTCTTCTTTCGAGTAAGTTACGAGTAAGAGTGATAAAACGCGGGTAGCCGGCATTAAATCTTAGAAAATATAGGTAACGATATTCTTCTTCATTGAAATAAAATGCTTGCTAATTACCGACCGAGAAAATGGTAGCTACCAATTCAGAACGAATAGAAAAAGCATCAGAAAATTAATTTCATATTTTCCTAAAAAAAGTTTCATACCTACATGATATAATTATATCAATAACCCTGTACAAACAGTTTCGGTCAGCCGGCATAGTATTATTAAAAAAAAATGTTTAGTATGTACTTACGTATTATCAATCATTGTTTCCGTATTGGACGGTAGATTTTGTTGTAATTTTCTGCAAAAATGAACTGTAAGGAGCAAGGACCACACAAAGTGAAGGGAACGTAATGGACGTGTGCGGAGATGAGATGTGTTTAGAAATAGTTTGATACTCAGGTACGTTTAATCAGTTTCCATAATTATTGGACGGTAAATTTTGTTGTGAGTTTCTGCAAAAAAGGACTATGCTGAGCAAACGCACAGACAAAGCGGAGTAGGGTGGAGTTGCGTAGAGATGAGTAGAAGCAAATAAGGAGTATATGCAGTGGACTCATAAGTTTATAATACTCTGCCCATCTCCGCACACCATGTATAACAATGAGTACCAACTTAGTTTAGGTAAGTACATATTTTCTATTTACCGTCGTTCCCACGCGGTCAAGACAAATCATCCGAGCCCAAACTAGATAGTAGCAGTGCAAAAAAAAACTTAGTCCGCCATCTTTAGAATTCCACCATATTGGATAAGGAGTATTTATTTATAAATCAAAATTCAAATACTCACGGGTTTTGTTTATTTTTTCGATTTTTATTTCGAAAAAAAACGCCGCCTTTCTTTTTGTAATAATTTTCCTTACGTTTTCCCATTGTCACTAAAACATAAATGAAGGAAAAATAAGTATTATTTTAACACAAGAAATATAAACAACTTACACGAAAAAAGTAAAAATCACAAAACTGAACTTACTTCATTTACTTGTTTGCAGCTGAATATTCGTACACAATAGATCGCGGTCGAGTGTTCTCAGCGGTTCGCTCCGCAAATCGACGTGACCTCGCTCTGAGCTCCGGTGGTCGACTGATTTTCCGAGCGCATACGTCGCGTATATATTCAACTAGCAGCGCCCCGCGGTTTTACCCGCGTTGTGCCCGTTCCCGTGGGAATTTCGGGAATTTTTATACATATAAACCTTCCTCTTGAATCACTCTATCCAATAAAAAAAACCGCATCAAAATCCGTTGCGTAGTTTTAAAGATTTAAGCATACAGACAAACAAACGAAAATAGCGACTTTATTTTATACTATGTAAGGATATCGCGCGTCCATAGAAATAATGTATGGAGAATTTGAGACGAGATTTTTGGAAATTCATAGTTAAATCATCAGACGTTATTTTACAAATGTAATAAATACATTTAAAACTTTTAATATTAGAGATTAATATTAATTCAAGTTTATATAGAAGTTCGATTGTTTATAATACAAATTCAGTTAAACGCAAGTATGCCATTTTACGTTTTTTGATGTAAATTTACGATTTTTTTAAAATAAAGTGGAACATCATTATTTATTTCTGTTACATAGAAACGGTAAACTGATTCTTTGTTGTATTTGTCATATTTTTTTTATGTTAACTAGTTTAGTAGTACTGATGGTATCGTTATAACCATGAATACAGTTTTGATTGATTTCACTCGATCGCCTCTTAACATCAGGCAGTATGTAGTCAAACGCAAACCTATGCGGAATAAAAAAAAGTAATGGTTCGCAGTTTGTAGGATATGTGATAAGTCCAACCTTGGACCACCAAATAAAAAAAATCTGCCAAGTACGAGTCGGACTCGCGCACGGAGGGTTCCGTACTGTATGGGAGCCCCCCTTAAATATTTATTTTATTTCAATTTTATTATTTATTATTGAAGTGAATATAAAACTAAATGTTCTGTTAAAATTTCAAGCATCTAAATGTTACCATTATTAATATTGAGCGAAAAACGTCTAAAAATTCAGGTTTGATGTATGGGAGAACCCTTAAATATTTATTTTATTTTCTTTTTAGTATTTGTTGTTATAGCGGCAACAGAAATACATTATCTGTGAAAATTTCAGCTGTCTAGCTATCATGGTTCATGAGATACAGCCCGGTGACAGACGGACAGACGGACATCGAAGTCTTAGTAATAGGGTCCCGTTTTTCCCTTTGTAATACATGGAAATCGTACCATAAAAAGGGTCTTCACTTGCATCAAATCGGGCAGTTCTGATTTTTTTATATGTTGTATGTAATGAGGTGGTAATGACAAATATAATTTTTCCACCTCGAAAGCCTTCCGGAACATTGTAAAATTCATGAAAAGCCACTAAATTTTTAATCGTTTTTCAGTTTTTGCCATTTTTTACCATCAAGGACCTGTTTTACGGTAGTAGTCGTATGAATTCTTTTAAAGAAGACTGAATTTGCAAGAAAATGAGAATAGTTGGGTCTCGATAAGCTGAATAGTTTCAAAGATACAGCTGTTCAAATGTTTGCAAAATTTCTTAAATAATACAATTAAGAGTTTAAGGTGTCTGTCAAAAATATTTTTCTACTAAAGGTGTGCTTTTTATAATTTATATTTTATATTTTAATTTTAAGTATAGGGTATAATATATAATTATTTATAATAAAAAAAACCAAAAAGTTACGCTGTGGCAGCCAATCATAAATCGATGTTCCCAAACAATATTTTTCACTACATTATGCATCCCTGTTGTTATCGAGTGAGGTTAGAAATCCTGAAATGGGAGCTTGGTCTGTACTATACTATAAAGATTGTTTTTGTGACCAGCAAACGAGCGCAACGTTGCCGCGCCGCGCCATCGTTTGCACCATTAATTCGAGTGGAAGCTAGAAGGCGAGAATCTTGTGATAACAAACCAGACTTGATGTGTGATGACATTGATGAACCTACCATCGATGACCCACCATCAGATGACGATTTCGACCTGCCTGAGCTGGTCGTTGACGAAATGCTACCGAAGCAAGCTCCCAAAAGGTGTACCGTCGATTTAGAGGTTCAGCCTGGTCCATCAAAGATATACAAGAAAAACTAGTAATACAACTCCTGTGACGACCTCAACTTCAACCGCCACATGCAAAGTTAATATGTATAACACAGTCTTTAAATTTTTATGCTGTAATTATTTCTTTTTAAAATTATGATGCTTATTTCATAAGTCGTATTTCATTTTGTTTACTCACCTCAGCAACTTTGAACAGCTGTAGCTAGGGAACTATCAGATCTTAATACATCAAATTGGTCTCGTTTTGTTAAAAAAATTGTCTTCTTTAAAAACGTATATGAATTTATGCCGTGAAATAGATCAATAATTGACCACATTGACGAGAACGAGTAAAAACTCGAAAAATATTTTTTTTTTAAATTTTGCAAACATTTGAACAGCTGTATCTTTGAAACTATTCAGCTTATCGAGACCCAATTATTCTCATTTTGTTGCAAATTTAGTCTACTTTAAAAGTGTTCATAGTGACTTCTACCGTAAAACAGGTCCTTGGTGGTAAAAAATGGTAAAAACTGAAAAATGATTAAAAATTTAGTGGCTTTTCATGAATTTTACAATGTTCCGGAAGGCTTTCGAGGTGGAAAAATTATATTTGTCATTACCACCTCATTATATACAACATATAAAAAAATCAGAACTGCCCCATTTGATGCAACTCAAAATGTACCAATTCCATGGATTATTGGGTACGGAACCCTAAAAAATATGAAAATCGCAAGAAACCATTTATCAATTTCGCCACTATGTTTGGTTCGACTTACATAATATTACTTATGTGAAACATATTTCTCAAATATGGTTTTTAAAATTAATTTGATTTGAAACCAAAATAATTTTATCAGTTATTTTTTACTGGAGCTCGTTAAAATCCCAAAGTATCCGAACACCACATAAAACTACTTTCCAACCGATGTTATAGATTCTTTTTGGATTTGGGAGTTATGTCAGTATTTGCGAAAAAATTTCTAGGGGATTAGTACGTTTACACATAAATTGAACCTACAGTGGTTTCTATAAGGCTCTATACATTATTGTACAGCGCCCCTGGCAGAAATGAGGAAGAACTAACAAAAAAACGCAGAGCATGGCTGCGGTACAACAAACAAGTGAAAAAATTAACAAAATATCCTGGTAACAAACTAGGGTATGCAAATATATGCCAAAGCAAGGAATAGCAGCTATTTATTTTTATTCAACTTTAAGGAGCTTTTTCGTTTCAACAAATATGTTGCTCTGAATAAATTAGCTACATACAATTTATACTCTACTAGCGACCCGCCCCGGCTTCGCACAGGTTTATTATACAAACATATAAACCTTCCTCTTGAATCACTCTATCTATTAAAAAAAACCGCATCAAAATCCGTTGAGTAGTTTTAAAGATATCAGCATACATGGGGACAGCGGAAGCAACTTTGTTTTATACTATGTAGTGATAGTGATGTATTAGTCTGAACAGCGTTATGGCCAAGTCCTACAGCTAGAAGAATCCTACAGTTCAGCCAGAAATTCTGGATGAACCGCTGTAGGACTATAAGTTTGAAGTAATTGTATTTCACCGGGCCACCAAGATACAGGCATCGCCTAATTTAGGACGCCCACAGGCACTGCGCAACATCGGCAAATGTTCATATTCAGTACCTATTTGTTTTTACATGTACTCACCAACGAAGAGTAAAGATGATGTACTCAGTGATGTATTATCGTTTTTGCAAATAATATGTACCTACTACTTACCTATGTGTTACCAACCAAAATTGTCAACACCGTGCCTATCTACTATAAGCTACCTTCTGATTTCAATTATGAGTTATTTTTATCTTTTGCGCATGATTCTGTTAAATATTATTATGGTAAATAAATATATTCGTATTCTTAGTTCATCCATCAGCCATAAGAAGTCCACTGCATGACATAGGCCTTACCTTATACTTATAGGGACTATAAGTTAGTACCTATGTAGTTATGATGTTAGCTACAAGCTGTGGATAACCCAATCCCGACTGAAGCGCACTTAACAGTAACACTGGGTTATCCGCAGCTTGTAGCTAACATCATAGCCACCATCTTGTTTGATTCTGCCAATACCCTAGGTTACAAACAGGATATATTGTTATTTTTTTCACTAATGTTGGTTATAAAAAAATATCATATAAAAAAAAAAAAAATGTAAAAATTGCAATGTCAATTGCATGATAAAATAAAAAAATAAATAAAAAAAGGAATTAAAAAAGGGAAAAAAAAAAAAAAAATTATGTATAATAATAATAATTGACAAAAACTTGACATCACATGATATAATAAAATACAATCAGCAAAAAAGGTTATTAAAAACAAGGTTGTGCCAAGTTTTTTAATTTGGCCTATAGTTTGTAGCAACATCCTTACATAGTCCTTACATAGTATAAAATAAAGTCGCTATTTTCGTTTGTTTGTTTATTTGTTTGTCTGTATGCTTAAATCTTTAAAACTACGCAACGGATTTTGATGCGGTTTTTTTTAATGGATAGAGTGATTCAAGAGGAAGGTTTATATGTATAAAAATTCCCGAAATTCCCACGGGAACGGGCACAACGCGGGTAAAACCGCGGGGCGCTGCTAGTATAAAATAAAGTCGCTATTTTCGTTTGTTTATTTGTTTGTCTGTATGCTTAAATCTTTAAAACTACGCAACGGATTTTGATGCGGTTTTTTTAATGGATAGAGTGATTCAAGAGGAAGGTTTATATGTATAAAAATTCCCGAAATTCCCACGGGAACGGGCACAACGCGGGTAAAACCGCGGGGCGCTGCTAGTACCTTTTAAAGCAGACTGATGTAACTGATGTCCACTGCTAGACATAGACCTCCCCTATGGATCTAGTAAGATTGGTTAGAAGTAGCTTGCATCCAAAGCAATCTTGCAGTCTTAATGAAGTCATCGGTCCACCTTATGGGTAGGACATCCTATGTTGTGCTTGCAATACAGGTTCTCTACTCGAAAACTTTTCAGCCCCATCGAACATCAGTGCTCCATGATAAACCCTGCCTACTGCAACTTTAACTTGCCAATTCGCTGGACTATGTCAGTAATTTTGGTCCTTAAACAGATCCCATTTCCGATTCATTTTCACAGAGAGACTATGAGCATAAGCAAGCAGTGCCATATTAACCCTATCAGGGGCCCCTAGGCAGTGCTATTCTCGGGGCCCTATTACAGAACCCTTAAAGGCATGGAGCGGGGAGAGTGTTTTAACAGTTTTCCAATACTAGGCATCAGTGATTTTTATGGAACCTTTGGTAGGCCAGCATGACTCGTACTTGCCCAGTTCTTTTAGCGTTCAGGGGGCCCCGTGCCCCCCTAGGGGCTCCTAGTCGATGCAGGCAATTGCCTAATCTGCCTTAGCGTAATCCAGCACAGTAAGCAAGCAATATGAACAACTTGTAGGTACATACAATGCAAGAACACTATTGACACCAACAAATGGGAAACATACCTAACAGAAGAAACAAAGACAGAAAAGGCACAAAAGGCGGTCTTATCGCTAAAAACGATTTCTTCCAGACAACCTCTATCTGATATCTGGGTAAGGAATGCTACCGAAAATTGCAAGTACCTACATAGCTGTAAGTACAAAAATGATGCTGTATAACCTATAAAAATACTTGAGAATAGATATTCTAACGTAAACGAATCTTAAATCTTATTCAGTTTTCATATTCTCTGAATTAATATGAAAATTATTGGCCGAGTACTAGATACCTATAATCGCACAGAGGTATGTTTTGGTCCGTGGCCCTAAAATACCTACTTTATAAACCTTGACACCTATTTTACTTTAATTTACTGCTCTGAACAAATTTTCATTGTGGTTGTTCACAATTTCACAATAATTAATGATTGATTCAAAAACATAAAAACTTGGCCATGTCATTGGAGCTTCATTATAGAGATTTTTTTTCAATTAAAAGTACTAAGTAGATTCGTATAAGCCAGGTGGCTAGCCCTGGTGTCAGTTTATAGGCCGCCTGAAGGACTATTGAAAGTACTGAACACTATGCCTATTATTATATAAGCATTTCTCAAAGTCTAGATAACTAAGTTTAGATTATTTCACTGAATTGCTTATTTTTCACCTTTATTTATTACTAGCCTTTGCCTCGGCTTCGCCCGCGCTTACTTTATAACCTATGACACTCACAGATAATGAGGCTTTCCATTGGTGAAAGAATTCTCAAAATCGGTAGAGTAGATCCAGAGATTACCCCCTACAACCTCACAAACTTTACTTCTTTATTATATTAGTATAGATTTACTGTTTTGAACTTTTGGAGTGTTTGATCGGCATACTTTTGTTACTTTTTCCGGTTTCGTTCGGGTTTCGGCGGACTATCGTAACTTTTGCAGGCAAAATAGTTGCCCAGTCAAGAAAAATCGTGAGCATTTTAATGCGAAAGAATGCGAAATACGTTACTGTAGGAGAAAATATCGTTACTTTTAGATTTAACCGTTACTTATTACGTACGAGATCAGACAACACCGATTTACGATTTTATGAATATTGGCTAAAATATCAATAAATAAAGCATTTTAAGTTTACAAGTAAAGAATCACGAATAGTTCACTATTTATAGAAACTGCACAGCACTTCACACACAAATATTAGCGAATAATAACAGCAAAATTACAGCGCGGAGCGAGATAACGTGAACCAAGAGGAACGACTCGCCAAAACTGTTTATTTTAGTATTGCCAGTTCTTTTTACCAAAACGGCACATAAAATATTAGACGAAAAAAAATTAAATGCTGCAGTCTTTAAGAGGAAAGCTGAGCGCCAAGGAATTTGAGAAGTAGGTATTTGAACTATACTATTGCTGTCGCGATGCGCCCAATCCAGGGAGCTTCTATGTGTGGTGTGATGCAATTGTATTTGTGTGTGTGCTGCGCACCAAATCCGCCCGCGCCCTTCCCGCGCCCGCCCGCGCTCCTAGCTCAGGCGGACGGCTGGTGTATTCTTTTGAATTGTAGCAAAATATGGTAGGTACATTTATAAGCTCCGGTTTTTTGGGATAGCGCATAGCAAACGAAAACATTTATACTTACTGAATATTTTTTATCGAATTAGAAAGCTACATTATTTTTTACACATATATGCGAAGTATATTGATTTTAATTTTCTTTCGAATAATATTTTTTGAAAAAACCTTTATATATAGCCAACTTAACACAATTGACCTCAAGCCAAAAGCTGCGAACAAAAATAGCTATTTAACTAATCGATTTCTGTAGGCGCTGCAATATACATACTGAAAATTCTACCAAATACCTAACTTAAGATATACCAAATAACTTTTTTTAAGGAAAACACGCACATAATTCTTCAACAGACAATAAACAAAGTTTAAAAATCTTTTTAAAAACCAGCTTTTATTTATATTAAATAGTCCAAAAAGAAGAATCTAAACTTTAAAATGAATACAACCTATAAATTTTGAATATTACACAATTTTAGGGGTATAAAATCTTTCAAGAGATTTAGGTACGTAATAAATAACAGATAGCTTCAATATCTGCTTCAAAATTGCGTTGCATGGTTTGACCCAAAAAAATATATTATTTACATACATACATTGCATTAAACATAAACTTGTAAAAATAAACTTGAGAATTGGCTCAGAAAAATCGAACATGTGAAGTAATCAGAACATACACGAATTGCAAATCCCCTTCTTTTTGTAGGTCAGTCAAAATTAAAGGTTTCTCAATTCATCATCATCATTTCTGTCACGTGACGTCTATTGGTGGATACACGATACCTCTTTACAAGGTCTTGTTTTACAAAGTGAAGGAAGTTTTAGAGGTGTACCTACCTACACGTTCGTTATTATGAATAAAGTTTACTATATTTTGTTACAAATTCATATTTGTTAATTTTTTAACTATGCAATTTTTGTCATTTTAAGTTTCGATATTGTAGCATTGTTCAGATTTATATTGAATGATTTTCATTTTGTTTTTACAATTTAATATTTAATCATTTATTTAAATATATAATTTAATTAATTTAACTACAGCTATTTTAAGTTATTGTAATTTTAAGATAGTTATGCTTTGCTTTAGCTAAGCTAAAATTGTAATAATCTTAATATATTTTTTTAATGATATTATAATTATAACTACAATTGTAATTGGTTTGGATTGACTATCTTGATTTTCTTGTATTTTGATACCAATAAAATAATATGAATATATGAATATGGGTCCAGCTGCGGATTTCGTAAACTAAAAATCAGCTGTTCTATACAAAACTGCAACTTGGACTCGACAAAATGTTTGACACGATTGGTTTTTTCTCGAATTTCGGTTTGGCCACATATATTAAATGTTGTTCATAATAATAGTCCGAATCACCTCCTTTCGGCTTGGTAAACCAGTTCTGGATAACCATGTATGTATCTGGACATATAAAACTTCTTGCCTTTTATATTGTAACTACTCCAGTATTTTCATTGCGCGATTAGTCCCGTAGTATAAAAAATAGTTAAGAATTCAATTACACAGATGCAATGCTTACTGTTTGGAGAACTGCTTGTCATACTTAGGTTCTAGTTTGCATAAGTTTAAAAAAGTTGAAACTATTAGCAAATTAAAGCAGCAGTGGTTAGCACACACCACATAAATACAGGATAGAACATCCACAAATTACTACACACTTTTCAGCAAAACTCAGCGGATAGGCAAGTTAAAATGACAAAGGGCAAGGCACATAGTTCAATGAATGGATAGCCAATGGGGCTGTTTCCTCGAATGAATCTCACGTATAATCCGCGCCACAAAAGTCGGCGGATGGAAAGTTAGGCGCAGAACGCTGCGCAATAGGCAAAATATAGGTATGCGCAGGATCCAGAGAGACAAGACGCCGCACGGGCACAACCGCCCGCCAACCTCATGCCTCCCGCACGCACGCCCGTGCTTACCACTACGCCGCGCGGCATTGCGCACATGCGCAATAATTAGCGAATTACGGCGAAGTGTCATCTGCGTCTTACATCTCATCCGCCGACTTGTGTGGCGCTACCTATACTGGCAAGCACAGCATAGAACTTATTATTTTATTAGATATAGATTTATTCATTTTGTTGTATTTGTAAAGTGACTGATTATGTGTTTTTTAATTATTTAATGTTGTGTTTTTGATAATTTAATAGAACGTTTTTCGTATAGGTAAGTGGACTAAGGATAATTATATTTATACGTTACAGTTATTACACGATTTTAGAGAGCACGTGATTTTCCTGATTAGAACTATTATTTCGCTTTAGGCGCAGAATTCTAATAATGGCACATAGTTTTAATAATGCTCAATTTTGCGAATGCCCAATTCTATAAATGCCCAATTCTCACAATGGCCAATTCTAAGAATGCTCAATTCTCAAAATGGCAAAATAATTTCAAATAGAAAAAACCAGCCAAGTACGAGTCAGACTCGCGCACGGAGGGTTCCGTACTGTATGGGAGCCCCCTTTAAATATTTATTTTACTTTAATTTTATTATTTATTATTGAAGGGAATATAAAACTAAATATTCTGTGAACATTTCATGCATCTACCTGGTACCGTTATTAATATAGAGCGAAAAAACGTCTAAAAAATTCAGGTTTGTTGTATGGGAGCCCCCTTAAATATTTATTTTATTTTGTTTTTAGTATTTGTTGTAATAGCGGCAACCAAAACATGTTATCTGTGAAAATTTCAGCTGCCTAGCTGTCATGGTTCATGAGATACAGCCCAGTGACAGACAGACGGACAGACGGATATCGAAGTCTTAGTAATGGAGTCCCGTTTTTCCCTTTGGGTACGGAACCCTAAAAACACATTTTCATTTTAAAAAAAAACACCGGTAATTAAAGCACAACCTCTTTAGGGCAAAGTTAATAGGTTTGAAAAGAACAACTTTTACTATGGGAGCAACTAACTCCACATTGGCGATAAAAAACCAGCTGTTCCATACACTTTGTCCATTATCAACGGACTTTTTTTTTATGGTATAGTTGATATTTCTCGCGGATTCAGCTCTGGTCGGTCCCATAGTAAAAGTTATAATGTCCTTAACTCGCAAACGGAGGTTGTTTTAGGTACCGGTAAGCCCTTACATGTATTTAAATTGTATTTTTTTTTAGAAAATTCCTAATCAAAATTATGTTGCCATTTTGAGAATTGGGTATTCATAGAATTATGCTTTCGTAGAATTGAGCATTCCCGGATTACTGTGGCATTATGAGAATTGGTTATTCTGCGCCTAACTCATTTAGATGTCTGCGGATACAGCACGATATTCTGTATAATCGCTGCAATATGTCGCAGCAACTAAACGCCTATATTCCATACATAAAATCATTTCTTCATAAGTAACAAACATACAACGGTCAAATCACAGGATTTGAAAAATAACTAATATTTTTAATAAACATCGATATCGATGGACGTCACTACAGCATCGACAAAAATATCGACTATTACTACATCCCTAGTGCTTGTGTACGTATAGGTTTGAACCTCCCTCACCTCGACCCTACCCCCGCATCGTGCGATAGGGACAATTGCAGCTCAGAGCGATTTATACCTACAAAAAACATGGCGAGACAACGTTTCGTATTACGCTGTTTTCTTCTTCAAAAACTAGATCAATCAAGTATTTTTTTATGTCAAAATTTAAAAGAAATATGTGTTCATGATTCTGTCATTTTATATTTCGTTAGATATTATTTAGTCTCTTCTGGTAGGTCTCTAAAGACGTCAGTAATAATGGTGAATTTTTTTGTGATTTTGACGGGTCATATTTTGCCTGATAATTAATTTATCAAGAAAAAGAAAAGACAGGGGAGTCTAAACAGCTAAATTTAATTTTATGACAAAAAATTGAAGCTCTAAAAGTATTTTCCAGGAAGAAAACAGCGTAATACGTTTGTATGGAAAATTACAGACCATCCTTCCTCTTAAATCCTGTAAGAATGCACTGACAGCAAATCAAGCAACGACACACGTTAAAATTCTGATAAATATATTGCTTAATCATAGAATACGCATAATATAACATTTCTATATCTATAGGTACATTTTCATTTTTCTTATACTCAGTAACAGTATACCATACGTCTGTGCAGTATACATATTATTATGGATCTTATGAAGGATGTACCTACTAAGATCACAGGTACTATATCAGCGCCAAGTGCGGCTTAGTTCAATTTTTCTCGTTCTTGAAATGTGCGAGCGGTACACAAACTAAAGGATACTACGGAGCGGTATAGCTGATGAAAAAAAAAAGTAAATTCATTGTACATTTTGCAATCTGTATAGATCTTGTATAGATCAAATCTAGTTTAAATATTAAACACTTGTGAATAAAATAAAAATAATCTTTGAAACAATAATCGGCCAAGTACAAGTCGGACTCGCGCACGCAGGGTTCCGAACTGTATGGGAGCCCCCTTAAATATTAATTTTATTCTGTTTTTAGGGTTCCGTACCCAAAGGGAAAAACGGGACCCTATTACTAAGACTTGGATGTCCGTCTGTCTGTCTGTCCGTCAGTCAAAAGTATTTATTCGTAGAAATTGTGGTTACAAAGATTTTTTTTATATATGTACAGCACAACACAATTAGCCAATGTGGAATTCGAAAATTAGTGCTAAGTACTAATCATAATATAATGTCCATAAAAACGATAATTATTATCATTTTATAGGCAATTTCCTCATTTTGACTCTGTAATTATTACAGAAACAAAACAGGAATAAAAAGGTATGAAACTAAAAGATAAACTTAGTCAAAATATTTTCTAGTAAGTACGTAAGTAGGCATTAAATAGGGATTCTGATAATAGTAGGTAGGTAGCAATAAAATATTTAAGACAGTATCTATTGATTAATATTATCATTAAATTTAGGAATAGAAATTAATTCCTTTTAAAGATAGTTTAGTATTCTAGCAAAAATTACAAAGGCCAAGTGCTTATTAAGATATTCCAACCTATATAATATTTACAAGTAAACATATATCTTTTCTTTTTTCGATAGACTACAATGAATTAAGTATTAGGTAGTTAAGAACAGAAATATACATAATCTGTGATCTAGCTATAATGGCTTATGAGATACAGCCTGGTGACAGACGGACAGCGGAGTCTTAGTAATAGGGTCCCGTTTTTACCCTTTGGGTACGGAACACTAAAAAACTAAAAAATCCTAGAAGTATGTAGATAAACTGCATGACATCTTTTGGATCTTTTTTGAAGTAGTAACCTTAACTGTATTAGTTTCTCTAGTTACCGCTAGATGTCAAAGCTATTTAGTGCAGCTACTCACATTTAGATGGCGTAACCAGTACAAAAATTGATTAAATTATGATCCGACGACTTTATACTCGGTCTGGCACGCGGCAGCTCAGCAGTAGTTATTATTACAATTTTAAACTTTTTCATTTTCACAATAATTTTGCTCAGTTATTTCCCACCGTCCACCTCCTTTTGCTTCAAACCATGAATTTGCAATTGTTTGAAGCCAACCAACAGCAAACGATGTCGCTGTGAATTAATGTGAATTGTTTAGTTGGGCTCCATACGTCATTATTAGTTATCCTTTGTTTCCACCAGGTGCGCTGTACAAAAATGCCCCCTATTCAAAAATCGCAGACGACAAAAAATCCAACTAAGTACACCAACGAGACATGTTACGAGATAGTCAAATAACTTGTTATGATTGTCTATTTTGTAAAATATTGGATTGTGAAATAATTATGTATGTGTAGTGTATAAAATATATGAAACAAATTTCGTACTTTGGGTTTGAAGCAACTTCGTAATTGACGGATGAAGCTGTTGTTTCGTCATATTCGTTCCGCGGTCTTTTTCTGGAAAAATAAAACACTTGCATAAGATTATTATCACAAAAGTGTATTAATAATACAGTTTTGGCATTTTTATGTAGGTATCTAGTACTTACGCATTTGACGTATTATCGTCGGGATCGTCGTTTTCGAATTTATTTTTCCTGTACTTAATATTTTTTTAAATCAGTTTTAACTATTTTTCTTATTATTATATTTTAGTAATGTTGTACACGATTGTATTTTGTTACTGTTTTATAAACAATAAAAATATAAGTAAAAAATAACTAAATAAGCGATTATCGTCTTATTATAATATTTTACAATAAACAAAAATAAAAACAAATTAGAAAAAAGAACATCAAAACTTAGATCCGATCCATATGCTGCAGTCACACTAACGCGTCGGTATACCAACTAGACCAACGAGACATGTTACAGGATGACCAAATAAACTGATTAGATAATTGCCTACATTTAGGCTGACAATAATGTAATGAAAACTTTACAAAAACTTACAAAAAATTCACTGATGTTCACTAACATAATTATTACGAAGATAAATTATGATTAACATACCTTTTTTTTTCGTTCATATTCTTAGCTGTTAATTTATAGTGACCTTTTTTAGAACCCCAGGGTTTTGATTTATTACCCATAGTTTGATTTGTTGAAAATATATCACACTGTATTTACAAGATATTATGTACTCTACTTTAGAAAAAGATGAAAATATAAAGACGTAAAACTAAATAATAATGGATCTAACTAATATAAAGGTAAAGTAAGCACAAATATCGGCGAAAATTTTGCTGCGGAGAGCGTGACGCGTCCGTCCGGCAAGAGGCCTCGGCCGCGACTGTCTGTACAAGAGCGCTCACGCACACACGCACACAAAAATGTTCGAAAATAACAAAAATGTTTTTTATGTAAAATTGACCATTCTTATTTAAAAAATGGCACACTCATCAACTAGCATACTGTGTGAAAAAATATCTGTTAAAAAATCAGACTGATTGATTTGCATTTTGATACTGTTTTTAGTCGTTAAAACATTTTTTAGAGGTGTTTTCGCGATTTTTTTCTTATCGAGCGAAAATAATGGAATTGTGTTTTGGAAATACTTAACAACTAGAATGTATCCTGTAGAATATAATGTATTTTTTTTTATTTAGTTTCATGTAGTGAATCAAGCATTATTTTGTGCTATAAAACTCGCATTTAGCTCTTCACAGAACCTTAAAGCACAGAAGTCTGTGACTTAAAGACTAATGTATGAACACCAACGCATAAAACACAATGAATGTAACAGTTCAGTGGAGACGATAAGCACGAACACTTAACATAACTAACACAATAACTTTAATAAAACATTAAAAAAGATAGCACAAAACTGCTGATAACGGAAAAGATTGATTGACTTTGACATTTTGCAACTCGAGCAGCCTTGAATGGACATAGAGAATGTAATTGGGAAAGTCAAAATGGAAATTACCATTTAAACAAGAATTGAATTGAATTGAAATTACCATTAATTGTCTATGGTGGAAAATAAGGGCATTTTTTTTTCTTTTTTAGATTCCAGCCCATGTGTGAATTGTTTAGTTTGGCTCCATACGTCATTATTAGTTATCCTTTGTTTCCACCAGGTGCGCTGTACAAAAATGCCCCCTATTCAAAAATCGCCGACGACAAAAAATCCATTAATATAGGTACCTAGGTTTTAATTAAAATACCTGTGTGCCAAGTTTCGTCGAGATTCGTTAAAAATGGTAGGTAGGTACTTACATGTTATTCCTCGTCAAATTCAGCAATCTGGTATGATTGATTTTACGAGCTGATTTTTTACTTGTCTTGTTGCGTTTATTACCCATTTTGAAAATTATTACACCAATAAATCTTAAGTAAGGATGTGCAAAAGTTGCACACATCTGCTCTCGACAGCGCCCGGCGGTAAAGTACTCGTAAGTTCGTATAGGCCGGGTGGCTAGCCCTGGTGTCAGAGTTTTTAGGCCGCCTGAAGGCCTCTGACATGGCTAGGGGGCCTACAATTAAAATTTAACAAAATAAATTGCTTTAGTAGCTTATCATCTTAGTTTTTGTTTTATTACAAAAAGCTAAACATTTTAATGTTGAACTCACTTTGTTATTTCAGCACACGGGTCTAACGTTGGCTGAATAGTTGTGTTTGTACTTTGAACATTGCTGTGCTGTCGTTTCCTGCAAAAGTGAACAGATAAAAATGACAATTTTTATATTTTTCGTGCCGAGTGCCGCTACAGTGATCAAAGGTAGGCATTATCTCTTACCATCACGAAAGAGTCTACTTAAAAATATCATGAATAATAATAATTGTATTTGATAATAATAACTATTTGATAAAATATGCTCACACACTGATATACTACTAAAAACAATAATGTAATGCGGGCCGCAGCTTGGTCAGCTCTGATAAAAAATATTAAAATATGTAATGTACCTACATCATTATTTAGTATAAGTAGGACCTACTACGAGTGTTACATATTTAATATTATTATAATACTGGCTGCAACCCGCGGTTTCACCCGTGGACTCATATGAATAGTACAAACTATCGGGATAAAATAAATGCTATATTCTATAACTAGCTGCGCCCCGCGGAACCCGCGTTAATCCGGGATAAAAACTAGCCTAAGCTATCCTCATATAAATTTCATCAAAATCTGTCAAGCCGTTGGACCGTGAAGGAGTAACAAACATACTTACATAGGTAGGTACTTACAAATCCTCGAATTTTATAATATTAGTGTGATATTGGGTCGATATGGTAGTTTTATCTTCGTACAACATGATATTTCTACCCCACTGTAGTAATTTTATTGTGGTACTAGCTTAAAACCCGCGGCTTCGCCCGCGTGGTCTTAGTACATAGGTACTTGCTTAAAATGAAAATAGCCCGCGGTTAGACCCGCGTTGTATTGGTACTTGCTTAAAATTAAAAAAGGCTGTCTGATGGCCTGCGTTGTCATATTACTTGCAATGATAATGGCCCACGGTCTGGCTCGCGTTGTTTTAGTAATTGCTCAAAATAATAAAAACCCAGTTTGGCCCGCGTTGTCTTGGCACTTGCTTAAAATAATAATAGCTTGTGTAGCCCAGCATTGTCGTTTAACGTATTACTTGCAAGGATAATGCCTACGGTTTGGCCTGAATCGTCTTAGTGTTTGGCTGGATAAAAAACGTATTGTATGGGTCAGAGTGTTTGGCCACCATAGGGAGAATGAAAGGAAATTGCATGCAGCGGAGATACGAATGCTGAGATGAATGTGCGGAGAGACAAGAATGGATAAGATTAAAAATGAGTATGTTAGAAGAAGTCTGAAAGTAGCGCCAGTGACTGAGAAATTAAAGAGTGGCAGGCTATCTTGGTAAGGGCATGAGACGGGAAGAGAGTAATGTCACGAAAAGAACCCTAAATATGATGGTAAGCGTCAGAAATAGGAGGTGACGACCAAAAAAAGTGTGGATGAATTGTGTGCAAGATAATATGCGAGAGAAATGAGTTGATGATGAGATGGCGTATGATAGAGTGAAGTGGCGAAAAGAAACGTGCTGTGCCGACCCCACCTAGTGGGATAAGATAAGATAATATTTATTGTCATCAAGTAAATCTAAGGGCAGGATGATGATGATAATAGGTCACGGTTTGGCCTGCGTATTCTTAGTACTTGCTTAAGATGGTATATAAATTACGCAGCTTAGCCCGCGTTGTCTTAATACTTGCTTAAAATTATAATAGCTTACCGTTTGGCCTGTGTTGTCGTATTATTTGTAATGATAATAGCCCACGGGCTGGCCCGCGTTGTTTTAGTAATTGCTTAAAATGATAATAAACCACAGTTTGGCCCACGTCGTCTTGGCACTTGCTTAAAATAATAATAGTTTGTGGTTTCGTCCGCATTATCGTATAACGTATTACTTGAAGGGATAATGTCTACGGTTTGGCCTAAATTATCCCAGTATTTGGCTAGAATAATAACAGGTCGTGGTTTGGCCTGCACATTCTCAGTACTTGCTTATAATGGTAATTTATAGCACGTAGCTTGGCCCGCGTTGTCGTAGTACTTGCTTAAAATTATAAGGGTAGTATTTAAACGCAAATCAAAAAATAACCTCATTCTATGCAATAAGATTCCAAATTCCCATCAAAATTACTGATTGCATAGCATAATATTCAACTCAAAATATCACTAAACACACTACAATTTATTTTCGCAGCGTACAGCGATTTTTCCTAAAGCAAAAGCTTTTTCATCAATGCACAGCTAATAATCTTAATGCACATTATACCTGTTAACTCTTTTTCTTTTAAATATAGCTTCTATTTTTATATTATTTACAGCAGTTTTTTGAAATAAAACAGCATTTTATTAATCACAGTCGTCTTAATATTTAACCTAAACTAACCTAACCTAAACTAACCTAACCTAACCTATTTTTTGTTTCACACCTAATCTATAAAGGCGATTCGCTTCTGGCACTTCGCCGGCCGCTGCCGCGGCACGCTCGCTTCGCTCGCTCGGCTCGTGCGTTGTTTTGTCATGTTCTAACATAACCTAACCTATTTTTTGTATCACACCTAATCTAATTTCTTCACTAATTTACCCTAAAGAAACCATCCATTGATCTAGACCCCTGATAACAGAGCATTCCCTAGGAAGCGAGGGTCAACTTAGGGATTATGCGACTGGGATAGTTATTTTGCTATGAAATATGAAAAATTTGCTGTGCAGTCAGTATTTATGCTATGTATGTAGTATTTTTGTACAAAAATAAATTTAACTGTATTACATTATGAGCAAAAAAGTAATGTCATATTGATGTAAAATTTCGAATTATCTGCAGTTTGAGTTTTGTTAAACATTTAGTTTATTTGTAGTGAAGTAAGTTATTTGATGTAAAAAAGAATATAAATGATGAGTATGTATTGATAGGCGATTATTTATTTGATATGCAATTTATATTATCCCAAATTATAATAGCCTGCCGTTTGGCTTGCGTTGTCGTATTACTTGCAATGATAATAGCCCATGATAATAGTCTGGCCCGCGTTGTTTTAGTATTTTCTCAAAATGATAATGAGTACTTACTTTAAATGGTATTTCCCCACAGATTGACCCGCGTTGTTTTAGTACTTTCTTGCTTAAAATAATAGCTCATGGTTTAGCTCGGGTTTTCGTATTACTTGCAAAGGTAAGATTAGCCTGCTTTGTCTCAGTGTTTGCTTAAATTCGCTCGTGTCTAAAGCTTTTTACGGAGTACCTACGACAATTTTTAGATGAAATTGATATGCAAAATATTTGAAATTAATTAAATAATAATTGTATGATTTATTCATGTTCAAATAATTATTTTTTGGCCACATTGGATTTAACGGTTAATTCAATATTTTTGTTCTTAGTATTAAGATCTCAATGTAACACAGTTCAACAGTAAATATGTTCTTTGACTTTCATAGCCTACGGTTTGGCCCGCGTTGCCTTATAACTTGTCAGAAGATAAATACTTAATAAAGTTATATGTTAAAATACCTACTCATTCTTTATGTGGTAAAAAGAATATTTTTCGGTACATTGCTCACTCATGAACCATGTAGTTTCCCACTCGCATACCAAATTATATCCAACTCCATTCGCATGTCATGGTCCACATCACAATCGTAAGGTCCTAATCCTGGTCTGACCACTGAGCTTTGAAACTTATGTACGAAATTTACACTAATGGCTTTTTATTGATGGAAAACATTGAAACAACCTGCAAAGGCACGTCCATAGAGAAAAATCGATGTATATGAATTCAGCAACCCGCGCTCGGCCAGCGTGATGGATATGGCTCAATCACCCTTCGTGGGTAGGCCTACGTTCAGTAGTGGACTATTAAAAAAGCTCAGTACAGGTATTCAACATGTTTCATTAAATTATTAGAAATTTAATTTTGATTATCCTGAAATCAATGACAATCTTGCCCAAAACCGTTCACCCAGTCAAAAGTGGCCGAGACACTTGTAGGACTTTCAGGCATTCTCTGACCCTGTACAGATGAAAAAGTAGCACACAAGTAGGTATATTTTATTTGAGAAATACATATTGTACCTATATCTAGACGACAGGCATGTTCTAGGATTCTATTATACTCATCATTTGACTTACTTTTACTATGGTACCAACCCCGAAATCACGTAAATAAAATCTGCTGTTCAACATAAAAAGTTCATCGACCCGCGGCAAAATGTAAAGAATAGGTAATTTTCGCTTTTTCAGGTAGAACCCATAGTAAAGTAAGTTTATTTATCCGTATGTACCCTAAGTTCAAATCTATTGGCTCACAAAATAAAATCTTTCGTAAACTATTAGGGGCCCATTTTGCCCCATTGACGGATGAGTCAATATCTAAATTTTATTCTAGATACTTCACTATATTACTAAAAAAATGCGTTCAGGTTATTTTTCATGCTTTTATAGGACGTTTGGTCTAGATTTCGACAAGGAATCTGGGACTTTTCCCAAAACGTCAATATAGTCATCTATTAGTTAAAAGGGTGGGCTATTTTTAAACAATATTGCATCGATTTACGAATAGATTTTTAGCATTTTTTTAAGAAATTGTTATCGTGACCCACTGAAATTTTCCTGGATAGCAGTAGGTACCCCAAGTGGTAATTTGTGTTATTGTCTAGCATCGTACCAAATTTTGTTAGAATTCATTTACCCGTTTTATCTTAGTTTTATCTGATAATTTTGGCTATCCCTAAGAGACCCTATAGATTTTCCGGGATAAAAAAAGTTACTGTATTAAAACATGTTATGTGCTTCCTACATACCAGATTTCATTCATAACCGTTCCGCTCGTTGGATGTAATTTATGTTTTTTTCACCAACTTTGGGACCCTATTTGACCTCTTAGATAAAGAAAATTCAGAAAAACAGGAACAAACGTATTTTTCATTTTGTCTGAGTAGCATGTTAACAAAGTTTTAAGTCAATCGGTACAGGAATACAAAATATTCTTACAAACGAAAAGAGCCCGTTTTACCCCGTCAAAGGTCAAAAGTTCAAAGTTTTCGTCTTTAGTGCTCCATTACGTCATACAATGTACCTATATTCCATATTTCAAGTTTATATCTTTAGCGGTTTGGGCGGCAGCCGAAACTGATTAATTTTGGCTATCCCTAAGGATCCCCATAGAATTTCCGGGATAATAATAGTTCATGTGTTGAAACATGTTGTGTGCTTCCTCCATACCAGATTTCATCCATAACCGTTCAGCTCGTTGGATGTAATGGACGCTTTTTTCACCAACTTTGGGACCCAATTTGACCCCTTAGATAAGTAATATTCGGAAAAACAGAAACAAACGTAACTTTTATTTTGTTTGAGTAGCATGTATACAAAGTTTTAAGTCAATCGGTAAAGGGAATAAAAAGTTACATACAAACGAAAAGGGCCCGTTTTACCCCTTTAGAGGTCGATTTTTCAAAATTCCGTTCTTAGTGCTCCATTACGTGGTCCAATGTATCTTTGTTCCAAATTTCATGTTCGTATCTTTAGCGGTTTGGGCTGTAGGCTGTCTGTCAGTCAGTCACTCAGCGAAGCCTTTTATATAATAGATAATATTACGTTTTATATGGCGTGCTGGAGAGGAGGCCTATATCCAGCAGTAGGTGGACACAGGCTAATGATGATGATGATGATAATATTACAATATATAGGTAGGTACTTACCACTCGGCCAGTCGACGTCCAATGTTTTTTTTACGCCTAGTGGCCTTACTGATTCCTCCCATCTCGGAAACAGACCTTCTGTACAATACTTTCAACAAAAATTTTTATTTACATAAAGTCTTTCAAACCTAAACAAGTATCTATAAAATAAACTTTTTTAACTTGGCTTTGCCTTTTTATTTCCTGTTTAATTGATAAATTATGTAAGAATAGAAAAAAAAATATTAAAAATATGTTTTAGTAGCGCAAGCGCGTCCTTCCTTTGCGAGTCACCGGCACAGACTGACCCGTCCCCCGCCAAGGGCCCCGCGGGTGATGGCGCGGGACGCTCAGACGAAATTGTTCCAAATAACATAAAATATTAATTTTGGGTTTAAAAATAAGGTAAAAAATGAATTTACTTATTTTTAAATTTCCTATCCGAGGGTGTAAAAATATTTCGCGACGCAATCATTATCATCACGGCATCGCATGCTATAGGAACGAAAACGACGTTCGTTAAATATTTTTTTATTCATGATGTATTAAGTAATTTATATTTTTTTCTAACTGAAAAGATAGGGTACAGAATAAACTTATTGACAATATTTTTTTTTATGGCTGTTGAATTATTAGTTACTTCAGCATGTCGAGTTAAATATACGCATTTGGCGAATCTTAAAGGCTTAAGAAGATAAATTATGATTAACATACCTTTTTTTTTCGTTCATATTCTTAGCTGTTAATTTAAGGTTCGCGCACATTTTGTCGGGCCGCATCGCAGCGCAAAAATCCGCTCAAATCGCTTATATGTATTTTATATGAACTAACGCACACTGTGCCGGGGCGCAGCGGGCCGCATTTTCCTCATTTCCATACTAATATTGCGCTGCGGCCCGCTCCGCCCCGCTGCGGCCCGACATAATGTGCGCGAACCTTTATAGTGACCTTTTTTAGAATTCCAGGGTTTTGATTTATTACCCATAGTTTGATTTGTTCAAAATATATCACACTGTATTTACAAGATATTATGTACTCTACTTTTGAAAAAGGTGAAAATATACACACGTAAAACTAAATAATAATGTATCTAACTAATATAAAGGTAAAATAAGCACAAATATCGGCTAAAATTTTGCTGCGGAGAGCGTGACGCGTCCGTCCGGCAAGAGGCCTCGGCCGCGACTGTCTGTACAAGAGCGCTCTCGCACACACGCACACAAAAATGTTCGAAAATAACAAAAATGGTTTTTATGTAAAATTGACCATTCTTATTTAAAAAATGGCACACTCATCAACTAGAATATTGTGTGAAAAAATATCTGTTAAAAAATCAGACTGATTGATTTGCATTTTGATACTGTTTTTAGTCGTTAAAACATTTACAGCTTATGTACCTAGGTTTTAATTAATATACCTGTGTGCCAAGTTTCGTCGAGATTCGTTAAAAATGGTAGGTAGGTACTTACATGTTATTCCTCGTATAATTCAGCAATCTGGTATGATTGATTTTACGAGCTGATTTTTTACTTGTCTTGTTGCGTTTATTACCCATTTTGAAAATTATTACACCAATAAATCTTAAGTAAGGATGTGCAAAAGTTGCACACATCTGCTCTCGACAGCGCCCGGCGATGGACTGGCATGAATCAGCGGGATTTTAAATTTGTTTTTTTATTTTTTTTTGAAATGGTCCACTTTTACTGAAAACTGAGACCTAGGTTCTTTCAAATGTTTGCTGGGATAACACATATTTTTTTTGTGACCGTTTATCTTCAAACGTTACTGTATGAAGTTGATTCATTTTACCCACGGGATCGTTAAAATAGAACACTTCACAATGTTTTTCCATAGAGCCGAATTTATTTAATTGTGTTTTTGTTCCCGACATTTTTTAAAGTACTTTATGATAATTTTATCCACAAAATACATTATATACATTAATCGTTTTTAAAGGTTTAATTTCGAATATCCGTAACGACGAATCGACTAATTAACTCGTTTACTTTATTTTGCTTCGCCTTAATGGTAGAAAATGACAATAGTTATGATGACTGGGTAAAAATACATTGTTATAATTATACTCGGAATTTTAATTCGATTCCAGATTTGACATTAGCTACTGTCATTTTTGACAGTATGTACTGTCAAAAACTGTCAAAAATGACAGTAGCTAATGTCAAATCTGGAATCGAATTAAAATTCCGAGTATAGTCCGTAACTTAGAATATCAAAAATATTGGACACGTATTTTTGTCAATCAAACAACAAATGCATTGTGTTGTGAGCAACTTTAACTATGGGGTCAAACCGGAATTCGAGAAAATAGCATCAGCTGTTTCATACATTTTGCAGCTTTGTGGTCGAAAAATAGCCTGAATAACCCCCTTTCGGCTAAGTACAGGGCAAGCAGATAAATCTGTGTAAATACGTGTTTACGTAAGTATTTAATTAGTAGTTAGGTACAAATTCACACACTAAAAAAAACCTTAGCTTTTTAGGGTTCCGTACCCAAAGGGTAATACCGGGACCCTATTACTAAGCCCGATTACAGAGGCGCCAGCGTAAATTTAATAGCAACGTAAAAAGCGTTATCTCCAATGATGTTAAATATCTTCAATGGTTATCTCTGTCGAATGCCTAAAGTAAAAAAGAAACAGGACTACGCCATTTAGCTAATATAGTTACGCTGGCGCCTCTGTAATCGGGCTTACTGTCCGTCTGTCTGTCTGTCACCAGGCTGTATAATATAAAGTTATCAAGAACGGTGATAGCTAGAACGATGAAATTTTCACAGATGACGTATTTCTGTTGCCGCTATAACAACAAGTACAGAATATAACTAAAAACAGAAAAAAAATAATTAAGGGTTACGGTAAAAAAAAACAGGTTTGGATTTTTTTTACCGTTTTTCGCTGGATATTAGTAACGGTGACAGGTAGATGCTTGAAATATTCACAGAATATTTAGTAAAATATTCTCTTTAAAAATAAATAGTAAAATTAAATAGATAATTTAGTTCTCAACAAAAAACGTGATTTTTTTGCCCGATATTATATTAACAACGGTAACAGGAAGATACTTGAAATATTCACGGAATATTAAATTGTATATTCCCTTCAAAAATAAGTAATTAAAATAAAATACATTAAGGGGGGCTGCCATACGGTACGGAACCCTTCGTGCGCGAATCCGACTTGCACTTAGCCGATTATTTCTTTTGTCTATTTAGTTTGGACATGAGCTAAATAATGATTAAGAAGTCGTAAGGTATGTTGACTTACTAATAATGTCATGAGACATAAAGTATTGTTTCTAGTTCTAATAACTTTATTAAAATAAGGATAACAAGTCGAGATTATTTTTGAAATATTACCATGGTAAAATATTTTACTAAATTAATTATTAAATCGGACAAAATAAAATGAAATTGAATTTATTAAGTTTGAATTTAATAGATACACAGGGTCATAGGTATTGAACGCAAAACCTTTTTAAGGGCGGGTCTAGTACATCTAGACAAACAACTTTTGTTCTAGGACATTTGAAAAAATCGCAAAAATAAATTCGCTTCTCCTTCCGTTTTGACGAATTTTTTTGTATGAAAAGGCTGATTTTTTGTTCGTGATTTTCCAAAAGTACTAGAACAAAAGTTGTTTGTTTAGATTTACTAGACCCGCCCTAAAAAGTTTTTGCGTTTAATACCTATGACCCTGTAGGAATATTATAAATTATAAGCTATTGCATAGCTTCTATCGCGGGCCTTGAGCGCGGGGACCGAATCCAGAAATTCCGTAACGAAAAAACCTCACGCTCCCCACTCCGACGGGCAAGGAGGTGTGGCTTGAAGGCCGTGCATCGTCTAACGTCGTTTGAACTCGTTTCGGTTCGGCAGTCTTCGACACGGCGTTGTGTGCGATTAGACGTATTGTACGACTCTACGAAACTCGCACGAATCGAGACGAGCTGCTCCGAAATCGGACGAATACATAAGCAGCTGTTTATGAGAAAGTATATAGGTGTATTGTATAGGTATGCTATGCAATAGCTTTACCGCGGCAGTCCCCGAGTGCCACACGTCTTTTTTTTTATAAGTTTTGGCCCGGTTTTTGCCATTTCAATTCTATTTCAAAATTATTGCAAATAAATAGATTATAAACAATGTAACACCATAAATATTGTTTGAATGAATGTCAAAGATTTAAATTTTAAAAAATATTAAAAATATTATTTTTAGCATTCAAATTATCTACACGATAATTAGAATTCAAAGTGGCCAAAAGTGACACTACAATGACCACAACTGGTGCATCTACAATTCTACATAGGTATCTTGAAAATGTAGTAAGTACATTTAAGAAGATAATTTTGTTGTCCATTTGTCAGCTCTACCTTAATATAGAGCCCTATATTATAGCCCGATATTTTTTATTAATTAAGGCTCAGTAAGTAAACGATATAAATATTATAGGTTAATATTAAACCGATTATCAACTCAATATAATAATCTTGAAAATGTACCTAGTACTTCGGTACTTACCTACATTTAGTTTTGTTCCCATTTGTTGGCTCTACCTTAAAGATAGAGCCCTAGATAGATATTTTTTATTAATTAAGGCTAAGTTACTAAACGATATACCTAAATATTATAGGTTAATATTGCACCGATCATCAATTCAACATCATGATTTCAGCCATGAAATGTCTACTACTAGACATAGGTCTCCCCTATTGATCTTTCGTAAGACCGATTGGAAGTGGCCTGCATAATAATGTAGTCGGAACACGGTACGTGGTCTCCACTCGAGATCTTTTGGTTCCCATGAGTCATCCGTCTTCTGTGACTGCCATTAACTAATTAAATATATACTACACTCTATCTACTTTTTACTATGATCTTATAATATACTCACTCAGTCATTTTATTATTTTGAGATAATTCATCATCACATTCTGCGAGTGGTTCTTCATCAGCTGTAGTGTTTATAGACACGCTGAAACAGTAAAAGCTGGTAAGTTGTGTTTAGAAATAACAGCATATTTAGAGCAGATTCTAAAGAAAAAATGAATCATTGGATTCACCTACTCATCTATCGTTGGAGTATTGAAATTCTCAGGTTGCAATTCTACTAATGGACTGGTAGTATCCTACACTCATGACTGTTTTTTTGACCAGTAAATTAAATACAGGGTACATACACACTTTTGGTCATACTGATATAATTTAGTCTATGTCAAATAGTTACCAAAATTAACGAAAACAACTAAAAATTTTAGAATATACTCATGTACCTGAAGAGAAAGATGAAGAATAAAATAATTGAACCACCTTTAGAAATGTTACTATGGAAATTTACGTGGTTTTCACACATTTTAAACGATATTAAACGGGACTCACTCACGTGTTCGTATAGTCATAACACGACTATAGTTTCGATCGCGTTCGGCGACCTTTCTCAAGTTGGCGAGTGCTAACACGCGGAGCCGTCTCGCAATGCACTGAATGTCCGCGTGTTAGCACTCGCCAACTTGAGAAAGGTCGCCGAACGCGATCGAAACTATAGTCGTGTTATGACTATACGAACACGTGAGTGAGTCCCGTTTAATATCGTTTAAAACCTTTAGAAATATTGTTGCGAAGGTAATTTTACTTTAAAAATGAGTAAACTTTATAATGTTACTATAAAAGGGAGTAATTTACATACCGTTTCTTATAGTTCTCTTTCCCTGTCCTTCTTTTAGATAATGACACTGATTTCTGTCTAACTTTATTTTTTTTATTAGCCATTTTCAATTATTATACTGTTGCGTAAATGTATGAACGGGCGGAGAAAATTTGGCAAACGTCTAGCGTTGGCGAGCGCCCGATTGCAACTGACGGGGTAGCGGGCGGCGCGGCGTCATGTCAAACCGCTGGGAAATATTCAAGTTTTGGGATAAATATTTAAATTAAAAAATATAGGAATTTAGTTGGAACCCAAATTTTAGCAGGTTCTCTGTAGTATTTAAAGACAAACATATCCATATAAAAATGATGTGGAAAGTCAGAAATTTCATTATTAAGTAATTCAATTTAGACTTTTACATTAAGCTGTTTTTGGATTTTTTTATGATCGAGTAAAGTACACCCTATCGTGTAACAAATTAGCACATTACTTAGACAATATCCTTAAGTACATATATCGTATATTATAAGCAAGACCGATATTTAGTAGTAAATACCTAAAAAATTTGATCTAGCAAAACGTTTTTCTCCGCTTCTTCACTGGTGGCTCGCCTTAAAGAAAACCGCATCAAAATCCGTTGCGTAGTTTTAAAGATATTTATAAGCATAACAAAGTATTAACTAGACATGGCACTAAATAATAAAAAGTAAGAGAGGGCGAGATGTGCAAGTATTAAAGTGTGAACAGGACGAAACTAATATCTTCTGTCTCTATTTGCGTACCTATACGTTTTTTTTTGCCTGACTACTACGCACGGCCTAGGCGTAATAGTCAGACAAAATTACGCTCCAAAAACCAAAAACTACTGTTGAATTTTTGATGAGATGCTTAAGTAAATCAACATATGTATGAACTATTATCTATTTTCTATCACTTCTATCAGTATTTTGCAGGTTTTTAGGGTTCCGTACCCAAAGGTTAAAAACGGGACCCTATTACTAAGACTTCGATGTCCGTCTGTCCGTCTGTCTGTCTGTCACCGGGCTGTATCTCATGAACCATGATAGCTAGGCAGCTGAAATTTTCACAGATTATGTATTTCTGTTGCCGCTATAACAACAAATACTAAAAACAGAATAAAGTAAATATTTCAGGGGGGCTCCCATACAATTAACCAACGTGATTTTTAGGAGTTTTTTTGCTCGATATTAACAACGCAAAGAAGAATAGAGCTACCATACGGTACGGAACCCTTCGTGCGCGAGTCCGACTCGCACTTGGCCGATTTTATTACTATTATCTAGAGTCTAAATATGATGAAATTAAAACAACGTATATAGCTACCTAAGTATGTATAGCACATCTTTTTTCTCACACCTTATACGCTAGTAACTTCTGCAGTCATTTTCCCTCCACGATATAAGCATACATAGGGACAGACAGCGGGATGCGACTTTGGTTTATACTAGGTATGTAGTGATAGTGATAGTGATGAAGTACCTAGTAGGTATAGATTTAGAGTGCAGGGCAATGGTCTCCCCCATTTCTTTCCACGCATCGAAACATCGATCTTCTTGTGGTATAATAAAATTATTACCTATTTATCTGTACTTAGATGATAAATGGTTCTATTAAAACAGAGATTTGAATCTATCAATTCATAAAGTCCTCTCAAAGTTAGTTGAAACCTCGTTGAAAACATTCAATCTGCATGGTGAGCAATTATTTTTAAAATAATTTCTAATCGGCCAGTGGCTTCCAAAGCGATCCGCGTTCCATTCTGGAACACGTTTCAATTCGAATTTCGTATTTGGAACGGCGCGACCGGTCGCCCTTGTAATAGTTGGCTGGTGTTATCATAGAACCAGCATCTCTTGACCCTTGTCTTAGCTTCTTTATCGCTTTATTCCGTCGCGATAAAGACCAAAGATGGAGTTGACAAGTGTCTTTGTAAAGTGGTCGCAAGTCGACGGCAAGTGCAGCGCGAACGAAAATATCCGTCGCGCCGAGTTGTTTTGCCGCCTTATCACTCGGGTCAAAGATTAAGGATGGTAGATACGGGGTTAAAACTTTGCCTAATTGTAATTGCTTCCAAGAAGTTAAAGAATGAAATAAATGTGATCATTGTTAGGTCGCGTGGTCGATTAATTATTGTCATCACTTATTTTAGTCCTAAAATCAAATATACATATAAATAAATGTATAATAAGCGCTTTATAAGAATTTTATAAGCGCTTCAGGCCATCGTTATGAACAACTTTAACTAAGGGACCAAGACTGCCTCTGTGGCTCAGTGGTTAGTGACCCTGACTTCTGGATCAAAGAGGTGTGGGTTCGATTCCCGTGTGTCTGGATGTTATTTAGGTACTACATATTTATATAAGTATGTATTTAAAAATATGCATATGTTTATGTAGTATATCAGTCTCTGGCATCCATATCACTTGCTTTGCTTAGGTTGGGGGTCAGAGACCGTGTGTAAGATGTCCCCTAATATTTATATTTATTTAAGCCGGAATTCGAGCAAAAAAACAGCTCTTTCATATTTTTTGTCGATTCCGAGTTGGAGTTTTGTGTGGAACAGCTATTTTTTTTTTGTATTAAAAGAGGATTGAGTTTGGCAACTACATATTTATCTCACTCTACATTTGAACTCAATAGGTAGGTACGTACTTATAAGATACCAGAAAAGATGTTTGAAAAAAAAATAATATTCCGTATTTAATGATTAAATATTTAATTACCTGATACTGCAATTGTTTTCTCAGAAAATTGCGTTGCAATGACTTTTCATTTCACGAGGCTATACAAAAAATAACGGAACCTTTGTATTTAAGATATTATTTTAAAAAATCATCACATAAAAAGTTATAAAAATTTAATGTTCTAAGAAAATATTTTAATGTAGGTTCGATTCTTCCAGATAAAACGGAACGTTTTTAAAGCATCTGGGGCTCTATTTTTCAATAGGTGACCCGCAGGGCGTGCACGCAAATGGGCACTGGGTAAAAGCAGGACTGGGCGAGCATAAGAGCGGGATAGCAAATCATCTGATTATAAAAGTTATTTTCTGACGAATCTGACGTTTCGAAAATTCAGTTCCTGATGAAAGTTTTCTTTTTGCAGTTTGTCCACTCTACGTAGTGTAATCTAGAGCGCTGGCGCGGGGAGCAGCAAGGGGCAAAGGCGGGCTCTCGGCTCGCCAACTTAAAAATGCCGCCGCAGAGCCTCCGAATCGATACGAGGCGCGTCACGTGCCGCCGGCAGCGACCAATCACCGCGCGCCGCCGCCGCGGGGAGCGGGGGCCGCCCGCCCGCCGCCCGCCGCCCGCCAGTGCACTACACCACGCCGACGAGGACGGACGCTCGCGCGCGACAACACGCAGTTTCTCCGAAAACCGGTCCGATGCATCACATGTTATAGTGCAGTGTTCGTTATGAGTGCGTGGACGGAAGATGCGCTGTCCTGGCGCGACGACAGGCTCGGCCTCACCGACCTGTCCACCGCTACCACCAACAGACGGAAACTACGTAGTGCCCCGTACAAACTCCACCGGCCGCATCTGCTGCCGGCGCAGCCCGAGCCGCCGCCGGAAGTCTCCGGGACGCACATCTCGAGACTCTACCCGGAACTCTTGGCGCTGATCTTCGAGAGGCTGCCGATCCGAGACCGCGGCCGAGCGGCGCAAGTTTGTCGGACTTGGCGTGATGCAGCCGATCGCCGGTCCGTGTGGCGCGGAGTGGAGGCGTCGCTGCACTTGAAGAGACCTGCCCCAGTGTTGTTCTCTTCGCTAGCTCGACGGGGAGTGAGGAAACTACAAATTTTATCGCTCAGAAGAGGTCTCAGAGACGCCGTGGCCGCGTTGCCCGGATTAGAGTCGCTATCTCTGAGCGGGTGCTACAGCGTGACCGACGCAGCGCTGGCCAGTGCGTTCGCCTCCGACATGCCCTCGTTGAGAAGATTAGACTTATCTCTGTGCAAGCAACTGACTGATTCCTCGCTCGGCAGGATAGCGCAATCGCTCAAAAATCTGGAAGAATTGGAGCTCGGAGGGTGCTACAGCATAACAGACACGGGCCTGCTGCTCATCGCGTGGGGCCTGAGGAAACTGCGACGCCTGAATCTGAGGTCATGCTGGTACGTGAACGATACGGGAATAGCCCACCTGTGTGGCGGCGGCGAGGCCCGAGGAACGCCGGAACTCGAGCATTTAGGACTTCAAGACTGCCAAAGGTTAACAGACGAGGCGCTGAAACACGTAGCGTCCGGGCTTCCAAAACTCAAATCTATAAACTTATCGTTCTGCGTGGCCGTCACAGATGCAGGCTTGAGGCATCTGTCGCGGCTGCAGTTTTTAGAAGACATCAATTTGAGGGCGTGTGACGGGATTTCCGACATGGGCGTCGGTTATTTGGCCGAGAGCGGGAGACTCAAGGCTCTGGACGTGTCGTTCTGTGATAAAGTGGGAGACGAGGCGCTGTCCCACGCTAGCCTGGGGCTGTCTGGGTTGCGGCTGCTGTCGCTGAGCGCTTGCCGTTTGACAGACGAAGGGCTCGAGAGAGTGGCGAGGCTATCGCAACTGCATACGTTAAATATAGGCCAATGTACGCGGATCACGGATCGAGGATTACGCGCCTTAGGGGAAGGTTTGCTCAGTCTGACGGCGATAGACTTATACGGGTGCACGTGCATCACGCCGCAAGGCTTGGACTACATCGTGAAGTTGCCTCGGCTGAGCGTTCTCAATCTCGGCCTGTGGCATGTGCGGTGACCACACACGTGCTAGTCTGTGTGAACGTTTGTTTGTGTGAGTGCGACGGCCATGTTGAAGTGAAGGAGCGCCAAGGTTGTATACTCGGGACATGATTTAACCAATTTTAAGATATTAAAACTATTGAATTATATTTTAGGAAATGGGGTGGCTTTCTTTGGAGTTTTGTTTGGACCGGTTACGTTAGGAATAATTAATGGCACGTCAGAATTAATTAATGCGCATCAAAATGTCTTTAGTAACTTTTCTGTTTATGAAATGAGGTTACTGACATCTACATATTAAAATAAACATTTAACTAGATTTTCTCTATAATTGAAGCTATTTTTTTTCCTTGTAATTCAATGCAGGCATATAATGGACATTTTATAAGCATATTAATATTTTTGATGTGCCATTGCTAAGATAAGTCTTTTGTGATTAAAATTTCGTTTAGTTAATATTGGTAAAATTTTAATGTTTTCAAGTTTTGTTTGATAAACGCCAAGTTTCTGTTAATTGTTTCAAGAAAGTTACCCCAATGCCTAGTCGCAATGTTGGACCAGACTTTTTGGACGATTTATTAACTAATCATTTCATTGAGTTTTGCGCAATTATGTTGATTTTTCGTTGTGATTAAGAACAAGTTTTTTAATGTCGAAATGGTCTGGTTATGTTGTTGCTCCATTAGTTAGGTAGATATTTAGCCATTCTTCAAATTATAATTGTTTTTTATTCGACCTTAAGTAAATTGTTAGGAGAATTGAATTTGTTAAGTAAATAAGGTATTTCGTTTAAGCGGCGACTGAGAAGCTCAAGATTTTAGCAGTTTATTTATAAAACTGTTGTTTCATTTTTAGCATGTAATAGTTTGATTTCGATGCTCGTACCGTGTGTTGAAAATGGAGACATGCTATTTTGTTTGGTTTGATGACTATTTTAACATCAAAACACGTCACGTCAGTTTATGAAAACTAGTCATAGCTGCGCATACATACAAGTATACTGTAAAATTAATATTAAATGTTCCATTACAAATTCCATTCTATCAGTTTCATAAAATCACTTATGTAAAAAAATATCAAGACAAGATACCTACCTACTTGAAATTATTCTTAAGAGACGAATTAAAACGATTCGTTGCATAAACTGCTATACCTACAATAACAATACATAAATGTAACATTAATTTAAAGTAATTTAACCATATTCGATCAAATACAACAGGTAAATAAATATTGCGTAACGATCTATTTAAGTTTATGTTAGGTAAAGGATTGACGATTAAAGCAGGAACTTTATAATAAAATAATACAATCGCTATGAAATGTAACTAGAATTGTATAAATACGGTTTTACTTCTGTAAAATCCGATTAAAAAGAACTTTTGTTATAACGACGAAAATTCAGCAAAGTTACAAGTATGTAATTGATTTCTATGTGCTCACTGTTTACAGAAGATACCTATATCACCTTACGCTCGGATTTTGTACTTGTATACTTAATAAGTTTGCAAATATGGCATGCCAATAGACTGCAAAAAAATTGGCATTTAATGCCTATACTCGGAATTTTAATTCGATTCCAGATTTGACATTAAATTTCATTCATTTGACATTTTCAATGGAGAAAAAATGTCAAATGAATGAAATTTAATGTCAAATCTGGAATCGAATTAAAATTCCGAGTATAAGTACAGTCAAACCTGGATAAGAGAGAGTTGAAGGGACCGCCATCTAATTCTCGCTTAAAGAGGTTTTTCACTTATCCAGGTTTCTCACTTATCCAGTCTCGGAAGTGGCTACTCTCTCTTATAGAGGTTAAAAAATACGTCTTATTTGTATGTAGGTATCTACATGCGTGAAGAATGATAAATATGTTTATAAATAGTACACAGGTACTAATTGTTTGGGTTGTGTTGATTAGAATTGAACATAGATGATAGTTTGTTAAATGCATTCTAAAAGACGATTTAAATATTGGGAAAATCAAAAAATCGTCTTTTTTAAATATTTCCATGCCCTTTAGAGCACTGAGACCTTATAGGGACCTAATATTTTTTGATTTTATAAAAGTAATTCTCATAAGTCAAATTCATTGCGTATTTCATTTCGAGATTTTCCACTTTTGAACGCATACAATACCTAACTATCTTAAACTTATCACTTAACAACTTTTTTATTTATTCCTAAAGATTTATTAACTAACACTGAACCTTTCTCCTCTGATATTTATCAACTGGAGTAAGTTTGACCAATAAAATAGTATAAACGCACGTGTAGCTATTCCAAAAGAATGTGATACAAAAATAATGTTAAGTAGATTAAAGAAAACCACAAAGTAATTTTAAATAGAACACTATTTCAACAAACAGGATAGTTTAGACGCACGTGTGGCTATTCCAACAAAAAAAAGCCATACAAAAACAATGTTACTTATTTCCACAAAGTACAAAAAAATGTTTGAATAGAACACGATCCGAAAGCAACGGTAGTTAGTTCCACGAAATTTAAGAATGGATCATAAAGAGCAGATGTTTTATTACCCTCAACTCTCGCTTATAGAGGTTCAGACAAGTAGTACTCTCAGTTTTAGAGGTCCATGAGGGAAAAACGACTCTCTCTTATAGAGGTTTTTGTTTCTCACTTATAGAGGTATTTGAGGGGTAAAATGACGGGACCTGGCAATTACTCTCACTTATAGAGGTTTCTCACTTATCCAGTTCTCAGTTAGCCAGGTTTGACTGTATTTTCATTGTAGAAAAATATTTTCTGAATTAATATTTGTTTGTATGGTCGCCTTAGTTTTTGCTCAATGTCGGAATTATACGATCGGAAAATGTTATATTTTACCTAAACTAAAGACAAAATCATTTTACAAAACAAATAAAACGAATATTTACGTACGGTGAATGGTCATGTCATGGCCTAAGGTCCATACATTTTTGCAATGTCTCTTTTGTACAAATTTTTTTGCTTTGATACCGAATCATTTAATAAAGTTGTTCCTTTGGACATTGCCGATGTAAAATTCACTGTTTACTCACTACTATTGATTGAATGCGAAAATCAGTTTACTTCCTGAGTATTTTTTTTTCATAGATATCAATGGATTTGTAAGTAGCATCTCCCGGAATGAATCAAGCACGTAAATAGATTAAAATTTGCTTACGCTGACAATCAGAGCAAGAAAACAGACTAAAGACCAAAATCCAATGCGCGAATTGCGCATTTTGGAGCACAGATTTAATCGCGAGATCTACTGTTTGACGAAATACTAGGTTGTTGTTATACAGTACATATAGTGATGACCCATACGGGGCCCGTCACGTGCCCGCCCCGTCCTAATATCATCCCTTATACATCTTTGTGTATATCATGTGTTAAACAGTGAACTTTATACAAAACTTTATGGAACAAATTAGGTTATTGAAAAATTAGCTTACACATTTATGCATGTCACAGCAGGTAAAAATATCAACTTTCATACCTACAATGAAATAAGAAGTAAAAATATTGGAGCATTTTGCCGAGTCAATAAAAACCATTATGGAGTGCTCACTGGGTTGAAGCACAACAATTTAGTTACGATTTTATCTAAAATATACTCAACATTTGATTATCTTATCTTGTTAGCTGTTAAACATACGTTATCTTAAATGTTTGTTTCATTTCTATGTGCAAACTGTCAACGTCAAAACAAAAGTCTCAAGCAAGATACAAAAACATGCCAAAAACATTCCACGTTTATTAAGTCTTCCATAAATATTATCTGTCTCCGATAAGCAGTTCATTTACAGTCAAGGCATATTGATAAACAAACGTTTTTGTAAGTTTTTGTTAGGAACATTTATTATCTAATTGCACATCAGAAAATTTATCGAAACATTGGAAAATCTCTAAATGCACATCAAATTCCATTCACAAAAACTATGACATTCAATCCTAACGGTTAAAGGTCCTGACGTTCAATCGGCAACAAGAGTTGAAGCATGATTTTTTTGAGTATTAATAATTAAGTCATACTCTGAACTCAATAAATACTGTAATGCTAATTGTATCAAAAGCATCTAGCCCCTGGGCAAACCTAGTTTCTGTATTAAGTTTAAACTGCAAATGTAACTTTACTATTTTGTCAACAAGATTAGTGCTCATTTTATGTATGTGAGCATCTACGAGTAATAAGAAAATACATGTATAAAAATCTTTGATTATTGCACTATCCCAATAAATAAATACCCTACGTATTTAAAGGGTAAGCCAAGAAAGGAAAATTCATTTTTGTCACTAGTAAATTATTTTTTATGTTGTCAATTTTTTGATTGGATCGATTGAAATTTGATTGAGTTAGGGCCCTATAATTTTGGTAGGTATATATATTGTACCATTTAATTTGATGTGCATTCAGAATTATTGTTGCTCCTTTCTAACTTTCTGATGTGCAATTAAATACTTGCTTCGTAATCCCAAATGTATGAGATCTCGATTTATTATACGTAATTTTTGATATTATTTAGAATGTAATTGTTTTATTGTAATTTACTTAAGGTCGAATGAAAAAGTACGTTGTATACTTCATCGATACGTTGTTTTGTACAAAACGAATGTAAAATAGGAGAAAGTGTATTAAAAGTCATCGTATATGTTACAAATTAATTTTGTCATTTTATTTTTACCTCTTTCCCAAATCTCATTAATTTATTGTTATGATATTTTTATCATACCTGCCCAAGTAGTTTTTTATTTTCGCAGAGTCCTTTGGAATAATGTTTTTATACCAAAATATACTTAATACCTAATGGGTAATGGTAAAAAAATAGCTGACATTAGCAATAGCTAGGATATAGTTGTGCTCGTCATTCGTCAACTTTCACTATGGTACCAATTCCATGCAAAAATTTGTCACAAACTGTCAGGAACTGCTGTTCTTTTCTCAGAAATTTCTGAGTTGACCCACAGTAATTGCTGATGAAGTCACCCCGTATTATACGAGTACGGGGTATAACAAGTTTAAGTTCAATTATATTTAATAATTAAGTGTTAGAATAATCGACCAAGTGCGAATAAAAGCCGCGCACGAAGGGTCAGTAGGTACTGTACGGGAGTAAAAAAATCACGTTGTTTGTATGGCAGCCCCTTTAAATATTTATTTTATGATGGATATACAATTAAATATCCTGTGAATATTTTAAGCGTGTAACTGTTACCTTTGGTAATATCGTAATAAGTATTTATATCAATTTTATTAGTATGTATGTTTATGACGTGCAATCAAACTTATATTTTAACTAATGCGCACCCCGTCCATTATTTATACGCTTTCTGTCCTCTCCATCCTAAGGTTGCCTGGTAGAGATCGCTATCAGCGATAAGGCCGCCCATTGTTGCACTGTTTATGTATCTTTGTTTCTTCTTTTTGTTTATTTCTTGGTGTGCAATAAAGAGTTTATCTATCTATCTATCGAGCGAAAAACGGGTTTAAATTCTCTAGAATATTGATGCTATTCTGTTTTAGTGTATTTGTTGTTTAACGGCAACAAAAAATACACCATCTGTGAAAATATCAACTGTCTAGCTATCACGGTTCATGAGATACAGCCTGGCGACAGACAGACGGACGAACAGCGGAGTCTTAGTATTAGTAATAGGGCCCCGTTTTTACTCTTTGGGTATGGAACCCTAAAATACGGAACCCTAATAGACTACATTTTGCACGCGAATTTCTGAAACCACGTATTGCTAAATATTTAGGGTTCCGTACCCAAAGGGTAAAAACGGGACCCTATTACTAAGACATCGATGTCCGTCTTTCCGTCTGTCTGTCTGTCTGTCACCGGGCTGTATCTCATGAACCATGATAGCTAGGCAGCTGAAATTTTCACAGATGGTGTATTTCTGTTGCCGCTATAACAACAAATACTAAAAAGATAATAAAATAAATATTTAAGGGGGGCTCCCATACAACAAACCTGATTTTTTAGACGTGTTTCGCTCTATATTAATAATGGTAACAGGTAGATGCTTGAAATTTTCACAGAATATTTAGTTTTATATTAACTTCAATAATATATAATAAAATTAAAACAAAATAAATATTTAAGGAGGGCTCCCATACAGTACTGAACCTCCGTGCGCGAGTCCGACTCGTGCTTGTCCGATTATTCATTCAAATTCACCTTGCAGTAGGTACTTGCAGACTTGTAGAAATTCTTAGGTATATTAGTTATTACAGGAAACCTAAAATTAAATTCATTGTTTTTAACAGATAACGCATGGTGCGATAATCTTATTTAAACTGATAACGGGAGTTTACACTTCCCCTATCTATTCGAGGAATTCTGATCGTAGAAGATAGCATGGCGGTGGTGGCCTAGTGGTTGTAGCTGCCTTCCAATCGTAAGGCCGTGAGTTCAAATCTCGGTCACACCTGTGAGGTAACCTGTCATTACCATCGGCTTATTTCATTCCACTGCAGGACATACTCCTTCTTAGTAGGTAATCTATAAGCTTCAAGCAAATATCTATAGTCACAATCGTGCAAAAAAAGTGTCCGAGCCAAAACCCTGCCCAAGCTATGAGGTGGGCAGGCTTTTTAGTTAGTCGTAAGACGAGTGCAAGCCGATTACAACACCGCGCGGTGCCAAAGTGCTTGGTTACAAGACTTACATGAAGCACTAATTTGGTGACATAACGTCGAGATTCGAGAAAACGTGTCATTGTGAATTATTTACTGTGAATATCGAAGTCGGTATATATGACGGCGCTCAGACATTTTATTTATTACTTTCACTTAGGGACTGTGGATCCGTAGATATTTGCTCGAAGCCTGGACATAGTTTATTCTTTTATACTACGAGACTAATCGCGCACTTAAATCACGAGAAAAATAAATACCTCATCATCCCCAGACCCAGATCCCATGACGTGACATTATGGGTATATACCTATATGAGTCTACCCGTGACCACGATGGATGCAACTCGGTCGAAACGTCGGGATGATGAGGTATTTATTTATCTCGTGATTTTAGTGCGCGATTAGTCTCGTAGTAAATTAGAGTAATGTAATCAAATCGCTACTTTATATCTTAGGAAAATAAATATTCGCATTCGAAGCCGCGGGTATTCGAAGCTAGCATGAAACTAAATAATCAGCCAAGTACGAGTCGGACTCGCGCATGGAGGGTTCCTTACTGTATGGGAGCCCCCCTCAAATATTTATTTTATTTTAATTTTATTATTTATTATTGAAGTGAATATAAAACTAAATATTCTGTGAAAATTTCAAGCATCTACCTGTTGCCATTATTAATATAGAGCGAAAACATCTAAAAATTCAGGTTTGTTGTATGGGAGCACCCTCTAAATATTTATTTATTCTTCCTTTCACTGCTGAGGTACTTTTTTTAAGGTGCCTGCTAATTCTAAAACGCACACGCAAGGCGCGGGAAGACGCTACCGCACACGCCTGGTGTGTGTAGTAGCCGCTGGGCGTGAGAATCGAAAACACAGACGTGTGTGTTTTCAGCAGTGAAAGGGTTAACTAAAAACAGAATAAAATTAACATTTAAGGGGGGCTCCCATACAACAAACCTAATTTTTTAGTCCGATTTTGTCGATATTAATAATAGTAATAGGTAGATGCTTGAAATATTCACCGAATATTTAGTTGTAAATTCACTTCAATAATAAATAATGAAATAAAAATATTTAAGGGGGGCTCCCATATACGGAACCCTTTGTGCGCGACTCAGACTCGTACTTGGCCTATTATTTTTTCAGATAATCGTGGGCGGGTTTTCCAAAATTTTTAGTTTTATGTTTAATAACAATGTCGTACAGCGTTTGTTGGTCTGGTGACACGCTCGTTTACGATGGCCCTAAACTCTATTTTGTCACGATACAACGACGTGCCGGTGCGGATGTCGTGACGGACTTTTTGGAATTCCAAACTTTCACGATACTGATTAAACGTTTGTCGGCTTCCAAAACTATTGTTACGTTTTTATCAACTGAATATTGTATTTTTTGTCTGTGAGGCGTTCGGGCGGCAGTGACTAGCTATTTTTTTCAAAATTAATTCGCTCATTTTTGGCGTAGCGGTTCATGAGATACGGCCTGGAGACAGACAGACGGACATCGAAGTCTTAGTAATAGGGTCCCGTTTTTCCCTTTGGGTACGGAACCCTAAAAACGATCCACAGACTGAAGTTCACATAAAACTGCGCGTTGATTGGATATTGCGCAGCTTGTAACTAACTTTACATCCGCCGACTAGTATAATTCGACCTAAATAGAAATACACACCTCAAGCATCCCTTTTTCTTCGGCGGCTAATAAAAATACCTAAACTAATATACATATATACAAAACTAAATTAAAAACATACAAAACTAAATCTATAAGCTCCTTTGTAGAAAGAAGCGTGGCCAGAATGCTGGCAGCATTGCCTCGCTGAATGGCAATGCTGAGCTTTTGACCAAAGTAGACGCCAGCATTCTGGTCACGCGTCACCTCTACTAACCGCCTGGCCAAGTCTTTATACAGTGAAAGAGCCTCCGGCCCCCAAACCAAAAATGTTACTCTCTTTCTTAGTCAATCGGATAAGAAAGCCTGAGTTACTATTGCAACGCATCGCGAGCGGCACCCAGCTTTAAAAAAAACTTTTTATTCGGCAATTTCTGTAAAATTGTCTACAACACCAACAACAAAGCATTCTAGACAATCGCCAATCATAAACTCTTTTAAAAATAAAACTGTAACAAAGTTTTTCAGTTCATAAAAATTCTTTTGTTGACGTCGTAGCGGCTCTTTCCACTTACTTTCGTTTAGTTTTAGTGCGTTGTAAAGTTATAACAACGGTGTAAGAGATAAGCAGAATCGTTTTATTATCAGGTCGTTTCTATTGTGTAACAGAGACAGTTATAATGCTGTCCCTTTTAGCAAAGACCTTTTAGCTTAATATTTTACGTAATTGACTGAGCGAGCGAAGCTTCTCTTTGAGTGGACAATTTTTTTTATTATCTTTGCAGAAGTTTGTTAGTTTGGATGTTTTTTGCTTCTTACTGCAGGTCACTTTTTAACCGACTTCCAAAAAGGAGGAGGTTCTATGTTCTGTATGTAATTTTTTTTGTGTATGTTCATCGATAATTTCGCCAATTGTGAACCGAAACGAAAAAATCTTTTTTAGTTCGAAAGGGTATTTATTTTTGTAAAAGCATTACCAAATACCTAATGTAAAATTTGTACGAGAATACATTAATTCGAGCATTTCGAGCGAACTACATATCCGAATTTTGTGCACGACGGAAGTTGGTTTCGCCATTTTTTGCGAAAATTAATTATCTTGTTTCGTGACAGATATATGTATAGGTATAATCTGAAGCTTTTCAAAGTAAAGTGAATAAGTTATCTTCTACTCGTAAGTCTGCGTGCTCCATCTTCGACCATAACATCGCTTAATTACCTTCAGGTGCATTGGTGTTAAGTGCGGACTTATTTGCGATAATAACAGTGTCGCAATTCTCGTCTAGTTTTTTTTCGTGTTTTGAAGTTAGTCCCATAGCAAAAGTTGTTTATAATGTTCACATCATTTTTTTTTAAATATTAGAGGACATCTTACACACGGTCTTTGACCCCAAACTAATGATATGGCTGCCAGAGACTGATATACTAAATATATTTTTTAAATACATATACTTATACAGGGTTATTTCTAATCAATTAGCATCCTTTCAGGAGCTTATTCTGTACATCAAAGCTAACAACTTTTGTTCTACGACTTTTATTAAATCTCAAAAAAAAGTTGTTGTTCCATAGTTTGTCGTTCACCCGCGACCAAATGTATGGAACAGCTGATTTTTTTTGAGTTTTAACAAAAGTCGTAGAACAAAAGTTGCTAGTTTTGATGTACAGAATAAGCCCCTAAGAGGATGCTAATTGATTAGAAATAACCCTGTATAGATAACACCTAAATAACACCCAGACACAGAGCAAACACCTATGTTCATCACATAAATATTTGCTCTGAGTGGGAATCGAACCCACGCCTCTTGGACCCAGGAGTCAGAGTCACCACTGAGCCACCGAGGCAGTCAAATAGGTATACACAACTGAAACTCCTTGCACTTTGCAAAACAATACCTTGTAGTACCGCGGTGTCGTTATAACTCTCAAAATAGAACAAGACAAATCATAAAATATTCAAACAAAATATTACACTATTATTTCGTTTCAATAGTTTTACAATAGACAATAATCATTACAACTGTCACAATACAATAACAAACAAAACAAAATAACTTTAGAAACAAAACCTTTGTTTTGACATCTATTACCCAATACCATTTAAAGTCGGCAAAGTGTAATATTCCCAAACAAAATTCAGTAACTTTTGAAATGAACAAAAATGTTTTTACAAGGATTTTATGATGTTATCACCGTTCAAAGCGCGCCGAGTATTAAAAATGCAGTAAAGTCACAGAACTCTTGAGACATGACATGTCTGGATCTATCGGTGACCTAATTTCGCTCAAACCTCTCTGCTTGAAATCATAAATAACATTTTAACGTTTAATAATCGGCCAAGTACGAGTCGGACTCGCGCACGGAGGTTCCGTACTGTATGGGAGCCCCCCTTAAATATTTATTTTATTTTAATTTTATTATTTGTGTTTGAAGTGAATATACTAGGTACTTAATTCGAGTATTCTGTGAAAATTTTAAGCATCTACCTGTTACCATTATAAATATCTAGCAAAAAACGGCTTAAAAATCAGGTTTGTTGTTTGGGAGCCCCCCTTAAATATTAATTTATTTTGTTTTTAGTATTTGTTGTTATAGCGGCAACAGAAATACATCATCTGTGAAAATTTCAGTTTTCTAGCTATAACGGTTCATGAGATACAGCCTGGTGACAGACAGATGGACAGCGGAGTCTTAGTAATAGGGTCCCGTTTTTACCCTTTGGGTACGGTACCCTAAAATGCAGTAAAGTCACAGAGCTCTTGAGATAGGACATTTCTCGATCTAGCCGTGATCTAATTTCGCTCAAACCTCTCTGCATAAATAACATTTTAACGTTTAAAAACACTAGAAAAACACGTTTTACGTGGCCTTTGTCACAAGTGCAAACACGACTATGATACGATATTCCATCATGGAATGCCAGTGACTATCTTCCGGCTTCATCATCAGACCTTGAAACCTAATCGTGGTCAAAGTTCATTACAAAATTTTTGTATTAGAAATCCAAAACAGCTGTGATACGATTTTCCATCATGAAGTTCCAGTTCATATCTTCCGGCTCCATCATCAGATCAGTTCGACAGTACCATATTATTGTATTGTCATCAGAACTACATACAGCTGCCAATTTCCAATACGCTACGACCCTTGGAAGATGGTTAAATTAGTTACCTTAGATTCCATTACATAGGTTACATAATAAAAGCGTGTTAAAAATGCAGTAAAGTCACAGAGCCAATGAGATGTGATAATAAGTATGTCTCGATCTAGCGGTGACTTAATTTCGCTCACAACTTTGCTCTTGAAATCATAAATATGGATGCGTAACGGCTCTCCATAAAAATAATAATTACATAAATACTTACATTTTAAATAATTACTTACATTTTATTACTACTTAGAAATAACTACAAATCACCTATTAAATGCTAGATGACTAAAAATATAATTAGTCCTTCAGTCAGATTTAGTACGGAACCCTAACAACTGTACGTATGGCAAACATGTATTTTCCGGTGCATGAGATCTTGCTCATATAAATGTCTCGCGCGTCGGGCAAGTGTTGGTCTATCTATAGATATCTATGTGAAGTACATAACATTAATAACATTACTGCTTTTATAAAAATGTGTCGTAAACGCAAGGCCCTTAGGGCAGTTAAATGCAAGGGCGTGAAGGACAGGACACGGATATCGTGCTTATTAACCGACTGCCTTGAAAATAAAATATATAAATAACTTTATTTGCCATAATACATTATTAAGTAAGTTCGTATAGGCCGGGTGGCTTTCCCTGGTGTTAGAGTTTTTAGGCCGCCTAAAAGCCTCTGACATGGCTAAACGGTTAAAACAACCGGGACCTACAATTTAACGTATCATCCGAGCCACGGTAGCGCTCAGTTGGAAAATGCCACCCGCGGTCACCCATCCAAATACTGACCGTGCGGAACGTTGCTTAATTTCGGTGATCGCTGAACACCTAAACCCTACCTAAACACCTAGTCAAACTACGCTACGAGCTACATTATTGATGATTGTACACTTGTCCATTGGCTTATAGCTAACTTGACTTCCGCCGACTTGTATGATTCGGCCTATAAGTACAAGGCTGCGTTTCCATCAGAGATGTACGAGGATGTGTTTGTAAGAACTTATGTACTCATAGAATTAGAATCCCTTCATTTACTTTTTTTACGAGGGGGAAATCTTCGAAAGATGCCCGACTGCTTTGGGGTGCAGTCGGTGTATGTGGGATCGTTCCCACTAAAACCCCCTCGGTGGCCAGCCTTTGTGCCTTCTTGGGAGCTCCGGGATCTCCAAAAGGAACGCACCGGTGCTCCCGGCACTTTGTGTGTCTACTCGCCTCGTAGTAGAACCAGGCTTGTGCGGTCCTCTACGACAGCGTTGCCACACAACCTCGGGCCCGTTTGAGTGGATGCCAGAGCCCCAACTCTGACCACCCACGTGCCCAGAGGTCCCCTTTTAGTAGGCTCTTACTACATGCAGGGGATACCGATGCCGTATTCTAGTGCTCCGGCATCAGGGCAAATCAAAAATAAAATCGCCGACAGCAAAAAAACATAAATATTGTGTAGAACCTGTGCACCAAGTATCATCGAGATTCGTTGTGAAATGCTATCTGTAGACAAAAATCACCATCCGGATGGTTAAAACACAGACTTCGCTTCGCTTCGGTCAATTAATAAACTGTTTTAAAATGTGATATAATAAGTATAACAAGCCGAGTGAGCGTCATCCATTAGCCATGAGCGGGCCTTGACACGAGAGCGGCCTACAAACTCACGAACAATGTCGTTTAAACGAGGTTTCTATTCTTATGGACTACTTTTGGCGTCATTTGATGCTGTATATTGTTTAGGCAGTTATATAAGTATTGCATAAAGAAAAATCATCATCAAATCTAGTCATAGGATGTCCACTGCTGGACATAGATATATCAGTCCTGCCTGAGGTCATCTTCCTGCCTTGATGACATCCTTTTGCATTTCTGTCAAAGACAGTTTCAAAAAGGGAATAACTGTCTTTGATTTCTGTCTAGTTTTTCTAGGCCTGCATAATGGCCCTTCGAGCAAACATCTATAGAGTCACAATCGTGCAAAAACAAAGTGTCCGAGCCAAAACCTTGCCCAAGCTACATAGTGGGCAGGCTTTTTAGTGAGTCGTGCGTAAGGTGATTGCAAAATGCCAAAGTGCTCGGTTACAAGCACTAATTAACATAACGTCGAGATTCGAGAATACGGGTCATTGTGAATTATTTATTGTAAATATCTAAGTCGGTATTTATGACGGCGATCGAACATTTTTTTACTACTTTTACTTAGAGACTGTGGCTCTGTAAATATTTGCTCGAAGCCTATGGGTCTCATACTCATACTATTTCTCCGAGTTTTCTAAGCATGCCTCAAGGCAAAACACCTATGTCGAATAAACTAATTAGGTAATAAAAAATCTGATTAGGCAAATAACACCTATAGAAGTGTTATTAATTTTTGAAAAATCAACAATACTAAAACTATTGTTTTGGTTCCTACTCACATCGACTCGAGAGAACTTTCCGAAATTTTGTGCACTATTGAAGTCGGTTGTGTCACATTTTGTCGAAAAATATTTATAGTATACACGATTTTGTATTTTTGTCTAAGCAGGTAGTCTAAGCAGGCCCGTATAATAATTTGATGGTGCGACCTAATGGTACCGAAGGCTCATGCTACGGCTATTCCTTTGACTTTGAGGTCCAAAGTTAGCCTTGAGGTGAAACCACCTTCGTCAAGTTACCTTTTTCCCTAAAGGTACGATTATGAAGTCGACTAGACGCAGTAACTGCAGACTAAGGTAGGGCCGACTGAGAAGGCCCGCTGTGTTGTAAGGCCCAAGTTTCAAAAAACACATTAAATACATTCATAGCGCACTGGTCTCTAGTCACGTGAGTAACGGACCAATAGGAACGCAGAATGCGCCTGCAGCGTTTCGCTGGCGACCGCCATTTTGTCAGTGTCGCCACTTTTCTCGCCGAGCTTGGACGTCGTCACCTAATCTGCTATTTTTCTCGGACACAAAAAGTAAGTTTTCCGTTGTCTATCCCAAGATTTTTAAGCAGATGATTAGTTTAAAGTGTTTATTTAATCATAACCTAACACTATTTAGTTTTAGATTGTGATTTTTTTATCAAATTTATTACGAAAATGGTTAGTTTGGGTTTCATAGCCCAAGTCGTTTTGGAAGGCCCAAGTAGTTACTTTTTTGGGCCTTACAAGGCTTGATTAGGCCTTGACAAAAAAAATGTCTTTATTTTGTTCTTGTTTTTCTCAAATAGTCGTTGAAATAATATATTTTTCCAAGAAGCGTAATTTTTTTATCTTCCTTTTTTGTTGATATGAAGTAGGTAGGTACATAACATGCCTATGCTCTTATTGTTTTTTCTGTGATCGAAATTTCATTTTATGAGTATTTTATTAGAAAATATTTCGTTTCAGGTCAACAAATATCATGTCTTATCCCGAAAAGATAATTTGGGCCTTCTAACCCTATAGCTGGGCCTTTTAACCCAGTGTTGTCTATCAAGGCCCAAAGTATGGAAGTATTTATTTATAAAAAATCTTGAAATTAAATTCCGAATCATAACATTAACTTTAAAAAAACATATACTGTATCAAAATAATTCCCGTAAAAAGTTAAAAAGGGCTGAGTACGGGTTGTTTTGCTACCTAGCAGAAATATTTTTTTTTCTTATGAACTATTGTTGATATCAGTTAGGATTCACTTTTGTCCAAGTCGAAAAATATTGCAATTTACATATTTTTGTAAATTTTAAATCTCAAGTTCTTATTTTCGTGATAAATAATTATACTATTGTCAGGGCCTTATTAGACATGCCACGTTTAGTAAGGCCCAAAAGAAGGGTTTTTAAGAAAGGTAAAAAACATGCAAATTATCTACACAACTTAAAAAATATATTTATTTGAATATTAGTAAGAGAACGAAGGGTTCATAAACACGTTTTTATTGTGTTGAGATGATTAAAATAAAGACTTATTTGATTTTGTAAAAAAGTGGGCCTTCTCAGCCTGCCCTACCTTATAAATATACCGTCTTACCCCAATTGTTTTACGCACGGCTTAGACAATGTTCAACTGCACAAATTGCATGGTTAAACTGTGTTTGAAGCGTGTTTAAATCTTTTGTGGTAAGGCGGTTAGTGTCGCGACTATAATGTGGTCTGCTGCTGCTGCTGCGTGTAGCGGAATTGTACCTTTAAAGCCCAGAATGAGGGCATTTTTTTGTTTTATTTAAAATAGGGCTACTTTTGGCCACCAACTCGCCTGATGGAAAGCGAAGTTGTAGCCGAAGATGGAGTACTTATGTAGATGAGAAGATACCTATTCACTCAAATAATTACCTAAAAGGTAGAATCCTGACGAACAATCGAGTCTGAGTCGTACAATATGCAAATAATCTGCCAAGTACGAGTTGGACTCGCCTCATGGCAAAAAATCACGTTTGTTGTATGGGAGCCCCCCTTCAATATTTATATTATTCTGTTTTTAGTATTTGTTGTTATAGCGGCAATCAAAATACATCATTGGTGAAAGTTTTAACTTGCTAATTATTACGGTTCATGAGATACAGCCTGGAGACAGACAGACGGACAGCGGGGTCTTAATAATAGGGTCCCGTTTTTACCCTTTTTGGGTATGGAACCATAGAAAACAATTGCAATCAAATTCAATTACATATTAGTTTTTTATTTTTCATTTCTGTCTTTCCCTACAAGGCTACAACGACGCAGGTAGTGTAAGCCCCATATTATAATCTGGTCGGTTGGTCTGACCTAACTGTACCGAAGGCCCATGCTACGGTTCCTTTGAGTTCCCTAAGCTTGCCTCGAGGCGAAAGCACCTTTGTCAAGCCGCCTTTTTTGCCCTAAGGTCCAAAGTAGGGGTTTTGACGGTCCTTGGGTGCTGAGGAGAAAATGTAGCAGAGAAACTTTTGGCGCAGGCGGGAACTATTTAGTACCGTATTACGGCTCTTAGCGTTTTTTAATTACGTGTTTCTCAGGCGGTCGATTCTCAGATGTGTGACCGTGAGTTGCATTTCAAAGTGTATCTACCGTGGTTTAGATTTATATAGATGACACGTTAAATTGTAGGTCCTGGTTGTATTGACAGTTAAGCCATGTCAGAGGTCTTCAGCTGGCTTATAAACTCTGGAACCAGGGCTAGGCAAGTAGGCACCCATAATGCCTCTGACGCGGCTAAACGGTTAAAAAAACGGGGATCCACGATTTGACATATTATATGAGCCACCCGCGGCCACCCTTCCGAAGACTTACTGTACCGAATGTTATTTAACATCCGTGATCGATAAGAAACACCTAGTCTAACTACGCTATGAGCGCTACCTTGTAGTTAGAAAAAAGTAAGTATAAGTATAGGCTGAATCATACAAGTTGGTGAATGTGAAGTTAGCCACAAGCTGCGCAATATCCAATCAACGCGCTGCTTCAGTCAGGATTGGATATTGCGCAACTTGTAGCTAACTTCACATCCGCCGACTTGTATGATTCGGCCTATAAATAAAGTACATCCAAATTTTTAATCTTTACAGTATGAAGGCGCCATCGTAAATTTAATAGCAACGTAAAAAGTATTCTCTCTATCGAATGCCTAAAGTGAAACAGAAATAGTCTAATTAGCTATTAAAATTAGGATGTCTAATTATAATTACGATGGTTAGCTTCATAATTCGGCCTATTGGATATTTAGGAATTATGGAATCCAACTCTCTGTAACATTTTCTTCTCTGAACAGGAGAGATAAAAAAAAGGTACTACGTTGCAAAGCCATTGGAATATTTGGGTGCGGATCAAACGGTCGCGGTGTAGTTTACAAAATGGCGAAATTATCGGTTTGGACCTCGTTTGGACATCTTTGATTGGCAGGTTGTAAGAAAATGGCCGGCGTGGATTTTGATTTATTTTGTTGTATTTAATTATTACTTGCGGACTTAGACTAATCTGGAGAATATTGTTATATTTAATCAGATGGCAATATTTTTAACTTATACGTATGACATGACAGCTATCCTAAAATCGTAATAAGTAGGATAGGTATGATTAGCACGATTTAATTTTTATTTAAGTTTAATAGGTCGCTGCGGGTTGCTGTAAATAAAAATAGATAGATACAAAAAATACAAATACCTACAAAATACAAAATAATTTTATATAAAAAACCCTGCCTGTTGTTTTAGCGTTGGCTATGTTGCAGCAGTCAGTGTATATAGCAGGTGTACCGGTTGTGGCCACTGACCCGGTTGTGGCCATTTCGTGTCAAAATTATTGCATATAAATAATGTAATGGCATGAATATAAATGTTAGAATTTAAAAAAAAAATATTTTATACATAAAATTGTCCTATTGATCCTTAAAATTCAAAGTGGCCACAAATGGTACTAAGATGGTCACAACCGGTGCATCTACCCTACTTAGAAATACATAATATTTATTGTTAGGTACACCAAGAGACATGGAGAACAAAAATACTAATTAGAACTTTAAAATAGTGAACATGGCCCTACTGCTAAAATAAATTGAAAATAACATGTAGTTTTTCAATGATATTTCATATAGGTATTTATGCTAATCACTAAGATACTGTTAACTAAATTAACCACTTATTTATTCTTTCTATACTCATATCAAACGACAGAAACATCAAAATAAGTAAATATTCCTTTTCAACTAAATTTTAAGTATGTTGACTGGAGTCTTTGAAGTCTAAATATCAATTAAGAACCTTCTTAATTACAAAGAAAAAACTCTAATTAATTAATTAATATTCGTGTACCTACAAGGAAAAAATCTAACGAAAACCTCATTTCACTTTGAAAGGTAAAAGATATCACACGATACAAAAAAGAACCAAAATGACAAACAAAACTCATTTTGAGAATCCTCTAAAACTCATGAAAATGTGTCTCCTCATATCGGGCATAAAGGTTTCTAAAGATAAATGGAATCCCATACTAGAAATTGTCCTTAAACTTGTATACTACTTAAACATAATAGTACTAAATTTCGCTGTATTCGGAGAAATATACTGGCTGGTCGACGGCATACAAAGCGGTGGTGACTTCGTAGAAATGTGTTTAACTGTACCTTGTACCACGATCAGCATTCAAACTACATTGAAATCGCTACCTCTATACTTTAAAAATGACCTCCTTCAGCACATACTCAGCACTTTAAAAGAGATCCATCCGGAAGAAATAATTAAAAAGAATAATGTCAAAAATTCGAAAAAAGAACTAGAAGTTAAGTTCACGAAAGAGTTTGAGACAAAGGAGATCGAAAAACAAAAGATTATTATCGCATTAGCAAATGATTCGGCGAAGTTGTTAAAAATAGTAGGTGTTATGCTATTATCTATTACGGCAGCAGTGCTGACAGCATTCCTGCTAGTTCCCTTGGTATTCATGTATTATGATTACTATACGAAAGGGGAGTGGAATGTGAATTATCCGTTTAAAGTGAAGTATTTCTTCAGTGTGTATGAAGTTAAGTGTTGGCCGCTGGTGTACTTTGAGCAGGTTTGGGCTAGTGAGTAGATTTTTTAATTTTGTGTCTTTTATGGCTTACGTCTTCTCGTCCGACATACCTCAGTGCCTCAAGTCGAAAGTTTTCGACCAGTGTGTGTTGCCAGTGATGACTTATGGCACAGAAACGTGGTCTCTCACTATAGGCCTTATTAGTAAGCTCCAAGTAGCCCAACGAGCTATGGAGAGGGCTAAGCTCGGAGTCTGTCTGCGAGATCGAATCAGGAATGAGGAGATCCGTAGAAGAAGCAAAGTTACTGATATACCCAGCGGATTGGCACGTTTTAATGGCAATGGGCAGGGCACATAGCACGGAGATTTTATTCTCAATATTTCGATTTCAGTTCATTTAATAAAGTAATTTGTTTATCATTTTTCCGCTAGGTAGATATATATACACTTCTATTACAGTGTAGATACGTGTTCTAATTATGTGTATACAACCACAGTACAAATTTGAACTCTGACTCCTTAAACCTATATTACATAATTATCTGAATTTATCTGTAGGTTCATAAAAGTTAGGCACAGTACTCTACGTATAGCTAAAATGTACCCACTGATTGTCACAGGATCCTCTAATAAGTGTAAGCTAATTTCTTATTGGGTATGTTTCTCACTACAGCTCTCATAGTAGGCCAAAACATACTAGGCACGGAGAATTTGTTCTACACGCTCTGCACGTACATCGAGATGCACTTCCGGATCCTCAGCCTCGAGTTGGGAAGCATCCAGCCTGGTCCCACCACCCGGGAGGTGTTGTTAGCAGCTGTTAATAAACATCGACTTTTGATACAGTGAGTATTTGAACCCTCATAGAGTATTATTCTTCAAGCTGGTAGTAATATTAATTTCTTCGGAACGAATAAGCTCACATCAGTGAGGTAGAACTCCACGTAAGGTAAGTTCGTTTAATCCCTTATACAGGGCAATCAAGAGCTGGTGTACTAATCCGATGGAAAGTGATTCAGACAATCATTATGAACAACTTTACTATGGGGCCAACCCGGAATTCGATAAAAAAATTGCTGTTTCATACATTTTGTTAATTGCGAGTTGCAATTTTGAATGAACAGAATGATTGATTGAATGATTTTTTCTCGAATTTTGGATTGGCCCTATAGTAAAAGTTGTCCATAATGATCATAATAAACAACAAAGGGTTTATGTAACTAATGATGGTCTTAATCACCCTCCTTCGGCTTAGTACAGGGCAAGTAGATAGCCCTGTTTAAGTGTATATAGATTATAGGTACAGGTGAAATCTTAAAATTATGTACTGAAATATATTTACAATCCAAAAACAAATAAAAATAACCCCATAGAGTACATTCTTTACTTTTTCGGATCTCGAAATTGAGATAACTATGTAGTAGTAATCTTAATTTTTTCGGACAGACAAAACTTAATTGGGATAGAACTTCACGTAAGGTAAGTTCGTTTAATTCCGATTAACACTTCACTACCACAATATTACTACTATTACTACTTATGTTGCGAGGAATTTGATGAGGATCGTTGAGAATATGAAACGATGAATAAAATAAATAACATTTATTTTAAAGCATTCAGACAGAATATTTTGTATCGTAGTATTTTGACAAGACTGTTTAGTACGGTTTCCTTAGATACACAAAAACATAAGAAACCTTCTTTAACATCCTCCCTTTTTGTGTAGTTAAGTAAACTAACATCAGGCAGGATTACAAACAGCCTAAACCTATTCGATCCATAATGGAAACAAGTGACGGCCTGCTGAGAGGCTTTGTCAAGAAATCTGCATTTTGCAGGTTTGCCCCCACATGCTTGACTTCGAGTGTTCCATCTGCAACTAGTTCTCTTACATAGAAGTGCCTTATTGCTATGTGCTTTGTTCTTCTATGCATTTCCGGATTCTGAGCAAGTTTTACTGCCGCATCATTATCGACTTGCAAAATCGGAATTTGCTTTAGAGTAGAAATCTCACTGAATAGTCTTTGTAACCATACTATTTCGCGTGCAGCTTCACTTGCTGAAACTATTTCGCTTTCTGTCGTGGAGATAGCTACTGAACTCTGTTTTCGACTCGCCCAGGCTATTGCTCCACCAGCATATAAACAGAGTATGCCGCTTGTTGAGCGACCATCTTTGAGATCTCCTCCATGGTCAGAATCGCTGAAACAATCCAGTATTCCTGTCTTAAACCCTTTCTTGTATGTTATACCGTAACTAGATGTACCTTGTAGATAACGCATTATGCGCTTAACCTTTAATACATCCTCTTTGGAAGGGCTTTCCAAGGTTCTAGATACAACACCAACGGCGTAAGCGATATCTGGTCGTGTTCCAACCATTAGATAAGCGAGCGCTCCAACAGCTTGTCTATACGGGTATGACTTCTCGTCTACTACCTCTTTATCTAACTGCCTTTGTTCAGAATCTCTGATCATTGGTGTAGTGACTGTTTTACAGCTGCTCATGCCGAATCTTTCTAACACTTTCTCAGTGTAGTGCTTCTGTATTATACTTATAGAGCCATCATCTTTGTACCGCAATTGTAAACCCAGATAGTAGTCTGCAGGCTTTGTGGTTATCTTGAACCTCTGTTTCAGCTCTGCCATAAACTTATCTGCCTCATTTTTGTGTGTTGCAGCTACAAGGCCATCATCAACGTACAGTACTAAAATGATTTTATTCTGTGCTCTTTTTCTTATAAACATGCACGGATCTGTTTGACTCTGTTGAAATCCTATAGATTTCAAATAGTCTGCGATGCATCTGTTCCAGCATCTCGGTGCTTGCTTGAGCCCATATAAACTACGATTCAACTTGCATACTCGATTTGTCCCGTCATTAAAACCTTCTGGCTGTTTCATAAAGATTTCCTCTTTTAAAAAACCATTTAAAAATGCGGTTGACACATCAAATTGTGTGAGTGATAGACCTTCATTCGCCGCAACGCTTA